>JAYKKI010000052.1:10485000-11685000 GCA_039881145.1 Druceiella hillmani | reverse complement strand
TACCAATATGATGATGGATTTTATAATCATTTCTATGACTTTAAATAATTTTCTAACACAGGTTGTTGACAATGCGCAAACCGATCTCATTTCGAGTGCTGTAAGTGAAAATATAAATAGAACTAATCGCCTATTCGATTACGTTGAGGAAAATTATTTAAACATAACAGAACTTGACTAGATTGCTAACATGAATGATTTTCTACATTTAATTAAACAGTACATCAGTTTACTCCTATTTTTAGTTCCTATCTTCTAAAGCTGGCCGAATTTTACTGTGCATGAACATGTTCAAAATAATTTATATCTCATAGACGTATACAAAGAATAGATTTACCCTATATACCTGCAAATAATGATAACTAGTTTTTAAGAGGACATGTTCAGTTGCGTCACGTTGGGGTAAGAACTTAAAATAGTTATATTTTAATAGATTGCATTGGAAACAGAATAGCCAGCATTATTGCTCATGATTGACTGACAGACGTGCGATTACTAGATATGTGCCAATATTAGGACAAGTCTAAATCTTCTAAGCTCATTTTCCCTACGAGACCAGGTCATCGGATGTTCTTCATTGCTCAAAATTTTACTCGTCATCGTTGCGCCTGCATAAGGCTCTAGCACATCTACAATAAATCTGTGCGGAAATAATCAAAAATTACTTAAGTAGATTTAGAATCGATGTAAGCTGCAGTTATGACATGGAAATGATGTATATTGTTATATACAAATAAATAAAATAACTAAAAACAATTATAATTATTAAATTATTGTTATTAACTTGGAATAACTATTAAAACTTAATTAACAAAACATAAGAATTGAGATGCCACATAATTAGTCCCGTTTAGGATGACGTAACACTGTCCGAAGAATTATTAATTCTTCGCATATAATATTAATTAATCTTATAATTATCGCGATGAATCGTGACAATAAATAACATTCTCTGTAAAGAGATCTTTCCATTGGTACATATGATATTAATATTGGGAGTGGGGAAAATTTCCATACAATTATAGCCGAAAAAAAAACGTCGCGAACATTATAAATAATATCTTCAGAATTAGGTATCTTACATAACATTTAAAAAAAAATGATTTCGGTATCTTTTAAATATTCTCTTTCAGTTTATATCTTCAGTATGTATTCTTATTTCAGTATGAACTTCATCAACGGTTTGATACCTCTTTGTCTTGCATAATAAGGGGTAGCACCAATCATGCCACTTAGACTTCAAATAAATTGTTTTCAGGATTCCAAACTGGAAACTGAAAAATAGAACTCTTATAAGATCACTCTAGTGTCTCTTAACTCCTCTGAAATTTGGCATAATAATATATATTGAATATATTTGGCGTTAATTTTGTAGAAATTCATTATTCACAATTAAATGAAACTGAAATCTGGGATATTAGCAAAGATCTTTGCTAATATCCCACCTGATGATGTTATAATACAACGAAACCTAGGTAAATAAAATGAAAAATAGTAGAAATAATATTACATCACGTAGTTTCATTTTATTGTGAATAATAATATATCTTATTAATGCACATATTTTGCATTCGCCAACTTTGTAAAAAATTCATATGATGAATTAAAAAGTAAAGTAAATAAAAATAATATACTCAACTTTTTGAAGTAAAAGCTCCTTTAGGCGCACCATTGGGTACTTTTTCTGAGTAATTAACAAAACTGAGCCGACACGCTCGAGTCGGTAATGCTGAATCGGGATAACTCGGTCCGCGTCGGCATCGGCTAAGCGAGTTCACTGTTCGGGTAAACTCGACTCCCCTCGGCATTGGACGAGCGATTTCGCTCTCTAACACGGAGTGCATTGTTTCAAGAATTACGTTTTGTTTTTTATTAATATTTTATTTGAGTATAATTTAATACAATATGCGTATGTTATTTTATATATAATCAATGTAATATTTCAAGACTTGTACATAGTTAGTGTTTAATATTTTATTTTCCATTTTAAGTATCGTGCTGCATACCATTTGAAAGGATTCGTTATGAGAAATGCAAAATATTCTTTTCATAATTTTAAATTACCTATAAAAATATATTCTAAGAAATAGACGGACTCCCCCTTATTTTCAATACCTTTAAATTAAAAGTCATGAAAGAAAGGAGTTTGTAAAATCTGACTGGACCACTAAAGGATAACTATAGTTATTATTCAATATGGAATATATTTTTTAAATATGTAGCATGTTTTTAGCCTTTGAAAGGTATAGTACGCACATTACCTATGTCGTGAAAAATTTATATTGTTAAATATTATAATATAATATTTTATTATATTTATTATTTAATGAATATAATTAAACATATTTATATTTATTATGTATTAATATTTATTTATTAACTTTCAAAACAGTAAAATGTTATGTTTTCGTATAAATTCCACGAACGCATAATATCTTATATGCAAAAGTATTGCTTAAAGAAAATTTCCTTAAAATTAACAAAATCAATGCTAAGTACAATGTGTAGTTGAATAATAACCCGCATAAAAACTGAGAAAAAAAGTACGTCTACTTGAATATGTAAAATGTAGAACTCAAATATCTAGACACCAAAGTCAAAAGGGGGTAAAGTAACAGAGGAAAATTAGAGGGAATTAAAGAAAATAAAGATAATACAAGTTTTTTCAATATGATAGTTTCCTAAAGCAAACAGGAAAACATCATATTCCGATAGACAAAGGAACTCTTGAAAATGAGGAATATTGGCTAACTTAGATACAAAAGCCACGCTTTGCCTAATATTCAACTGAAAGTGAATTATGTTTAAAATCTCAGGAGCATGTACATCATCAGTTGCAACACGACAAAGTGCATTTATTATAGCCGCAGCAAATCCATAAAAATATTTGGTAATAATTTATTAAAATATTTTTGTCTCAACAGTTTAAATCTGTTTTTAGACTTGCCATTTACGGCTTCTACCATCCATCGACAAATAGTGACTAATCGAGCCTTATTTGCCTTTTCGGTAGTTAATTGAGAAGCATTCCGATCCTTTGAGGATATGACTCAATGTCATCAATGCTGTTCCTAAATCCCCAATTTAAAAAGCAATGCAGTGGATGTTCCTCGTTATTCATTATTGACTGCATTATTGTCGCGTCCAATTTTGTGGCGAGGAATAGTCCAATCACATCTAAAATGTATCCTTCAAACTATTAGAAATGGTTTATATGTATATATATATATATATATGTGTGTGTGTGTGTGTGTGTGTGTGTGTGTGTGTGTGTTTGTGTGTGTGTGTATTTACCATCGTAAATCAGAATGGCCTTCATGTCATCCTCACTTCCGAACAACGTTATTAGGATTAACGAGCTTCTTTCGAGAACGCTCTCTCTAGAAATTTGATCTAATCCTAGATCTATTGAAACAAACTCTCATGACAAACATTCCCTCACTATTTTAATTTTTCTTTCAATATGACTACGTGACACCTAAAATAGTGTTGCTAGTCATTCACTAATTTTGCTAGTTCTTAATTTTGTCAAATAGATTGCAAGAACTGTTCCCGTGTGACAATCTCACTCTGACAGTGATGATGTTTCTTCTAGAATAAATTAAATTGTTCACTAGTTAGAAAAGTCCAAAAATGAAGTTCATTTTCATCTAATCCCGTTAGGGTTTCAAAATCCAACCTTGGACCTCTATTTTTGATGGATTTTACCAACATTTTCATTCGCAGATTCGTGCATTCGAGGGCATGAATTCATACTCCATTTGAAATTATACTCCATGGCACATGGCGTATAATTTCAAAAAAGTTGGATTTCGTCAGAGATTTTCATTTCTGCATTGCCTACAAATGCAGCGTCGAGAAGAGTTTACTGTTCTAACATGATTAGGCATGAAAAGTTCAGCTCTCTCTTCATCTGCATCTGGGACATCCATTGATTCTTGTGGCATAGCTTCTGGCGCAGGTTCCGGATGTGTGCAAGAACCTGTACCAGTTCTTGCATGACTTCCGGCAGAGGTTATTCCAAGCCATCGCCTGGATCATCCAAGATGTTAGCTACATCTCGCCTTCCTTGATTAACGGCATTTTTAGCTCTTTGCCAGCATCTGTGGCAAACAACCATACTATTATTGAAGACAATCGGAAACGAAACAAAAAAGCTGTGAATATCATTTGGAACATTAATTTTTAGCACGATTTTAGGGTTATAACCGAAGTGCATGTGTAAACAAAAATCGAATATCTGGATGCATATGTACCTCATGTTCGTTTTTGCCCGCATAAAGGCAAAAAAATTTAAAAATTAAAACTTTTAGACTAAGCTGTACTGTAACGACTGGGAACCTAGTTTGTGGTGCACATTTAAGTATTGTTTTAATTTAATTTTCAAAATAAGTAATAGTAAGAATAATTAAGCAGATACATAACTGTATTTGTCCACTTAGATGTTTAGCTAAATCGGGTATACCTTAAGGCAAAGTGTATTGTGACGCCTCTGCTGTAATACAGATCGCAGACACAAAACACATCGACGTCCGGCTTCCATAATATGTTCACAAAGTCCTTCATAACCAAGATCAAACAATAAAGCTATCAATCAGGTCCGATAAGCAAGCAGAGGTCAGTGTAAGTAAAACAATCCGATAATGTAATATGCACAGAGCAACAACGCGTCGTGGGCAGCGAATAAGCAACGAACGACTAAATAAACAGGTTACGGTTGCTGGATGGACGAGTGAGGGGACGACAGTTGCCGAGTAGAGGGAGGGGATGGGGCAGTGGCTTTGAGATGCGTATGCGTCACTGAACTGCAGTCGAGCCGAGCATTGTAAAAAATGTGTAAAGGTTGTAACATGTTGTACAAGTTGTATCTACATTTAAAATTATTATTTTGCTTTTGCTAACTCTTTATACCTTTCAAAACTGTTGGTCGAAGTTGGGTCGAAGGGTTGCGGGAGGGGGGCATTCTGACTCATTATCTTTCCCTTATAATACATCAGCAATTTCAATACATTTTCCATTGAGCTACGAACCATTGAGGACAACAAAAGTTGATCACTTCATTTCACAAAACATAAATAATTCGAAATATGCATAATTTTCTTTGTTTTCTCCCTCCACGTATGCATGAATAAACGACGAAAAATGAAACAGACGATTATATTTTCCGCTCCCCGCTAACTTCACCTACCATCTGAGCGGCCGACACCGTACCCGTATAAATTATTATCGTTGGCGTCTCCAGGAAACCGCCGCATGCCGCTTGTTGCCCTATGGTATATACGGATCCGTCTATTTCAATGAAAATGTAACCTCAGAAATATTGATTGAACAGACTAACACTAAGAATATTTATTTAGTTATACTTCATAGTAATAATTACATTTTTGCTATCACACAATTTCTTATTAAATCGCAATTTATCTATAATCGCAATATCACATTTTTTTCTTTGACATCTTTGTCAACATCTTCGTTATTCAGTTTATTTTCTCTTTATTAAGATTTTCATATTCCTCTTAAGTTATCCTATTTTTTTTCACTAACTTTACAATATTGAGGTAGTAAAGATGTTATGTTGGTTAAATTGTCAATTTTGCTTTATTGTTCCAGTATATTTACATCTGCCAACCTTTGAAAGCATTGCCCGCTATTCTAAAATTAAAAGAGTAGTTATGACGCTAAATACTCTAATAATTTTAAATTTATGCATTTTCATTACGATTTTGTATTAAAGTTTTTTTAAACAGTATTTATCTAAACTTTCAAAATAATCCTAATATCTGAATACTGGTTAACTTGTCCAAATAACTGTTTATTTATGAAAACTACTTAATTTTCAAGGTTCTATTAGAACATAATGTTAGCAAATTATGCGTTTCCTGTGTTTATACTTTTGACGTTATGACCCAAGTTTTGCCTATGTTATACCCAGACCAGAATGTTGTAAAGGACCCTTCTAATGCCTATTTCAGTAACTAAATATATTCAAGCTAAATTTTTACTGTGCAATAAATTTTGTAGTTTAGAAGAACCCCACAAAATTTTTCAAGATTTTTTCTTAAATATTTGATTTCTCCCATACATTATCCGAAGCAGAATCTTTGAATTTCAAAAAAAATAATACTGTTTCAAAAGGGTAATCCATAGACTTTATTTCCAATCTACGAGAGAAATCATTGTTGATTTGAAGTATTGTCGCCCTCAATCGCTAGGAACGTTTGGATTTTTTGTTAACAATTAATGAATATTCAGATTTCTAGAAAATAAAAAAGTCATAAATTAAACCTTCAAATCTATTACTGAGATAATTTATACGAAATAACAAAATTAAGACGAATACAATATTGATATGTTCCTAGTTAGCTTAATTTACAATCTTAACGAGTCAAGTTTTTTCACAAACCAGCATATCTACGATTTCTATGGCCTCGCAACTCGCAGGCGAACTTAAAAAGTCCCGACCGCCATCCGACGAACAAAGTCGCATTAACGTTTAAGTCCAGTTCCCAGGTGCACCTGCAACTTGGGAAAAGTTAGATCGGTTTACAGAAAAACTGCCGCGAAAGCTGATTTAATGAACTTTATTTTTCAATATATACAGAATTTATTCACCCTAACAAGATGAGTAAATTCTGTATATAATTATTTAGATTGCGCTGCTTTCCGGAAAATTTGCTCTGCTTCTATGTGAAATCTTTATCAAAAATGATGTACCAAATTATTAATTTAAATTAATATTATAGCAATTAATTTCTCCTTTAATATCTGTTTACCATCTTCGTAGAAATGTTAGTACGCTGTTCCTTATTATTTCCATCTGGCAAACCCATATAATAAAGCATATACTTTAAGTGTATGTATCACGTAAATGGTGTATTGTATATATTCAGGAATTTATGAAGCCAAGTATATGTGAAGCGTGTTCCCGTTATAATTTTTTTTCATTAGAATCTCATTCTTGATAATGACTTTTTCAGAAGCGGTTGAAAATTGTCATATTTCCTAATGCATGAATAATACATTCTTTGTTACACGCATATATATATATATATATATATATATATATATTATATATATATATATATCTATTGGGTTGGCGAATAAATTTTTAACGCCGAGTTGCAGTCAACAATTTTTATTAAAAAAATTAAATGTTACACTATATTTAATTTAAATATGCGCCATTAGTATCTACTACTTGTCTCCATCTAGTTGGCAGTAACAATATGCCTTTCTTGAAAAATTCATTACGGTGACTTTGATTAAAGAAACTGTGCGAAGTCGTTTTGGAGATCTGCTTTATGGTCGAATTTTTTTTCACGTTAATGGTTACTTAGGGTCCTGAATTAATGGTATACGGAGGGCGCAATATCCGGCGAATATGGTGGATCAGTGAGCTCCTCTAATTGATCACGAGTACGTTTTGCAACATGTGGTCTAACATTATCGTGTAGATAATCAACTCGATATTGTTGAATATTCAATTTGTTAGTTAATTGGTCCAATTATTCACAATAAATATCTGCATTAATCGTACATCCCTCTGGAAGCAACTCCCAATAAATAATGCCCTTAATATTCCACCAGTAGCTGACTATCACCTTTTTGGCACTTATTTCAAGTTTGGATATTGAAAGTTCTGTTTCTCCGACACCATTGACATTTGCTTGTTTGGTTGACATACGTAACCCACTCCTCATCGCCAGTTACTAACTGATTCAGCCAGTCGAAGTTCCATTTCAATGTCAATAACTGTTGACAAGTATCAACTCTGCACTGAAGGTGATATGATGACAAATGGTGAACACTGTATTTTGAAACTTTTCCCCATTCTCCAGTGTAGCTCATCTGTCAATTGACGAATCGTCAGTCGAAGATCGTCGTAATCATTGAATGTACAATGTGCATAATCTCTTCTGTAATTTATAACCTACAGTAAAACCTTCTAAAAGTATCGAGAATCTTTCTAGAAAAGTCCAGAAGGTTTGGCTGTAAACTTACTAGACAACCTAATATGTATATATATATATATATATATATGTGTGTGTGTGGTATGTTGATGAATTACTATGGTAAGCATAGAGTCAGTAAAGAATAAATTCTTAAAAAGTTTGTACATTCTCATATAGAAAAACCTCATTTTCAAAATATTAATTGTGTAATTGTAACGATTATAACATAAACTATGATATATCAAACTTTTTAAAAAATAATTAAAATATAATTTAAATAGTGTTTATAGGTCTAATTTTTCGCGGTCTGTCAGTCTCACAATAAATCCTCACTATATTAGATTTCAACTAACCTTAAGGTGCTGAATTAAAATTTCACAACGTTTTTGAGATCCAAGATGTTGGTATTTGTATTTCCCGCAATAAATCGCCACAGCATTCGTTTTCAAATAACTATAAGGGGTTGATTTAAAGAATTTTGCATTTTTTAAGATAAAAAATGCCTCCATCTTTATCTCTCATAAGAAATTATCATCATATTCGATTTCAACTAACCTTTGAGTACTGAACTTGAATTTCACCATTTTTTGAGAATCAAGATCTATCTCTTTTGAAATGAACCGCAACGGTATTCGATTTCGACTAACTTTGAAGTATTCAATTCAAATTTTACAATATTTTTAAGGACCATGGTGGTGGCATATACCCATCTCGCAATAAATCGTGATTATATTCGATTTCAACTCAACTTAGGACGCTGAATTCCAATTTCGCAATGTTTAGAGATCCAAAATGGCGACCTCTGTATAAATTTTCGCTATATAAAATTTCGCGTTGAACTCCAATTTTACATTATTTTTAAGATCCAAGCTATAATAATAATGATAATTTATTTAAATAATGAAATTATCACTATTTTCGATTATGCTAACTTTAACGAATCGAATTCGGATTTCGCAAGGTTTATTGATGATGACATACGCCTATCTTATGATAAATCGTCACTATATTCGATTTCAACTCAGCTAAGGGTGCTGAATACAAATACCACAATTTTTTGAGATCAAAAAAGGTGGCATCTATACCTCTCGCAATACATCGTCGCTATAATTGAATACTAATTTCGCAATATTTTAATAAAAATCAAAATAGCATCTCTCACTCCCTCTTGGAATAAATTGTCACCATATCAAATTTCGACTAATTTTAGGGTATGTATTTCAAATTCAATCAATTTCCTGAGATCTTAGTTAGTGGCATCGAAGTCACGAACCTAAAATGTGTTTAAAACGAATACAGCGGTGATTTGTTGCAAATGATAAAATGTGGTGTGATCGAATGTGGAGGCATCCACATTCAATCTTTAAAATATTTTGAAATTAAATTTCAACACCGGTTACTAGATTTGACATATTAGTTTTTTATTTTGCATGGCGCTTACTAAGATAGTAAAAGATAGTAATCAAATTTCAACAGATTTTAGTAGATCTGAGCCCTGATCGCCAAAGTTACCTAAATTTACAATACATACATAATCATATTCGTACACACACACAGACACACACATATATATATATATATATATATATATATATATATATATATATATATATATATATATATGTGTGTGTGTATATATATATATATATATATATATATATATATATACAAGAAAAACATTAAGTGCGTATACATATAAACGAAGTCGTCTGACTCTATGTATTGTTATGCAGAAATTTTACAAGCCAAATTAATTAATTTTTCAGAACGTTTATGTCAATAGCGAAAAAAATTAATGGAACATTGAACATTTGAATTTTTTTTATTTCTATTACCTTAATAACTCGAAGAATATCTAAACATTTTCAAAATAATATGTTCTTTAGGAATGTGATAAGATTATAATCACTAAAATTATTTTAGACCAGTTTCAGAAGTATTTGGGTATTAATTTCTCAATTGATACATAATCTTCTTAACAAAGAATTTGTTTACATTGTAGTATAAATACTTTTTTAACTTCGATGATTTTTTCAGCATTTAAAAGTTTGTATATGAAAAGGTTGACGGCAAGCGACCTTTAAAGAAAATTTATTCCACTGGCCATAGAAAGATATTTTGAATAAGTCTATCACTCCTACATCGATTTGTTTTGGCTGCTAACGGTAATAAATGTTGTCACTAAATATCCTTCATGTAACTAACATAACGACGAAAAAACAAAACGATAAAAATAAGACTCAAAATTAAAACGTTCGAAACGACCGTTATGAAAGACAAAATAAAACAAAAATTACATCATTATCGTAAATTAAACTATGAACCGACATCTACAAACCAACTCAAGGAATGATGAAAAGAGATGAAAAATCAATTTTCAATAATTTATTTTGTTCGAAATATTCTTCAGCTACGTTTAGACTACGACACTTTGGTGTAAACATTCAGTGTATACATCGAGTATCTGTGTATGAACACCATTGTCTGGGCTTGCGACCTTTATTGCGACACTTCATTTAGAGTTGCGACACCGAAACCACCTTACTTGTGAACGGTCAGACATTTGTGTCGCAATTAGTGCCGTAGTCTATACGGTCTTTAGTTACAAAAGCTTTAGTTAAACATAATGAGCGAGCGCTTCAAACTTTCTGAAAGAATTGACACACGCGCAGTGGCGGGTTCGATGGAACATAGTTTTGCGTGCAGCACATTTTTTTGTGTCACCTGTGTGTCCTCGTCGTATTAATTCGAGAATACATTGAAATGCTAATTATTTCCTCTCACCATATTGTTTAAATATTAAAACAGTTCAAGTAGTATTTTAATAATCTAACAGAACAAAAATATTTATAAAAAATCCAAATAATTTGATACAGTCGGCGAGTGCGATGGAACGTAGCTTCACGCGCAGCACAGTTTTTTGTGACAGCTGTGTGTCATCGCATTAATTCGAGAATACATTGAAATGCTTATTGGTCCTCTGGCCATATTGTCTATATATTAAGAAAAGTCATGCATGGCGTAGTATTCTGGCAATCTAACAGGACAAAGATATATACAAATATAAACAATTTTATCATAACCAATAACATATACTAATATAATAAAGTAAATATAAGAATCTGTGAGTTTTAACTGAGTAAGTTGGGTATAGGTAATATTCTAAATCGCTTAAAACATTTGATAAACAGTTATAAGCAAAAGTACATTAGTATATTTTAATGTTTTACAACTATTTTTATTGCCGTGAGCAGTGGAAGTAAATCCACGTAACAGCGGTAGGTGTGTTCGGAATACTTTTTAATTCATTACCCTCGTAACAGACCTATTGTGTTGGGTAGTCACATGCTTACAGATCTATCAGTACATACTGCAAGGGTTGGTTAAGCGTTACTTCATAATGGTACGTAAAAATATGATGGATATAGTATATGTGAGAACTCACATATTGACAAGGGAATAATTTAAAATTATGATAGTATTAATTTTCATAGTATGTATTATTTTAAAAATATTTTTATTACTAATGCACGTTTTCTACCTTTAAATTTATTCAATCTTAAATTAATGTATAACCAATGATTTCGTAGAATGTCATTTTCGCATTGAACATTTTATATAATTTCATCCTTAGATATTTGGAAAGTAATTTGTAAAAAATTGCAAATAAGAAGTAAGAGGTCTGTGGAACAAGAGTTATTATGAACAATTTGTTTGAAACGACTTCTTTAGGCGCACTTGCGCACTTTTCTGAGTAGCGATAGAAAGTGACGCGTTGACGTCGGTAACGCTGAATCGGATAACTGCGGTATCAGCCATGCAAGTTCCAAGTTGAGAAATAGATTGATGAAAAATGTGATTAATTGAATGTGCACTGCACTTTTCGGGTAGATTTGACTCCTCTCGGCATCGACCGAGCGAGTTCACTGTCTATCGCTAAGTGCATCCTTTGAAGAATTAGGTTCTATTGTTTAAATAATAATATTTTATCTGAGTATAATTTCATATAACACGCTTAAGCCATTTTTGTTTTTCTTTTATTTTCGCATTGAAAATTTCCAACATACACAGTACAGTCATATTGATTGCCAAAGTTTTCACTTCTCTATCATAGTTTTTAAATATACCAATTTTTTTTTTATATTTTCACAAATAAACACCTAGAAATATTTTTCTAGGTGTTGGCGATTACTTTTAAAACTGACGGGTAAATATCCGTTTTTGATGTTCATTCAATAAGAGAATATAATCACTTCTTATCACTGTATTCTGTGAACTGTTTCTTTAGTTTATTGTTGAATTTTTAAAACGTTAAAAATAAATATCTTATTGTCATCTTATAAGGTACGGTGGTCGGTTCGCGGTTGAAACAAGCGGAAGGAGCGATATGTTTTTAAGTGATATGCTATTGAGCGACATAATTTTGACTTAAACGAGATCGCATATTTGTGTATTATATTAGATATGTGACTAATTTTTTGTACTCATTTGGAGAATATGACGAAATTTGGTTTGGAAAGCTTGTTTTTACATTGAATAAATGTAAGCATCGCCGATGTATGTTGTAGGTTTGTCCGTTAATATCAAGTAGATTGGAACTTGATTCCAAAATGTGAATGTATGAAATCTCTACGCTAGGTGTTATGGTTACTTCCAGCGCTGTACCAAGGCTATCACGAAAAGTGTCCGCGTGGCACAAGGTACAGACTTCAGGAAGCGTAGTAATGAAAGTGGAAAGGCGTAATAATTAGAAGTGGCGTTGGGCGTGAGGTGGGTTAATTTTTCCCAATTAATTTTCAGTGTGACGAGTCAGGAGAATAATTGTTCTGTGAAATTAATGTTTCTCTAGTTGAAGGAGAAAAAATAGTATTTCTAGTAATAATGGACAAAACTTTTGTTCTTTGTTCTGAACGGCTTCTTATTTCCATACGTTTATGATATTTTAATTGTCACCTTCTTGAACTTATTTTTATTAGAATTCTCCATTTTTAACAGTATCTAACTAATCAAAAGTGTAATTACTATTACGAGAGAATTTCATTGTATGTACTCTTAATGAATACTAATTTATTACAACACCTATTTGGTATTAACAAAGTTAACGAGAGGTGTTGTGGGACACCCGATTGGAACAAAGTTCCTTTCGCTGAATATTATGTACTGAATTTATATTATACGAATATACAGGAATCAAATCATTTCAGCATAATAAAACATTAGCTATATCATTTACCAAATATTAAAAATTTATAAATTTCAACAAATTTATTAAATTTTCAACAAATTCATGTATTTTCATTATTATTTATTAAATACTTAAAATTAATAAATTACAATAAATTGTCGGCATGTTCATTTATTTTTATTAATTAATTAAATTTTATTTAGATTGTTTCAGTAAATTTATCAATTCGTTATATTAAATATAATTTTAAAATACTTAAATTTTAATTTTCATTGAATTAAATTTAAAATGAATTTTAATATGAAATTTTATTATCAAAAAATGAAAATAAAGTTTAATTAACAATGAAAATAAATGAATATGCTGGAAATTTGTTTTCATTTTAAAAATTTGTTTAGTAAATGATAAATTAATTATGAAAATAAATGAACTTGCATAAAACTGATTGTAATTTATTAATTTTAAGTATTCAATAATAGATAAAGTAATGATTTATAATTTATTATGTAAATAAATGCATACCGAATTGGAAACGATCTGGCAGATGATTGACTTACAACAGAAAACCAGTAGAAAAAAAATACATTGACATTTGACATCAATATGATCTCAATTGCAAAAGGACATATATTGGGCATTTTCACTGTTGTAAATATCAATATAAATAAGTTTAAATAATATTTACAAAGTATTTAAAATTGAGGTTATACACCTCACTGCTCAAATGAATACTTGAACTGATACTCGCACGAACACACACACATACAACCGTATATAATAGAAAGAGACAGAGATAAAGAGAGGAAAAGGTCGCCTGGAGAGTACATAACGCTTTTAGCTTACGTTAATATTCTGCTAATTCGCTCTACTGTAAGCCGCGTAAAAGAACGTCGTTCCAATAAAAATTGTATTACTTATAAATAATTACTGAAAGGCATACTTTTTTAACTGATTTCGAGTAAAGAGATCGTTCTCAATTCGACAGTATTTTTTCTGTATATGTCACTTTGCGTCTCCGATATTTATTAAGCAATTTCGATATTCTTTCTCACTTGAAAAGATGTACCCTATGTGGCTATGCAAATTGGATATACAACATCAATCGAGTGTAGCACTTAATTGTGTGAGTGAGCATGTATGTGAGGTAGAGAAATATAAACTTAGCACCGATTCCAAAAATGTTCAGAAATAACAGCATTTTTGCAAATTTATTTATATTCAGAAACGATACTGTACCGCAAAATTTGCAATTAAATATTCTTATTTTCATTATTTTATATTTTTAAGTGCAATTCTTATTTGATATTTATTTGATATCATTTGTACTTTATCTATGCTTACAATTTAATAAAAGAAGCAATAATTGCAATACTTTAATATACAAACGACTAGTCCTACATGAATCGAGCAAGTTAGAACTTTGTATAAAATTAAATTACGTATTTTGATAAACTTGTTTTTTTACCAACATTTCGACAAAAATGTGCAATCGTATAATAATTTTCCCTAAAGGCGATGACATGACCTAAATTCACCCTGACTCTAAATAGTATTAATAGCTATGTTTATTTTTGTTATTTAATTAATTCTTTAATTTAGTTTATTTTAATTAATTCTCTGTAAGTTTAACTTTACGGTTTTCAAGCGCCATCTATTGTTCTTTACTCGTCTTTAACGCAACATCAGTTAGAATACTTAACAAATGTCAAAATTTCTTAAGTGTTAAAAGACGGCGCTTGATTATCAACCATATTTTGGATTTTATTTTATTGATGTGGGATCGTTGGCGTGGCGACGCTTGCCGTGGCGATGGGTCGCCACGATGTACTAAGGTATATATATAGTCTATATGTAGTAGAGTGTACGGTATGGCGACGTGTGGCCATGCGCAACCGACTACCCGACCCCCTCCTCACTCAGTTCGACGCTTTTGTTTACTACGGTACACATAACCTGTGCTTTATTATTTTTGTATTAATTGTAAATAAATGTTTATTAAATAAAGTCACCTTTTTCTGTAAGAAATTCGTAATACTTTATTTTTTCATTGTGCTTTATTTAGTTCCTATAATAATCTTGTCTTTTATGCATATTACTTGTACGAACACGATGTTTCACATCTGCCAGGCGTCCCGTGACGGCTCACTGTTTTTTTTTTAATTTACGCACTGACAATAAACACACGTAACTTTAGTGTAATAAGAAGTATGTACATATATAATATCTGTAAGAGAATGGACAAACGATGGTTAGAAAGAGAATTAACCAGTAATGAGAGTTTAATTGTCAAGTTGACAGTTTAATTTTGAAACGACTTTTATTAAATGTTTTAAGTAATACTCGAAAGTGCACGATTATATGTAAATCGTATTACCATATATTTCAATCTGTATATTTAGATTTTTATGTTTGTATATGTTAATTTATTCGACATAATATTAACCTTATTGCAACTGTCCTGTTTTAAATAATTTGCTGGTTATCCCGCCATCCATTGGAGAACATACAACTTTGTGTTGCAACAGTGCATTATGGATCGTTTAGAAAAAAAATAAAGGTTTGAATTTTGCTTTGTATAAAAGTCAAATTGATTTTTATCGACATAAAAAGGAACCTAATATATTTTTGCAATTACTGGCCTTTTCAAATAACTTACATAATCACAAGTATATATAAAGCTATTTGCTTCATGGAAATAATATGAAAACTTATTTATTTAATTTAAAGTTTAAGATGCATACACTATCCCGATGGACTAGAAAAATGCTTAGAAGATTGTGATAATTGAATGAAATATTGAAAGATTGCGGTAAGGATGCTTTATAAGGGATAAATTAAATACGTTTAAGATAATTTTCATTACAAATAAAATATATACTAAATTTAAATACAAATAAGTACATTTCAATTACTGGCCTTTTCAAATAATTTACATAATCACAAGTATATATACGGCTTTTAACTCATTTCTTTTAATGGAGCTTTAAAAAAAAAGATTTGTTAAAAAACTGAAATTTCGGCGAAAATATAAATTATAATTTTTCCGTTTCATTGAATTGTTCTGCAATCGGCGCAAGTTTGTATATCGATTTCTCGAGAACCTTTACACTTTACATTTTTCGCAAATATTAATACAAAAACAGACATTTATTTTTCAAACGATTCGTTAAAAATTATGATTTATGTTGTCAGCGAAATTTGTCCACAAACATGCGCGCACATGTACGTGCAAGCGAAATTTGTCTAAAAACATGCATGTACAGTGCATATTTATGGACAAATTTTGCTTGAAAAAGTTGTGAATGCTGTTCCCTTTGCGGCTGGGAATTATTTTACCAATATGCATAAGGTCAGGAAATATACTTACATGAACGCATTCATTAAATACGTAATAAGGTATGAAGCAATGTTAGTAATAAAAAGAGTCGACGTTGAGTCGAGTTCGAGTTCGAATAAGAATGACCATTTTTGTCATCATAAACCAGTGATCAATAGATTGTCTTACTTAGAAGTTTATATACTTAATAAGAAATTCAGAATAATTTTCTTAAAAGACAAAAATACTGCTATTGTAAAATGCAAAAAAATATTGAGAAATATAATGGCCGTTTTTTTTCGATTACAGTATTTTATCAGTCATTTTCTAAGCTGTGACAAAATGTATATACAGCTTATTTGCCAGATCAGGATCATCAGTCTTCGACACCATATCTAGCTTCTCAGTTCCTAGAAAGACTAACTGTTTGTGAAGTGAAAAGTTATTTAGCGTCGTTGTGATTTGAAAGTCGATGAAACGAAAAAGCGACAGTAAAAAAAGGCAGACACATAAATTCATAAGATCTAACGTGGGAGAAAACGAAAAAGCGACAGTAAAAAGAGATAGACACATAAATTCATAAGATTTAACGTGGGAGAAAATGAGATAGGAAGCATTATACAGTGTTTATGTTCGTGGTTCTCTTTGTGCTCTGCTTCGTACCCCCTCCACTCGTGTTTATCAAGGCATAGCAAGAGTTTGCTTGGGTCTCAGCGTTGTACGTGTATTAATACGTGTTTATGCGCGCAATTGAAAATGATATTGTGAATAATGATTGTGAGTAATTGTATGTAAATTTTCATAAACTTTAAATTGTGTGTCATTTTCTGAATTAAAAAAAAATATAGACGTGCAAAAAAATTAAATAAGAGATTAATTTAATTTAATTATAAAATTAGATGAAATTTATCAATTTTATTTACATATTATTAATTATAAAAACTTTTCTAATTATTTTAGTTTTTATCAAAATTAAAAATTTATATTAAACTTAAAAATTAAAATTTAAAATTTTTGAAGGTTTCACTTCTACCACGTGTGAATTGAACACATGATTTTTTTTTGCTCTATTTTTCGATCGTGTAATTTCATTATCTGTTATAAATTATTTTCGCTTGTGGTACAACTTTTTGTAATCTCACTGTAACATTTGACGTAAAGATGAAATTTTGGATTTACATTTTTGAATCTTTTGCGATGTAATACATAAAGCCTTTCACGAGATTTTTTATACCAATAATAGTCCACAAATTGAAATTAGTTTGATTTGTAACTCGTTGTTTGTAAATTGAAAAGCAAGAAAGCAAATTCATAAACTCTGGATAATATAAATATGATTTTCATGGAATACGGAAGAAATCCAAAATCGAACTAGAACTGAAAAACTATTTCTCCCTTAAAATCATTTTTTTTAAATACTGTACAATTCTTCTCTCCATAAGTAAGCTGGATTATTTTTTTATCATATTTATTTGGAAAGAAATCATTTGTGCTAAGTAATAATTAGATTACTTTACTAGTACAATAAAATGTTCATAGTATTGACTGAAGTAAAAATATGCCGCCGACATGTAAGTAACGTAAGTTGAGTCAAAAATAGTGAATAATCATGAATAAATAATATGATTTAAAAATGTCAAACAGCATTCTAAGTTCCTTTGAATACACTAGGAAATTGACATTGAATTCTCCGCAAACAATGATTTTTTTGTACTCCTTATAATGGTTTCAAGAACATTTTCTATTTTATTGTTGCTGCGAATATATTAAAGTAGTCCTGAGGTTACAAACAATTGCAATTACTTTTTCTACGGTTAAAACTGTTATATGTGGCCGGTTTCAGTTTTTACCCATGATATAGTTTTACCCATGATCTCGCCCGGCATATAACGAATTCTACTAAAGTTATTTACAATAACGTAACCATTAAAAGTAACTTACTCTTCAGGTTTAAGCTACTTTTCGGTTACCCAAAAAATATCGATATTGTATATTTCTAAACCTAGTAATAAGTCATAATGTTTATGCACAAACCTTGTATATTTTGGTGGACTTAATAATGCTTTAACATAGACTTCTCACAAAAATCGGTCTTAAAAATCGAAGAAACTTATTGACCCTGACCAACTCTCGCTGATCCGAATGTTATGAGTTAAAGCGCGCTAAGCGAGATAGAACGTACCACTGAATACGCGTTAATGGAGACGGCAGATATTTAGTCGGCGACGTGCACATCTTGTCTTGATCAATAACTACTTGGGTCACTGACCTTCTCCCACAAAAATCGGCTTATTTCGGCCAAAGACTCACCGCCTGTGAAAGTTGTTCGCTTGTGTTCCGCGTAATACTGCGATTTGTAACGGATGGACTTATATGACGAAATATTATAAGGGTTCCGCTTATGCCATTCAGCTACAATACAGTACATAGGACTAGTACTACAGGAATTATAATTATGTTAAGCTTATGAATGTAGTGAAGTCCTCAAATAAATAAATAATTCGGTAGATATTTAAGTAAACGCCATACAAACGAGATGTATATTTATATAAAAAGTGCTCTCTGTAAGAGTTTGTCCAAATAAATTTGGCAATTTTAGTAATTCACAGGTAAGTTTTTTTATTGATAAAATAAAAACACAAATTTGCTAAAGTACTGCAAGTACCGCTAAGCAGTAAGAGGCCAAAGTGCTCGTAAATTTTAAGAACCTTAAACGACGCAACATCTGGATACTTAAGTACGCTTTTTATTGCAACTTTTAAATTGTTTTAACTTTTTGCATAAAGCCGTGACGTGTATTAAAGCGTGGCCAGTCAATTATAAACCTAATTACAAATGTACGTTCAGAGGTAAACGTTAAAAAGGGTTTCGTGTAAAGACGTGAATTTATTCAATAATAAGGTTAGACATTTCATTAGCAGGTGTTGTAAAAATGGTTGCAAGGTAAACTATTAAATTATGTAACTTATGGGTCTTAGGGAACCGGTGTCTTTGCCAGAAACCGGAGTACACTATGAGTATCTTTATGTATGTAAGAACAATATTATGATGTTCCATCAGTTTAATTCAAGAGGGTTTGAAGGTATAAATGGACAAAAAAATTATGTAATTTATTCTCTATTCATAAATTCAATCAGCATAAAGGTTTTATCTAGACTTTCATTAACTATTCTTCTGAATCGTTTACGACTATAACGCATGAAAACGTACATACCCCACAAAATATGTTCTAGAAATTTTTCTAATATTTCTGAAATCATTGGAAAAAATAAGCCAGGTACTATTAGAATTCAGTACCTACTACGAGGGCTCTGCATGTATAAACGTTTAAGAAAACGTAGTATTTCAATTAAATTATTTTTAAACATTACTTGTTCACAACGTATTGGCTACTAGAATTTTCAAAGGTGTAAAAACATGGCGCATATTAAAAATGATTAGATCCAGGTTAATAGTTATTGGTTTCCCACAATCTTTGCGTAGGCATCTAGAAATCGTATTTTTTCCTGATTTAAGTAGTTTTAGAAGTCACGAAACGAATATTTTTAGTACCCTTATTATTTTCAATTTCAAACGATACACTATATATGGAATTAAAAACAAATTATCGAATACTTAATTAAACCACCTCCCTCCCAAATTCCATATAAATATATTTGAGGGTTTGCTATGACATATGTGAGAGTTAACATATTTGATTACCATGTCAAATTTCAAATTTCTACATCAAGCGGTTTCTAAAAACAACAGCTATGGAATAAACTGATAGAGACGTGGTGGTCTTATAAGGATTCCGTTTATCCTGTTGAGATATAGAATCCTGAAAAACATAATCCCTCAGCGAGAATGATTAATTATAATATTCACCAAAAATAAGAGCATATGATTCAACTAGATTGACCCGAAGACCTACTGTATGGTCAAATTAACATCAAGATTTGTTTCCAACGTACTTGTAAAAATGCGGGAAAAAATGAGATTAAAATTATAAAGTGACAATAGTCAAAAGTTATAGGCATGTAAATGCATACGCATGTAACTTTATCACGAGATCGATAAATGTAAAGGACAGTGATCGAATATATCAAATTGTTCAAAACATTACAGGTTTTAAAAGATTCGCAGAAAATAGGTAACACCAAAAATAGTACACTAACGTATTATTTTTATATTTGTAGGTTGAGGCTGCTATGACAAATAACGCTGTGAATGAACTATGTGAAAACAATGACCTCTTTTTTAATTGTGGTAATGAAAAAAATTAAAGAAAAAGAAAATTTTAATTGTAAAATATATTATTGCCATATTTGTAAAATTGTGCATACAATCTTATTTTTAAACGAAAGAACATTTTAGAGATTTAAATGTTTTACTTAATTCAAAAGACATATTACTCAATTGTATTTTACTACAAAAAAATTAATAATCTGGCTTAATTTGCAGCCGTGGCACTCAAACGATCGAGCCAGGTTAGTGAGTTTCAGAAATTAAAAAAGTGTCTATATCTCGTAAACTAAGAGATTTTCTTTAAAGTTAAATTTTGATTTACGGGGCACCTATACGTTCGTGTATCCGCTGTAATTTTCTCCTTTCTTATACCGAAATTAACTTTACCAAACCTTTCCCGCTCTATTAAACTGATTAATATATTAATGAGCAATAAACTATAAGTCTTCGTTTTTATTTATTTCCTTTTTTTGAATTCCATATTACAGTTGAGAATTATTTTTCAAACTTTAGGCTAAAGTTACCGCCTCTATCTCTATATGATTTTTGGAAAGGTTTGTATTATAGACATATAATTCATTAAGGCACAATATAAGTAAAATAACATTTTTCAGCATTTTTAGGGTTTCATATCGATACGGATTTCTTTTTAATGGCAATGCCTAAATTAATTAAAAATACGGGAAAGAACGGATATCAATATATTTGTTATGGTGCCAAAATAAATGCCTTTTTGGCCCTTTCCAAGTTTTACGTACCTTTTGGACGATACCATGAGGCCTGCGATTTTCATGAATTAACATTTGTGGATGGGATAGGTTTCGAGGTGCAATCCACACTTTGCTTCATCTGGTTGGTTCACCGTTATGAAAAATAGCCTGTATTTTCCTGAAAAATTTAAGATTCCTTATTTACTTCCTTTATTTAAGAATAACATTTTAATTCTTGTGATAATTGGACACATACTATATGCCCTTTTTTAGATCTCATTTTTTTACAATTTTAAATCAGTTTTAAAGATGTAATAAGGTTGTTTTCCATATTCTAGTTTGTATTTTCTTTTGAAACATGATTTTCAGTGTTGGCACCACAAATAAAGCTCATATAGAAGAGAAGCAATATTGTCTCGCGCGATACGAACTGACTACCTAATTTGGCATGAAAAAGTTTAAAGTAAAATATATTTTGGAGAAAACTTGTTTCCACTTGAATATTGAAATGGAAACAAGTCGTATAACACATAATTGAGTAGATTCTGGATATGGGTGCAGAAAAACCTATTTTTATGATTAGGCTATAAAATATTTAAACAAACCAATGCTTTCAAATAAACCTACTTTTAAAGGAAAAGTTAAAATGATAAGAATATTGGTCTCACTTGCCTTTTATTACTTAAGTATACTCACCCGCTTTTACCACTCACCAGCCTTTTTATACTTAAATAATTTTAAGTTAGTTTTAATCTTCCATATAAAAACTAACTTCATTATTAAACATAATTTAACCTAACTTCGAATCAGCTTCGTAAAATGACTCCAAGTCATTCAACGAACTACAGAAAGGGCTATGTTCGGAGGATATAGCTCGCAGAATAAGCAGGTTAAAATGATAATGGCTAGCTCGTAAAATACGTAGAACTGACGACCGTCGGTGAAGAAAGTTTTCTCGAATGGAGACCACGTATCAGAAGACGCAAAGTGGATCCAATACCTATCCATGATCTAGTAAAAGTTGCGGGAATATCTTGATTGCAAGCAGAATAGGATCGATCTTCGTGGAAATTAATAAAAGAGGCTTATGTTGTATTATTTTACGTTTTCACTTTTCTTCACCTTTTAAGTCACTATTACGTGACAGTATTACATAACCTTTAATAATCGTTTACTACTTCATTGCCCCCGCAACAAACCGTGGGTAAAACGTTATTTTTACCACATTCATTTAGAATTCTCACTGCATTAATACAACATAATTTTTAGTAATGATATTATCCCTTAACCAGCAAAACGTTTTATTAAGTGTATATTAATATTGAACAGAGTGTTTGACATTAATATACACCGATTCGACTAATAATTTATAGTTCAGTTGTTCTTTAATACTTCGTAAAATTTTAGTTAAAAGTTTACGAAGTATTAACGACAGCACACATAGATTTTGTGATCAAAATTTGAAATTATTATACATATTTATATCATTTGATTTATTATATGCTTATGCTAATTATTTTTGTTAAGTACGTCTAAAATTCACTCCACAAGGCTTTTACACATATTAAAATACGAGTATGCATGAAAGTTCAAATGTTTGTGGGTACATAAGAGTTTCTATAAAAATATTTAAAAATATTAACTACTATTTTTAATCGTGTATATATGGCTATTGTCTAGTATATCTTTCACAAGGGTAAGAGAAAAAAAAATAAAAATAGATCTTTTCTCTTAAACGATATGGAATAATTTAGTGAAGCATACTTGTGAACATTTGGCTGAAAAATGGAACTAACTGAAAGAATTTTATAGATTTTTATACTATATACTTTAAGAGATATGGAAATACTTAAGTTTTGCTTCCTTTTGTAAATCACGGGTTTAGTTGTAATTGAAAAATAAAAGAATTTGGTCAAACATCCTCTAATATTCAAATTTGGTATTATTCAAAATCAAATGGTATTATTTGCATATTCAGGCGAAACTATTTTAGGGTAGTCCTCACTTTTGCACATATAAGAGCTCCTCTAACATTTTCTTTCACCCTAGAATATAGTCCAGAATAATTGCATTTATAATATAGAAATATACACGTATATAGTTTAGAATAATTATATCTATAGTCTAGAATAATTACATGTGTAGTCTGGAATAAATATATCTCTAGTCTAGAATAATTATATCTATAGTCTAGAATAATTATATCCATAGTATATAATAATTATATTATAGTCAAGGGTAATTAAATTTACAATGTATAAGAATAACATTTATAGTCTAAAAGAATTACACCTATTTTATGAACATATATTCTGCAATAATTACATCTGTAATCTGAAATAATTATAGTTTAAAATAGTTACATCTATAGTCTAGAATAATAACATATGTAGTCTAAGATAATAAATTTATAATAGAGAAGCTGGAGGGTGGTGACAGATGCATAGGCAGAAAATCCATGGGCTGAGGATTCCATTATAAATATAGGATTCCATTCATATCCTTCTGGTAGGGTACCCTAAAAATAATTTTTTTGAGGACCGCCATAAATTTGGTTCAGTCTTAATTACAAAGGAATAAAGTCACGGGTTGCAGCGGGTTATTAGTAAATTGGTTGATATATTTTTTCGAATGCATCTCTAAATTGAATCAGAGCAAAATTTTCTTTTAATAAATTGTTATTATAAAATAAAATCCCCTGCCGCCTCTGTCAGTCTATATATAAGCAATTTTCTCAATAATTATTTTAAGGATTTTGTTCTTGCGTTCATTCATAGATAGATTAATCCAGAAGAAAGATTTATAGATTATTAACTTATAAATATTTTGTGGAAATACCCACAATCTGGCGATAAATGCCGAAGTAATTCGTAAAAATGCATTCCATGAAGGAATGCTTCGGCGTTTGCTGCTTTAATCGTTAAACACACATTGAAACAATATACAGCGATATTGTCCTTCTGAAAAAGTTCCGCAACATAATGTGTGTACGTATTACATAAAATCCATGATAAAGATTTTTCTGTTTAAAAATACATATAATTTTTCAACTAAATTTTCTAAATTTTATTGTTTATTTTATTTATTATTTAATTTATTATTTAAATTTTATTGTTTATTTTATAAATTTTATTATTTTATTTGAAATGGTCTTAATACTTACCAAATTAGTTCTGTAGAGATCATCCTCAACTTATACAGATCCCTTCTATATTGTAGTTTTTAAATTAGAAGTTGTCATTAAGTTAGTAAAATTAACGGCTGGTCTTTCATGCATTGAAGCACGAGTTGCGTCAGAATTTATAGTTACCATTAGTATTTAATATATTCAAACGTGAGTAGTTTTATTTACACCATTATTTAAATTAGAAAGTGTCAAAGTTTAGACAAATACAGCCTCTCATTTTTCCGCACCCAGTCCGTTTCTCATAATCCCTTTTTTGCGGTTCAGCCTCGTACGTTGAAAGATTATTTATCGCGTCTGCCGTAAAGAGGGCACACACCCTCAGTCCATACGATTAATTACAGCGTCATAACTTATCATGAACTCGACTAGCTTGTTAAGTTCGCTGAAAGAGTAGACAATTCTAGGCTTTTACTAGATAAGTGCTTCTATTCTTGCTCGTTATCACCGTTGCTTATTTTATTTATTATGCGGATGTACAACCTACTTTACTCTTTCCATTTCTCTCTGTGCTGTTACTTTTACCAGTTCATCTTTCACATGGCTTTACATTGTTTGTATCCGCTAAGTTCCTCTTGTGTTATTCTTTGAGTTCATCTATAGTTCTTCTTCCGTCAAATAATTATGGTGTCCCTGGGTATTATGAAGATTTCATCAGCTTCTTTACTGGTATTTTAATACCTATTCAATAAATAGCTTAGGAATTTTATAGTGTACATATAAGATCACTCATGTGTATATCTGTCTGTTACTCACAACCGTCTTTCTTAGAAAGACCTTGACGAAAAAACTTGAAATTTGGTTAAATAACAAAGCATAGTAATCTTCACATATGTCAATAGCTAACACTTGAAAATATTCATACGACCATTTTTGGGGTATTGGTAAATGAAGTACACGAAATTAGACAATAATATATATCTTATTATTATAAGGATTTCAACAATTTTTTCATAATTTTAGGTAGTATGTCTCCAGAGATATACTGAAAAATATGCAAAAAAAAACAGTTATATTCACTTCTTATTCCCGAAGAAACTCAACTTAAAATTAAATTAAATTTGTCAGGCGTAAACCTCACATAATAACAACAATTGAATTTATTACCCTCACTAAAATACTGGTATATCGTATAACTCTCTGAAATATAATAAAACCTACACCGCGCCCCTGAAATAAACTCATTAACATAAGCAGTGGTAAAACCCGCACAAACTCTGCTTCCGCTATTGTGTTTGAATAATATAAATGCTGTTGGATGTTCCTAAGAGTAATTTTTTGCTAATATCCTACCTGAAGATGGTGTAATACAACGAAACCTAGGTCGTGGTAAAGAAATTAAAGAAAGTAGAAATAATACTACATCACGTAGCTTCATTTAATTGTGAGTAATTTTCCATGATAATATTGATTTAAATCGAGTTAATACAAAGTAAATACAGTATAATACTAAAACAAAAGAAATATATTTGCCGTATGTTTGACTTTGCCCGCATCTCCCATTGCACCAATTCTGATAATGATTTATTGTTAATAGAAATTAAATTGATTACATTACTTATTATGAACATCTAGAAATTGAGCAAATTTTTTAAAGATGTTTATATGCAAGCATTTCAGCATATATGAGAATGTTCCAATTCTCGCTTGGCGCACCTATGGTGTACGTTATTTTGTAATGCGATGCGGTAGAAATTGTGTTGATTATTAGATATATAACCAAACGTAAAGTAACATCCAACAAAAATTATAGCTTGCCATCGATACGTAGCGCATTGAATAGTTAGCCATCACTAGCTATCGATAGACACGAATAGTTTTTTCACAACGATACATATCGGTCTATAATGTAAGAAGTGGTAGTTTTTTAACAATACCAGTCCTTTATCGTGGCACAGCGCAAGTTGGCGTGGTATATTGCCATACAATCAATTCAATCCAGAGAGGTTTCACGCGACGTAGCGCTAGATGGCACCATCTTATACTTTACATCCTGTTATTTCCTTCAGTGTATAATTTTAAGGTTTAAATATTTGTCATATGTTATCTTATGCATCTTAGCTTGTAGAAAATCTGCCAACACTCAAATTTCAAAAACCTCTAGTTAAATTTAATCATGTAGAGTTAATTTTAACTAAAACATAATGTCAATAAAGCGGAATTCACTATCAATAAGCCAAATTGTAAGCTACGAATTGCAGATTATATTATATTCAATCCCATTTTTATATTATATAGGTATTATACAGATACTTTTCCAATTTTTATATGTAATCACATTTTTATATATCTATAAGAAACTAATCATGGAGAAAAAATGTATAGGCGAATCATTTCCATAATTAATACATGAACAAAATTCATTTCAAAAGAAAAAAACGTAAAGGAAGTTAAAAAACGCAAATTTAATTTTGAAAATTGATCATGTTCGTAGTGTGATTGTTCATACCGGATCTTATTCTGATTTTCACCAAATGATGAACTGATTTTTGAGGAAGGTTTATATATATAATTGGTGACCATGATCAAGAAATTTTCTGGGTAACCTTTAGAGATACATGAAAACAATGCACAGCAATACTTTTCATCTATTTTCTATGAAAAATTCTACGCAGTCGTCTATCTCTTACTCGTAGGCCATAATGACGATATTTTTACTTCGGCAAAACTTTGAATGTCTCCATCGCACTTCCAATTCATGTTAGAGCAATTCAACATGAATCTTCTTCCATTTAAGTATTTATATCACTTTTGGTACCTAAAAAACGATAAATATTATATCACAAACGAATTTATATGCATAAAAAATTCAGAAATTATGAGAATATATTTAATTACGCGCAGAAGAATAACCTATTCCTATATAACATAAAACGAAGTCCTCCATTGCTTTTATCTTTCAAATCGGATTAATGTCAGTAGCTTTTGGTTTGGTTTTTACTAGTAGACAAAATGTACATATGATGATAAATTAGTGAAAATTAAAAAACCATAATTTTTTTAAGTTTTCATTCAAAAACCATAAAAATTGGCACAACAAGCATTTCAGCAATTTTTGAAGACTTGAAACTCTACAAAATGGCGTTGCAAGTATTCTGAAAATATGAAAAAAAATTTTGAGTTGTGACACTACAAAGATAAAAAAATGGAAACTTTACACAATTGTGACGTGAATAAAAAAATTTAAAGTTTCCAAAATATTATTTATTAAAAATAATTTCAGCAATAGAAAAATAGTATATAGTTGAAAATACTACAGGAACAAACAATTATATCACGAATAACACACACACAATACTGCATACCTAACAGAATGCAACATGTTTAATCATCTAACTCTAAAAATAAGCAACAAAATTAAGTTAAAAAATATTGCAGAAATTGTAATACAATACTGTGAGAGCATAAACGTATGGCACGAATACTTAACAGAGTTATACTTGTTTAATTATCTAACGCTGAAAATAACTAATAAAATTAAAATTAAAATATATTGCAAAAAGGAAAATGTAATCAAAATCAATAACAATAATTCTTAGAGAAGAAATAAATTGAATAAGAGTTCATAAAAACCTTTTTGTTCCCTAAGTTGTTTACAACTTTTAAAAAATCGAAATAGAAACTTGGATTGTGATTACTTTGTACCAAATTCATTAAATCGGTCTTTTATTCTCCTTAATAGGTAATTTAGTAATGTAAGCGGGCTTTGTATCAGGAATAGTTAGTTTCTTATTTCGGGTTAATAAATTACTTTCTGACCACTCGGTGTCCGTGAAAGACGTTTTGTACTTTAAAATATTTGGTCTGTCTGGCAATAGTCATCATTTTTATTTCAGAGACCTTTATCTTATATAGAGTCGTAATACCCATATCACTAATTAAACTTTTCAAAGAAATAAAATATTTATGTGACAGCTCATTTACTCTCAGTGGTTCCCCAGATTTTTTTACCTCTTTAATTATCTGTACATTTTGACTGGGAATTTAAATTGGACCCGATTTCAACAAACGCTTTATTTGTTTTTTGTTACTTAATGTATAGAGTCGGCTTCGTTTTGGGTGTAACCTGCTACTAAAAATTGATGAGTAATCGAACTTAATTTATTATATTTCATTACTGCATACAGGTATGCAGATAATATACTTATTCTCATATACCCCGATTATATACTTATTCTTGTTTTGCCCTCAACAGTTGTCCGAAGAGAACACTAAATCAAGAGACTCGTCACCCGTATAACTAATCAATTCTGTTTCAATTAATTTCAACAAACAGCTACCGATTTCATCTAAACCCGATTTTCTTCACCTTCATGCCAAAAATAGCACTCTGTAGTACTGTGATTTACATTTGGATCAATATGATTACTATCACTTGTTGTCAGTTGATTTCTCTTTCGTCCCGATTCTTTTTCTTCTGTTTTCAATTTGCTTATCGTAAAATTCATATTTTTAATTTTAAGAGTAAATTAAATAAATTTACTCTTCAAATTAAAAACAGAAACATAGCCACGAGGCAACTGCAATACAGCCTGTAAGTCATATACCGCTACGATTAAGTTTTAGTTTATACGAGTATTAGGAATTTCTTTGTCTTTCTTTTTTTCTTCCCTTGGTAATTATTTTTCTATTATACGGCCGCCATAATTTTTTTTAAGTTTTTTTTGTTTTCAAGATGAGAGTGTTTTATATTCTACGCTCTTTTTCTTTCAAGATGAGAGTTTTTTTATATGCTAAAGCTCACTACTGTCTTTTTTGCACGAAAAAAATTCAAATTATATTCACGAAATGCATTCACGCACATTTAATACATGCGTGAATACATCACACAATTTCCATAATTATGACCAAAATTGTTATAATTACACTAACTCACATAGTCCCTATGCATATCAGGAATACTTTTTCCTCAATATACTCTCGTGAAGTTTATGCCCTCAAATAATGGCTTTCAATCTTCGGTATTGATTTAATATGATCCCTAATTTAATTTCTAATAGTTTCGCCTACTGTTGAGTGTTTGTTATGTTTCCCTTCTTGATATTCTTCCAAAATCTCTCCCGCTGATTTCTCTGTAACAGTTCAGATCGTTTTACCATTAATAGCCAATGTATTTTTAAACAAAGTTCTACAAACCCTCTTTAGTGAACCTTCAATTTCGAAGTAGAAACCATAATTGTTTTTTCGTGGCTTTTGTGTTTTGGCTTACATAACTTTTATAAGTGTTAAATAATTATATATGAATTGTCTCTGCTTTTCTAAATCTTGAAAAACTTAGTAACTTTCAAACAAATTGAGGCTTATTTCATTTATAAGAAAATAACTGCATTTCAGTATGCAACGTTCTCCAGAACCTTCTTTAATAGATTTTTTAGAAATAACTGATCCAGATTTGGTTCGATAAGGTAATCCTGAGTTTCGTAGAATTTTACTCACATTTTGCTTCCATTTTCATTCAGCACACCATTTCTTACGTGTGGTTTTCACTTTTTCTATCTTGGACTCGTTTTGTGCTTGCCGATGATTTCTGTTTAAATTAGAGTCCTGTGAAGTTGATAGACGGTCTTTATGATTGTTTTTAGTAGAGTTTGCATTGCATGACAAGGATGAGCAGCTGGATAAAGATGATTTTGAACTGGATGAGGATGAATTAAAGTTGGACGATGAAGAACTTGAAGCATTGGATGGTAATGATAATCGACGAATAGTTACGACGTTATTCTTCTTCCTCTTTTTATGAACCTTGTTATAATTTAGATCTCTGTCGGAATAATCTGCTTCTTCACTCTCAGTTAAAGAATCTCGCATACGTTCTATGTTTTCTTTGTTAAATTCTATATACAAATTTGAAATATTTCTCGAAATGTTTGGTTCAAAAATATTTATTGTAGTACTGTCTGATACAAAAGTTGAATTATCTGTTTGTTAATTATGTTGCTGCTCGCTCTACCCCGGACACAGAAATAATATTTTGCTTGATCTATACATTATATGTGTTTGCAGATACAGCCACCTAAAAACATAATAATAATAAATTAATATAATATAAATTCATTAATACATAAAAAACTAAAATCCTGCTTAACGGTATCAAAAACAATGGCAAGTTTCGATACAGATCTGTTTTATTGAGAAATCAAATAGTTTCTAAATTAATCTTAATCGTATACACTGCTATAACTAGACACAGGCCAGAGTTATTGCGAAAAATATATGATTTTATAATTGTCTTAATCATATTTATTGTCATATTCCAACATAATGCACTATTATCGAATAAAAATATTGATTATTCCATCACCTTAATCACCCCATTTTATTTTCAGTCACCTTAATCACCTCATCATAAGATGACGCAAAACCGTTTTGTTATAACCTTTTTTTGATTAACCTTAATCACAAGTACTATCCTATTTCCATACAATGTATTTTTCTTGAAATAAAAATATTCCTTTTCTAATAACTTCAATCACGTATATTGTCATAACCTAACACGAGGCACTTGACTGAAAAAAAAAATTACTTTTAACTTATCTTAATTACATATACTGTCATACATCCACTTTTATTAAACAAATTCAAAGATTGTTTTAAATTAAGTCATCACATATACGGTCATCACTCGACAAACAACACTTTATACAATATTTAGATAGACGAACCCTTGCGCAAGCCGACATGTGACACTGTTTATGTTTGTACGTCGTTTATTTCGGTTAACGTTATAATGACACTCGTGCCATCTAGGGCAAATATTTGAAATATAGACATGTCGTATTCTATCATAGGATTTGGTAGTATTGTGAAACTAATGGCGCATTAAACACACTTTATTTTATTATTGAGTTATGACACTTTTTGAGCAGAGGTGTGATATATAATGAAAAAATGGTTTTTATTCGCTCTCATTAAAATTTTCATATGAACAATTTGAATTTTTACTGTTAACTATTCAGCTACATAATATATCACTATACTAAATTTATCTGGGATAAAAGGTTGTCACAGACAAATTGGGCGTGCTGACATGGGTTTTTCTTTCGAGGTGCGGAACTTAAAAACATTTTTTTTCTGTCATTCCTCAAGATAGTAAGAGCCAAGCTACTTCAGATAAAGTATTATTTCTTAATTGAATCTTAACTTCTTAATCGAATCACACATGTACATAAATCGAATTTAAATTTGATTAACTTTTGTTTTAATCGTTTGATGTTCTAATTTGGAGGTATACCGTGGGCAAACGAACAAAGGGATTTCTTTAATAAACTTTTTTTAGATGAAATTCAAAGAACAAAACAAACATTTAATCTTTATACCAAGTTATGATTTCAAATTAATATAATTATCGGCGACTAATTCTTGTTTAGTTTTAATGATTCTTTCTCAATTATACTTTTTAAACAATGTAAATGATTTTTAATAAGTAACAAAATAACTCGTAATATGTAGATATTTGTAAATGTATTTATTTACATAAATATGTATGTATACCTATTTAGTGAACCATAATTTAGAATATATGGCCTGGAAAAAAAATAAAAAAAAGCTTAATCTATTACATTTGATAATCCATCACCAAAATATTCCTGGGATAGCCACTACTCATTAATTGATTGCTAGTTTAATTTAGTTTAAAATACCAGTAATCTCGCCGTATAATTACGATGTAATTCGAATAACCGAATTATTTATAATTAAGGTTTCAGGTAATAAACGCACTCAACTTCAAAATTTCATTAAATGAACGAGCACCAACCGGTTCTATTTACATATGAGTGAATTATATTGAAGAATTTTTCATTTAGTAATATAATATTCTAGTGATCTATACCGGCTTTGCACGGGTACATTTTAGAGTTGATAAAGATAGCATCTAAAATATTTTTATTATGTACCAAAAAGAATTGAAAATGTCTGTGTATTGAACTTCCGGATTTAACATTCTGATCCTAATAAATTAATCCTGTCTGGGAAAACCTACCTTATACTATCGTCAACCTATGACCGGTTGTAAAGTTCCAGACCCCTCGCTCTGGCCTAGCGCTCGGCTCTGAGGTTGCATGCCCAACCACAGCCAGGTAGTCCCGGTATATGCCCCCAGATCCTCAAACGACTCGCACGAAGACTTTTTACATGTATAAATAAGTTATTTGGTTAACTTATTTGACATATATTTTTTATTTCATGACAGTAGTCCTGCGCTTTATTTTCATTAACAAAAATATGTCAATCTTTGCTAATAACCCACCTGAAGATGTTGTAATAAAACGAAACCTAGGTCGTGGTAAAGAACTTAAAGAAAGTAGAAATAATACTACATCACGTAGTTTCATTTGATTGTGAATAATGAATTTCTACAAAATTAACGCCAAATATATTCAATAAACAAAAATATATAATGTACCAAAACATGATATCTTTGGGCCCGTTTCCACCATTCCGCTCACTCTCTTCATGCGCTATTACATTCGCGAGCTTTACCTAAATGCGCATTTCGATTTTACATTCTTTCGAAAACCTTTTTATATCTCTTAAACCACTACTTCAAATTATAAAGTGCGAAGGATAATTTTTTATCCATCGAAAACGCTTCAGATGACCATATGATATTTATTTGAATGAGGTTCAAAAATTTACTCAGACTTAAGTATTTTTTAACTTAAAAGAAGTTACCTGACTTGTCTATAAAAGGTTCTTTAGACCTTTTTAAGGACTACAATTCCTCCATTAATATTATTAGTGTAATAGTGTTGCCAGTGTTCATAACGAAACTGCGTTGCCATTACCACAAAATACATACAACATAAATACACATTATATTCTTCTTTTCCGTCTTTTCACTCTTGACAAAACGGTCATGGTCAGCATGTGTCATTGTTAAGGGTGCCCGCTGTTACTCGCCTCACGATGCCTCTTTATCTCTCCCTATTTGTCGTACACATTGTAGAGCCTTTGAAAATTTTGAAACTATGCGCTATTATATTGTGGAAATTGTATATCAATAAAATTAGTAGCTGTTTGCGTGACTTTCCATAAAACGAATGAATAAAACTATCCTTTTTATTATATTAGTAGGATTCACGTTGGTATATAGGGGATATTATTCTCTTGGACAGAGTTTACCTATTAATAAAACCACAAAGATACTTTGATTTTATTGCTTCGTCATCATCCAGATCAAATTAATAATAAGTGTTTTTGTAGAATCTAACAAGACATTCATTTTGTATTTAAAGTAAGATGATTTACGTAAATAAATTTTAGTGTAATCATACCCAGTTACGTTAGCAAGTACTTATTGTTGAATCTTTGATGGTTACAATTTTCTAGTAATTTGATTATTAGACAGTGATTGCAGATGATAAGCTGAAAACGTGGCAACTTGCCGTTACGCTACTTCCGATAAAATAATGCACCACTCCGAAATTTGGAATTGTTTGTAACAATTGTTTAAGTATAGAGAGACAAAGTATAGACATAAAAAAATCAAAGTATTTGTACCATACCCATAACCAATGGGTATAGAAAATAATGAAAAGCACCCCTTTCTCTTAGAAAAAAAACTTACAAAGTAAACATCTTTATAAAATACAAGTTTGTTATTACTATAAAATGTATAAAACATAATGAAATGAAAACGTAACTAAAAAACCACTTATCCTAATAAACAATTATGTTATCATTACTTATTTGGCGAGCCATCTCAGTTCAGTAATCAAAATACGACGACTGAGAGCAACGACGGTCAGTATAACCAACAAAGGTCAGTATAACCAAATGCAAGGCGAAGAAATAATACAATTACTTTCATGACTTCCAAATCCTTTACACCATTGGGTATGAAAAAATAACGCCATAATATACCTGAAATACTTCAAAAATTTTCAAGGGAAATAACTCAGAAAAAGTGGAAAAATAAAGTTTTTGAAATTACGCGTTAGACGTTTTACTTATTTGTGAATGGAAATACAAAAAAAACGTTATATACTTGCAAAAAACAATGTTTTCAATAATAATAAAATAAAAATTACGGATTTACAGTATCAAATTATAAATGAATTACCTGTTCATATTCGCAATGAAATTTAATTTGCAAATATGTGCAGTTCAATAATATTACCAATATCTATTGTAAATAAAATTGACTTTTCGCACCCTCGTCGCATATTCAGTCAATTTTAGAAAAAGAAGGTTACCAAAGCATATCAACAAATACAAAATGGACATTACAACATTAATAACTACGCACCAAATAATAGATAGATCTACACTTGCATTCGTTCCATAATTACAAACACAAAACTTATAAAAAACGCAGTCACACAAAATTTTGACCAAAAAAAACACCTCGGCAAAACTAACTGCACACTACAGGTGGCTGTATTACTATTTGATTCGTTACTTCGTTTTCTTGATGATACAAAATTGTCTATATGCGAATTTCGTTTTATACCGTCTATTTATGTTTATGTGGCCCTAGTCGCCGCTGATCTGAATTCGGGTCAAGGACACTCAAGTGTCCAAATTTTTATATGCATCAGTATTTGATTAGAAAATACACAACTTTGGTCTGTGGGTACGGAGCTTTCCAAGTTTGTGTTCGACTTACCTATATTTTCTTTTTACATAATCTTCTAAAATTATTTCTCGCTTTCTTTCAAATCAACTATTTTGTATATAACTTTCGCAAACATTTATAATAAATATTAGGGAATTTATTTCAATTGTGTAGTATCTAAGTTTGTTTCTATTCAAAGCTTACGTATTACAACAGAAAACACTATGACCCGCTTACTTTCAGGAGCGTGACCTAACTGAAAATATTATAGATTCGTTACATCATGACCATATGTTAAACTTAAGACATGTTTTATTACTTTGCACCAAGTGAAATGATTACTCGTTGGCAAACAATGAGCTGTCGAGAGCTAGTAGCTGCCAGCTTGGGTCACGATAGTGGCGACTTTATAACCCCGCAATGTAGCGGTAATTGACGTTACATACTTCATTTGCGGATGTCTGTAAACTTCCTGTTTGTTGCTTCATTTCGTGCAGGAATCTACTTACGCCACCGAATAATTCATATGTACTTATATGAAAGTATAGCATTGGCAACAAGAAGTCAATAAAAATATTAAAAAAGTAAGTATATAAACCTGATTACAATCCGATGACAAGCGAATAACCTTAGAAGTTTTCTGTTTTTCTTTTAAGATACTTAATACGCTAAGGTATTTAAGTTTTCAAAATTTGAAGTTTCCTTAAAACATACACACTTTATACTGTGTAGATACGTCATCGATACCACTATGATTAAGCCTACTCATTTTTTCTTCGGTCGGTCGAAAATATTCAAAGTAAAAAAAATATTCTTTCCATTGTACTGTGATATAAGAGTCGCACTACTCTATGCATTAACCTTAATCAATGCTACCTTTTTATCTATAACCTTACGTCGTTTTCCAACTATGTAGAGTGACCAGCGGCACCATACTCTTGTAACCTTATATTTACTTATTTATTCACATAATTTATGGAAGCACTATACTTATTACACCTATACATTTCAGTAGTGTCACTAACAAAGGACACTATCAAGTAGCTGCGAACAGATGGTCGAGCAATTATATACCGTGGAAAAATTATGAATTTCAATATAGTTCGAATCTAGATGCCGGTACAGCAAAAACTTTTGACTGCACGACCACATATAGACCTCATAAACGAAGATAACCTGTAGTAGTTTTTCTAATAAATTAGGGCTCAATATTTTTCCATTAACAATCGGTGGATAGATTTCACCAACGAAACTGTATTTATTTCCTGCAACGTATAGTAATTCAGCATAGCCAAAAGAAAATTGGTAGTATGTAGAAAATAGGAAATAACCATATCGTCTCATATACAAATATAAAAGGAATTTTTTTTGGATCCTTTTAATCATCAGGATGGATTTAAGCTCATGTGGGCTCCAAATAAGAAGCTTGGTCTCTACAATACTTTACATTAAAGTCATGAATATTAAATTAAATGAGGAATCATGTCGGAATACGCAATGCAAATCTTCTGAATGATTTTTTTGGTACATACACCAAATAACCACACAAAATCTCTTATTGTTTTTCCTGGATGATCTTTTTGCTTTATTCTCTTCAACTTTTAAGCCTCTTACTTTTATGACCCTTGAAACAGTCCAGAATTTAAACCATCCCCGTATTTATGTCTTACACACGATTTCTGTTTCCAATTTTTTTTTTTTTTTTATTTTATTAAATGGTTATATTTAAAAGCTTATTGTCGTCTGGTATGACATATTTTAAAAAGTGGCTCCTTGAAGTTTATCTCGTAATTATTGGGTGACACTCTAAACATCGATATTACGTATGTACACCCTAGTTGCGTGATCGCCCCGCATCAAACGCACGCTTCTAATGACTCAATCAGCAACAACCAAAGTAATTATTGAGTTGAAGGCTTTAGAACCGTGATTTCCAGTAATTTACCTCTTATAACATTATTTATATATTTAAATTTTCTTGAGGACTTCAATAAAAAAATTTCTTAAGCAACCACTTTATTACGCGACTACAATTTTTTTGAATGGTCGTCCGTTATATTGGGTAATTGACGTGGAAAGAAATCGTGTACAAGTTAATTTAAACGCACAAACTAATTTCGCTTTATAAGTTATCTGCGCACGCAAGGAAACTCTGTTGTCTGTCAAGTTCGGCGGAACGAATCGAGTTCTTTTGTTCTTCAGTCGATAATTATCATATATTATAATTGTTTATAAGCCACATTATGATTTACTGCATATCGAATTGTACCCTTTGGCTTTGCATTTCCTTAAATTTATTACAAATTACGTTGACAATCTATCCTTACTGCAATTAATAGCATTTTCTGATCCTCTTTCTTACGCTCTGGCGAGAGTACATACTTTTTATCAGTGTTTTGTTTTTATAATATGTCTTGCAAACTGTGATCCCTAATTGTTTCTGTTCAATTAATATGGTTCTTAATCTGTATTTATTACCTGATTTATGATTTCGAAAATTGTGATGTATTTAAATAATCCACACCATAAACTGAGCTTTAAATACTTTTTCATTTTTGTTAATGATATTCTTTGTTTTTATTTATCAAATTTATAGTATATGTAAATACCGGGCAAATGGGAGTTAATATAGAAAAAAAATTAATCTTGCATGCTATAGTAAAAAAAAGATTCTCGCTGCGATTGAATCATCTAAGTTACGTAGAACTCTGCTGAGAAAAATATGCCGCCATGTAGTCTGAAACTGAAACTCATAATACCTGGCTTTATTATTTACAGATATATCAGTATTATCAACTCCAATAAGCCATTTCTACTTTTTCGATTTTGATAAGGAATCTGACAACTGTCAACGCTATTGACTCAATATCATTTGATAAAGTGTTGCAGTTTACAGTGTCCCGTTTTTCATTTATTGATTATGACAATGAAGGTGATAACTCTAAGCATTGTTGACTCAAATAAAACATACAGGTTATTTGTTAAAATTTTACAGCTTATAGTCTCTGATTTTTCGTTTATTGGTTATGATAATTAAGATGACAACTGTCAGCACTCTTGACCCAAGTATATCGAAAAAGGACGTCTAACGTTTAACGTTTGTATAAGTCTGTTCGTGGAAACTGTTTCAGTTTTGTAATGCTATTTAATGCACTTAACTCCGATAATATACATTTTATATATCAAGGTAAGCTTTCTCAAATATTATTAATTTATATTACATAATTAATTTTATAATGCATACATAGTATCTGTTACAACTTTAAAAAATATTACTTGAGAAACGACTTCATTCGATCGGACAAATACGTTAGACATTCAAAAAATTATTACTAATGATACGGCATATAGCATTCTGAAACAGTTTGATGAATGAGTTTCTGTTGAATTACATAATTTCCGATAAAATATTGTGTGAATATTTGAAACGATATTTGTGCTGTGCAGCTGTATTATATTTGAATTATATGCATTTTAAATTATACTTAGCAAAGTAAGCATCGTCGTATTTTGCTAATAGGTATATTACTTAAATAGATGGTCACTGAAATAATCAATCTGACTTCAATGAAAAGGAAAGACATTTACAGTAAATTGCTGTAGAGATTTTCACACCGTTTCAAACGTTTTCGACGATTTCAGCCAAGCCTTTTCAAAATCAGCATATTGGGAATGTTTTTAACTTTGCCAGTCAAACCATTTCCTTGTTTCATAGAAATTAAATTCTGTCACATGATATCGTAAGGATTGGAGAAAAATACTTAAATCCTCGTGCCACAACAAGAGATTAATTATCATAGTCAGATCAGTGATACGTTGCAATCACAAACTTTTTCTAAACCATTTTCATTTTACTTATAATATTTTAAACGTGCTTTTTTTGTAAAGCATATGTCATACCCGTTACAACATTTAGTTATGTTTGTATTATTATGGAGATTTATCTTATAACCGAAGAACTTAATAACCGAAATATGTTTTGACGCTTTATCTACACAGTGACATATTTGACAAACATTGATCATGTCGACATCTTTAACTAGATTTTTCTATCGTCATTGTACTCGATCAAGTTGATCTTGCATACACAAATAATTTTCCCCTAGTATATTACAAGATCTTTCCATGAATTGACGAAATTTCCCTTCAGAACTTCAAGTTCAGTTAGATTTTATTCATGGAGACAGGCATGATACACCGTTATGTGATCATATTCCATCAAATATATTTCAAACATCGTAACACCGGTCCTAATGACGTCTATCCATCGTTGCTGTAGCTATCGGTTCGGGAAAGCAACCCCAAGTTTACATTGGTCAAGTTTCATTTTATTTGGGTGACTTTGTTTTTGTCGGAATGTCAAATGCAAATTTACAAGTCGCAAATACGCAAATTGCGAATTCATGAAGACCAGCTATTGGACACAAAACGTGGAAGGTTTTTAGAGTTCGTGACGTTAAAAGAACGAGCGGAACCCTTATAAGATCACTCAAGTGTCCGTTTAACCGTGTGTAACATACGTTTTTCTTGACGTTGAAATTTGAAAATTTGCGTATTAATTAAGTATATGAATCTGCATATATGCAATAGCTGTCAAAAATATTTATATTTAAATTTATGAGGGTATTAAAATAGGGGAAAGGTACATATGGAAAAAATCAAGCGTATCGAAAAAAAGATTTAAATTCTTTATATAGAATGGACTATAGTTTAAAAGACCTAGCCATAAGGGTCCCAAAAATTCTTAATTTTTGGTTAGAGATATATTGAAAAGAAAGCAAAACGTACATTTTCGTCCAGCTCTTATTTTTGAGGCTACTGAACCTAAAATTATGAAAACAACAAGGTTTTTAGAAGCTCACGCAAAAGTTGTAGAAAACAGGCAACCCTGATTCCAGATCGAATTAAATAGCTACTACCCTAGGAAGGATATTAGTGATGGCTTATGATAAATGATGTAATTTAAATTACGATACATGAGCTAGACTCGCATTAAGAATCCAAATAACAATCCCTGAAGACGCCTATTTTTATGAACATTTGAAAAATATTGTCTGGAATTTTAGGCGTGGAAAAACTAGTTACTTGTTAACCAAAAATTATTTTTTTCGAATTAGGTGGGATCAAAATATGCACACCCTACATACGTTTTGATTGCGTATAACATTTTACTAACTGCAAAAATCTAATATTAGAGAGAATAGTAGACTAAAATGAAAGAAATCTGTTTCCGCTATAAAACGGTCGGAAGAAAAAGTAAATGTGAGAATACACCACAGAGATCTGTCATAGCGCAGTTAGATTTTCGCAAATCTAAATCACCAATCGACACCTGCCGAATAATGTCCTTCCTCGACGTGGGCTGTAACGTCGGCCGCAAATATCCCCTCACCGAAGACGCCGACAGATTAATTACCCGGTAGTGTCGGCGCCGGATACTAAAACAACTATCACTAAAGCTTTTGCCTCGCGCTTCTTTTCAAGTTCCACTCCGCCCTCATTACGTTCGAGCTTTCTGCGCGCAAGAATTTATTCTAATTAGCGCCTCCGCGAAGCGGGGCCTTTTTATCAAGTCTCTGTCTGTTATTGTCAAAAATCCCTGGAGAACTAAATAAGCTAGGATTAAATGAAAATATCGTACCGGATTTTCAGAAGCAGTGATTATTATTCAGGACGTATTACATATTTCCTGAAAGGATAAAATAAATAAAATAAATTAACGTTATATATATATATATATATATATATATATATATATATATATGGTATAAATAAACGACGCGCTTATGGCTAATGGTTACTGAAGGTGTATGAAAACAAATTGTCAAGTCCGAACTGGTATATTGGGTCTACTTATAAAATGTATTACGGTCTATTTGCCTTACAAACATACTCACACACATACACAAACAAAAAAACACACACATACACGTGAGGACATGTTTTGAATGAGTGTATTGAAAAAATGTTCACAAGCACGTCTGTATTTTCAGGTGAGATCTATGTTTTTCATTTCACTTATATAGAGATCTGTTTTTCAGAGTAGCAATTGTGCCGTAATATTACTACTGCTTTCCTTTTAATAAAGTTTAATAATTAAGCAGCAGATGACGTTCATTTCACTAAGAGTATTTTTTCCTTTTTATAATGAAATATAGTGCGAACATCAGATTTATGGTATTAGATTCTTAGGACATAGTATTTTTCTATCATAGGAGAATATAGCATAGAAAATGGTCTAAAAGTTAATTAAATATAGAAATATAATTGTATTTACGAGTAATATAATAAATATTTACTAATTTAATAAATATTTAAAACCAACGTAAATAACTCAAAAACTATGATATCTAGAGTCACTATTATTATTGTGTTGTAACCTTTGAATGTGTTTCTAAAAATTCTTATACTTTCATAATTATAATTGGTGGTTTTTTACATACTTTTCAGTATATTTCTGAAGACCCATTACCTAAAATTATAAAGAAAATATTTCTAAAACCTTTACCTATAACTTAGCCCTTTCAACTCTCGGAAGCACATCATTTTTAAGATGCATCATTTTTTTTAGAATTTGACATGATCTTTTTTTAGTTCTTATTCTCAATAAATAGTTTTTAAATTTTAAAACACTTCCTTTTTATTATTGTTTTCAATTTTACTTAAAAAAAACATGAGTCAAGCCACCCATTGAACGTAATAATTAATATCACATGATTTTTTTTAAACCCTTATAAATGCTTTAATAACCCACAGACAGACAGATTAAAAGCGTATCAGTTTACATCATTCCCTGGTTACCCTTTTCTCGAAGTGACTCTGTTTAATGCCCAGAAAGACGTAGTGTTACGAGGGAGGCCTAACAATTCACGGAACAGAAGGAATGCAGGTTAAATAAAATAAGAAAACTATTTCTCTTTTTCAATATAATCTCTTCTTTAATTTTGAAATAATTTATAAAACATCCAAAAAAAATTTTTTTCTTTGCTCTGTAAATGAGCTAAAATTGCCTCCTTCACTTCACTGCCGTCCTTAAATTTTCTGCCCCGAAGTTCTATTTTTAGGTTTGTGAACAAGCAAGTCAAGAAGTTAGATCAAGGCTACGGGATGGGTAAATCAGCGATTCGAGGCCAAGTTCGTGAAAAGCATCCATCGCAACTTTGCTTTTGTGAAACAGCGCGTTATCTTGGTATATTATCACACCCGCAGCCAGTCTACCGCTTTTTTATTTTTCATTGATAGCTTCCATCAATTTACCCAGTAGTACTGATTAGTGACATTGGTACCTTTTTCTTTATAGTCGATCAATAAAATCCCTTCACAATCCTAAAAAACTCTTACTATTAATGGTTCACAACCGATTGCGAGACCTTGTTTGAATTCAGGCTCAAAGCGATGAACCAAACTTTCATCTGCCGTCACAATTCTCTCCAAAATCACCATAGGGCCATGAGCATATAGCTTCAAAAACTCCTTAGACGTTTCGATTCGTTGTTGCTTTTCCGGCAGCGTGAGCGTTCTCAGGACCCATCTTTTACTGACTTTTATCATTCCAAGATGGTTGTATAGAATTCTCAGAATTCCACCAACTAATCCAGAAAGTTTAATTTTCTTCAGGGGAGCATATTTCGATACAAGATTTTTTACTTTTTCGACCATGTCCAACGTGATGGTTTCAATGGGCGTCCTGGGCGGGAGTAGTCTTCAGTCGAATCTCGCCCTTATTTAAATAGACGATGCCAATTTTATACTATGGTTTTACTAGGGCAACAATCTCTGTAAATAACTTCCATCATACTCATTATGGTTTTAGAAGTTCTTCCTTCCTTGGTGAGGAATTTAATCACAGCGCATAATTCAATATGCTCCATGTTCACAGTTCACTTCCAGATTTACTCCTTTAGAGGATAATTATTCAATAGCGAATGGCGGTAGGGACTTGACAGTTGACTTATGTACTTCTAATGAGTTCATAATTAGCGGGGTATCAAGAAAGACATCCCCTAGTACATCAAAAGTAACTTAAAATATTTTATAAAAGTTTTGATGCCAATAAAATACCTTAGAATCAGACTTAATGTTATTTTAAATATTCAGGACCAACATATCATTCACAAGACTCTCATTACATATTTTATCTGCATGAACCAAAATTGAAACACTTCACAGTGGTGGTCTGAATCTTATTTTTTATAATTTTTATAGAAAATAATATCCTAAAAACACTATATATTTTAAACTTAGTATAAAATCAGTTAGGTCAATAGTCAATAGTACCGATGATTGGCACCAACTAGTTTTTAATTAAAAAGGTCGCTCGAAACCTCATTAATTGTGTCATTCTAGAAACTAATGGCTTTATTAGTATTCTCCCAGTATACAATATTTAATTTAGTAATAACCCACAATATTTCACACTCAAATATATTGGGTTATAATTGTTGTCCCGGCAGAGTATTTATAATATGGCTAAAAATATTGGACGTCTACTAACGTTACTAGCATCACTAGCATGTAATCCTAATATTACGAACAGTGAGTTTAGGTAGTTGTTATTCAACAACGCCTAAACACCTAGACAAAATGTGCTAAAATTTGGTGTAAAAATAGAATTCATGTAGGATGATTTATTTTGCTACAAATATGCTAATTAGCTTGCATGTAATATTATATAATATAACGAAAAGTAGATTTAGGTGTTTGCTATTCAAATATGTGTAAACACCTGTACAAATTGTCATAAACTTTAGTGTAAACATGACTTGTATTAACCTGTAGAGTATATTCTAACTTAAGCAAAAACATAATTCCTGTAAGATGATTCGTTTTGCTATAAATGTATTCATATTCTAATTAGCTTGAGTGTAATTCTAATATAACAAAAAGTGGGTTTAGGTGTTTGTTATTCAAGCAAGCGTGAACACCTGGACAAATTGTTATGAAATTTAGTGTAAATATATGTGCATCATTTGAATTAAACTATAAGGTATATTCTAACTTAAGCAAATGCATAATTCCTGTAGGATGATTCATTTTACTGCAAATATATTCATATACTAATTAGCTTGCTTGTAATACTAATATAACGAAAAATCACTTTAAGTGTTTTTATATATGTTTATTTACACTGATAATTCGAATTGATATAAAAGGTATTTTTAACTTAAAAAATATTTTGTAGTTTCCTTTTTTATCTAGCAACAAGTAAATAGACATATTGTAAACAAATTAAGCAAAGATGGTTGTTATTCTTCCTTAATGGATTATTTTTTATTTTGCTTATGTAATTTATATCATCTCATCTCATAGTTTCTCGATTTGTAATATTCATCTCAATTATTACAGTTAGGTATGCAATAAAATCCTTCTATATATCTAGTAGATATGAGAAACATTAAAAATAAATATTACTAATATAAGCATTTCTAATTTATCTGCAATATATATAATTAACTTTTGTCCGCAGAACGGTTCATATATATTTTTTGCGGCGGAATTTCTCTGTAGTAATAATGTCTTTAGAACAAATGTGCCCAGGTCAATTATGATAATTTTAGTTGAAATATAGTTTTAAACTTTACACTGAATATTACAAATGTTGCTATAACTTTTTTTTGAAGTGAAAACTTCTTTAAGCGCACCTGCGCACTTTTTCTGAGCAGTGAACGAAAATGAGCCGTCAGGTTCTTCGGGTCGGTGATGCCGAATCGGGTAAACTCGGCTCCCTTTGGCATCGGCAAAGCGAATTCCAAATTACAAATTATGAAATGCATAAAAAGTAAAAGTAATAACTATTTGTAACTAATCTGCAACATTTATAATTAGTTTTTCTCCGCAACTTAGTTAATTTATATTTTTTTTGTGCGGAGCTTTTCTGTAGTAATAATGTTTTAGAACAAATATACCCAGATCGAGATAAACATAATTGATATTATTAACAAATAGTTACTGCATTAAAAATAAATGTAGTAACTATTTGTAATTAATCTGCAATATTTATAATTAACTTTTGTTCGCTACTCGGTTAATGTTTTTTTTTTGCGACGAAGTTTTTCTGTAGTAACAACGTCTTCAGAACGAATGTGCCCAGATCGAGATTAACATAACTGAAATTATTAACAAATAGTTACTGCATTAAAAATAAATGTAGTAACTATTTGTAATTAATCTGCAATATTTATTATTAGCTTTTGGCCGCAGCTCGATTCATGTATATTTTTTGCGGCGGAGTTTTTCTATAGTAAAAATGTTTTAGTATAAATGTACCCAGATCGAGATAAACATAATTGATAGCTTTAATGACGTTACACCCCAAAAGTACCCTTAACTTGGATAAATTATTTTAGATCTGCACTTGAACTTTAAACCGTTTATTTGTAATAGTCTCGACGAGTTTTATTCATCAATTTTAACGCGCGCGCATAGTCTTTTAGGCTGATAATTATTAAATTCATATTATTACATTTAAAAAATCTTTAGATTTTAGTCTCATCTACAAGTATTATTTAAGTGAACTTTTGCTTCAGGTCGGTTTAGTACTTTTCACGTGACTTTTAAATAAACAGGCATATGGTAAATAAGGAATAGACGCACAAATAACACGTCCCTTAGGAAATAGTAGAAAGGAATAAAAGAATAAAAGTCTGATCCATATCGATGTGGTAGTGATACTCGAACGGACAGACAAAAATCTTTCAAAAGCCTAAATGGAAAATGGAGTATTCAATTTCTTACCTTTAAAATTACTATATAAATATTTCAAAGCTTTAACTACTGAAAAAAATTCGGTTTAATATATTTTACACTAGGTGAGAAAGAGCAACTTAATTTTTAAAATTCATATTAATAAGTTCAATAACCGCAACTTTAGCAATTTTCATTTTTTTATAGAAATTTAAAAAGTTTTCAAATTCGACTTAAGCCCCGCACAAATCGTTCGTAAATAGACATTCTTGAAACATTCTAGGAAAAGTCAGTTATTGTGTATGCTATTAAGTTATTGTAAAAGTTAATGGCTGGCGTATAAATTACTTATTCTTTATATTTATTGAAATGCTATTTCAAAATATTACTCTTTCCGTAAGTTCATATTACCTTTGCCTTATTTTTTTTTCTTTTCCTTTATACCCTTGTATTTTGATGTTTAGTTATTTAAGCTCTACGTTTTAGATATTTAGACACTGGTTTTTTCTCAATTCATTAGAGTAATTGCTGCCGGCACAACACCACATATGTATTTTAATTAACATTAGTTTTGTAAATTTTAGAAGATTTTTCTTTAAGCAGTAATTCCGCCTGTAAGTTCTTATGCGTTCGTGTAATATATGTACATGAAAAAAGAACAATTTAAAATTTTGAAAAGCATGTAAATAAATAAAAAACTACCAATTGCAAGTCTAACTAATATTATTAATGTTTTTATTACATAGAATTTTATAGAAAAAATGGCAGAAATAGTAGTGCAGTCCTGCGTAATATTTACGTATTACACGCGTGCACACTTTGTGTCTACGGAATTTGTATAAATTGTATCGTCATATTGACGTTGTTATACCTAGATAAATTAGGGATATATAAAAAAAAACTTTGTAATATTCTTTACATACTCTAATATTAAGTATTATTATAAATTATGGATTTTAAATTACCATAGTTCGAAAGATCACTATGTTTCGTCGGTCGTAGCCATTTTTAACAAAAATTGTTTGACATAGAAACTTAAAATGGGGCATACCAACAAGTATATTTATTTAGAAGTGGCATATAAGGTAATAAATATTTTTTTATATATGGTATAAGGTAATAAATATTTTTTATATGTCATATAAGGAAAAAAATATTTTTTAAATTACATAAATCGTGCGAGATACCAACTGAACGAGAAAGTTTAAGGGATTTCAAAAATATTTTCTTTAAAATCTTTTGTAACGTAATTCTGGAGATATTATTGATCATATTCATGTCGTTTTTTTTTCAGAAACCGCTTTACGTGTAAATCTGAAATTTACAGACTCACAGTGATAAAGAATATTAAACCGCATTTGAAAATTGAAAGCACCACAATATTTCAGCAAAACTTTTAAAGGTGGCAAGTGAAGTAACATATATTTTTTTATTTCAGGTTTTATATGGGGTATCAATTAAAAAAGAAAGTTGAAGCAATTCAAAAAAAATTTTTTTTGTATTTTTGTAAAATAGTTCTAGAAATTTTGTTTAAATTATTTACAATAAATAGCTTTCCCCTAATTTTCTAAACTACTACAGTCAAAATTATGAAACAACATCGCTGCTGGAAATTTATTTAAGCCTACTGGAAAACTATGGCTGTGTTCCTAAATTTCATAATTTTGTGAGAAATACACAATATTTTTGACTTGTGACATATAAGATAGTCAATGTATTTACATGAATTAAACTAATATTGTATTGAATCATCTTTACATATAGAGAACCCTGATAATAGTGTCTTATTCGTACCTAACAGTTTCTTTTATCAACATCATACTTCGGTTTTAATTTAAATTTAAATAAAAACATCATTTACAACAAAAAAAAATATTGGACTAGCTTTTGCACACAGCTTCGCCCGCATGGACGTCTTAAGTGCTCTTTAAAAAAAACAAACAAAATCGGTAGTGATTTTCAAACTGACGACTAATACAATTCCAGTAGCTAATTAATAAAAAACGGACCTGTCTTGTTTCTACTTACAATATAACTATACTTACAACTAACTGTTATTTTTAAACTAACAAAAATACAATTCTAATATCTCAAAAAAAAAAGTCGATGGTGTTTTCCAAATTAACAACTAAACTAACTAATTCCAGTATTTAATTAAAAGAAAACGAATCTATCTTGTATGTATTCTTAAAGTAAATAAAAATACATTTCTAATCCTACTTATCTAAATAAATAATAGAAAAACAATTACATTACTTCTTAAAAATTACAATTATTATGCTTACGACTATACGGAATACGATTCGAAACAGCTGTAAAAATTCGAGTTGTGCACTCCGCGATGGCGCGTGACGTTGCCTCGCCCGCCCTTCCGCCCCCGCTCCCCGCGCCACCCGCGCCGCCGATCCTTGGCATCGTATCATCGGCATGTTTTAATAGAGCTCCGCTCAAGTCATTCATATCGTGATAACTTTTAAACAATTTGTCTATATTATTTAGTGCAAAAGACAAACTTTATCTACTTTTAAATACCAAAAGCGTTAAACGTATTTATTTTGATAATATTTAATTTAATACTATAAAATGTGCATTTTAAAAAAGAATTCAAAGTAATAGTATTTATGCCTGGCTATTTTGGTTATAATGGCTTCCATATAAAAGGTAGGTATATACTATCCCAGACTTTTGGTTAAAACTGTTTAGGAGATCCAATCGCACTTTACATTATCTTCGTGTAACTTTAACGGTTTAGGCAACGCACTCTAAGATAACTCGGCGAGTACAGGTATTTTTCCGACTTATTTCATTCTTATCGTTATATAATAGCCAAATCACACAATATGTTTATTAAGTCTATGAGTTATACTGATGTACAAGCTATATTACAGTAAAGCTTCATCAAAATCCGTTCAGTAGTTTTTGCGTGCAAGAGCAACAAAGATCCATCCATACATCCTCACAAACTTTCCCATTTATAATTATAGAAGGATAATACAGTAATTACTTCTGATTGAATGCGATATATTTTCTTCAATCTAAATTGTATTTATCATGTATAACATTCATTTTAAATTTTTCTGTACAAAATTTATCGACTATACGATTTATAAGTTTCTCAAAAAAATAATATGAAAAGTTGGTATTACGAAAAGAAATGAAATATTTTTAAATTTTTGCTTTAATAAGTTTTCATTTGACACTACTTACAATAATCTTGAAAAGTTTATTGTAAGTAGTGTCAAATGTCAAATTGTTGACCCCATGTCCATCCCTGAAAATGATCATAAAATGTAACTTTTCACATTTTACTTCTGAAAATAGGCTTGGTATGTTAGACCGCCTCTGAGACTTGAAAAAGCTGATGAACAGAACCCAAAGTGATTTCGTAAGCTTTCCGTTTTTACCGTTTTGGTACGAAACACTATATACCAATAAACTGTTACTTTCCAAAAAGTTTAACAAATACCATCCATATATAAATCAGTTAGTGATCGGAAGTTAGACTGGTCATATTTTTGATGTGAAAATGAATAGCAAAATCAAAAGTGCACACGCCGCGTTTTTTTTTGTTTATTAAATAAATAATCGTAAAAAAATTATAAAAAAAAAATAAAAACTGCGAAGTAGACAGAAGGGGCAAGAAGATCCTCTTAAACCGAAGGTTAAGAAAAGTCGCCGAGCACGGGAAAGTATTTATACAAAACTTATTAATGATAGAAGATATATAAAAATTAAACTACTTAACACGTCATTGTGAAATTTAACAAGCTTCTATTGCGACAAGTAATACATTGATAAAAAAAGAATAACCGAAATCGTTCAGGAATTTCGACTTAAAGCGTACAAAATAAAGAATGGAAACCCTCTTTTGTCCGACGCAAATTCATATCACAATGAATATTTAAAAATAATCAAGAAATAGTATCATCTCTCCCCTTTCCAAAAAGTTATGTTAAAAAAATTATCCGAGTTATAATTACTTCTATCGAAACGAGGGCAATAGTAATAAAGCTCATACCCGCTGACACAATAACACCCTTATATAAACAAGTAAACAATCATAAATTATGCTCATCTTAATTCTAATAATTAAAATTAATAATAAATTATATCATTCGACGTATTGTACTCCGCAAGTGTTATCGGAGCTAACGATGTTTGTACATTGTAACGATAGTTCGAGATCAAAGCAGCAAAAGGAAACCATATATTACGTTACTAATAATACTTAATTCCTGTCCATTAGACATTGTTTGAAACCCGTTAGGTGCTTTATACATTTGTAAGTACTTGTTATATTAGCGAGAAATTTAGTCTACAGATGTTCCGTTTCTTAGCTATGAACTGCATTTAAGGTTTTAAGAATGTCAGTTCATGAAACCTGATATCGGTTTATTAGTTAAATAAAACTTTCCATAATTTTACTGCAATCAAGAGTTTTCGTAATACGTAAAAGTTCGATATTTATGCATTTTTGATAGAAAACTTCTATTTTAGGGATTAAATACTTTCAGTTATTATTTGTATACTTTGGTACTAAACCAAGAAACTTGTAAAGAAACATAAATCCATTATTTTTTATATGATAAATATCTTTTAAAATCCAAGTGTATGAACGAAATTAATATGAGAATCAAAATTGTGGTTCTAATGAAAAGACAAACTGTGCCAAAAATTATAACGCCTGCAGCTTCTTTTAAGTTTTTTTTTTAATAAATCACAAATCATTTTTAATTATTGATATATATTTTATAGGAAAGGATGTAGAAAAACTTAAAAAAATATGATTAAAAATATTATGTAAATACCTAAAAATATAGAAACTACAATTTTTATGTCTTAATGAATCTCCCTTGCACCAAACTTAGGCATGAAAAATGTTTTTTTTTTATTACACAGTTCATCAAGTAAAATATCATTGAAGAGGTCTTTTGAAATAAAACCGAACATGTCATTTACGTTTTTTTGATACAGTAAACACTGTGAAATATGAGTTTCTTAAATGTCAAATAATGTTTGTCCTCACTTTTAACTGTTTACTTATACATGTGAAAAACATCTGAAAAACAAAATCACAATAATGGCATTTACCAAACGTTACGATTACGTACCTTTATACTGATCTACTATTTACTTATTCATATTATATATTTATGTTATGTTATTGTTATATAGACAATTGCAGTCAGTGATGAGTTCCCGTCACCATCTTCCGGCTCTATAATTGTACCCTTATTTTGCGAAACCACAGATTCATGTAGCTTTAATCATGTCAAAATTTTAGAGACTCACATTAGTTTATTACTTATATTATTACTCTAGAGACTTTATCTTAAAAATAGTATTAGTATATGGTATAAAACTCCCTCAGTATAGAATTCATTTAACAGGATTGTCCATCTAAGTTATTATTAGTTAAGACGCTACTAAAAATTAACTATAAAGGTCTTAAATTGGGTCTTCTTAAATATAGTTTTAGAATGAGGTATACAATTCTTAGAATGCCTATTTGAAAGCAGTGTGTACTTTAATTAATTAGTTTGGTCTGTTATCACATACGGAAGGTTATAACTGCGATAGCATTTACTCTTTTGACCGAATAACATTGCATTCAGAAATCAAAAACTGTTTTAGGAATAAGATAAATAACAATGCAATGAGGATATTTAATCATTAAAGGGGAAGGGAATATTTAATCATTATATTATAAAATGAATAATGTGTTAGAATTTGCTGATAACAATTTTGTCAATATCAAGTTTTATAAGGAAAAATCTATGAAGTGCCAGTCGAAAGTCGTGTAATGTTCCGTTCCGTATCAAAGTATGCATTTATAGTTTGACAATTTTGCTGAAACTACCGTAAGTATTATTCAACTTTTACAATATATTGGTGTCATGGTACACTTGAGACAATTTTTTTATTACATTAAGTTAAAATAATTGTTTGTAATTATTTAAATTGTATATAAAGTTTATTTCGGTCTCTAATTCTTCTTCGCATATAAATGAGTTTTATGTAATGTCAGTTTTTACTTGATATATAACGCATTAAGATTAAAAATGTTTTTTGTTTATGATTAAACATGCTCAAAAACAAAATATTACAATTACTTCTCCTGTATTAATTTCGGATCATCAAATTCCAAATCCGATTTCATGCGTCATATAAATTAGATTTTAAAGACTGCGACAGACATTCGATGGACGAATACATATCGGTCGTAAGTCGGATGCTTTATTTTATCTCTCTAACTTGCTTTTGAATTTTAACTCTTGATCTTGTCTTTGGGTTTTAACTCTCAGTCCTGCCTTTTCACTTCAAGTAAGTCTCGATCCTGCCTGGGCACTTTAATTTTTGACCTTGCTTTAAACTTTGAGTAACTCTCGATTTTGTCTTTGCATTTTATCTCTCGATCTTGTTGGCTTTGTATTTTAACTACCGATTTTTCCTTTGCAATTTTAATAACAACCAATCTGGCTTTTGAACTTTAATGGTCGATCTTGCTTTTGCGCTTTGAGTAACTCCACATATCGCCTCGATTATAGTTCTCGACCTTTCCTTTGCACTTTGAGTAATTCTCGGTCTAGCATTTGGACATTGAGTGACTCTTGATATTGTATTTTGAACTTTAGTTAATGATCATTAGCTAAAATTCAAAAATCCTGCTTTGCACTTTGAGTAACTTTCGATATTTTCTTTAGTATTTTAAAGTTTGATCTAGCATTCACACTTGAGTAAATCTAATTTCCTAATTTTTTGCTTTTATTTTTATTTTTTTTTCATGTCCACGTGTTACACATAAATATAACTTTAAAAAAAATTAACCGCCTTCAAATAACCACCTAATAAGAAGCATACTGAAAACACTAACCTTCTCTCCCCTCTTACCTACATGCACTCCTAAACACACATAGATGATAGTGATGATGACGTTTCACTTACTCCAAAAACCTTTAGCGGTAACAGGATTGTGCAATTTTGTTTATATTCGAAACGATATTGTACCGCAAAAGTTCCAAATAAGTACCCGTATTTACAATATTTTATACTTTCGGTGTGTTTCTTATTCGGTGTTTAATTTATATGCGTTTTTAGTTGTTATAGTATCCAATGTCACTCATAATGTCAGGAAATTACAATACAGTCAATGTCAATAATATCTCAATCGTTGAAATCGGGCAGACGTTTGTGGCATTTTCTGAACTTAAATATATTCATTTATATTCACACATATATCATACGTACATACGACACACAGATACATAAATCATATTCTCTCCTTTGGCTTTAGCGTGCAATTACTTCAAGTCTATTTATACCTGTACATACTATATACATGCCTACTAATATTCCAGTTACTTCATGCTTACATATGTACTTACCTATCTACTAATATTCTAGTTCTTATATGTTTATGCATATGCCTGTATAAACTTACTTACTCACCTAGGTACTAATATTTAGTCACTTTACGTATCTGTTTATAGCTGTATTTGCTGACCTACCAACCTACTAACATCTTAGTGCCTTCATGTCTTTGTACATACCTTTATACTGACTTACTATTTACATTATACATTTATATTTATATATTATTTTCTTTCTCACATTAAGGCAATTGCAATGTATCCCAACTCAGTGAGTTTCAGTTCCCATCAGTGATGATTTTCTGCCACGTCACCAGCTCTATAATTGTACCCTGAATTTGCGAAACCACAGATTCATGCTGCTATAATCATGTCACAATTTTAGAGACTTTATATCAGTTTATCGTTGGACTTATATTATCCATGTTGTTCAATATCGTAAAATTCTAAAGTACGCACCTTTAATTTCCATGATCAAATTCTAACCAATTATTTATGATAATACACTAAGGCCATTTAAGTATAAAATAATTACTCAAATTATTTTAATAACGCCACAAACATGAATTAACACACACAAACGCCAGTTTCTACTTGAAGTCGGCAATATTAACTTAAAAAGCAGATCTTCCAATCTCAAGATTTAGTCCTGAAGAATTGGAGATTGAAATTTAATTACGAAGTCTCAGCTTGAGACCCACAGTACTAATTTGAAAACAACAGGTCATCATGTCCTACGCTTTAGGCAGGTTATCAGTACCCATATAGCATCAGTACTGAGGAGTTGGAATCCTGAATACAATCACAAGGTCTCGGTTTAAATCAAATGAAGTGTGAGTAAATCAAATCATATTTTATTGGGACTCACAATGCTAATTAAAAATCAAATCTTATTTTAGCAACGTTATTAACAATCAAATTGGTTAATAAATACCTGAGATTCGGGGTGATATTGAGAACCTAATTGTTTAAGTCAGGTAATAAAGTAGCTAGTAGTGGTTAATTGGCTTAGTAACTTAATAAGTGAGATAAGATATAAGAGGCATATTTATAGAAAATGTCCCTCGCTCAGTGTATTTGCCTTGGCAAAGAAGTATGTCATATTGTAGGTCAAAATATTAACTTTATTAATATTTTGAGTCTTATTACTGATTGAGGTATATTCTTATTAGGAGTAAATTTAAAGGTTTTGTATATTTAAAGGTAAATTCGCAAAAGAGTACTATTTTCTGCAATGCCTGCATATCGCCTTATATAAATCGATATCAATTTTTTTTCAGATTTTTTTCATTGATACTTTCTGATGGAGGGGTAGCGAACAGTTTTTTAGTTTTTTTAAATTATTTTCCTAAAAAAATTTCTAAAATTGTTTAAACTATTATTATATTAAGTATTTTTGTAAAGCTGTTGCGGTTATCTTTGTTAATAGCTTATTTCAGTAAAATCACCCAGATCAAACGGTTTAGACTTTAGACACATCTGATACATAAATATATAAATTTATGGGTGTGCTGTTGATTTTAAAAATATGCCATTTTTCTAATTTTAGAATGAAAACTAAAAAAAGGAAAAATCTATATGAACAAAGAAAAGAATATTGCAATGCAATCTATCAAAAATATTAGTTTGGTAATAAACTCTTCACTTTTCACACACTGTTTTTGCATTCTTGAACATATTTTTTTTAATAAATATCTTTATTTACGTAGCGTTCGAACTTCTGTCCAGTTAACAACTGAATTTCGGCAAGTAAGAAACAAACTAAATACAAAAATTTCAAGGATAACTTAAAATGCTCTTTCTTCATAAATTCAGTTTAAAGCTAAAAGCTAGCAAAACAGCATTATTTGCGTAATAATCAATGAAGGTGTACTTTTCTATGATATCCAGGTATTGATTCGAAAGATTAAAAAAATGGAACGTTGAGCTCTCCAATAATTCTCACCCAGAGCGCATTATCTGCAAAGCTATTCTCACTCTTTCTGACATACCATAGAAAAAGGAAATTAATTCTTTGTACATAACGCTATGTAGTGTTCCAAACTAATGTTTCGGTAAAATAATAACAAAAGATATTTTTATATATCGATTTATCGCTTGTATCATTATCAAATAATTTTATATTTAAATTCCAAAATTTTGACGTATGCGTTTGGAGTAGAATATTAGTGAAAGTAGAAGTCGAAGAACGCTAGTAGGTGATAGAACTAAAACACAAATATTTTCTCTAATCAGTGTTAAATCGTTATATAAATTTATTTACAATGCACTTTAAAACATTAAATTTTTTTTGCAATTCTAGAACTTTTATTTTATTGGAGTAGTTTTTATATACTCCAATAAACAGACTAAGATTAACTACAATACAAGAACTATAAATCCAGCATGTCTTGCATAAATACTTATTGTGATACAATCAGGTATTTGACATATCTATTAAAAAATATTTAATTAGTGTCTAACATAATTAAGAGACTAACGATCGTAAATAATAAAGTTTCACTGCATTAAACTAAACACTAATAATTTATCTTTATTAAATACAGTACCGTACCGTTTTTATGTATGTTACTAGTATTGTGTACTCTATGTGTATTACTAGTACATATGTGTGTTGCTATAGTGTGTACTCTATGTGTGTTACTAGTACACGAGCACCAATACTAGCGCATGACGTCACGATAGTCTAAACAAACAAAACTGCTCTTTTTAATTGTTGCGTCAGTCTGATGCTTGTGGATATATATTGAGAAAAATGTCTGCGAGTCAAAATTTGAACATAACATAAATTGCTTTTATCAAAAGTTGGTAGCTAACTTCTTTGTTTACAAATTTCGTTTAGATAAATAATTTCACGAAAGTAAAATTTCACTATAATTTTGTTATTATTTCTTTAGTAAATGATGACTGAAATAATTACATACTTTCTAATTTATGAGGTTCCCAAGTATCATATACACGTAAACATATTTGCAAGTTTTATATGTATATATATATATATATATATATATATATATATATATATATATATATATATATTTATATTTATATATACTTGTTCTGTCAATAGATTAAGTTAGTGTCGTGGCTAAAATCTGATCCGATTATAGAAATGTTTCCATTCCTTACGTGAAATACAACTTTAACAAATTATCCGGATGATAAATCCGTAAATTCTTAAGAAACCGTTATTATTGTACGACGAATTATTTATACGTTGAGACCCAATTCTTTAGTCAAGAAAATTAAAGACCAATATTTAAATGAGCATAAGTAATCACGTATTTTCACATAAAGCGCGGAATAAGTTCTATATTTTGTAGGAAAAATTATGATTTCCTCTAGTTTTTCACTAATCGTATTTTATGCTGTAAATCGTGACGTCTTCAAGTTGATGTGTCAGGCAACGGTGAGTTCCGTGCGAAATTTTAAACGATTATAAGAAAAAATAATTTTTGTAACAAAATTCTTTATTATAAATATCAAAAATGCAAAATATTTTGAACAATATTTAAAAATATTATCAATTAGTCAGTTGTACTTTCATTCAATCACAGATCTTCATTTTAGTCACGCCACCTTTGAATCACTATTCAACGTCTCAGTCAGATTCCTATCAGTAACATCACCACTTTTTTAAATATTTTACATTGAGCAGCAGCTGTTTTGAGTGTGTGTGTTTTGAGTGTGTGAACATGGCTATATATGGTGGCCATCTTGTTACCACCTTTTTGATTCTAACGTATGATTTCATTTGTTTTAACGTCTGCTTTTTCCTGTTCTCATGTAACTTTCCCTGATATCATTTTTAACACATTAAATGACTTTCGCTTACTTTCCGTCACGTAGACTTGCAACCACTTAAATTAAAGACTATTTCCTTTTTTTTGATTATATATAGTCATAAATCCTATATGCATATAGTTAGCCATTTACACGTCTATATTTTTTCTCCAAAATTTACTTCCCTACAAAATTATTAGAAGGATTACTCCCTTATATCTAGCTTAATTTTAATATTACTAATTACATTTGATATTAAGCACTTTAATTACTTAGATCGAATATACTATAAGGCAGTTAACATTGTAGTGTAGTAGTATTGCTATTGTCAGACAAGTAGAATACGAACAAAATCGTGTTTTCAGCTTCAGAAATCTGAACGAATTTCTGACTCTAAGTCTACGTGTTAGTGTTAATTAACATAATATAATACACAGACAAATTCTACATATTAATAACCTAAGGTGCACATAGCGTTCGATTGTCTTCTGGAAACCTCTTACACATTCAAATATCTTTTCTTACACATTCAATAAATGGAAAATTGTATAAATATTATCTAACTCTTTTAATCAGTGTTAAATTATTTAACTGCTTAATGTACATACAATTTTATATTATAAGTAATAAAATCACGTGAAATTTTCTGGAATTGTTTGCATCCTATATGGAGTTTTCATATACATATTTAAATAGGTATATATACTATGAATGCATATATATATATATATATATATATATACATATATATATATATATATATATGTATATATACTCGTATATAATTTGGACGAATTTCAACCTGTCGTGAAATTTGAGGAAATATCAGTATTACATTTACTTACCCGGACGACAACTTAACTTTATTAAATAAATCTTCTCTTTTTTAGCTTACTTCTACATATATTATGTACTTGAATTTCTTTGCGAAATGTACGTAATGCTTGAATGCGTTAAGTAATACCCATTAGCTATGTAGTAGCAATCTGGCTGTTTGCAAATAAATTTCTCTGTGTAAAAATATTTAAAAAGATTAAGTATTTCGGTGGCGCAGTTTTAGAAAGTATTATGATATCATTTCAATAATATTATACTAAGAAATTATGTTTTGTTTCACAACACTCGTTGTAATCAATGTAGAGTTTAAAAACACCAACGATAAATCAAAAAGTGACTCTAAAATAGCCCCTGTGGGGAAGCGACTTGTAATTTTAATAAAATTCCATTATAGATATTAACAATCGAAAATTCCTAAGTTATCGAAAGTTAAAATGTAATTAAGGAAAAATTAAGGATTTCGGTGAAGCGCTTTTTCAAACTATTGTGATACTGTTTCAACAATACTGTAATAAAAGATAATATTTTGTCTTACGTGGTTAGTGTAGAATTTAATGACATCAAAAAAAGATCGGAAAGTGGCTCTAAAAATGGCTAGGATGGGGAAGTATCTTGTAGTTTTAATAAAACTTTATCACAGATCTTAATAATCGAAGATAAATTCCTGTATCTGTTTCAAAAATATTATAATAAATAATAATATTTTGTTTACATTTCATTCAATGCATACATACGCGCCTTTAAATGTTAAAATTAGTTATAAGGTATTCTTAACTCCATTCGATTCTTATAATTTTATTATTTCTGTATAATTATGGCAATAGTATTATATATCGATACGTTGGAAGTGAAATTTCTTTAAGCGCAATTCACATGTCCAACTTTTAAAGATGGTGGATCGGCCGCCAGCAACTACCGACTTTTATTGGAGAAAGTCAGTGGCTGCATTTCCATTGACTCAACGTATATATCAAGAGGTGAGCTCCACCAACTAAATTTTTCCCGTTTCCTTTAGCAATTATACAGTCATATATTCTATCCTCTTTCATTCATAGCTTTCGGATCACCGAGAGTCATCCAGAGTAACTCCGTAAGACCAACTTTAATAGGAGGTGTGCTTTAAAAATATTAGATGTCAAATGTTCTATTTTCTACCATAATTTATCTACCATATCAAGCTTTTACAATGAGTATTAGGGTTTGCTCTTGTGATATTTATGACAGTATGTACACTTATAATTTTATTATATATTATCCTCTTAACATTCACATACATGTATATAAAATAATAGGAATTGTTAAAAATTAAACATGATACACACACACACACATATATTAATATATATATATATATATATATATATATATATATATATATATATATATATATATATATGTTGTGTAGAAGAGACCAGGATGTCTACGTTTTGCTTGATCATGGCCGTCGAATAGTTTTCCATAAATTTGAACGTACGCTTTATATAATCGTATATCAATTTCTTCCTACATTTTACACACAATAGCTCGATGCATGAATTTTGGAAATTTTACGTGAATTACACACAAAATTGGGGAAAAGTTGTGAAAAATTTATTCGTTCCGTAAACTTTATGGTTTACTTACTTTTTGAATATCAAATCATTTTGCAAAAATCTACGTTTATAAAGTTTTAATCAAATACATAGTAAAAAGTATGCTTTACAGGTCTTCGTTAACATAAGCTTTTTTTGGTGTAGAAATGTAAACAAAATATAAAAACAAGTATATTATACCTTACATCCCTTTCTAGTCGTATATATTTATTCTGTTTTATTCTACTGTTATTCTACTGTTATAAACTCGAAATCGTGGTAAGCTCAATTGATACTTTGCTATTTTGTCTAGTGCGAAACTACTAAGCCCATTTAGCAGCCTTGACTGCTTGGCCTAATGAAGTAGTCATGTGCTGTATGTAAGCAATCGTATCTATATTATATACTCAGGCAGAATTGCTTATACTGTCGTGCAAAGAATACATAAAATCGTGTCGCTCATAGTCTGAGCAGACTATGAGCGAAAAGAATACATAAAATCGTGTTTATTACAGTGTCGCTCATAGTATGCTCAGACACTTTAATAAACACGATCTTTATGTATTACTATAATAAACACGATCTTTATCTATAACCATTGAGTGAGCACTTAATTTTGAGGTAAAATATTAATAGTAAGAAAGTGCCTTTCCTAAAGTCTGACATCAGTTTCGTTGATTGGCCCATCTGCAGAGAATTGTATCCTTCGGCTTTCTTAATATATGTTTACTAAAAATGTTCTACGTTTGAAATGATTTTTAACATTTTTATGACGACTCAGTATTATTAAATTAAATAAATTATATATTTCGTGCGTATTTTTTGTACATTTAGTGTACATAAAATCAGGCATTTTCATCTAAAATTATCCGTTGATGACATTCGAGCGGCAAGTATTCTTGATTAGTAATTTATTGCTTATCTTTGCTAATTTACATAAAATCATAAATAAATATATTTCATTTTGATGTGACAACATTTTAGAACGTTATATGCTGGAGGGATCATATACTGGTACTAGAACTAAGCAGACAACAGAACAAGTCAATTGATAGATTTGTTCAAGGTCTTGAATGCATACAATTGCGGTACCCGCAGCATCTGAGATAGGAGAGGCGGAAAGAAACACGTTCTCGACCGTCTTTTGGTAAAATTTTTTTTTTAATAAGATTAAAATACGGTTATTTCTAAACTCAATGTAGGTCACGATGAAGATAGAGTGTACTGAGATAAATACATCGTTAACAATACTTCGATAATCGATCCAAGAAAGTAACAAATTTCCAAAACTTAAAAATTTAATGTTTCGTGGTTAACTTTTAATTTTAGATGCAGTTATGAAATGCCGAGCTTCGGTACTTATTTCTTTCACCTCATTCACTGAGCTTGCATTAGAACTAGTTTCACTATACACATGACACACTAACTCACATCACGAGCAACAGTAAACTGAGAGGCTCTCGAAAACATGTGTTATTTCATAATAAAGAGGTCTGAGGAGAGGTAATCAAGTTTAAATCTCAATTATAATAACAAGAAAAAGCTTCTGAGTATTCCACCGCCACATTCCACACAACAAGAAAAAGCTTCTGAGTATTTAACCACTTCTGAGTATTAAAAAATTTAAAAAAACGCTTTTATTTTGACAACGTTTGTAAAAAAAGTCAAGCCAAGGATTTTCATGCGAATAAACAAAATTTATATCGTATATGTACATTAAGTCAAAATTATTAAAAACATGCACATAACAATTTTAGAAACATTAGCCTAAGGCGTGACCTGATGAACAGTTAACCGTTTTGTTCTTAAAATGAAGAAAGCAATATATATGATGATTGATATAATACAATTTTGGACAAATTTAATACCAGTATTGCTTAAATGTATGTCTGAAATATCCATAAAAAGTTTCATCTAACGTTTATGTTTGTATACATCACAATGAGGCCCTCGATGAGCAATTTGTTTAATAATTCGATGGCAAAATTAAAAATAGGTTAACACTAGTGAAATTTTGTCAAACATTTCAAAATGAGAACAGAAATATAAGTAACCACAAACAGAAAATTATTCTAAATGGTAAGAAGAAAACCTTTTGCTCTGTATCGTGTTTTTTAAGTCACAGCCACTGTTTTGAATAAATATAAAATAATTAATTCAAGCATAACAACGAATTATCCAAAATAATTTCTCAAAAAAAAACAAAAAATGAAAATTACACTAAAATTGAAATATGTCGAATAACAACAACGTCTTTCCACCAGCATGTACACGGCTTAAATATATTTACTCTCTACCGCTAAACCCACTATATAGCGACAGCGTAATAATATAAAGCCCATATTTTAACACAGAATGAAAATTATCTATATGCGAAATTCAATCGAAATGTTAGGCTAATTATTTAAGTGTAAAGCTATTTAAGTGTGAAAGAAAGACAAATAAACAAATAAACAGACAACATTCGACTTTTATTTTATTAGTAGATATACATTTCTCATAACAATATGTACTTTTCTAAAAGTTTCATGAAAACCTTAGACCCTAGTAGAGGTAAAAGCCCTGTAATTTTAGACTTTCTTCTCCCATTCGTGATCGGATTATTTAGTCACGGATACCTTTATGCCGCATAAACAACCTTTATATATAAATATGTATATATATATATATATATATATATATATATACATATGTGTTTGGTGCGCATATGCGTTCGTGTATCAAATGCTTAAGAAAACTTCCTAAATCAATTAAATCTATCTAGCTATTGCCAGTGACCACTTTTAGTGGCACTGTAACCGCCACTGTTTTGTGGCAAACCAAGATAATCGCGTTTACTTTCTGATTTTTGCTTAAAATTATTAATTAACTTCGATTATAACTTAGCCAAAGTCGTTATATTATTGAAAAGATTATCGAAAACACAAAAAACAAGACAAACAAGAAGAAGTTATATAGATTCTACAGAGGTCAAAAACGTGGCTACTTTTATTAACTACAAAGCAATCCAGTACGAAACACCTGTGATTCATAAAGGGTTAAATACATTTAATTTGTAACTCCATGCAAACAAATACGTTCTATTGAATATATTTCGCGTTAATTTTGTAGAAATTCATTATTCATAATTAAATGAAACTATGTGATGTAGTATTATTTCTACTTTCTTTAAGTTCTTTATTACGACCTAGTTGAATTTTTGCTAATAGCCCACCTGAAGATGTTGTAATACAACGAAATCACGTAGTTTCATTTAATTATGAAATACGTTCTAATTAATTGATGGATGGTATGAGGAGGAAATGCAGTTCAGGTCACGTATAATATATGTAGAGTGGCTAAGTTCAGTTTCTAGGATGTCCAAAACTAATCCGATCACGAATGGGAGAAGAGAGTACTGCTAGCAGGCATGTGTAAATATTTCTTTATATCCATCCTTTTGACATTTAGCTTGAAGATTAATTGTTTTACGGAGACAAACCCAAAAATATTTTTATATTAAGAAATTCCACATGAGCAAAACCGCGGACAACGGCTAGTTTTAAACGCGATTTTGTTTTGGGTTCAAAAATTATGTAACATGTGTAAAATGTTTGTTTATAACCAGATATTTAGGTGTTAGAAACTTCCGACGTTTGGGTGGATGAACAGACAACGTTGCCCCAACAATCGGTGACGTTTGTAATCTTTACATATACGAGCTTGACAATTTGCATATCCAACCTGTGGTTAGTTTTGCAAGTACTTGTACAGAGTGCAGTGTTCCTTACCAGTGTACATTTGAAAATGAGTTGTTCTTCTTCGAATTCCGCTCCTATTGGAGATTGGACAATAACATGACTGTCCAAATTTTTGAAACAGCTGAAACTGAAGAGATAAAAAACCAGAACCACTTCCACAGGTTCTTTAACCAGGAGCAAAGTTGCTGATTTATTTCTCATTTTCCTACAATATTTCCCAGGATAATTATTAGTTGTATGATTTTGCATTTCTAAATACTCATTACGTGTCCAAAGTAAGTCGGTTTTCTGCCATATTTTCTCCTAGATGTTAGAATTTATTTTTGATCTGTCATTCTGGCTAAATGTTTATCTTAAAAACCTAAAGATATCATCAACAGCCCAATATTTCATAGTACTTCTGTATTTTCTATTGATATTTATTGACCCTTCGTTCGACAACAGGAGTGTTCGGTAACTTAATAATTTATAATTAGATTTTACGGCATTTCAGAAACATAGCATGCCCTTATATGGTGTTTTTTTTCTTTTAATTACTAAACCCTCTTATTTTAATTTGATTTCAAGATTCACTTCAAAGAATGGAATTCTAAGGAAAAAAGTATCTTTGATTGAACCAGTGTTGCTTTCATGGATATTCATGAAATCCTCTTGACTACACCACAAAAGTACTTATTAACTGATAATTTTTAAAAGTTCAACTTTAAGTTTATTTTCAAGTTTATTTTATCTAACAGCTAACTTTAGGCATGCTTTTAAGGATTCTGTCAATAGAGATCTTTTGTAGCTGGTGTCTGCTCATGTAATACTCATTTATATATCAATATAGATGCGATCCACGCGACCTATTTATGTCTTTACGCCACAGTAGATAATAAATTATCTGCATTTTGTAAACAATGCTGTGCATTGTATGAATATACATGCGTCTGCGACCTTATAGACTAAAATGGTATATATAATCGTATATCATAATGCACCGATCAGTCGGGTCTCACTAGCGGTTTGAATAAATGGCCATATTGTTTTTATTATGTATAGTGGTGCTATTTGTGCTGGTGTTTTACATATACTTCACATGGACCTTCGACTACTGGAAACGTCGCAATGTGCCGTTTGAACCACCTACAGTGTTTGTGGGAAACCTTACTTTCCTCCTAAGGGATAGTATTACTGTCTTCATGAGGAGACTTTACAACAAGTTTGAAGGGCATGATTATTTCGGAATATGGATGTTCCAAGAACCAGTACTGGTAATACGATCACCAGAAATGGCTAAGGAAGTTTTGGCCACAAAATTTAACTATTTCGTCGACAGAGGTATGGAAACTCATAAGAGTGACGTTTTGGGTGCTAAATGTTTAGTTATCGCCAAGGTAATTAACCTTTTATCGTTTTAACTAGTTTATAATATTAACTGATGTAAATTACATTTAACCTCTTAATCTCTGTGAAATTACTAATTTAGGTGTAATGTTATGTCGGTTGACTTTTTAATAATTTTAAAAGTTTATATTTGTTTAGGTTATGTGAGATGTATAAAATATTATGATTCGTGGAACGATAGATTTATAAAGTTTAACTTTTTTGATGCGATTCGCTCAGGAGTAAAAAAATCATTGAGAGGGTTAGAAATATACGCTACTGGCCCAAAAATGTATTACCACTTTATTAATTCTAGTAAATAGGAATTAAAACTACTTGACATATTGTAATACTCACATTGTTTTATTAAAGCAAATCATGAAACAAACTGAGAAATAATATAAATTACGAGATAAATAATTTTGTTCAAGTGATGAGTAAATTAGAAGAATGTTTCTGTAATTAATGTATTTTTTGTTCAAGTGATGAGTAAATCAGAAGAATGTTTCTGTAATTAATGTATTTTTTGTTCAAGTGATGAGTAAATTAGAAGAATGTTTCTGTAATTAATGTATTTTTTGTTCAAGTGATGAGTAAATTAGAAGAATGTTTCTGTAATTAATGTATTTTTTTTTTCGTTTGAATCACAATTTTGATACGAATTTTTTGAGAAAGATTTAAAAATTGTGATGTAACTTGGACATTTTCTGGTCAGTTTAACGCGCAGAATCAACTGTATGAATAACAGACAGTTATCCCCTTATTATACTCTGTTAATAGCAAAAAAAATAGTAAATGCTATACTTAATTCCTCATTCGTCACAAATTTCACCTTTCTCCCACTTTATCTCCAAGTCTGATCATTCTCGCTATGACTTTTTGTAAAACAATTATTATTTCAAGAAATCGGACTGATGACAGTCACGATCTTTTTTATTCAATTCTTCCCATTAAAATTTTTGGAATTATAATGCAATAACCGAATTGCAATGCAATAACCGTATGCAATAATCGAATTGTATTGCAATAACCGTATTGCAATAGTGATATGATATTTTTAAAAATATACTTCCTCGTAGTAATTTTTGGAAGAATTTTGATGTATATTTGGAATCATTATCCTGTTGCGTTATGATCCCATTAAAAATGAAAATTTTCCAATTATTCAAAAAAATATGAACTCATACACTCTTTGGATGGAGAACGACTCATAAATTATAACGGAACTATAGCTATACTTCACTGCTGGGCTACACAGTTCTGTAAGATTATGCTAGTACTCAAAAATTTAATAATAAATCGATAAAAGTTACTAGTTGACACAGAATTGTAATAAATATATGAAATTTTAATAAACTATTCCGTTTTAAAATATCTTTTAAAAAGAAAAGTATATATATATATATATATATATATATATATATATATATATATATATATATTTATTGTGTCTGTGTGCCTATGTTTGCGCGTGTGTGTATTTGCACGGTGAAATAAAATGAATTTATTAATTTTATAATGTTATCTGTTTTTCGCCTCAAATTTTTCGATGCTCCTAAATGGATATGAAATCCTTGTAGTGTGAGTTACACTAGTAATTAACAAGTAGGTACTTTATTTTGCTATTAGGTTATTGAAAATAAATTTGGAAGTAATTAAAAAAGTGTTAATTTTTTTATATACTGTTAAACCAAAGTCGTGTTAATTTAAATTAACAAATTTTCCGAATATCTTTTTCAATTAGGTAGAGACAAATTTAAAATATTGACGTTTTGACGAAGCATTGTCTAGTTTAATTGACATCTAATTACTGACATCCAATTTATTTCGTAAAACCATTTGGCAACTGATTTTATTAAATAAATTATATATCTTTAGAAAAAGGTAAACCTTAAATTTAATTCAATATTAATCATAGTAATCTTGTTTAATTTTTTTTTTTTATTATAGGGTGACCATTGGATGCGGCTTCGGAAACGCCTTTCACCAGCCTTTACTAAAGCAAAACTACGAAACATTTTGATAAATCGAATGCCTGCTGTCGTTAAAGAGCTGTGCGAACATATCGATAAAGGACAACATGGCCCATTTGATATCAAGGTGCGGGCCTAAATTGGCTACTTTTTCAATATTAACTCACTTATATTTTAACTTTACGTAAACATTTTTCCTCCAACTTCGAAGGTTTTATACCGACTGGATCCTGATCTCTTAAACATATGACAAATTGAAGACGCGACCACGATTGCGCGCCAATAACATAAAAACTATCGGATAAATTCTAATAAAACTTTACTGCTTTAAACTTAGGTTCTTGATCAATACTTGCAATAGAAATCAATCAAGATTGTAGCTCCATCACTGCTAATTTATTTATTAACCAAGATCTACCTAATTAACTGACAACACTATCGGTTTTATGAGCAATAAATATAAATGTGTAAGTAATAATTCTCCACTAGATGGTGGTATCAATATTTATCAATAAATGTATTTAATTTAATAATGCGTTCATAATAACTTATTAATAACTACTGCGTCGTCACCATCAATTAAAATTTAAATCGAACTCTTGGATTACACTTGGAGTATACTCCATTCTATCTCTGAGAGTAATTCAGAGTTAGAAAGTTTTAAAATCTGAAAATATACAATATATCGAAATTTTCCTGCATGAAAATCGCACAAAATTGCTAGTTCTCTGTAAACGTTACTGAAAAAGTCCTATGATTCTTGTGATTCTTGTAGAAATCAGTTGATTAAGTATGTATTTAAATTTAGTGAAAATTAAATTCTCAAATGAATAATTTCATAGTCTATTAACAAACACAGTGAACTTATTAAAAGAAAAGTCGACATGCGACCGTGGGATTTTGATATTATCCTAAAATATTTTACTTCATGTGAGCATACGCAGTTTACAAAATATACATTCATTTTCAGGAACTGTTCATGAAATTCGTATTGGAAGTTATAGCTGGGAACATATTCGGCATAAGAGCCAATTCTATACAGGATAACAACGCACCGTTCCTCAAGTTGGGTATGAGTTTCGTGGACTGGAATTTGTTAAGAGGGTTGGAATTTACATCCATAGCCTTATTCCCAAATTTGGTCAAATTGTTCAGGTAAGTACGCTGACAATACAGGTAATCAATTTTTGTTCCCCACATTTATTTGAGAACTATAAGCTATACGAAAATATACGCTTCATATTAATTGGTGAAATCTGTACCAAACCTTAAAAAGAAAGAAACAAAATTTGTCTTTTAATTTTTATCAAGAATTTCAAAAGATGTAAAAAAACCACGGAGCCCTATTTTGTAGAAGTACGCGAACTTAAGAAGTTTTATTAAGGAATTGTAATTTTTTTATTTATTTCTTGAATACCTCATGCCCAACTTACAGATTTATCCAAAGCTCTGGGCATGTGAAATAACATATGAAAATTGGTTATAAAACAATAATGAATAAGACAGTACATACAAAGAACAATTCAACACAATTCAAATATGACTACACAGAAATTTGAATAAATGTCATTTAGCAATCAGTCATAGACTACCAAGCAACTCCATGATCATTAGAGCAGATAAAAATATCTAGGCTGGACACATGTCGCAAAACTGCGTTGAACGATGTGAACGAAAGATAGATGAACGCTATGGAATATTCGTAAAGTAGGTAAAATAAACAATGATATAGTCCTATCATGTAGCCTATCCAGGAGCATAAATGGCCACTAAACTCAAGACTGAGTGGTTATCAACGTGGTGATTTAACAATTTAAATGAAATGCATTCCCGTCGGAGTTGAAGGGAATTATATCCCATTATGAATTGTGAGAAAAATAATTAATATCCATATATTTCATAATACAAAAACCTATTAAACTTTTTATTCTCCAGCATGAGAATATAAGTAGCTTCATGCGCAGACCAGATGACACCATTCGTTTCAAGTATACTACAAGTACTAAAGAGTTAAATAATGTAACGATAGATTCAGTATCTTTAAAAAAAATATCGTGAGAATTCCATATGACAATCTACAAGATACTATACCTTGTAGATTTTCTGACAGACTTCAGCGATATGATCGTGAAATGTGAAATGATTATTCATAATTACACTGGGATCCCTTACCGACGGAACCATTTTGAGTGCCGATCCACCCACCTCATAACTATGTACAAAGGGAATACGTAAACGGGAGTTTTTTATCATAGCCGATATGTTTATATTAAAATGTGGTTTGTTGCTCAGACTCCATTGGAATACTGAGTCTATACCATGTTGTAACAGCTCACTGTTAGACTAGCAATTAACGCCTAAGAAGAGTTTTAAATCATCGGCGAATAGAAGGCAACGATTAGTGCTAACAACTGAAGACAAATCGTTTATCATACGATAGTATATATACGATAGTATAGATAGATAACAGAAGTAAAACTGAATTACTATCTTAACTGACTCCAGATTGAATAAAATAACGCCGAGATCCAAAGTTATCAAGCCCGGCATGTTGTTTACGAGCCCGAAATGATTGGAGAAGAGTTTTACTGCAGCGAAAGATATTCCTGTCTCCAATAATTTCACCAGTAGAATATCATCGTCGACTCGATCAAATGCCATTTTAAAATCAAAATAGCCATACCGACTGTTCACATTGATCCGCTTTTTATTAAAAACAAAGTCAGTAAAACATCGTTTATTGAGGTGTGTAAAAACTAACAGCTTGGTTAGGGTTGTTAGCTTTATAATCATTGTCCCACGATAAAGTATTAAATGTCATGAATAATTTAAAAGTATACATAAATTAGATAAAAATATTGCTAATATGGTACATAATTATGCCAAATATTGAATTTTAAATAAAATGTGTAAGCCTAGCGTTTTACATATTCATATATATATATATATATATATATATATATATATATATATATATATATATATATATATATATATATATATCAGTTGAACACTGGTATATTGTTTACGTGTAGTACCTATATCGATTATAGGAAATAATAAAAAAGGTTCATTTCGAAAGAGAGAAAAAAATAATTTTTCTAAAAATACACCATTTATTGCTTTTTACCATACATAAATATCTCCTTTTTCGCGAACGTTGCGAGAGAAATGTACTTAGTCAGTCCGATTGATTCCCCATGATAATCGACCATTATGTTCTGATCCTATCTGCCTTGGTACCTCTCTTCTATGGTTATAAGGTACTGATGGAACCCCTTCGCCTTCTGGCTATATGATCCAAGATTGTTTATGAATCGGTCATGATTGCCGTTAAGGTAATTATACACCTAGGACAATTTTCATGTTACATCCTACATTTTTGAAGTTTTCCAGTAAATCGTTTACAATTACAAAATAGTTATTAGCTTATGTTTTCCAACAAAGTTTTTATTAACATCAACAGAGGAAATCCCCACCGATCATCAGATCAGACCAATTCTTTCATTGAACTTACGAAATTTGGGTCTTCTATCAATCGTCACATTTGCGAGCCATCAAACATACCTGCTTTTATTTTTATTGTGCTCAGTTCTCATGGGCAAAATATTGCTCATTTTTGTTTAGTAACTTAACAAATTGTTTCAAAAGACCTAGCTTTATGCATAAGAGCAGTGGTATAATTCTATTGTTCGCAACTATACGCGAATTTCTAATATTCTTTTTGCGATTTCTTTTACCCCTTGCACAGGTTAATCTTTCTTTACCCAGTGTTTGATACTGCTATCCCAAACGCATAAAGAACTTGGGTATTTAGTATATGCACATGGATGTCCTTCAATGATGTTCTTTGTATCTTCTTTTGTCTAACACAAGTAAAATATATTGGTACTTTTCCTCTGGTGTTGTGGAGTGTGCAAGAAAAAGCAAACCCTACTTGATGCCATTATGCAAAAGGACACAATTCAGACTCCGTTTGGAGCTATCTACGAAGAGACGCCATCCATCTGATTGGTATTTCTAAAGGTCTATTTTAATAATAAGACCTCTGACATTTGAGAAAAAAGTTACATCATCTCCTTCACAAAATTTGGTAGCAATCCCCATACCCTGGTATGATAAAACGTCACTGGTGTGCCTGAAGCCAAAAGGTTCTTCTCTTTTAATCTAGGAGTGAATACCTCTAAAGATTCTTTGACGCTTCAATATCTCTTATCATATGATTCAACTCTCTATCATATCATTAAACTTTTTTCCACTGAATCGTTTGCGATCTGTCAACCTTATAATCCCAGAACAGGGCGAAATATTGGAACAGTATATACTCTGTACACGGTGTTGGTCGAACCGGATGGTTAACCGATTCTAAATCTAGGTAACTCGGTTACGAAAATAAAAAATAAATAAATATTTCATTGAATGATATGTTCAATGAATAATTACAAACTGTACGCAGGAAAGATAAAAAAGTACTGTTAGCTTATCCAATGCATATCTAGTACAAAACCACTAAAAGTTTATCTGCACTAAACAATTTGATTATAGTTTATTTATTAATCACTACAATCATACGATATTAATTTACAGATTCAAATTCTTTACTAAGGAAAACAATGATTATATGCGTGCTTTATTCGTGAAAATTTTAGAGTCACGCGAGGCGAACGTGAACGATAAGGTGACGCAATCTCGCGACGTAGTAGATGCACTCCTTCAGCTGAAGAATGATTCTGGTAAACGATTTTTCATATTAGCTTGATTTGACTACAAATTTAGTCAACATTCTAAGATAAATATATTCTTTAATAAAAAAATAAACGAAAAATCTTTTTAATAGATTTCACTGAAGACGATATTATAGCTCAGGCAGGAGTTTTCTTCTTTGCCGGGTTTGAAACCACTTCCACCGTTTTGAGCTTATTGACCTATGAATTGGCATTTAACCAGGAGTTTCAGGTGCAACTTCTAAATATCTACTAGTCTATAGTACATTAATTGATAGAACACTATCAGGACACCCATTTTTATAGAAACCATATTTAACGCTTAAAATTTAAAAAAAAATTCCATTGTCGTTTTTTATATGCATACTCAAACATCTACCCTTCCCGCTCCACTCCACATTTCATCTCTGACCAAGCCTATTATATCTATGCCTCTTATATCTAAGCCAGTATATCTATGTCCTTGTGGAAAACTTCATTACATGGTTTGAAATATATTCTAATGATGTTCGAGTACATAGTTACACTATATATTTGTATAATTAGTACCCGTCGAGTAATTACACACTTTTGTCTGTTGTACTAATATAAAGTAAATTAATTTTTTAAAATATTAAATTCGTGTACCTTTCTATTAAGTGAACCAATATCAATGAAATAAGAACTAAATTTTACTTCAAGATGATCTCTATGTATTTCTACGAATGTATCAGTGGTTATTACGTGATGCATTAACAAAAAAACAACACAAACAAAGGCAAAAATTCAAATTCACACGCAATGCATTCTATTACTTATGTAATGTTATAATTTTATTAACCGTACAGAATACACTAGACTAGTGTGAGAGAAATAACATTTTTGTTTGAAAGTTGCTAAGATAGGTTTAAAATACGATTAAGTTAATTTTAACTTAAGTGCGTGATTTTTGTATGGTTCGATAAAAAAATTGTTAACTATAAAGCAATATGTGTAGGCTTTTAAAAGAAACCAGATATTACTTATTTTTTAATAAGTTCTAAATTTACACCCATTACAATTTATTGCACAGAATCACACTAAAATCATTTTTCAACGAAGTCACATCAGATTTTCAAGGTAAATATTTTCATTTGAGAAAATTATCGTACAAACAAGTATCCACGGGAAATAAATTTATTAGAAAATTTTCTGCTGACATTTATATAACTGCAAATTATTTCAATAATATTATTTAATAGACTTTCAATTGTAGCTTGTTGCCCAAATTATACCTGAACTTCTAAATGAGCACATTGAAAGAAGGTAAAAGTAAGAAGTAAGCAGAAAGAAGTAAATAAGTAAGAACAAAAAAGTAAATGTTATTGTAGTGGTGTTAGCTCATGGAAACGGAATTTAATAACGACTTTCTTTTTTCAGGAGCGCTTGTATCAAGAAATTAGTAAAGTGCTAGCTGGAAAACCTGAAGTTGGTTTTGATGATCTTGACAATATGCGTTTGTTGGAGATGGGTATCAAAGGTATGTTTTTAAATGGAATGTTGTATGCGATACATTGTTCTATAGCAAAACGACGAACCCTTATAACTTCATACCTTTCTGTCTGTGTGTCTGCTTATCAGTCACAGGTAAAAGATTATAGTATCAGATTTACTTAACGCACTCTGCGTTAAATTTTTCAAGAGGATACATCAGGTGGAGATTTCAATTAAAATAAATCTCAGTATTAAACAAAATTAAGGTACTCCCCAATTTATGAAAAGTGTAGATGAAACATTTTTTACGCACTCTATTATGTGGGGTGCCATTGAAAACTTTTTTCAAACTAACATAGAGGTTTTATTTACCATTTATATAGTTCTGTATCTGAAAAAAACTAACTAAATCTTTGTAAGATTACTTTCGTGTCACGATCACTAATGGATTGTCCATTAGTCGTAGCCATTTTTCTTAGAGACCATTTAACGTAGAAACCGGATTTGCATAGAATAAAAACATATTAATTCGCTTAAATCTCAATCATCAGGAAATTTCAGACAGGGCAACTAATATAAACTAACTTTTTTTTGTTTTTTATGTGCTGTGTAGAGTGTGAAATAAAAGGACAACTTGTATGTGTTTCAATAACCTTAATTTAGAATTCTAAGTGAAATGGTTCTAGAAAATTTTGCTAAGTTACTGAAGTGTAACACCTGTGGAAGATACACTAGGCAATTTATTTAAATGATTACAAATAATACTAATCTTTGAAATAAGTTTAATAACAACTTTCATATTCCCTTAAATATTTATACAGTACCTGAACATAGTAATGAACCTTCGTAGTGCTAGTTTTTTACGTATTTAATAGGCTTCCTGTAAAAAAAAAAATTATTACTTTAATTTATAATTATTTGCGTCAATTGACATCAAACAGATCCGTTAAGAACTATAAGCCACTAAGGAACCGTGCTTTATGCATTCACTATAACGGTTTTTTAAACATTTATTTTACTAAAATTGATTTGTTTAGTATATTGTTTTAAACATTGAAATATTAGAAAAAAGATGTCTCTTGCCTAAGGGTGAAATATATTTATTGAAGCTTTAGCCACCTTTTTGATGCTTTTGATTAATTTAAGAAAAGAAGAAATTGACACGAAGAACACGTGTTTAACTGTAAAGAAATCTGGATATGGGGTATATTGATTGACTGTAAAAAATCACACAAACTTTCAATAATTGTTCAACACTTTTTATAAAACATCGTTTGCAAGAATATTCGATAGTATATCTATTGTCCCCGCTTTTTTCCAAGTACACATGCATCCGAAATGTAGTCCAATGACCACAGTTACGTTAGTCGTTTGAGAGCATTCGACGCTTCTACACGTTTTAGCGATTTGCATCATCATTAAAAAATTCCGGCGTATGTGATAAGGTACCGTACAAATGATACTAAAAAAGTGTTAAAGAGTGCTGATGGGAAATAAATTATATAAATATCAATTCTAGGAACTAAATTGCTCACTCGTTATACTTTTTAAATTAAATTAAATGTTTTTTATTTATTGGGAATAACGGCTATTTTCCATACCACACAACGGCGTTTTTTGCTTCTCCATGTTTGTTGACAGGAAACAAAAAGCCTACTGGACATAACAGAAAAAAATTATTGCCGAACGATTAGTTGTAACACAATTGTAATTGGACATCATTTGACAAATCACTTTATACAAATAATACCTCAATAAATAATACAAGATTTTTTGCTCTAATGAATAGTTTAAAAAGCAATCTTAATGAACTTCGTTCATTGATGGATTTCCTTGGATCCTCAATCTCATAATTTAAAAATAAACTTACTTACTTCTATGATTTAGTATACTTTTATGCGTACATTTTATTAATTTTTTTGTGTTCTAATTTTAAATTATATTATTGGTCAATATTTTTATGGATTGATTCTGTTCTTGATTATTTGCTTACTGCATTACAATCGACTCAAAATGTGTCTAATTAAGAATTACTTTATGTAAATGGTAGGATATAATTAACCGTAATGAACACGCGCTTTTAGTGTTTTAGTGTTTACGGAAATTTTTGAACTTGTGACTTTACGATTTGTGTGCCAAATATAGTAATCTATACGTATAGTAAGATAATAATAGAAGCCGTAAGATTTATTTTGTTAATTTTTTTTCTGTCTGTCTCTCTGTATGTATGTTAATTTGTACTTTAATAACGCAGAACTATTATAGAGAATTTTATGAAATTTGATAATGAAAAATAAAAAATAGTTTATATCCTCGAGCATACAGGATACTTTTTTGAATTTTACAGATATAACCAACACACTGACTTGGTGAATATTACAATATTGGTACTAAGAAAGCCATCTATTATCGTTTTAGCACACTTTATATTGCGATATGTTACTGCTAAAGCCATCTATTAGTGTTTGCATTAATATTTATTCTCATAGAGTTCTGAGAGAAAAAAAAAACAAAAAACTCCTAATAATAAATATTTCCAACCAGAAACACTTCGAAAATATCCGACCGTTCCGTATTCGGATCGACTCTGCGGCGAAGACTGTGAACTATCTGGTGGACTGATTGTGGAGAAAGGCACGAGGGTTCTCGTCTGCACGAGCGGTCTGCATTTCGACCCAAAATACTACCCGGAGCCTGACACTTGGAATCCGCACAGATTTGAAAATGAGAAAAACATAGTTCCGTATACGTTTTTACCGTTTAGCGAAGGTCTAAGGATCTGCATAGGTGAGACTGAGCGACTTTTTTAGTTAAGTTGCATTTAAATAAAATTTAAATTAAAATAATTTTTCTAGACTGGTCCAAACAATATAATTATTTTATTAACGTTGGCTCTGGGAAGATTGATGGAAATTACGTTGCCATTGATAATAGCATACAATAAACCTTTCGCTTTAAACTACTACAAGTTGACCGCTAATTGGGTAAAAGGTTAAGATAATTTTATAGTTGCGCCTGTGCTAATGATGCATGTGACATCGAACCTTGAATTTTAATTTATATTAATATTTATTTGATGAGATGTTTTTTAACGGAGTATATAGATACATCAAACGGAAGACGTCCACTATTGAACATACGCCTCCCCTGCAGATTTCTCTAAAATCAGTCTCGTGTCATTTACATCTAACCGCTTCCCACAATCTTTACCGCTATGTCCACTTAGCGGGGACCATTCAGTCTTCGTCTTCCGATACGAGGTCGCCATTCGAGAGGCATTCTGCCCCAATGGGCGTTGGTTCTGTGTCCTTTATAACCTGCCCGTTGTCTCTTCAGCCTATCAAATCTACGAGCTACATCGATAACTTTGGTTCTCCTTTAGATCTCCTCATTTCCAATCACATTTTGCAAAGAAAGGGCAATCATAATCCTTTCTCCTCGAGTGGTTCGAGACTTTTTATGTACCAGTACCAATACCAGTAGCAAATCTCGCTTCCATATGTCATCACTGACACTGCTGGTTGAAAAATCTATCTTCAAACACTGTGGTATTTTAAATGATATATGGCGAAGTTTTCTGTATGCTGTCCAGCCGAGTTGGGCTCTCCAATTGATTCTTCTCAAACTTGGATTTCTCTGACTGGACAGTTTGTCTTAGGTACCAGCTAATACAGTGATCAACAACTTCAAGAATAACATTCCCAACATGAACTCGTATAGGTGCGACATGGGACCATTATAAAAGTGACGAATTAAAATTTTCAAAATCGTCACAAGAATTCAGCTAAAACTTATATCTACTTTGGTCAAAAGTACTGTTAAAATGCATACATCATTGCTGTGATCGTTGGCTTCGAGGCCTATATAGACTTCTCTTGTATTAAAACATACACTTGCTTGTCTTACAGGTGCAAAATACGCTATGCTGAGCATGAAGTGGAGCATGGCTACTCTCATTATGCGATTCTGCATTGAGCAATGCCCAGACACCATTCCACCTTGGAAAATGAGAACGAATCCTAACACAGTTCTATCCGCGCCAAAAGAAGCCATTAAATTAAATTTTGTCAGGAGATATAAAACAGAATATAATTTTGTTTGCTAATTTAATTTGTCAAAAAACTTTCAGATTATATTATTAAGTTTTATTATTGATAATTATTACTATATTATATAATTATATATATATATATATATATATATATATATATATATATATATATAAATATAGAGTATATATGTACACACAATTTTATAAAATAAGTAATAAAATCACGTGAAATTTTCTATAATTATTTGCATCCTATATGGAGTTTCCGTAGATAGTCCTTTCGGCTATTTTATGATCCTTTATATTTATATATTAATTGATTTATATATTAAAGGAATACTGGACCAATATACAAATCTGGTGTGTTTGTGAGATAATCATTAATATTCGACATTGTCATGTTACTATTCATAGTCTGCGTAATACTTTGTAGTATGTGCAAGGTCCATTAGGTCATTGTGCAGGGTCAAAGCAGCTAGCGTTGACGCATGCATAGCATCCAGTACAACAGTATGTATTTTTAAATGCATCTTAATTACTTAATATATATATGTATCTTTAACGACTCAATAGGTTTACATTTTAATTCACCTTTACCAACCCAATATGAATCTGATTGCTACGATACCGGAATGCCGAAGTAGGTCAGAGGTTACAAAGTAGAACAAGGTAGCTAATTAAACCTAACATATTTAAATTACCAGAAGGTATTCAATCATGCGAATAATAATGTCCTTCGAAACTGACTTGTAGTGGCAGGTTCTTGCAGATATTTTAACATTTTTTTTTTCTTCACGTGTGGTCACTAGGTGCTTATACATAACATTTAAATAATCAAATTCGTATTTATCATAGTCGAAAAAAGACCGGAGTTAGAATCTCACGTTGCTTGTATTTACCATCTTGGTCATCTTAGCTAAACCACGAGAGGGAAAGTTTTATTTTCATTTATACGTTTAAGCTTTATACTGAAATCAAAGTTCATAACGTAATGTAAATTCTGTAGTTCCATAGGGAGTAGCGAGTGGATTACAGCTTAACACAAACAAATGCTCAGTGACGAGATATAATCGTTTCCTGTCAGCCATAACGATTATATTGACACAAGCTTCCTGAATAAACGATTTTCCACCATCACGTCACTAAAATATTTCGCTCATCCTTCCGTACTCTCGTTTATCCTGCGAAATGTACGTAATCTTGTAACTTTACACACTTTTCATCTTCACTATAAGACATTAGTTCATAGTAAGATAGAGTCATAGAAGTAATATCGCCTGATTGAAATCGTCCAAAGGGACTTACATAGTATAGTATAATATGATTACATAGTATAATATGGTTACTTGCCTTTCCCCTTCCTCACTCTTTTTACACTTAGTAGATATAGTGAATTTCCATTCTCATGAGTTCTGAAAGGAATTAACAATTTTTTCCCACACAACCGTTTTTTGCCGTAAAAAATATATGAAAGCTCAAGAGCACAAACTGCTTGCCATTTCTTCCATCCGAACCGGTCTACGTTATGATGTAATCTTGTAACGTCGTACGACGTGCACGACGTTAGTCCTTTTTTTTGGTCGTACATCAGGCATGTCACTCTGGATTCGACAACTCGTGCGACTTCTATTCTTATTCGCTCTTTTTACCTGACGCCTTCATTTAGACTAAAATATCCGAAGCGACTTGTAGTTTGTTAGCAGCTACCAAGCCTTGAAACTAGAAATGTGTATAAGGAAAGTAAATTGGTCATTTTAATAAAACCTATGCATTACAATAAAAGTATTATATTACAATATATATGTTTGGTAGTAAACTTCCGTATTTCAAAAAGAAAAATGAAACTCCTATAAGATCACGCATGCGTCCATCTGTATGTGTATCACAGCCGTTTTTCTTAGAAACCATTTAACATGGAAAATTTAAATAGTAATAAAGCACTTTAATCTGTCTGTTTTTCTGTAGATAATACTCCTTAATATCTATATGGAAATTTTAGGGAGGAGGTGGGGGAGTACTGAACCAAAAATCATGAAAAAATGGGAATATATGGACCCTGATTAATAAAAAATATAGCGATGATCCTAAATTTCATGGCTTTGAGAAATTCACCACTTTTTTACACCTGTGAAAAATGAGTCACGCAATCTATTTATATGGTGAACAATTAAAGGATGCCCATCTTATAATGGATGTTAGTCCCGGAAATAAAATTGTCTACGAATGAAACATATGTCATTTGAAAGCTTAATACACAAAGAGACTGCAGGCGGATGCGGACACGGGTGCGGGCGCGAATTAAGAGTTGCTGCATGGGGAGATGATGAAACTCGATTTTAGACTTCTTGATGAAACTCGATTTTAGAGTTAATATAAAAACGTATTATTAACTATTTATAAATGAAATTACAAATCTGTGATTTCATTTATAAATAGTTAATAATACGTTTTTGAATGCTTCCTAAATGCTGCTTCCTGCAGTATATAAAGCATCTGTCGTCCAGCGTCACGTTCTCTACCGATCTGTTGTGTCAGCTTATGTGTGAGAATTGTCGGTGGGTCTTGTATGATCATCAATGTGGTCGATTATTTTCTTTAAGCATAAGTCGTATCATGTGTTCAGAGTTCCGCTAATTAATTTGATATATTATTAGTTCTGTTAATTCGTTCGGTTCCGTATTCTCCTTCAATTTGTTGCGTTGGCTTATTCGTGAGAATTGTCGCTAGATATTGTATGATCAGCATTATAGGCAAAATAACTGAAACGGTCAACATGACGCACATCGTGGGATATACTAACTCGCGTCTAGTGTTAATGTACTGGACCGCTGCTTGCGGTCAGAGTGGCGTCGCGAGCTTCCCGCTGTCTACGCGCCCACATCCTCGCCAGCGCCTCCAACAGACTTAAAATGATTATAATGATTTTTAATATACAGTTGATTTTTATTGAGCAGCGTGTTTTAAACATTTTCAAAATAGATCGCGGTTGTGCGGATTTAGCATCACCTAACACAACATTTCAACTTTGGAGAGCTCTACTTTACCATTGTATTTGTTATTTTTACGCTATCAAAAATCATTAAACAACACTTAATGATTCGAGTAGTTATTTGAAATAATGAAATTATTGTAATTACATGTAACATCAATTGCCTTAATAACTTGTAGAAATATAATGCAAAAATAGAGCGTGATTGTATAGATTCAACGCCACCTATTGTCGCACAGCGCAACATTTCAATTTTCCAATGGTCTACCTTACCATTATTTTTTTATTTATGTTATGTTATGCTATGCCATGCTCGTATTTATGTTATGCCATGCTCGTATCAAGTACATGGCCATGCTCATATCAAATATATCATTGTATAACAGCCGATAGTCCCTTCGCGCCTTTCTGTCACAACATGCTCATATCAAGTACATGGCCATGCTCATATCAAGTACATCATTGTATAACAGCCGATAGTCCCTTCGACATCACATTACTGAACACAAATAAATTATTTTATTTAGTGTATCCTTTTTTCAATGTTTGGTAAAGGGTTTTAAAACATCGTTTTTTTTAATTCCGGCCAATAATTTTTTTAATTAAATGTACAATTTTAACCTATCCCCTACGACTAATGAGACCTAATAATAGAATTTCCTGATGCATTTTGTTTTCATCCATTCAAGCAATATAAAATACAATATTTTTTCTTGTTTTTTTCTCCATTTTGAACATCCCTCCTAATTATTTGTAAATAAATGAATAAACATTCATTTTCTTTATTTATTTATTATTATCTAAGAAATCCATGCTTATGTATATACGTTATTGTGTATTAGTGATGACTTATGATAAATAATTACACTTCAAACGAGATACAGATTCCATATTTCGCGACTAGGCTTGCACTTGGCTGTTTTATATTTTTAATTTTATTTTCGTGATAAATTTACTGTTTCAAAATGAACAGCGTTTCTTATATTTAAAAGAAGTATGGTATTTAATTAAATACCTACGCTCATTTAAAAACCTGTCAAGTAGAAATAGAGCTGGCACTATACAGATCCGTACACTAGTGATGAAACGAATATACATATACATATATATATATATATATATATATATATATATATATATATATATATATGTATATGTATATGTATATATATATATATATATTACACATTCGCGAATACGAATGTGAATGCGAATATACGGCACCGTTATTCGAAATACGAATACGGCACTTTATTATAGACAACACTAGTATTGCCAGCGTATGAATGTCTAGAGAGGCTGATCTTTTTATACGCCTCGGTGAAACAGATGAGAAGAGAAGAAGCATAAAATATTTAATTTTTTAATTTTGTATTCAACTACCCTAATTTAATTATTAGCTAATAAACGTAATATTTAATTAATAAGAGAAGTAATATTTTGAAAGTGCTCTTATTTACAATATTAGAAGATTAATTTAATTTGTGTTCAAAATACACTTTATCGTTTTGGCAAGAATGGATAATTAAAAATATATAATTAATGTTATAATTTGCTAATGTGACAAAAAGTTCTTAGCAGTTTTTTTAAAGAAGAAATTAGTTTTCTTTTTGAAAATGTTGGTACCTACCAGTTTATCAAGTAGAAAGTTTATGTCTATATTAACAAAATTCTATTTTTTTTTTGTTTACGTGATAATCCACATTTCAACAATATATATTTTTATGTATTTAAGTTATTGCATTTTTGTGATATTTTTTTCTATTTTAATGAAATCAACGAGAATTGAATTGCAATCACATCGCAAAATATTGTCTCGTTATCATCGCGAATGCATATGCGAAATCTAATATTGAGAAAGATGCGAATACTTATAAATGATAATGCGAATATTCATTATATAGCCAGTACAAACTTAAGTACGTGTAATTTTGTAATTAATTAAAGATTTTGCACCTCAAAAAGAAACACGAAATCTTTGTAAACTTACTCACGTGTTCGTCTGTTCATCTGTAACCTATGTTTTTAAAACCCCTTAACATGAAACAATAGTATGATAACTAAGAATATTACTACTCCTATTAGACCAATAATTCTTTATGGCAGTAAATGTTGGCCTTTAACAAAAGCAAATGAAGATAGACTTCTTATAATTGAAAGAAAAATATTTCGTAAAATATTTGGCCCTGTCAAAGAATTAACAAGTGGAGAATTTTGTATGATCATGAAATTTATAGAAAATTTAAACAACCAAATATTGCCCGAATCATTAAATCATTTCGTATCAGGTGGCTTGGGCACATTTTTAGATTTGAAAGCACCAACCCGGTCAAGAAAGTGACCTTTGCCAAAGTAGAGGGCACTAGAAAAGGAGAAAGACCTAGCACAAGATGGATTGATGATGTTGAGAATTTAAACTTTTAAAAATTCAAAACTGGCAGATGGTTGCCGCTGACCGGATCCGCTGGAGAAAGCTTGTCGAGACAGCCTTGACCTAATAGGTTATAGCAGACGAATAACCTAACCTAACCTAACCAAGAAGAAGAACGAAGAATATTAACCGGCATATATCTCAAAAGCTAACATTTATATGAAAATTACAGGTGCCATGGAGGAATTTGAGTATTAGAAAAAATGTTTATGTTCCTTATATAGCGTGGAATATCTTTTCAATCTTCAGAGGAATATTGGAAAATACACAAAAAAACCGAAACTATTGAACCTAATGTTATGAAAAAACTGAATTTTAGAACCTCATGCGAAGTTTACTAGAAAACTATAATGACGGCTCACAATACTACACGATAATTATATTATTAAATATCATTGGACTAGGAAGAATTGATGACTTACGAACCCTATGCAAAGGTCACTAGAATACTATAACGATGATTGGGTATCATAATTTTTTATATTTTCACGATACTATACGATACTTATATTATTAAATATCGTTGGACTTTAAAGAATTGATGACTTAGGAACCCTATGCAAAGATTATTAGAATACTATAACGATGTTTAGGTATCATAATTTTTGAGATGTTCACGATACTACACGATAATTATATTATTAAATATCATTGAACTTGGAAGAATTGATGACTTAGGAACCCTATGCAAAGGTTACTGGAATACTATAACGATGAGTAGGTATCATAATTTTTGAGATGTTCACGATACTACACGATAATTATATTATTAAATATCATTGAACTTGGAAGAATTGATGACTTAGGAACCCTATGCAAAGGTTACTGGAATACTATAACGATAATTAGGTATCATAATTTTTGAGATGTCCACGATACTACACGATAATAATGTTATTAAATATTATTGCACTTGGAAAAAGTGATGACTTATGATAAATAGAATAATTTCACTTCAACGTCAACTTCGTTTCACATGCTATTCGTTTAAAGCCGTTTTCTTTTTAATTTTTTTCAAAAAAATATTTGCTTTATTTTCCCTAACCTTTTTTGAAAAGTCCTAAACTCATGGTTGAATATATATTACCAAACCAATTCTAAACCGCCATTACAACCGAAAGTCGATTACGTTATTGATAAGAGAAAATTACTTATCATCATGATAAATAACTTTCTAACACAGCAATGAATTTAATTTGTTTTTATTTTCGATAAAGTACGTTAACGTCAGTTTTATCACATGATAAGTTATATCTATGTTACTTGGAGTAAAGATTAAATAATCGATATCTAATATTTGGCGTAAACTTTCAAATTGATTTATGACCCTTGGCTGCAAACGTATTGTGTACACTTCTAATCATAAGTTATGATGGATTTTCATAATTGAATGCAAAATTTAATTTTCTTTAAAAGAAAAATTACTTTTTAAAAGTATAAGCAATTAAATTTAGTATATGCATGACGCAGCCATCTTGTTTAAATGGCCGTTCAATAAATAGACTAGCTTGTTAACTAAACGGCGTGGCGGTATCCAACCGTCGGTCCAAAACAAGATTCAGTCAATGTAATACCATATTTAAGGAACCGGCTAGAAATAGACGGTACACGGCAGTAACTAAGCTAGCTTGGACAAGAGATAAAAAAATGAAAATCAAAATGAAAATTGGTCACATTTTTTTTTTATTTTAACTCTGTTATACTTACTTTTCTATACTAATTTATCGTAACGTATTTGTGTATTTTGTATAACTATATCAAAATGAACACACAGGTTACAACATATTAATATTCATCACATGGATAATTAGATACATTATGATTAAAGATTCAAAATATGAAATTTATATAAATATTTTGCTTAAGTAAGTTTTTCTTATGAAAACTTAAAATAAATGACTTATTTGAGTGACTGATTTTATTTAAATTTCATATTTTGAAGATCTTTAATTATAATATACCTAATCGTCTATGTGTCTTTAATTACAATATACCTAATCGTCTATGTGTATTAATATATTGTAACCTCTGTATTTATTTTGATACAGTTATACAAAATGAACAAATACGTTACGATAAATTAACATACAAAAGCAAGTATAATAGAGTTAAAATAAAAAAAACACATGTACACTTTTCATTTTGATTCTGATTTTTTCATCTCTATTTGGTCAGTCTTCTATATAGACGGCTGAACGTCATTTACACCGATTATAATTATATGACACCAGGTTTTATCGATCACCCTTATCCCTATTATAAAAATAAATATGTAATGAAAAATATAATTTTAGGATCCTTGGCCAAACAAATACAATTTGTCTGGAGCACATTTAGTGGTTTCTGCTGTTTTATATTTATATAAATTAAATTTCGTAAAAAATTCAATTAATATGTAAAACAAAAAAATAACATACTTTAAAAAATTTAATATTGGGAGGCCAATGAACTTAAAGTGGAAAGGAAAAACGAAATGGTTTCGCCAATATCACAGGATTGAATATCATTGGCGTTTCATTTACCATTTGTCATTTTTAAGTTCAACTTTTGAAATACAAACTAACATGCAATATATATATTCCCCCCAAACCTTCTAAGTTTCCAAGTATGCATTTGAAAAGTGTGAATAAATTCTAAAAGCACGCCTCAAATTAAAACTTTCAAATGACGTTACGACACGTATTCAATATAGCTTTGAGTGACTGATTTTATTTAAAACTGAATTTATTTAATATATAGAAAGTAACTTCTTCAAACATTTCCTTCTTTCTCCCATTGTGATATGGTTAGAATTTAAACTTTTAGCTTAACGCCGTTTCCACTTCTGAGTTACTTAACAATTTGGAACAAGAGTCAAAGATAAATTTTATTATAACATCTGTGTGATCTACATAAAAGACTGAAACTTAGATATTATCATTTATTATTTTAACCATTCTATTACATTGGAAAATACAGTACTCTACAAAAAACTTACAACACCCAGTGTTGAGGCGCGGTAGCCAGTTAAATTTTCTTTCAGATACCAAGGGGTAGATGAAACAAAATAACATTTTTTCACATTTTTATTGTCATGATTATCACGATGATTCTATTTTTCACCATTTGTTCATTTTTCCATCTAATTACGAAGTATCACAAAAAAGATATTCTTAATCAGTACCAATATTTCAAAATTTTTTTGGTATGTCCCTTTAGTGTTGGCTGCAAAAATTAGCGCCAAAAATGATTCAGATTCGAATATTGAAGATTCCATATCAGTACATATTTATATTAAAGAAAGAACTTGGAAATAAGTATGTTGTTTGTACTTCACCTTCCGTAAATATATTTTAAAAAAGACCTCTGAAAAATCTATTTCTAAGTGTCTATAATTCTACACTATCAGTCAAGTAAGTTCAGTAAGTTTCATGTTAGTTTTAAATATGCTTTATGGACTTCAAATGAAAACCTACGAAACAAAACTTCTATCAAAATTAAATTTACCGAAAAAGTCAAAGGTCATAAGGTCAAAGTAACTTTCACATCAATGTGAAAATTTAGTCATTACTAATTCAGGATTTTCAGTATATTTTAAATCACAGTTTCTTTCTACAATGTACTTTGTAATCAAATTGGGTTCTTAACATAAGAATGATCCTTTTTAACATTAAATGAATTTACTATGCAAATTAAATTGCGAACAACATTGAAAAATAGATAACAAATTCTAGCTTTCTAATTGACAAATATAGTAACTATAGCCAACAACGGAATAACCACCGTCGTATATTATTTGCTAACTGGTAACATTCGAGCATATTGACGATACTCTACTTTTTAACCACACCCTTTATCGAATTTAATCAAAAACAACAGGTATCATTTAGGTACCCTAAAAAATTTCCGGCCCGAATTAAATAATTTTTTTCAAGCTTTTGTAGGAAATAGGTATACTATTTAAAAGAGAATATCTCAAGAACGGTACGGTTTTCTAAAAAATATGTACGTACCGACCAACGGACGGAAATTTAGTCCATAATAAATATTTAAAAAAATTAAGATTAAGGTAGTTTTTAAAGGACAATATCAAAAAGCTATATTAGAAATTAATTACTTGTAAAATTACACAACCTGCAACTGTACACAACCTGCAACAACTCTGTGACAAAACTCGAAGCTGGCACGCTAGTTGATAAAAAATACCTGCGGAGTGTGCAATATTAATGGAGGAATAAAATACAGACCTTAAAATAAATAAAAGCTTTAATATAACCATATATATTTGTTTAAATATACAACACTTTATTTCATCTCCTAACAAAATTCAACTTAATAGAGTTTGCAGGTACACACGGTACAGCGTAAGGATTCAATCGCATTTTCGACGGTGGAACGCTGTCTGCGCAAGGCTCGAAACGGTACCGCATAATGAGGGCGGACATGCTCCATTTCATGCTCAGCATTGCGTATTTGGCACCTAAAACACAATTATTTGTATACTTGCGCAATAAATAGACATATTGACAAAATTGTTATTGTACGATTGAAGCAATGTGAAATACTTCTTTGCTACCTTATGCATATTAGAATATTTGGTGATTATATTTAAAAGTATGTTTACATACTTTATAAATGTGATTCCCACAATTTATTTTATTAAGATATTTAAATATTATGCAAAGGCTACCTCTGTAAAAACTTTCTACTAAATATTTTACGAGCCGTCGATATTACCATAGAACATTGGAAACATTTTTTAGACTAAATTTCCCCAATAAAAAAAGTTGAAAAAAAAATTAAATTAGTATCTAATACATCAATGTTCCATGAAGAAGTTGTAAGTTTTAAAAACCATTACAAAAAATATTGCGATGTATATATGGTTATATGTACATATAGGAAAAAGTCTGCGATAAATATTTTTTTTTTCATTTCCGAACAAATTTAAAAAAAAATTAACTTTTATAAAAATGATTATTCATTTATTAAGAGCATCAGCAAAGAAAATGATAAATACAATTTCATGCTGAAAATTTGCATCTAATCTGGTTTGCTGAAAATTTGCATCTAATGCACGCAAACTCAGATTCGGTCAGATATCGGAAACAATTCAAATAAACAAGTTGTTCAATCTCACCTATGCAAATTCTCTGACCCTCGCTGAAGGGCATGAAAGTATATGGAACTATTTCTTTTTCAAATCTGTACGGATTCCAAGTATCCGGTTCTGGGAAATATTTTTCATCATAATGGATACTGCTCGTGGCCACTAAGACCCTTATGCCTTTCTTTACCACAAGCCCATTAGATAACTCACAGTCTTTGCCGCAGCGGCGGTCCGACAAAGGAACAGCTGGATACTTGCGAAGAGTTTCTGTTAAAAAAAATTGATAATGAAAATTAATGGAAACTTCAAGTGCATAAAATGGTAGGTTCTTTGATGCATTAGTAACCGATCTGAGTACAAAGTATAAAAATATTACTTATCTTAAATTACGGAATCATTTTAATTAAAATCGTGTTTAAATTATTAATTCTTCATAAAGTCTGTAAATGTACCACTGATCTTGTTTCCGATTAAAAAAATTTCGTACAAAATTTAAATGTCAAAATAGTGTTGAGACAAGACTAAGCTGAAAGACAGATGGACCAATAAAATATTAGATATAGTGAATTAAAGTTGTCCTTCAACCAAAGAAAGAAGCTTGTAATGTATAGAATTTTGCCATTCGTTCCTTTAAGAGTATTCCTAGCAGAAATTTCAGTCAGATCATACAGGTAACACATAATTTAATGTCAATTTTCATTGTATTGCAAAAGCAAAAACAAACGTTGTCTTTAAATTGTTATAGCAAGTTTACCCGTCTATGTGTTTTAGAGTACAAATTAAGATGGTTACAATCAACGAATATTCTTCATATCTCGTCCTATTTTGAAGATACATTGCACACTACACACTGAATGCCGCAGGGCATTAAAAAAATAGTTCTGAAAATAAATTATTTCTCCCAAATAAAAAGTCTCAAATCAAAAGATGAAAAATTATTTTCATCTCATATTTTTGAAAAGAATCCAAAAAAATATCTTGCTATACTATCGACACCAGCATGTGCCCTTTTTTTATAATACTTTTTATTTCATTTCGAATATTTTAGATCATATAATACACGAAATACGTGAGAAGAATTCAAACTAAGTTTAGTTATCAAGATTTAGGTATAAAATTATATATATATATATATATATATATATTTGTTTGTAATATTATAAATATATATATATATATATATATATATATATATGTATATGTATATATATATATAAATATATACATATATATATATACATATCTTTTTTTTTTGTAAATTTGTATATATATTTTTGAATTAAGCAAAGAGTTAAGATTTAACACGCTAATATAATATCAGAGACAGATTTAAGAGTCTTACAAAAGTTCCTGGTGAAGTAATGCCACAAGAAGAAGAGTTACTTTAACAACCATTTGTTTAATTTTTAAGATGAAATTTTAAATACTACGTATGCTTGAATAATTTCCATTAATGTCTACCAGTGTGAACCACAAATATGGATACCATCTAGCCCAGCAGTCAAACATGTTCCATAGCGCCAGCAAGCGATTTACTAGAGAAAAAAATTAGAAGGCACAATGTTTTAAGCAAGTTACTTTAAAATCGTTAGTAAAAACGCAAAACACAAGTAGGAAAAAAGGCGGTAGAAGTTCTGCAAAAAACAGAGGCCGAGAACAGTAGCCGAGCACGAAATATAGGCATTTTTATGTAAATTGTTTTATAACAATGAAACTATTTTGACAAATCATTGTAAAAACAATAGACTCTTATTATGATAGTTAACCAATCGACAGAAAGAAGAATCACTAAAGTCCATCAAAAATCGCGAACTGTAGCATAACCTAATACGTACATACATAAATACGTACAGACTACTGGACGTTAACGTATGACATTTGTCAAAGACAAATTTAGATCTTATTAAATATTTTTTAAAATTTAAAATTTGCACAATTTCTGTAAGAAACCTTGTCTTTCAAAAAGCTTTACTACTTGTAAAATTACGTGAGTTACAATTGGGTTAAAACTCGAGGCTGACGCGCTGACGAGCTAGTGTGCAATCAGTAACTATTACGTTGTGTATTAAATTAGGAAACGTTCATACTGAATATCATTTTTAAATTTTAAATATTTCTGAAAATATTAAGTTTTGTTATTCAATGAATACAATAACAATAAGGTAAATAACAATGAATTTTTAGTAAGATTTTGCGAATGAGAAATTGTGTAATATAAAATGATTAATTAATTATCGGTTTATGTCCAACGAATAAAATTTGATTTCATAATTCACCCTTAATTGCCATTTCCAACAGAGTCATGTCTTCTAGTTCTTCGAAATCTACTTCCTCTTTTCCGGCTCTTACTTTTTTTATTTGTTGGTACAAGCTCTCCTGAAACAGACAAAATTTGTATTACAATTTAGTACAAAAATTACGTACTCAAATCTTTCAGAAATGTATTATGAAATAAAATATAACATTTTAAGAAGCAAGTATTTATCATACTAGTATATCAATCACGTTCAACTAATTACACGACTTTAAAATAATCTTTATTTTCTTTTCAACAATGGCAGAAAAGACAAAACCGCTATTGTAGAAATTAAATAACAAATAAATCATCTATAAGATGACGTAATTATAATTCTAAATTTCCTCATTGCTTTTCAGACACTTTTATTAATTTTTATAAAGATGGATCCATTTAGTGATGTAACTAATAAAAGTGGTACGTCTTTTCTGTAATAAAGTTTTTTGCATTGTAGATTTTTTCTTTATCTGACGTTATTTTTTTATTTTTTCTATATATTTTCTTCATCTTTATGACTGCAGTATTATTTTTATATATTTTCTTTATCTTTATGACTGCAGTGTGTTTAGAATTAAGTAACAATTTTCGCAAACAATTTAATTACAAGTTTATACTTAATATAACTTTATAAACGAAACGAACATATAATGAAAATATTATCAAAATATTTGTAAATTTGTCAATTTCAAAATCGGTAATGATTACAGATTTTAAAATTGTAAATTTCTATATTTTCCGTATTTATTTTTTATTTATTTATTTATATCTATCGGCCCATTATGGGTAACCTATTCACAACGATAAGCAACTAATGGTTTTAAAAAATAAAACAAAAAAGATATATATATATATATATATATATATATATATATATATATATATATATATATATATATATGTATATGTATATATATTTACACATATATATATATATATATATATATATATATATATATTCATATATATATATATATATATATATATATATATATATATATAAATCACGAATGCAAAAGTAGACAAGAACTACAAAAGATAACGACGACACATTTCGACAAATTTATTTTCACGCATCGTAAACAAATCACACTCAAGTGTGATCATGATTAGGTAATTGATACCGCAGAAAGCTGAAGATTTTAGATATAATTCGTTTCTAACGGTTGTCATAGCAAGCAGATGATGATTGTGTGAGCGCAGGAAATTGTCAAGTACGAAGACTAAAAGTTTATTCAATAATCTAGGACGTAGAATTGTTCCTTTCAATACAAATAAATTTCATAAGCGCGACTCTTCTAAATTACAAAGAATAAAAATCTAGCATACCCAAGAGCAATTCTGTGAAAAATTGAAAAGAATGTACCCATACTCTCTCATATACAGATATCGGAGGGACGTCTTTTGTACGCGTTCAATCACCAAGCTGTACTTGGCTTCATGTGGATTCCAAATAATGGGCCCAGATTCTGAACGGTTCTACACTAATGAAGTGTAGAGCAGGCGAATTGACGAACTGATGATATAGATTGAAAATCTTTTGAATTTGGTAAATTTGGTAATTTGGAATATGGTAAAATCAGACTACCAAATAAACAACCTCATATAGACGATGCAATGGGATTCCACTGACCGTATATTCATATTTAATAGTAGCATATGCTCGGCTGTAACACACTATTGAACATTTGTTTGCTTTAAGCCGTAGGCCGCTTGCTGCGCTCCACTCAACGACAGCGCTGATGTCGCGCTGTAACTGTTCGCTATCTGCTGCTATAACAAGCAACGCGCAGTCTTCACCGTGCAACCAATATAGTTTACCAGAACAGAGAAAAGGGCCTGAGATTCGAACCCTGGCTCACTCCCGATCATGTAAAGTATGTTTATCGTTTCGTGTATCCGCAAGATACGAAGGAAAAACGTGAAAAAGTGGAACGGAGAACCCTGTCCCGCCAAGACGATTTAGTAAAATATGATTATATACAAGACCGAAACCTAGTAAAATATGCAACACCTAATTGAAATATGATATAAATATGATATGCAAATTAGGCAAGAAGCATATTAGATTCGTGAACACCGAACATCTCGAAACCCATGCTGTTCATAGCAGATTTGACCTCCATAGGTCGTAATTATTTGATTTTGTTTTTCATCGCAACATATATTATGTTGCCATGTAAAAGAAAATCAAATAATTTTAATATTCATGCTTGCATAATAATTCTTCATAATTGATATTCAAATTTATAACCAAGTAGACGTTTAAATTCTTTGAAATTGTTGACAATTAGTTAAAATGAAGAATAAAGTAGTACATTGAGATAATTATATCTCGTAATTGTTTATAGTCGGAAGTAACGTTATGAACATTATGAGCAATTATTTTTAATTAAGACGTCTAGCATTATTTATTACCACAATTAAAAAGCATATAATCGGATTACAATTTTACAAGAAGCTATATTATTATGAATTTAATTCATGAAAACGAAGCAATTAGTGAAATGAGTTACGTCACCAGCTCCACTTATTTCTAGTATCAAGCAAGATTTAATGAGTCTAGTGAACGACCTTGTTGAAATGACCCCCATGGCCAATGTCTGAATTAACTTATATCGTGATGTTGGCTCACCATAAGGATGGAAAATTATATATAATCTTTCATTGTCCTTGAAATAATCGAGGAAGAATGTGTGGTTTGGGTGTGGCCATTTTTAATTTTATTGTAATTAAATATCAATTATTAGGAGATAATTTTAAAATATGTGTTTTTACCAGGATTTTTCCACAGTATTAGATGAAGAAAATAAATATAAATATACGTATTTAATATAATTCTAATTTATTTATACCAACATAAATACTGTAGAATATGATTAATTTTACTTACCATTACCGCCTAAAATTTTATCAAATTCAAAAAGATGTTTTTTTTAATAAAAACAAAGTGCTGAGCTGTTTTACTAACTGCAAAGTAAGTTCTCTCCTTACTGAAAACTGGTTATGTTATTTATAAGGATACATTAATAATAAAACATAAACATAACACCAAATCTTTCTTTTCCGTTTTGGGCAATTACTACAATACCATCAAATGCCTTAGACACTTTTGTGTTAATTAACAACTTTATTTTCCAACTATTACGACAGTATTTATGTAGTAACTTCAAAGGCATAAAGAACGAAATTTATGTCTAAGCTTTATTGGAACAGACAACGGTATTTATACTACAACATTAGTGGAATAGACAACAATATTTATATGGAAATTTCAATGGTATAGAGAACAATATTTCTGTTGCGACTACAGTAGAATAGACAACGATATTTATATGAAAACTTCAATGGTATAGAGAACAATATTTCTATTGCAACTACAGTTGAACACACAACGATATTTATGTTGCAACTTTAATGTAGTGGCCGGCGATGTTTATGGTGAAACTTTAGTAAAATATGCAACTTAAGTGGAAGGGATCACAACATTTTTGTAGTAGTGTCAGATGTTATGAAAATTATTACAGCAATGGCAAAAATATTTCCTTTTGATTTTCAACAATTCATTATTGAAAAATGTGACAAAAGAACTTAATTATTTACTCTGATGCAGCGGTGAAGGTATAATTGTTAAGGTCTGGTAAACTCGTTTAGAATCAAAAATACGCTCTTGATCTCTATATCGGTTGGCTTTTGGAAACTAAGATACTGTTGTATTATTATTATCAAGAACGTTATCAATAAACACTTGATAATATTTATCATTACATTTATGTTAGTCGTGAAAAGTTCAGAATTGGCTATGCAGTTTGAAGGTTATGCCAATTTCTAAAAACCTAGTGTTGACGTTACTATCTTCACGTCCAACCAAGTTGTGATCCGCGGTAGTTGATGTAAATTATGAAAAAGAGCCAACAATTTACGTACAAAAAAATTCCCAACCAGAATTTTCTATTACTACGAGTAGACTAATTAATTAATTTACTTTAATTTTGTAGAAATTCATTATCAGTTAATTTTTATTCACAACTGAATGAAACTATGTGATTTAGTACTTATCTACTTTATTTAGATTCTTAACCACAACTTAGGTTTTGTTGTGAGCAATTTGTAAAGATAGTTTCTTTACAAATTGCCCACCTGAATATGTTGCTATACAACGAGCAACAACAACCTAGGCCGTGGCTAGAATCTAAATAAAGTAGAAATAATACTACATCACATAGTTTCATTTTCATATTTCCTTTGTTTTTCGAATTTCTTTATCTTATAACAATCGTTTCCAGAAAATCTAAACCAATGGCACACAAAGATTGGATTTGACACTGAATAAATATGCTTAGTAGCGTTCATTATAAGCATGATGCAGTAAATAACCTGAGTAATATCATTCACCACAATTCCTTGTTCCATCTACCTTGGCAATAGACGGACAGACGTATAAGTTCGGACAAGAATTAATCATTACTCAAAAAGCACTTTCTTAGATTTAATGAAACTTTTTGTAATAAATGTATGTGAAAATAATAATAATTAACGTCCCTTTGCACTAATCAGTAGGTTAGAATTTCACATTTTATGGGAAAACCAAAACAAATACAATGTAAATAGAAGTATAAAACACTACACACTAATGTATTATCGACATGCAATTAAGTTCTACATTATCAGCTCAACACTCGATAATTGTGTGAATAATATTAGGTACTCGTATAAAGGAAATTAAAATATGTGAAGTATTATTAATTATCAAAATACATTTATTAAGTATCGACAGACCAAAATTTAAAAAAACTGTTAGCAAGAAAATGTAGAAAACATTTCCATAGTTTGTGCGGACACATCCGCAGTATTTTACTTATTTCCCAGAAAATACCTGTTTGTTTGTTTATGACACTAAATAGATTATGGAATAAAAGTAAACAGAATGTTAAATGTTCTGTACTTGTTTGTACGCTGTAACTATATGAGAAATATACTAGAAAATAAAATAATATTTAATCACAATTAAATGAAACTATGTGGCGTAGTATTATTTCTACTTAATTAAAATTCCTTACTACAACCTAGGTTTAGTTGCATTACAACATCTTCAGGTGGGGAATTAGCAAAGATAAACTCTTAGAAACATAATTTATATATTACACAAAACAATAGCGCAAGCCGGGTTTTCCCACCGCTTACATCAGTGAGTTTATTGTAAGAAAGCGGTGTAATTTCTATTATATTTTCGAAAGTTATACAATACACAAGTATTTCAGTGAGGGTAATAAATTAAATTGATGTTATTCTATAGAGATATAAAAGTTAATCTTTGCTAATTGCCCACCTGAATGTCATGTAATACAACGAAATCTAGGTCATGGTAAAGAAGTTTAATAAAGTAGAAATAATACTACGTCACGCAGTTTTATTTAATTGTGAATAGTGAATTTCTACAAAATTAACGCAAAATATATTCAACAATTATATATAATATTTATTAATCATAAAAAATATGGAAAAAAATCGTCGAAAAATGATAACTTCTTTGCCTTTTTTTCTTAATTATCTCAAATTTTATAAATTATTTGCAGGTTATAATCTATTATTTAAAATTCGTGACTCTTATTTATTGAGATAAGAGTATACAGCACCTGAAATTCTTGGTTGAATGCCAATTCATAGGCCATTGTGTTGAAAGCCGAGGACGTGGTCTCGAATCCGGCAAAAAAGAAAATTCCTGCCTGCGCTATAATATCGTCTTCAGTGAAATCTGAAAATGTATACTAAATTAGAGTCATATTTTTAATTCAGCTAGAATTAATATTGAATGATCAGAATTTCAGGTTCTTTATATAAATCAGTAATTTGTTTACCAGTTTTATCCTTTAACTGAAGCAATGCGTCCACAAAGTCACGCGAATGCGCTTTCGGATCAAGGGGTTCTGCTTCACGCGATTCGAGAATTTTCACAAACAAAGCGCGCATATAATCATTATTTTCTTTGGTGAACAATTTAGATCTGCAAAATAAAACAAAAATGTATCATTCTACCTTTGTTTGCAATATAATAGCGAATCATTTCACTAAAAAAAATACCAAAAAAAACAAAACAAGAATTATTCAACTATTGAATTTGCAAAAACAACATCCCTTTTTCTATTTACTCTTTTAGACTATATACTGAATTGGGGAACAATTTGAACTCCAAGAAAAACAAGCAAATCAAGCCTTATTTTTCTGTTATAAATTTCTGTTCAACCAATAAGATCGTAAAGGGAAAATATGATTTAAAGCGACAAAACTCTACATTTTAAAATAGAAATTCAAAATAATTACTTAAATATTTTGACCAAATCAGGAAAAAAAACAATCGATAAAACTTCTAGTCCTCTTAGGAAACTCCAATCCACGAAGCTCATGCCCAACTTGAGGAAGGGCGCTTTGTTATCCTGCATCGAGTTGGCTCTTATTCCGAATATATTTCCGGCTACCAGTTCCAGTACGTATTTCATGAACAGGTCCTGAAAATTCATATTGTATATATATATATATATATATATATATATATATATATTTATATATATATATATATATATATATATATATATATATGTATATATATATAATAAACAAAATTTAGCGTTATGTGTATAGCTTTTATAAAATAATCAGTGCGAACAATGTCAGATAGGTGGTATACCATAGAAGAATCAACAGAGTCCTTAGAAGATGAAATAAACTATGTATTCGAAAATGGAAAACCAGAAAGTTGGAAATTGTCAAAGTACTGAGAAATTGTATTATAAATGGCACTAAACATGTTATCTAATATATTTTAACTAATTGAACACATTTTATCGTTCAATGCTCTGTGATTAAGTTATTAGTTTGACATTTGCCTCGAATCGAGCTTAGGATGCAATTTAAAAATAAATAAATAAACAAGACCTTGGTGTCAATTGGAGAATTACATTGTTTATCAATGTGTTGTTGCAGTTCCCTTGTCACAGCCGGCATTCGATTCACTAAGATACTTCGGAGCTTGGCTCTAGTGAAGGCCGGTGATAGCCGTTGGCGAAGTCGTATCCAGTATTCACCCTGTGAGGGATCATGTTTTATATATTAGAACCAGAATTTGGATATATAAAATGATGTAACTGACATTCAACTTGAATTTTGTAAAATTAAATCAAATCACGGTTTTTTCCATACGCAGTACTAACAATCCTGACATAAAAGAAATGTAAATTTGAACGAAAATAGTTTTATAATTAGAAAACAAAAAATGTCGAATAAATTATTAATTGCCTTAGCGAGAAGTAAACATTTATTTCCCAGCACGTCGCTCTCGTGTGCTTCCATGGCTCTATCTGTGAAATAATTAAACTTCGTCACAAAAATTTCCTTAGCCAGTTCTGGAGATCGTATCACAAGTGTCGGCTCACGGAACATCCACATTCCGAAATAATCGTGTCCTTCGAACTTGTTGTAAAGTTTCCGCATGTAAATCGACATGTGATCACTTAGGAGAAAAGTCATGTTTCCCACGAGCAATGTCGGTGGCTCGAAGGGCACATTGTGACGTTTCCAGTAATCGAACGTCCATGTGAAATATATGTAAAACACAATTACAAGAACCACCACTATACTCAGTAAATCAAGCATTTTTTTCGTATAGCTAGTGACACTGAACTGATAACAATATTCTAACGCAACATTATTTATAGATTTTTTTTATTAGTGATAGTAGTATCAACAAATAAGTGAGATAGTAAAGATAATACCTTTCTTCGTAACTATTTAATTTCTTTAATTTACGGTCTCACGTTTTATTAAATTATTTTCAAAAATACTTATTATATTAGTACACGTTCATTTCCTTGAATATCTGCTATTCATAGCAGCTTTTTTATGTTTATAGGACTAACTGAACTGAAATTGTGATTATACTGGTAAAATTTTAGTTTTAATTTTCAAATTTTCAAAAATAGTTTATGTTTTGATTTCTAAATGTGAACAATATTACAAAAAGTCAACATAACTCCGAAATCTATGAAAAATTCAAGTTATCAATAAAGCCAAGATCCCAAGCATCTTATTGAACCGAATGCCCTCTGTGACTAAAGATCTAACTGAAGACTAATACATCGATAAACAATAACCTACTCCCTCAATTGACCTCAAGACCTGATCTGTTTATTTATTTAAAAAACTTTACTATTAACTGATCCCAATATTAATCATAGCAATACTCTTGAACTCACAAACTATCATATCACCAATTTAATTTAGTCGAAAGTCAAATTAAGGCGAAGCTATGAGATTTGATGTATCTAATATTAAGTTACATGTTAATCTCTTTCACGTCATCTCTTGAAGATTTGGATTATATGACCGATCAAAGTCTTAGCTGGCATCTGAATTAAATGATGTTGGCCGTAGCACCTTCGTCAGAATACACTCTCTATGGCATTGTTAATATTTTCCGGGTATTGAACCTAAAGTTCATCTATGTCAATTACTTCTATTGTCTTCGCTTGTGTATTGAGATGAGGATCGTTTTGAAAAGATACGTTTCATAAACTTACCCAGGTAGCTTTTCCCACACAAGCAATGATTTTCTTGACTCTGAAGCTTTTTTTCTATACAAGGTGAAATCTTTTTTTCAAAACTTTGAAATGAAGTAGATTTTGACACCAGGATTTCACCTTCTTGAAATTTTTCAAGAACTGTCTGAAAAAAGTCCTATTTCACTTTGTCCATAACTACTACCGTTTTATGTACTCTTCCTCTTTTGTCTACTTCTTCTAAATATTCTTAATTCTATCTAATCTTCGTCTATCTATCTACTCTCCACCATATTAAAAACAACTTTTATATTTTTCCATGTGCATTATTGTTTTAATTTTAATACAGGACACATCTTTCTTAGTATTAGTCAGGAACACTTCCAAAATATGGTGCAACAAAAGTGGGTTTCAATTTAAGACAAGAATAAAAGAGTTTCATTAAATAAATTGAATAGTGCAATTAATAATAAAATCTCTCAATTCTCTGTAATTCCAACCCTTTAGTTTTTTTCTTCTTTTGGCTACAGGGTTTATTTAAACTTCTTACTTCTTTGGATAATCTGATCTTCTACAGAATTAACAGAGCCGTATGGAACTATCTGATATTATTAGCATTATGTTATTTAATAAAAGAGAAAACGATCACTGGCAATTCAATTCGTCTGCCCCTGATACGATAAACTTTATTTTTGTTTTAGATTTTTTTGAAAAAAGATTTATAATTTAATGAAAAGAATCAATGACGGCGCAGTCCGATCTACCTGAAACTGGTAACGGAAGTTGCTACGCTATTGCTACTATACGCTATGGCACACACACACACAACCACACGCGCGCGAATGCACGCGCGACAGACATACACACAGGCACGCGCGCAGGCACGCACACGCGTGCTCGCACACACACACACGCATGCTCACACACGCAAATGCGCGAGCACGCGCGCGCGTACACACACGCGTGCTCACACACGCACGCACGCATACATGTACGCACCCGCGTTTACACACACACACACACATACACCAAAGAAGGATCACATGCGCGCTTTGTTTTTAATGACACAAAACGAGTGGACCCGATTAACAAAATTGAGATATTCATGAAAATACGCATAGAGGTTGTCATTTTTCAAACTGAATTTTCTCAAAAATATAGAAATATTTAATATTAAGTATTTTTGTTATACCCTTATATCAACCAAATAAATCCAGAATATTAAAAATGCTATTTAGTTATGTCACCTAAACTATTTAATTTCGTCAGAATCAAATAAATATTCTTTGAGTAATACGTAATATACCGAGCATAGATACTTACTACGGAAGAAGATATTACCCAACTGATTTTTTAAACTGTTGGGTAATGATTCGTTAATTATAATAATATTTTACGGATAATTTCTGCTATACATAATATTGTTCACACTATATTACATCGTATGTTGTAGAGACATTATTTTTATTTTTATTTGTAGCGTGGTCATCGTAGAAGACATAAAATAACACATGATATAAATAAGACATGAAGTAACTTTTGTATTAGTGCAAACAGACTTAATTTTTACTATTTTCATACATTTTTCGTATAAAAAGTTTCCTCAAAATTAACAGGGCGCTTTTTGTACGCATTTGTTCACGTACTCATATAATTCTGTATCCATTCCTCTACTCCATTCCTCTGCCTACTACTGAGGTAGGAGGAATGGAGAAGTGTAGAGGTAATGTCGCTCTGGTTGTTTACTGCATCGTATATACAATAAAGAATGTTTGGTGAATAGTCAGTAAAAAAATATTAACTTTGTGTGAATCAGGATTGTAGTAAATTCCTTGTAAAAGCTCAATCCTCATTACATATTTTTGCGTGCAAAGTGCCGGCAAATTCGTAATATTACATATATTGCCACAGATCCTACTCCAGTTAGACATGAAGATATTCAAATCGACACTAGACTTTTAGTAATCAGTATGTCACCTTCATGAGTTCCAGCTCTATTTGAAAGTTAAATCGATATTTGGTATAGTAAAACTAATATATCTGACTCTAATTATGGTAACTTTAACCTGAAACTTTCACTAAATGACGGATCCAGCCATGTATATTTAAATACATAAATCAGCAGTGCATGATATTCTTTCAGAAATATTGTTACATGAATAATAGATCTACTACAAATTTAGTGTGGGTACATTCGGATGCGTTACGAGAAAGATCGATATGTACATACATGAATCAATCACTGTTGCACTACAAATTAGATGGCAAAGAACTATTTCGAAGACATGCTATCCATTTACATCTAGTTTATAACACACCAGCAAAAACCCCAAGGGAACATTATTGTTCCTTAAATGATACGCCAGAAAATTATTTAAAAGTACTCACAATACTTTGCTGAGCCAATGTAATAAAATTAAAACATCAACGTCATCAACTTGAAAACAAAACAAAGAAATACGTACAATGAATCAAGTGTTAATTGTATTATTATTTGAATTAAGAAGTGAAAATTATAACACAATGATGACAGGTGTACTGGGTTTACTACAAAAACAAAAGCTTTCTTCATTTTGTAATGAAGTGTTGAAAACTTTTCAATGAAATATCGCACCTTATTTTGGTTTTATCTTTTTTGTCAAGAAGACCTATTGGCTAATTCGACTTTAAACTTTACAAGAGATCCACTTATGCTGATGTTTTGCGGCACCTATATCAACCACAAAAAAGGAAAATAATACCATAGAAAATCATCTTATCAAAAGAAAAACTTTTTATGTAAAGCGTTCAAAATTTGTACTGACGATTGTGTGGTAATTTTGGTGGTCCTTCCATTTCCACTATGGTCTAGCCATTTCATGACACCTCCGTATCTGTAATAACGTCAATATTATGAAGATAGTGTTAAAACATCAAAATTTTAAATCTTTGTTAGACAAATTGTTGTTTTTGCGGAATGTAACTTTTATGATCATGTGAAATACATTACTGAACAAGATAAATTTATACCCTTGCCTGCATTTAGTTTTAACCGAACTCAATGGACAACCAAAGATGTTAATATATCTACATGAGTAACGATTACTAAGAAATAATATTTAATTTATCATAGTCTTAAAAAACAAGTAAAAACCTGATTGAAAAAAATTAACTGAAAAATGAAAGAAAAGAACTAAAAAAATAATATGTTACCTATGTAAGTTAATAATCAACTGGTACAAATATTGTTTTACAGATATATACATAGATTATGCAGTTAAAGCTATAACAAACATTTGATTAAATCAATATCTAAAGTTTTATAAATAGCAACGACTGGACTTGAAGACGAGACCCGATAATCTGTTTCAATTACGTTTGATTCCGTCTGCAGATTGGTGACCTTTATAAAACTACGAACAACGATCGATATCCTCTACTGTTTTTTAGAAGTTTATCTATACAATGTAAGTATGTATCTTTGAAATAATATAAACCCCAGTTACGTATATATTAAATACATTTATTTGCATTAAAGTATACGTTAATGACGGCATTATCAATTGATAAGTTTTATCTATGTGACGTGAAGCAAAAGATTAAGAGCGAAAAAGATTAAACCGAAGAGTTTATTTGAAAACCTTGAAATTTATTACTAACGGAAACGTATAAATTAACCGTATTTTATGCACTTTGAATTACATATTATATTCAATTTAAAAAAATTATTTTAAAACTCGCGTTGAAATTTTATAAGCAATTGACTTCTTTTAACAGCATATATATGTTACTGCCTTCTCGTTTAATTAGCCATTCACTTAATAACCTAACCCGTTAATTAACGGGTGTCGTTAAATCATCGTCCTATATATGGTGCAGTCAAAACTTTTAATGATATATTTAACAAACTGGCTGACCAATACTTAAATTTAAATACCTGAGCTAGTTTGGGTATAAGATAAAAAAGAATTAATTTCAGATTACGTAGTTTTTTTAATTATGTTAAAATTGTGTTTTCAATAACTAAACCGCAAGGAAAAAATGCTACAATAAATTAACATACAACACAAAGCATAGATAATTAAGTACATTGCATTTCAAAATCTTCAAAACATGAAATTTAAACAAAGTGTTTGCGTATGAAAATTTATACGTACAAAATATAAATTAAGGCGCCATTCTCTTTGGTACCGATTAATTAACGGACAATGCTTTTAATTGAATAGCTAATTGAACAAAATGGCTGCGAAATAAATACGTGTACTTCCTAGCGTAATAAATATGTAATAATAGCTCATATAATTGAGTAAGGGTAACACGTATGTGACTGTGAATATCTTAAAAATAATGACGTCTACAATGACCATCTTTGTTGTACTATAACCTTTGCGTAGGGTTCTAGAAATCTTAATTTATTCATAATTTTAGGGTCAAATTTTTCAGAAAGATATTAACATATTTTTTATTTAAACATTATATAAATTACTAATAAGTCTTTTCTGGGCAACAGTGTTCGTTTTTTTAACAGGATACCAGAAGATATAATAAATCTTCCCATAGCAAAATTTGAAACGCATATTAAACATACAATTTCGAAGGCTTATTATAGCACCAGGGATTACGTTGAAGATAAAAATGTATGGAGACCATTATAGGGTAAAATGCACATTCTGACCCTCATTAAGGGGACGTTCATAATAATTAGAAGTTAAATCGTGACATGTCAAAAGAGACTTTAATAGTCCTACTTGAAAGAAAAATAAAATAAAAATAAAAAAACCTAATTTTTTCCATATTTTAATTATATCTCTGAAGACTTAATATTATAATAAAATATGACTGGTCTTTTCAAGTAATATCCTCCCCGCCCCCTATTAATGGACACTAATAACTAATGTAATAGATACGTCCTAATATCTCTTAAAATTCAATACGGTGAACACATATATTGACATGAACAGCCTAAAACCTTGTCATTTGCAATTGTCGTTCTTATTGTACTGGAACCTTTGCGTACACATGTTCATCCCTATTGTAAAAATATATAATTAATGAAAGATAAATTATTTATGGTTTAATAGCCAAATAGCAAAAATACCTAATATCTCTTAAAATTAAATACGGTGAACACATATATTGACATTAACAGCCTAAAAACCTTGACATTTGCAATTGTCGTTGCTGTACTAAAACCTTTGCGTACACATGATCATCCCTATTGTAAAAATATATAATTAAGGAACGATAAAGTATTTATGGTTTAATAGCCAAATATCAAAAACGGAACCGTTATAGTTTAATCATCTCTACCCGTTATATTGCAAATATATGCTTCATACAGAGACCTGAATTAAAATAATACAAACAATTTAATGTATTCCCCTAAAGTTCAAAATTGGAGTAAAAAATCGTTTCACTCCAACTGTGTTCAAGTTCGAAAATTTCTCCTTTATCACCTTTTTCTATTTTTCATTTTTAAGTCCCCTTTGTGAAATATTAAGCTTCAAACTTACGTGCAATATACCTCCCCATCTCCTTTCCTTAATTTTTCGAAAATTGTTTTCAAGAATGTGAATTAATTCTAGACGTTTGATTAGACATTTTAAGCAAAATTATTTCGGTAACTTACGCGAAGAATTAAGAAGATTTATTGACCGGTGCATCTTACGACATGTGCTTGACCCATATTATTTTAATCTAATTTCGTTTAAATATCTACTCTAAACTTTTTTCCTTAATATCATAGTGACATAGCTAGAATTAAAACTTAACTCAACAACATTTCCAATACATCCGTATAACCTGTTCTGTTGAGTAACTTGCCTTATCAATTTGGAATTTGAGTCAAAGATAAATTTTGATATAATATCACTGGGATTTCCAAATAATTTAGAAATTTTAGAATTATTATTTAATGTTTTATCTTTTAATCTTTCTTAAAGCTTGGAAATACAATCTTCTACGAGAAGTTGAAAAAACTGAGTGCTGGAACGCGATAGTCAAATAAAGTCACATTTCGGATACTAAGGGGAGGTTAAAAAAATTAATGTGTTTTTCTACATATTGGTATCCAATTGCTTATTAAATTTGTTACAAAAGAAATTCTTATCGAATCACTGAAGTAATTGTTAATTTTGTGTCCGTCTCCCTGGTTTGTTTCGGGAAAATACCGGATAGGAGCGAGTCCGAATGCATACTGTAAATATCTTTAAATTTATCACTGTCAGCGATTAACATGGCGTTTCATCATTGCCGCATGTCTTGTTCCGGTGAGGCCTGATGATGACCTACCAAACAAAATTTTCGTTAAAATTAAAATTTCCAATGCATGAGTCGTAGGGTAAGAACACAAAATAATATACCCGTCAAAGCAGAAATTGAAATATTATTAATTTAGGTTTTTTTGTAAATTTTATGTCGCACTTTTTTTCTTTTCACAGTGTAAGTTATAGCCCAATTTGATTTTTAGAGCAACATTTTTAAACCGCATCGTCACCGTAGTGTGTTGGACTGATCAGAAGGCATACGGTCTTCGACGGTGCGGCGCTTCATAGCAGCCGGAATCGATTTCCGGCCACTCATCGAGCAAAGCTGACCTGGTATTCTGGTTAGCTGAAAGAGATGGCTTTCGTAGCAATAAGTCGTCTATATGTATTAATCGCATTCATTAAAGTACATAAATAAATAAATAAATTGGAGAAAACCACTAGTATCAATAGAATAATTCTTTCTCAAGTTTTTGTAGACTTACATAGCTTTAAAAATTAAAAGAGCAAATGTCGGGAAAGGAACGATATATTTTCGAATTTCGAAATTTATCATTACATCTGTACACCTAATTATTATGAAACGTAAAAAGTTTGAATGTTTCAAATTCTATAAACGTTTAAAAGGGCTCGTACGTACGTACGTACCTATATACACATTCTCATACACTTGCTGTCACAATACTTTCGTTTATTTAACAGATGGAACGGTAATAGCGAACTTTATATGTATGCGTGTATATCTGGGCATGCGTAAATGCGCGAGTGCATTTTTAATAAGGTGTGTACAATTTTTTTTTAAACGCTCCAACTCCTTTCTATATATTTACTGTATTATTAGTATTATATTAACCTAATAATAAGTAATAACTTTTTTCTAGGGAAAATTCTGATTAGGGCATCTCTTATATACGAATGAAATCAATTGAGTAATCGTATGGCGATGGCGAGGCGCAGCGCGATAATGCCACAATACTTTATGAGCCTGACAATGCAAATGTTTTATAAGCCCAATAATAAAAGAAAAAAAGTAAAACTTCATCTTGACATCATAAATAATATATGCATACATTGTATTTCACCGGAAAGTCTGCAACGGGCAACTTGATAATTATTCTCTAACAGCAGAAAAAACTTATACTTGGCGATTAACGTCACGTGGCAACAGTGTATTTACAGACTTTTGTGCATACAACAGGTATAAATGGGGATGTATTGCTCGGAAAGTAATATTTTACAGCCAATCAGAACATGCATTCGGCTTCGCTCGACAACCGCTCAGGAATCTAACCTAAGACCCACGGTGCCAAAGGCTTCGGGCGTCGTCAAAGACCGTAAGCCGGTAATCAGCCCAATCAACTGCGGCGATGACAAATATGCAATTTCATAAGAAAATACGTACTTTGACATACAATTTCACTCATCTTAATAAGGAAAGTCAGTCATTGGTAAAACCTAAGAAAACTTTAAAAAAAAAAACTTCGAAAAACAGGGACTAGGTAAAAGGGACAAGAAGCTTTATACAAAACGGCGACCGTGAACAGTCACCAAGTACGAAAAAAGAAGATTCTCTAGATAATTGTTCACAAAAATTTAACTATTCAACAAATCATAGTGAAAAATTAATTGTCTACTGTTTTAATAGTTAACCTACCAAAAGAAAAAATAACTACACATTTTCCAAGAATTGTGACTTGTAGTGTGTTGTCATACGTACTCGTACAGACCTACAGACCAACTAACGGAGACGCATGTTGTTCTTGAAAGGCAAATTTAAATCATAATAAATATTACTAGAATTTAAAAAATGCTGCCATTTTTAAAAAATCCTCTCCTTTCCAAAAATATGATTATTAGCAAAATTATCGAATAATAATTACTTCAGTCATCAAAACTTGAGGATGGTTACTCTGACTTCGCCGTCGATATATATGGATGAAAACCTACTTTATGTTAAAAAGAATTTAAATTCCTTTGTTAAAAGGTTTGATATCTAATAATATACGACACAATCATAAAATATTTATAGATAAATACAAGAAACAATCGTAATCCTAAATTTACATTCTAACTAATAAGTTTTTTCTGGGTAACAGTGTCTGCTTTTTTAACAAAATACCTGAGGATATAATAAACTTTCCCATAGCGAAATTTAAAATACATCAAAGGATAATGGGATAAAGGATAGCACCAAGGATAATGTTGAAGACAAAATGTGTGAAGGTCATTAGAATGTACAGTATAGTGTATAAGGCACAGTATTCTGGCCCTAATTAAGAAGGATTAATTGCTTTATTTGTTGACATATAGACCATAAGTATAATTAATCGTCATCATTAGAAGTTAATTCATGACATGCCAAAAGAGACTTTAGTCTTACTTGTTATTAATTATTACGAAAAGAAATTAATTACTAAGGGATTGAAAATGTGCAATATTAAGAAAAAACTAATAATAAAAAATGGAATAGAATACAATAAAATAACGAACCAACCTCCACTAATGGTACCAGGTAGGCCAAAATGCACCGTTATAGTTTTCTTAATTTTTTCAGATTCACAATTTCTTTTAATAAAGGTAATGAAGTTTATCAAGTTAGTAAGTTATAAAGTTAGAGGCGGATGACGTTAATTGCCAACGAATATATTTCCTTTTTATGAAAGAACATAGTGCGAATAATATCGGATAGATGGCGTTAGTTTCTTTCGACTCTCTTCTATATGTCCTTCATAACATGAAAATCGTTTTATGTATATTTTTTGGTCAAAAGTTAAAAAACAGAGAGTTGATAGTTTGTAGAAAGTTAAAACACAGTGTAATTTATAATAAATCGCACTACATAATTTATATAGCGTTTGAGATAAATTTTCGTTGCATTGTATTCCAGATGTAACCTCGGTCTAATACCTGAAAAAATCTAGTTATATGTTCAAATTAAACCATAATTCCCATAAAAATATTAATACTTTATACGCGAGGAAGGAGAATAAAGTAAAATTAAGAAGTGGTTGGGAGAGGTATAACTTTTTCCATATGAGCCTTGAAAACATCTGCAAAGGGAAAAATCTTAGTTCAGATACAAGGCATTTCAAGTTTTCAAGAAAATTCCATCCTACGAGGAGAAAAAGTTTTCATAAAAAATAGTTGCTCGTTTAGGAAAAAGGAAGATGGGCTGATTTTCAAAAAGTACCCTGATAGGTTGGGTAATACAGATTATTCAAGACATTAAAAACGCTTGAGCATATGCAGGTGCCAGTTGCACACTTTGTTCAGAAATATGGCTGCATTTTTTAAACCAAAAATATGGCACATATTTCGAAGGAATTATAATTTTTTCAAGAAATACTCAACAACATTCCTGTGGTATACATATCCACAATCAAGCAAAGGCAATGGAAATATTTGACAAAGGTGCGTTTTGTTTCAAAAGCTAAAAATATTTACAATATTTGAGACAATTCGTTTTGTTGATATTACCACAGCCCAAATTTTTTAATTGAGGTTACCAACTAAGAAGTAAGGCCTATGTCGTTAACAGTTGACGCCATTAAGATTAGTATGTAATTTAATGTTAGATTCAACAAATCTCATGGCTTCGTTTAAAAAACTATTTTGCTTGTCTATTAATGATGATAGCTTGGGACATGATAGTTGGCATTTTTATACAGATTACATTATAAAATACAATGAACAGTAAAGTTTTATAAATCAATAAATTGACCACACCTTAGTGTCATTTAGAGAATTGCATTGTTATCAATGTGAAGACCAGTACTACGAAGTACACCAGTACTTCGTTTGTCACAGCCGGCATTCGATACATTAAGACACTTCGGACATTGACGAAGTCACATCCAGTGTTCAAACTGTGAAGCATCATATTTTATATTTTAGAAACAACAGTTCGATGTTTATTTAAATTGGCAAACTTGTAACTTACACACACACACACACACACACACACACACACACGCACGCACGCACGCACGCACGCACGCACGCACGCACGTACGCACGCACGCACATCTAAATATCGAAATCATTTTAGAATTACAAAAAAAAATTAAGTGTACAGAAAATAGCAAATAAAATAATAATTACCTTAGCAAGAAGTAAAAATTTGTAACCCAGTAAGTCATTCGTAACCAAAAAGTCCTGGATCAATTCTGGAAATTGTAAGGGAAGTGTCAGCTCGGCATAAATAATCGTGTTCTTCGAACTTATTGTAAAGTTTTCACATAAGGACCGAAATGTGATCACTTAGGAGGAACGTCAAATTACTCACACTGTAGGTGGATCGAAGGGCATATTGTGACATTTCCAGTAGTTAAAAGTCTATGTAAGATATATGTAAATATTATAACATAATCTGACACAATATACAAAAGATAAAACATCTTCACGTACAAATAGTGACACTCGACTGATAACTGCATTGCGTGATTGTATTATCAAAATACGAGTGACATATTAAAGATAATATCCTGTGTTGTAACTATATAAGTTCCTTAATATTAGGAGAAAACAAAGTATTTACAAAAATGGAAATTGTTTTAATGTCCGCCCATTTTCTCACATGTCTGTTCGTAGCAATAACTCCTCCAGGATTGTAGGACTAACTGATCTGAATTTGTGATTATATTGATAACATTTAATTTCTGTTTTAAACGAAATTTATCTTTAATTTCTAAATATGTATTATAAGAAAACTAAATATAACTCTAGAATCTATTAAAAATGTTCAAATTTACCATAACAAATATAAACAACCTCCATTAGAGCCCAGATATGAAGTATCTTAATAAAATGATTGCAGTAAGTGACACACACGAATACACTGATAAATGAAAACATATTTCTTCAATCGAACTCAAGGTCTAGTCTGATTATTTATTTATGAAATTTTACCATTTATTATACGCCAAGATTTATCATAGCTACACTAATTAAGTCCCCAGCTGTCATCATTAGTAGTCAAAACTGTTTTCTAAAACGCAACTATCTAATATCCAACTACACATTAACATCATTCACGTCAACTCTTAAAAACTTGGGTCTATTGACCAGCTAAAATCAAGTAATGATTTTGGCACCTCAAGTAAATGATTTTATTAGTAGAACCTTACGAACATTACCAACTTTTTCTGTCTCTTGAAACTAAATCCCATTTCTGTTAAATATTTCATCGTCTTTGCTTGAATACAAAGATATATTCAATACGAATGTTACGGAGGATCGTTTCAAAAAATTAGAACGCTTTCAAAATCTGTGCGTTCGTCATATTTTTCATCTAAAAATATACACATATTTCTAAATAAGAAATGCAATTTAAATGGCATATATTTATGCTATAAGATCCTTCTATATATATGCACTTATCCTTTTTTCCCAATGTTTTGTACACTCAGTTCTAGAAACCTGCTTATCTTTGCAATTTTGATAAAATCCTTTATCCCAAAGGAACAATTAGTTTCTACTTTATAAAATATTTTTCTTTACAAGTTAAAACCTTTCTTTAAAACTTTGAAATGAATAGAATCCTGACCTCTGTTTTTTACCTTCTACAAATGCTTTCAAGGGTCGTCTGGAAAAGTTCTACCTTTCTTAATCCCTCACCCGCACCGCTTCTTGATTCTATCTAATCTTCCTTAATTGTACCATGTCATTTGTTGAAAATTTTATTTTTCATGTCCATTATATTTTTTGGTTTTTATTTAACATAAGACTACATCTCTTCTGATATTAGACAGGGATCGCTTTCGAAATACGATGCAACGAAAATAGGCCTTAATTTACGTCAAACGACAAAACTAATAATCAGAGAGCAGTAAAAAAATGTCATTAGATACACTGTATTGTACTCTTTGCTAATAGCCCACCTGAATATGTTGCAATACAACGAAACCTAGGTCGTGGTAAAGAACTTGAAGAAAGTAGAAATAATACTACATCACGTAGTTTCATTTAATTGGGAATTATGAATTTCTACAAAATTAACGCCAAATATATTCTATGTATTGTACTATTTATAATAATATCCTTGAACTCTCTACAACTTTCTACTTTAAACTTATGACTACGGAAATAATTTTCTGTTTTAAACTTTTGGCTGCAGAGTTAATTTTAACTTCATGCGATTTATCCTCTGTTTTTCCCTAGAACAAATAATGAAACAGGGTTAACACAATCTATGCGATATGGTTCGCACTACATTAATTTATAAATAGAAAAAAATATTCGCATGCAACTAAGATTGTCTGCGCATGACTTGATAAACTTTGTGGATATCATTTTGACTTATTAAAAAATTATTTTTATCTGGAAATATTAAAGGAATCAGTAAAGGCATTAATTTAACCGACCTGAAACTAGTTGTGGAAGTTGATGAGCTATTCCTACTGTGCATCTTTTGATTTGATTTTATTTTCTTAATTATTGTTAATTGCAGGTGTTTTTAATTTTTTTAATAATAGTTTGTTTTCACTAAAATATTTTACTGCACTCCGCAAAAGTAAACCTTATATTATTATGGTTGAGCGAATGTAATTTTTGCGCTTTCATCGATAACCTTTCTTAAGATTAAACTAGTGGAAACCGACTTGCATATATACATGCATACATACACACGTAAACTGTAGACACAATACCCTTCTAGATGTGCCGCGATCGGATAAGAATATATTTTCACTTGTATCAATATTCATTACTGTTAGGCGAAACAGTCGAATTCTTACAAAATAAATACGTAAACAAAAAGATTCCGACAGTCACATAAATAACACAATGAAATACATATAAAGTCCAGTGAGAGTTTCTCTAAATAAACGTATCTGACGATTTAAATAAATAGATAGAAAATAGGCATTAAAACCGATAACAAACAGCTTTAAAACAACAATTAGCATCGAAATATCTAATATTTCATGACTAACAATTGAAAGTATTTCTCACAGGTTTCTATTTGGTCTCATTGTCTGTTTGTTACTGACGTAAGTAAGCTCTTCATGTATTAGATTGGACAAATTCCAATGTCAAATTAAATGTACGAACATGACTTTCAAATATGCTATTAAATAATATTACTATTAAGAATATAATCAATAATAGTTCATTGATTATATTCTTAATAGTAATAACACTCGTATCGAAAGAATTCAGCGGCATTGTTTTGATTACCCAAAGGGAAATAGGAAGATTTGATGTTCTACCATGTTGTAACTGGTTTAGTATTATTATAGGAGTATTAGTATTATTATAGGTACCCTGTTATCATAAGTAAAATAAACAAGTAAGGAAATATTTTACTCTCTAGTTAGTAGTTTCGGTATTTTACACATTACTTAAAAACGCCTTTCTGATTTTGATAACATTTTATACGATAAAAGCAAATACAACAGACCATATTACATAGTATTTTAGTGATTGTAAGTATATTAGAATTGCAAACAGTGATAACTGTCATAAACATTGTCATCAAACTTTTTTGATAGATCACCGAACAATGGGTGATTCCTGAGAACAAAATAAGACCATTATGTCGTCTTATTTTGTTCTCAGGAATCAACACAACACTGCATGCTATAATAATTTGAGAACAACCAGAGTTTTTTTTCATTATGTAATACACTAAGTATTAACATTAAATAACATGCCCACTTTTATGCTACTTGACCGATACGACAATCAATTACGACATTTCAATTACGACAATCGATATAATTGTAACTTGAAAATTCTGAACTATTTAAAAATTTTCTTTCTTCAACAAGAACAAATTTTCATTTATTTTATGCCAATTGTATTATTTAACAAGTGATTACTATTTGGACTTATCAGTTTTGTTCATCCATGTGTCTTTCCAATGATAACGCGTGGTTTGCTGAATATTTTGAGCTTAATCTTGCTTCAACCTTATTAACCACTAGATTTTAAACTGAATTATATTTATTTAAACTGAAAAAAGGTCGGAGTTGTAATTATAGTCTTCGAGAAAAAATTATAATTGAAATATGATTTTATTTAAATTTTATTTTTGAAAAAATATCTGGGCTACGTATTTTCTCTATAACATTTACATACGTTCTTCTTCAATTTATTATTAATGTATTAAAGAATATGTCAATTTATGCATAGGAAAATTACACTATTTTCCATAAATAAACAATTTCTAACAGAAATGCTTAGGAAACTTATCCAATCATCTCTTTTTCGGACCGACGCTGCGGTCATTACCGTGGATTATGTAATGATCTCATGCTGAAGGAATGCATGAGAGAGTGCACAAGCTATCTCCTTGAGCGGTTTCTATGACGAAAAATATTTCACGGAACCGGATATTTGGCATCCGTACAGATTCGAAAAATGTATAGTTCCATATAGTTTTATGCCTTTCAGTGAAGATCAGAGATGTTGCGTAGGTGAGACTGAACAAGTTATTTACGTCAATTGTTTCCAGCACACCGGACCAGAATTAGAAAACGAAATCCGAGTTATTCTGGATTTCGTTTTCTAACCCGTTGCATCTTTTCAGATGCAACGGGTGTTTTTTTAAGAACTTTAAAATGAAAAAACACATAAAAATCATGATAATATCCGCGGTATTAATTTTATTGAGAAGTGGACTTCCAGATTGCGCTTGATTTGAGCCAGCGGCGACACCCACATACCTGAAATTGTATTTAAACGTAAATGGCGTATAACATTTTTCAATAAAGTCAACACCATGGCCATTATCATGACTTTTCTGTTTTTTTTCATTTTTAAGTTGTATACCTCTAAAAAAACATCCGTTACTTTAAGACACCTTAAGACGAATTTTTAATTTTTTATGCTGGTACTCTCATTATCGATATGGAAAATGTTGATAAATCATCTGCTTCTGTTGAAGTCAAACTGTATTTTGAATTGTTTAGGTGCGTCTTGAATATTAATGTTTTTCTTTATCTTTTTACTTAGAAAATTCAACGCTTTACAAAAAAGATTTGTTCCAGTTTGTCTTAACAATAACGGCTCATAAGATATTTTGCGTAATTTTTTTTTTTAAAGATGGCGGCTTTGTTTAAATTTTTTGTAAGATTTTTAATACAAAAATTGTTAACAACTTATTTATAAGTTATCTATTTTTATTACTAAAATCATTCCATTTTTAATCAGCGTAACAAACAAGTATTTCGATTTTTTTCAAGAGAGCAATGAGGAATTTATCAATTCATTCTTTGCAAAATTCCAAATTAATTGTCTTTTAAGAGCCAACCTCAATTTGCGGTAATATTCGAGCCTTGCGCAGACACCGTTCCGTTGTCAAAATGCATTTGAGTACTTGCACTATGTGTAACTTTTTCTTCCTGATTTTATTTTTAATTCCAACTATTTTTCAGTTATAATTATATTTAAATATTTCGTTATCACATTTGAAAACATCGTGAAAAAACTTAGGAAAAGCACATAATTAATAATATTGTCGAATTTTATTTATATAAAATTATACTAGTATCACTTAATATATAAAGTCCAATAAGAGACTCGCCGCGTCGCGTCGTAATGATTTGGCGGTAACGCGCCTAACGCGGTAACACGGTACCCTGTGTGTGGCGCACTACTCGACGCTTAAAGCTAGATTTACACCTACATACACGACAGACGTGTAAAGATATTAAAAAAAATAATTAGTTAATAATTAATTGTACCCATCATCTATGAGCGTATTCGTATCTGCCTTACATAAAAGCGGAGCATCTTGGGACAGATGTGGACCGTTTCCAACCGCAATTCTCGAGGATAATATTTTGTCGGTGTAGACGCTTATCTGCGCTATCCATGGGCATATGCGTGGTTAGTATAAACACTGAAATGAACACGCATAGGCAACGCAAGATTAAAAGCGGTAAAGCACTTAACATACTTAATGTTAAGTGCCAATGGAATTCCTACTATAAGAGACCGTTCACGGTTAAGCTTGTATGAACATTTACGAATACTTATTATTTCCTTGCAACTATTTATAAATACCAATACAATGTTTCACAGCGATATATTTACTGCCGTAATAATCACCATTACAATTTTCCGACAAACTTGAGTAAATTTCCAGTGACCACGTTCTTTTATAACTTTATGTTTAGTGGTTTGCGAAGATGAGAGCTGGGGACATATTTGTATAATAATAACTCGTTTTTCCATTTTCCATTTTCGTATGGCACTTAATATCTATATAAATATTATAATGATATGTTAATATCTATATAATGAAGTAACGCGCTGTATCATTATGTCTATGACAGGCGGTCAGACGGATGAAAAGTGTGCGATTTTTAGGACTCACCTTTTTTCTTTTTCAAATATGGAACCCCGAAAACAGTAAAAATTGTTTGTACTTTAATTTTTTTTCCAAAAAATTCGTTAAGACTGCAAATCAGTTATATGCATGGCATTTTAAGCTATATTCACCGTTTTTAGACTGCATCTCCGTTTATCTGAACTTCTCAAAAAAATTATGGAAATTAAAGTTAAGAATCTAAGCAATATCAAAAGTAATAGTTTCATAATAAATTATACTTAAATGCCGAATAGATTATTGTAAAGAATGGAAAACATCAGCATCAAATTTGGATTGAAAATTAATCCCAATACAATGAAGATGATAATTGATAATCGTGCTAACGATAACTAGCCCGAAGTCGCACTGTTAACCAATTACGAGGTGGCTCAATCATACCACTTGGGAGTATTAATTTCTAATAATAGTAGATGTACTGATGAAATCAAAAGACTAACGATGGTTGCTACTTCTACTAAGGACAATCTAAGGAAGATATAGAAGAACAGCAACATCACAAAAGCAAGGAAAACCAGCTTGTTAGAGCATTAATGTTCCCCATTATCCTCTACACCCCAGAAACTTAGATACTACGTGAAAGCGAGATAAAAAAGATACACGCCTTGAAAACGTGATGTTAGAAAAGAATGACTGAAGTATCGTGGACCGAACTCCATACTAATGCATCCGTACTAATACTCCAAGAACTTGATATTAGGCAGAGTTTGCCCAATATTCTACAAACTCGCATAATGACATCAAACATGTGTTATAGCATAACGACGATAGTGTCAAGCACTTAGTGGTACAGCGCAAAGTGGAAGGTACCAGTTCTTACGGAGAAGCACCGAGATCATGACATGGCGTCATGGACATTCTCCTACACGATTGTACCCGGAGCACAACTGATGAGAATAATGGCTACAAATGCCGTGGCGCATTACTCATCTGAAACACATTTGACACGATGATCGTGACTACCTTGCCAAAAGTGTAATGAATTAAAAGAAGACGGAATAGAATTTGAAGTAGAGCGATATAAACAAATCTTCAACCCTCAAACACTTTACGAAAAGATTGTTTATTGAAATGTTTGAAACGTAATTTAAAAATGTTTATAGTTTTAGTTTAATTTTGTCCTTATAAGGTTCAAATTGTTTTTTAGTCTAAGTTTTGATGTCACGAAAATACATTTTCATTTTCATAAATTTTAACTTTAAAATAATTAAAATTTTACAAAACCTATATCTGAGATTTTACAATTATAGTATTATAAAAGGTAATTACTTCAAAAATATATTTGTATACTCAAGTGACTTCAAAAACATGGTTTGTCTGACTTCAACGCTGTTCAAGTAGATTATAATCTGGAAGCTTGCAGCACTGGGTCCTTAATAGTTTATGGGTGACCTCTGCTATAGACCTAAAAATAAAAAATACGTACACAGGTACAATACACATTATGTGGTGTATATTTCTTGGTATGTCTCAATGGAAGAAATTTATTGCCAAATTTTGGTAAAGCTTTCAATTCAAGTTGATATTCTTACAATTATTACTACATATATTTTGTTACTTACTCTTGTAAGTAAATGGGTTATTCTTTTAACAAATTCAAAAATGTTGGTTTAATCACAATATTTTTTATTAAAATTTATATAACTGGAGTTTCTAAAACTTCTTGAATTTTATATTTGCAAATAATAATTTCCAAACTTTAGCATTTTACGTATTGAAATGTTAAGCAATTGCTAATCACATGCTAAATTGATGCCACATACTTTACCTTCATAGACTTATAATTAGTCAGATATATAAGATGGCTACTTTTTGGAAATAATGTTAACTTAGGGGATCATCAATATTTAGCGCTACCTTTTTAATATAGGACCATTTAAAATATCACCCTTATATAATCAATTTTATTTATTTAAATTATTTCTAAGAGATTTTAGTAAACGGAGCGAATCCTAAAAAAACAAAATCTTAACAGTATTATATATTTAACTCAATGTTTGATATTGAATATATTTAGCGTTAATTTTATAGAAATTCATTATTCATAATTAAATGAAACTACGTGATGTAGTATTATTTCTACTTTCTTTAAGTTCTTTACCACGACCTAGGTTTCGTAGTATTACAACATCTTCAGGTGGGCTATTAGCAAAGATGTCTTGAATGTAGCGAATCTTTGGTAATAGCCCACCTAAAAATGTAATACAACGAAACCTAGGTGGTGGCAAAGAACTTAAAGAAAGTAGAAATAATTCTACATCACGTAGTTTCATTTAATTGTGATCAATATTTGATATTTTTGCCAATTCTTGATTTTTATGTCTCTGATCACAAATTTTTGCTCTATTAATCCTGCATCTATAATCTTATTGATACTTTCTATAACTACATTAAACGTATCTAAAGTATAATCTGTCCCAGCCATTAGCCTACAATAATTTCATCATATGGCAAGCTCACTAAAATTTATTATCATCTGATTTATTAAAAAATTGTTTGCTTAAGGTATATATAAATTGTTTATTCGATTAAATCATGATTAATATAGATTCATATATTTTTATTTTAACTGGATAATTATAACCCCAACGAAATATACATCTGGCTAATGGTAATTGTAAAGTGGTAACCAAATTTCTACACTTTTAGGGACTTGTAATACAATTTCATGCAAATTTTGTCCTTTTTGAACCCCACACCACTGCGGTATTTTTTCTAAAATAATTTCTTAATTGATTATCATATCAAGTATACTTTCCGATATTACTCAAAAATACTTTCCGAATTACCATACTGTATACAGCTTCCGCAATCTTCTGAATTTGTGCCTCGGCAATTCAATAATCTTCTTCAGTGAATGTATATTCTTAACAAGTTTGGAACTCCTCAGGGCTGGTTGGCTCTTTTCGAAACGATAACTCTAGTAAAAGTATACCATAAACAATTCATAAATTCTTGTAATATTTGAATATAAACATAACATTATCTAGCAACTCCGGAAATTCGACGACTAACATCACATACTTTTTTTCATAATTTATCTCACGCTAGTCGTATTAATTGTTGTTAAAATAGAAAATGATAACGTACATTATTTATAATTAGTGAAGTGACATAGTGACGTGAGTATTATCGTTAGTTTATAATTGTCATAACAAATTAAATAAAGTGAAGTTATTTATTTATAAGCCTGATATTAAGTATGCAATGAAATTACAATCAATGCATCACTAGTTTATACATATTTATATAAACTTAATTCAAAGGTAAACTAGACAAGACAGAAGTCTTGTCAAGTGTAATTGCCAGAGTTTAAGTTCAAACTCCACCTAGGTTATGAATAATTTTAATGATTGTATTAGAATAATATAGATTACCTTTTATATATAGTTTTTATAGCATATATTTGTTCCAACCTGTCTGGCTCCAATCTTGTCGTGTACCATGTTAGGTTAAGGCTGGTAAGTTTTGACTAGGATTTGCATCCACTTGTAACAATTTTCTAATTTAGTTTTAAAATGTTTAATTATAAAATGCTTCTCGCAAACTCCTTAATTGTGCTGTTTGCATTCGATTTCACCGCAAAACAATAAAAAAATTGCCTTGTAACTTGTAGTTAAAGGATTAAACGTCCGCATTAACGGAATTTAAAATACATTGCGATATTATTTTGGAAGTCTGAAAAACGCGAGTCCTTTCGTAATTTTTCACATTGGAGTGACAGCACGCCATTTCGAACAATGTAACATCAAAATATAACTTATTGGCATCTAATTTATTAAAGAGCAGTATTTAAAATACAAGTTCTCCAGAAAAACCACATATGAATGCGAGAATTTCCAGTGTACACTCTTTCATGCAGCAAGTAATACTATGCGTATACGCATAACATGCCGCCGGAAGTCGACAATTTGTTGGAATCTTCAGTCATCCGACAAATTTTCGACTTCCGGTTTCCCCTCTGTATGTACTCTGTACCGGAATCGTTATAAAGTCAGTTACGTCTCCGTCCGTTTGTCAGGCGGTCACAGTAGTTTTTCTCAGAAACCATTAGATATAGAAATTTAAAATGTTATATATACATTTCAATTTACACTCAAAAATATTTACATTAAAGTTTTGGAGAAAACTTTTAATTTCATTTATTGAGTAGATTTTCAAAAATATTTCAAAATATTTTTTTAAATTAATAAAGTAATTCTATTATTGCGATTATTGCTGAAAACCAAAAATATATCACCTCTCTCTCCGATATCGCTGAAAATGTCCACCAAAAATATATCACCTCCCTCTCTCGCCCGTCGGAATCCAACTGAATTGTATCGGAAAACAGTAGTGATGATCCTAATCTAACAATTTTCGACTAATTCGCGATATTTTTACACCTGTGAAAATTTACTGGAAAAATATATTATATTATACATGGTAAAAAATAATATATTATTTCTAAATGATTTAACGGAAATACTACCTACATACCCTCTCGTAATACGAGCTAAAATCGTACTTAACCATTTTTTTATTATTGTAACAACAGTTTTCCAATATAATTTTCCCCTGCTCACCGTATTACGATACCCGGTATAAATGAACACAAAACTTTGATAGGAACGATATATAATTCCTCTTTGTATCTTTATCATATGGTGATTTGAAAGTAATACTAAAATACTTCATTATCTACACATTGTAAACAAACTACTATTTTACATAAATATACATACGCCCATGACCTTCAACAAAACATGGTATAAATAACCATATCTTATACAAAGTTTGTCAGTAGAATCTTATTCACGCTTCGAATAAATGGCTTTGCCGGTTTTGATATGTGCTGTGGCCGTGTCTGTGTTAGCGTTTTACATATACTTCACGTGGACCTTTGACTACTGGTCTCGTCAGAATGTGCCGTACGAGCCGCCGACAGTGTTGGTGGGAAACATGACTTTCCTCCTAAGGGATAACATGTCGGTCTTCATGAGGAGGGTTTACAGCAAGTTTGAAGGACACGATTATTTTGGAATATGGATGTTTCGCGAGCCAGCACTAGTCATACGTTCACCAATAATGGCCAAAGAAGTCTTAGCCACAAAGTTTAATTACTTTATTGACAGAGGCATTATAACGCATCAAAGTGATACATTGGGCGCTAAATGTTTGGTTATCGCTAAGGTAATGGGCATTTCCTTATGAATTTTTACAATCTTATTCAAATCTTGTGACGAGGTCATTTAATAACCTTGAAAACATTTAACTTGTTGACTCTCATAGTAATAATAACCCGGCCTGTTGCTAAATTTTTTTTTACATATGCGGGCACTCTTAAAATTACTAATCGTTGTCAAGACTTTTTATAAACCAACATCATCCAATGGCTCCCAAACTATCCAAAAATATTAGTTCAATCAATAAAATTATTCAGGTACATAGTAACATTTTCTTTGGTATTTTGTATCATTTTTAGAACTTATCTTTGATTCTTCTACTTAATCTAGTTGTAGGAAGCGATGTCTCACTTATAGAAGGGAAGTATGAAAATTGTAATTTTTAATTCGGAGATCTCTTTTGGGAGGCACAAAAATTATTTTCAAGTTCATTATACGGGGTTTGAAAAAAAAACTTTTCCAACCGCAAATTTGAAAAATTCTTTAATAAAAACTTTTGTAACCTTTTCCTGAAAACTTAATTAAAAATCTCAGTTGTCTATCTCGAAAAATATTGCTTAGAAAAATCTGAACGAAATCAGTAATCTGATCAAGTTTTCTTTAACTATAAAAATTTAATTACATAAATCTTAATTACCACCCACACGACATTTAATAAAAAACTAATAAAGATTTATACATTATTTATCACATTGTTACATAAGAACACTGATGTATACAAATTATTGTATTAATGGACAATGTACATACGTTTACTCGTACATAAACTCGCTTATTATAGGCAATGTTATGAATTTCATACATCTCGATGCCTGCATACGATCACACAATAGTAAAAAACATTAATCCCGCAAATTCAACTTCCACTTGGCCTGTTTGTCGTAGTCATTAGACTGTTACTACTACGGGTAGCAATAAACAGTAGGCGCGTATGGCTAACGTAATTACACGTCGTACGTACGGTGATGTCACGTACATAATACCATACGGCAACAATACAATAGCAATAATAATGAAAATCTCAATAAAAAAATAACTGAGACAAGTGACAGATTTCTATACAGGGTCGAAATTTGAGATAAGTTACTTAAGTACTTTTACCTCCGTTGATCCCATAGGTACTTTTGATCCTTATAAGAACTAGGATCAAATGACATGAACAAAAAAGTTTGATGAAAGTTTTGATATTTATGACTGTGCCATTTTTTTCAAAATCTATGAATGCCAATTGAAATATCTTCAGTCTTCTAGGAACGTTTTCCTGTTGCTATATAAGTTAAGACGGCCTTACTGACCCGTCTCAAATGTCAATCCAGCACATATTTTTTTCATAAAATACCAGTCTAGTGTGTCCATACATTCAATATATTAAAAAAAAACTCAATAATTCAATATTCCCGAAATAATTTTAAGTGAACGTGATCATCAACCACTACTACTTTCTACATCTTTTTAATATTCTGTAATAATAAGAACCTTCATAATTTATCAAATCTCTCCGCCCGTCCATGTGTCACAAATTCGTATAAAATTTTAAAAGTGTACTTTATATGGAGATCTGAATTAGTGTGTAACATTCTAATACGCAATATTAAAATGCAATTTTTCTCAACGTTCTTCTCCGTATAAAATGCGAGTGGACATCGAATATGATATGTCATTTAAAATAAAATTGACGTGTAATTTACCATTTTTAAATTACAAACCCCTTTGGCGAAAGAAAGAAATTATAATTTTCAGATCTCAGTTACCTTCCATCAACAATTTTAATGGATGTAGATCTACAGAACCTTTCGTTGCGCGTGCTTCGACAAGCACTTGGATGGTTTTATTTAGAGGATTTGGAAGAATCCAATGAATATATCCCTTTGTGTTCGTCATCATGTTGTTCTTTGTCGTAATTGTTTCATTCCATCTTTTGCAACTATGTAGAATTGAGAAGCTGAAGATCCGTAAGTAGTGTATGGAACCTAAGTTCTCCGTTTTCAACATCATCGACTACAATTTTTTCCTGGTTGATATGTTTGTTGTAAAACATGGTTCCTTTTTTAAATGTTTTATATTATTTACTATAGGTGAAGAAAATGAAAAGTTACCGCTGCTTGGTATAATGAAGAAAAGTTTCTATATCTTACTCTCATGATTCCTTAAAAAATGCCGTAGAATTTTTTCGCTTCTCGTAAGCGATTAAATAAACACGATTGCTCATATTTATTTAAATGATAACCTTGAATTGATCGCAACTTATGAACTTGAACTCTCGGTATTGTCTATATTGAAAAATTTAAGGCAACTTGTTATGATAACAGAATCGATATTATTAAATTCATAAGAACAAGTCTTCGCGGTCTCCGTAAACCTTTTGGTATGTCCAGATTAGAAGTTCCATAAAGAAGAGAGAACAATTTTCCACAGTGTCTCTTTATCGAGAAGCGATGTCGATCTGTTCAATCTTAGAAATAATATTAAAATTTAAAAAGCTCAAAAGCTTGCTTGTCTTATTTGACATTGATCTTTAATATAACTAGCACTTATAAAAAAACAAGTATTTACACGAGAGATTCGCAAAATGTATCAGTAAACAGAAAAGAGTGATATAAATCATTTGATTGGAAATATATTTATATCTCTAGCTCAGTAGCTCAGTACTACTCCAAGTTATTAACGAAATTATTTATTACGCGTGCGTTGAACCGTTGAATAATGGTCATGCAACATAGTGATAAATAGTAATGACTGAACATTACGCACTACTGTTTGAAAATAAAAATAAATTCTACACTTTGCTTAATACTTTGCAGGTTTAGGATTTAGGACTGTCAACCTAGATTCAAATTATACATAAAATAACTTTAATGATAATTAAGTAAATTGGAATAGATTGGCGTATTTATAAAATTATATATCAGAAATTTGAAATGAAATAAAAAAAATGTTTGTTAACGCAAATATTTTGAGCGAACTAAAGTATACTTTATCACAGCGTTCACATTCGATCGCGAGTTTAGTATATGATCTGTGATACCGAGTAGCTACGTTCGTCTACCTAAATTCAGTTACATATTTGACTAAACAGTTGGATCGTTCTTTCTCTTTCATGTAACGTCAAAACATATACTTTATTTTACAATATATCTATCTTCATGACGCGACGAGTGAGTGAAATGATTGATTTAGTAAAACGAAAAAGACACCGATCACTCCTGAGCTAGTGATATACTGATACATTTTGATTTCAAGTGAGCGAGTTATAGATATGATCGTACTATATATATCGTGAGCTATAACTTTTATACCTCTCACTCATGAGTTACACATCTCTAACTTCTTTAAGAATGGTGATGGATTTACTAAATATTGAACAATAATGCGGGTATTGAATTCCACAAATACTTTAAGGAAGCAATAAGCAATAGCCTGCTAGTTATCGGATATTTCCTCAAAATAACGAATAGACAATAGCATCGTCTCATAATAGTTATTATGGTATAACAATTTATATTACGGACATAGAGCGTTTATAGAAGTTTATCAAGCATACCACAGGATTCATTAGAAGCATTGATGAATTTAATGTATGGCTAGTGCCTGTTTTAAATTTCTTTCTAAAATAACTTTTTTATTTTAGAATATTACACCACCAGTGTCAACAAAACTTATTAGGACTTTATTATTGAAACTAAATTACATGGAAAATGTAAAAAATATTACCCTCATCAATGAGCAATCTACTCGTATATAATGAAGACATGTTTTATGACATACTTAAGTTAAAACAAATTCCTGTCATCCAGAATATACGTGCTGGGAATTGATAAAGTGGTTAAGGTTTTATATATTTTAAAACATATTCGCATATCAAAATATTTAGAAAAAAAATTCGGTATGATAATAAAGAATATCATTACTCGTAAGCTTTGAGAATCGAATGATAGAATCATTACATTTCAAAGTTAATTGCACATGTATTAGATATGTATCTAATACATGTGCAATTAACTTTGAAATGTAATGACTCTATCATTCGATTCTCAAAGCTTACGAGTTAATATTCATTAAGATATTTCGGGACATTGAGAATAATAATTAGCGATGAAATATAACATTTTGAACTATTATACTTAATCGATTTAATTAAATTTCATTAATATATTGCACAATCTGTGCTCCGCGGTTTTATTCGATCCGCTCACTCTCCGCGGTCATTAAATGTCCCCCGGTTCGTTCGCCGAACGAAACTGATCTTCGGGATGGGGGTATATCAGCGGGAATACTCGTCAATAGCCTATAAACAAGCCAGTTTCCCTCTATCATACACCATTTAAGCAATATTCTTCGATTCGAATTACATTATTATCAAAGCCTTATTCCTAAGTATAATCATATAGTCGCTAAACTTCCTCAAGGTATAGGCGTTCTATCACGAAAATAAATTCCTTAAAGGTTATATGTAGTTTCTGAGATTAGCACGAATAAACAAATAAACAGACATTTTTTTTCAATTTATGTATTACCATAGATATGTTATAAAGAAAGCCAAAATAAAATGAAACAGTTACAGTTGAAATAAAGCATATGTTAATGAGTATAATTAAAACCTAAATCTTCAAAGACATAAGGGAGTGATATATAAGAGATTACAAGTATTAAAACATGTATAATCTAGTTTTTAACGATATATTAGTATTATATGAATATTATAAAGGAAAAACTTTTTTCCTTGGTTTTTAGGGTTTGGTATAAAAATTATTGTCTGATCGACGTGATATTTTCGTGGTAATATAGTTCATATTATCCAAGAAGACACCGAGACTGTAATACATTTTTATAACTTCTGGGTAATGAGAAATAACGATATAAGTGAAAGAAGTAGTAATTTGATAGGCAGATTTGTCAGTTAAAACTTTAAACCTTTATGGCTAAATTAAAATAAAAAAGAAAATATTGTGAACAACGTGAAAATCGACAAAATAATTCAATTATCAATTAACATAAATAGATGAATCAATTTAAGTGAAAGGAGCGGTTGTCTGATGGACGCACTTGTCAGTTAAAGTTTTAAACAGTTATGGCTAATTTAAAATAAAATATGAAAATGTTGCGAAAAACATGAAAATCTACAAAATAATTCAATTGCCAATTAATGTAGATAAATGTTAATTTTCTGTTATGACTCGTTCTTTATTGCAAAACCATACCTTTTACGATCATAAAACCTACGATAAATAAATTTACAAAAGAGTTCCACCACGTATTATATTTATTATTCTTGGGAACTGTTTGACGTAAAGACCTAAAATTCGGTATAATAATAAAGAATATTAATACGCACGTAGCTAAAGCCACATGCACAGTAACGTATTTCAAAAAAATGTTAATGGACATTTTTATAAATTAAATATTCGAAATTTTTTTCTAATTCCATATATATTATAGAGTTTCGTTTGAAAGGGTTAGTTGTAACAGTCTCAAAATTTTATGTTATATGTTAGGCAATATTTCGCCAGATATATTTAATAAAAATAAAAATATTTAAAAAAGTATGTTCTCCTCACCTTTACTCTGATTTCCGAAACCACTGAACCTAAAACAGGACGATAGAAACTAAAACGCGGCGTAATTCATATGTAGATATGTAACCTATAAAATTCAAAATTTTATATTTACTAGGGACTTTTTGAATCATGGCGAATCTAAGGCTAAATCATTTGATGAAATTACTTCAGTAGTTTAGTCTGTACAAGGGAACAAACTTACTCGCATATAAACACACATACATAGACTGTGAAATTCATGACATTATGTCCCCTCTCTGTGAAATTCATGACATTATGTCCTCATATAAACACACATATATGCACTGTGAATTCATGACATTATGGTATTCTCTGGATCAAGTCGAATCCAGGAACACTTCATTTGTTTGAAATCACTTTGATAGTTTATTCTATACGAGGGACAAACTTACTCACATATATACATAATCTGTGAAATTTATAACATTATATACCCTGAGATACTCTCTGTATCAAAGCAAATCTGAGAACACCTCACTTATTGAAATCACTTTGGTAGTTTAGTCTGTACGAGGAAACAAGCTAACTCACATACATACGTACATACTCGTACATATATTGCCTGTGAAATTCATAACGTTATATACCCTAAGACACTCAATGGATCAATACAAATTTAAGACAACTCATTTGTTGAAATCACTAATAGTTTAGCCTATACGAGGAAGCAAACTAACTCACACATTTACCCGACTACGGCAGAGAAAGGATTATGAATATCACGAGCTATGTACATACATACGTACATAGCCTGTGAAAGTTATAATCCTTTTTCTGCCGTAATCGGGTATTTATAAAAAAAACCAGGGTTCTTAGGAGTTTACGCATAAGTTGTAGAAAATCTATACCGATTATTCTAAATGTTTTAATTTGTTATGCTATTTTCTTGATAATATATACGCCCCTTCCGCTTTATTATATTATATACTATTATTTATTCATTGCGCTAGAAATTCCATATTAGTGGTGATTTGTTTTTACTAATAATATAATAACCGATTGTCAAAATGTGTCTATTAATAGAAAACAACATTATCCCTAACAAACATAGGGATATATATATTAGTCATTAGAAGAATTAAAAAAATCTGCGTCATCATTTAATATTTAAACCACAATAACGTTTTTTATGTTAAAAATGAATTGAAAATTGTAAGACAATCTTTAATAATAATTTTATGTATAATTAAAATAATATTGATAAATAAGTATGATTGTATCATCTGGGAAATTTCATGTAGATAAAATTTTCCCTTCACAGTATACCATTGAGCCTCATAATTTAGGAGCTATAATGAAAACCACAGTTCATCATAACGACCAAGCGCAATTCTGCTGGTGGAATCACATTTTGATCCTAAAGATTAGAAGTAATATAGTAAAACCGTTTGTAAAACCATAAGTATACAAACCGCGTTTTGTTTAAATTATAAGAAATAGTTAAAAGTGAAAAAGCTAATAAGAGCAGGGAGTAGAGAGCAGGAAAAAGGTAGTTTTTATAAAAAATAAATTTATAAAAATTTTACTATTTTACAAAACATTGCGAAAATCAAAATGCTTTCATTCTAATAGTTAAAAAATCGAAGTAGAAAAATAATCACCGAAATTGGTCAAGAATTACAGTCCTTAGTGAATCTTCATATGTACACATATACCGTATATATATATACATACAGAACTATGAACAGAGATAAATAATTTTTGAAAGACAAAATTAAGGGATAATGAATAGATTAAACAAATTAAAAATCAGTTTCATTTTGAGAGAGAAGTCTCTTTATTCCAAAAAGCTATAATGAATTGTAATATTACAAGTAATCAAATTTTAACTTATCAAATTCGAAACTAGAGCGCTGGTCTATTATAAAATACACATCTCGAAGGGTACAAGATGTTACTGATTAATATTACATATACTGTGATTAGTAACTCATCAATATTACTTATACTGTAACTAGTAAGTGATTAATATTACATATACAGTATTTAGTAACTAATTAATATTACATATACTGTAATAGGTAACTGATTAACATTATATATACTATAATTGGTAACTGATTAATATTACATATACACATTGCAGGGTGAACATTGGAAGCGACTTCGTCAACGTCTCTCACCGGCCTTCACTAAAGCCAAGATTCACAAAATTTTATTAAATCGAATGCCCGCAGTTATCAAGGAACTAAGCGAACGTATAGACAAGAGGCAACCTGGTCCGTTCGAAATAAAGGTAAGAACATAAATCAGGGTTAATCAAAGTTTAAACCAAGTATGCCTGATACAGGAAACTTATTGTTGATCTATTCATATAAAAGAATTAACTGACTGGTCAGTAGGATAACTGACAAATCGTTGGCTCTAGAGAGTTTTGTTACATAACGTAAGCATCAACTTAGTGTTTTTTTTTTAATTTCCCCCTTAAAGAAAAGGAATGGTAGTTCAAAGTTTCTTAAAAAAAAAAATTAAACAGTCTTATTGACTCGAAATTTTCTAGAAATGCTTTAAAATTTAATAATTAAACAGATTTCAAACTATGTTCAGAATACTACCATCTCAGATATTGTTTGAAATCAACCTCTAGTCAGTGACGTAAGGATCGTATAAATAAATATGTTTTAATTATTTGATAAATAAGTATGTAGTGGAAATGCAATTCAAGTCAGGTCAGTATTCCATTATAAAGGCACTATATACTATACCAATATGAATATAGTGGCCAAATTCAGGATAAAGGATATCCATGAGAGTTTCTCGTATTACTAGTATGTCTAAATATTGTTTATTAATCCTTACAAATTTGTTCCAACTAATGTGACTTTGTTAGTTTGTTGCACTTTTATATATCAGCTACTCAGAAGATCTTTGTAAAATGTTGCTTGTTAATATCAAATATTACTCATATACCTATTCTATATGAGTAATATTTGATATTTCCTTATCCTTTTTTTCACTTTCCACAACAATAAATCAACCCTTATTTTCGCATTAACTTATTTTATATATTTATACATATATATATGTGTGTATATATGTATGTGTATATATATATATATATATATATATATATACTTTTGAACATACTAAAGTCACGAGTGAATACTATCTCTAAAGGATTATTACTTAGATATAAACAAAAATTACCTTGAGTACATTATCAAAGTTGGCATGCGAATGACGTTAAACTTACCCGTAGAATTCTACAATTACTCGTTAATGTTTTGCAATACATAAACTATTTTTCAGAAACTCTTCATGGAATATGTACTGGAAGTAATAGCTGGGAACATATTTGGCATTAGGGCTAACTCAATGCAAGATAATAAAGCACCCTTTCTCAAGTTGGGCATGAGCTTCGTAGATTGGAATTTGCTAAGGGGACTTGAGTTCACATCCATTGTATTATTCCCCAATTTGGTCAAATTGTTCAAGTAAGTAAATACATTTTATACAATTGCGTAAGAGAGAATGTTTTAAGGCAACTTTTAAATGTTAAGATGACTGTAATTAATCGAATAAACAAAGCACTTTACTTCTCTGAAAATAACGTAAAATTTATATTGTTAACCGAATTTAAAAAAGAAGAAGTTCTCAGTTCGACCCGTATTTATTTTTTTAATGTTTTTATAGCCGTAACTCACAGAGGTTTTGGCCAATTTTCATACCTTTTTTTAAACGGAATGGTTTCGGTTTCGTTTTGTTTGGATGGATGTGGACTTCTCAGCAGATGAGAGTACAAGGCTGTTTTGATTAAGTTGGTACAGAGTTTATACTCATTTAACAAGTCTTTAGTTTAGTCACATATGGTAGCTAGAGTCTGATGGTGGAGCTGGAAGTTGGTGACAGAACTCTAGATGGAAGTTGGTGACAGAAACTTAGTGATGAAGAGTAGATTCATCAAATTTGGGTTCTTTTTACTTATCTTGATGAGTCTTTTGGTCGTGAATTTTGACCAGGATCTGATGATAGAGTTGTCACAAGGGCTTTTCAATGATAAGTAGTGGATATTTCATAGTAGTGTTTTCATTAATTTGAATTTTTATTCAGTCTTTTTGTCACAAATTGTTTCTAGGCTCAGGTGTTAGATCCAAAAGTGGCAACAGGAAATGCTCAATTATGAGGAGCAAAACTACTGAGTTTGATCTTGTGTGATTAGTTTTGTCGGGTTCTTTGGTCACACGTATAGACCTGAATTCAATGATAGAGCCGCAAATTCATGATAAGAACTTTTCAATGGTGGGGAGTAAATTCATCAAGTTTGGACTCGTTTGAACTATTTTCCAGGTCTTTTGGTCGCACGTGGTAGCCAGGGTTTTATGATGGAACCGAAATTCGGTAACAGGAATTCGTCGAATGTGAGGAGTAAACTCCTCAAATATGAACTCGTTTGACTTGTCTTAACGTAAGCAAGAAGGTAACAAAATACATATGAAGGCATGAAGCAGTTAAGATATCGGTAAGTTGGTAAGTATATACAGGTAGTTACGAAGGCACGAAGCAATTAGTATATTATATTAAATAGATACATATGTAAGTACAAGTATATAATTAGCATTTTCTATTAGTGTGAGTTCTACTTATACTTGATAGGTTTTTTTTCGTTTGTAGGCTTTTAATACCGCACCGATTTAGATGTGTTTTTTTCCGCAAAACCGAAGAAGGATTTTTCAAGATGCCTTAAATTATTTTACAAGCTTAATTTCTTTTATTATCTTTGTAATTTCTGAACTAATGTCCACTTATAAGGGTTTTCTGAAATTATTGATTTTGTCTTTATATTTAAATGCGTTGCCACTTTTAAAACAACTTGGCCAATATTATTACCCATCATCTTTTTAATATGTTAGATATAATATTTATATATATATATATATAGAAAGGTGTGATTTAAAAATATCATGAAATATTGTTGTCGTTTGGCTTTAAGCCTATTGTCTAGCCTTATTTCCACTCCCTTTGAGGGAAAAATTATTTACTCTTAGTAAAACTATTTTCCAGCTCGAATCAGTTCTCATATGTTTAAAATCCAATGCCGTTGTAGCTCTTTTGGCAAAAAGACGAATCTCGCTTTTTTTAATCCGTTTACGAACAAAATACACAAAAACAACTGTAACATGTACTTGACAGTTGCTATAAACTATTGTATATTATTATTAACCGATTTGATTCTGAATAATACTTATGTTGCGATCAACGATATATTTTGTTTAGTTTTTATTGCTAACTTTTAAAATTGAAACTGGTTTATTATTTTGCAGATTCAAATTCTTTACCCAAGAAAACAATGATTATATGCGATCTTTATTCGTGAAAATTCTCGAGTCGCGTGAGACAGATGCACATGATCCGAATGAACAATCGCGTGATGTAGTGGATACACTCCTCCAGATGAAAAACAATTCTGGTAAATAAATTCTTGAATGCTGGTAACGAAGCTTTTTTGCAAATAAGTTTAGTGTTCTGTCCATTTTTAGTATTCTACCGCTAGAGTATCATATAGTTAATTGAAAATTTTATATTAATGCGGTTTAGCACCAATGATATTTTTTGATGGATTTCAAAAATTCCACACCTAGATGAATCTGTTTACGTAATTCACTTTTTTTCATCACTTAATAGGCTTTATATAATTTTAAGCACAATTTTTTATAAGTTATTGAGTATTTGTAATAAAAATATGAATAAATTAAATTATTAAAAATTAACTGTTTATTTTAAACTTTCAGTTTTGTCACTTATAGTTTATTTTAACAGTATCAATATTTAGGCAGCAATTACACGACTTGACTCGATTGACACGGGCTGACGTGTAATATGGTGTATGCTCTTGTAATATTGCTGTCAAAGTTGATGGATCACTTTTCAGTTCAATTATTATACGTAGTGCAATATGTGGTGCTGCAACCCTGATAAAATTAAGTTAATTAATGTAAAATTTCCATTCAATTTGGCGATTACTTTTTGAAATGAAAACTTTTTTAGGCGCACTTTCGCATTATACCTTGAATTAAAAACTTAAACTGAGGAGTGTTTATCTTTATAACCAGTCTTTACGTAATGTTTTTTACTTACTTCGTTTTTTATTTTTTGAATTTGTTTATTTTTATTAATTAAGATGTGTCTAATCCAAGAAAAACAATTAATTCAAAATGTATGTAACAAATATTTTTCTAAACATATATTTTGTATGGAAAATATTAATCAAATGAATTTGCACAACAATAAATTATTTTACTTAAATACTTCCTTTTTATGGATGTTTTTATATAATACCTTTTTTATGTAATACCTTTTTTATGTAATGTAAAATTTTGAAGTACCATAAACATATTAATTTATTTTTATAACATGAATTCTTTGTTTATTGCATTGCTTATTACATAAAAAAAGTACCATAAATTGAAGACTTAACGATAGTGAAATAGTATTAACGATTGTAGCTAGTTTGATTGATTATTTTTTGATTTGACATTATTAAGGCTGTCCTTATTTGTTATTTCTTAAATGCACCTAAATGTTTGTTTTTAATTTATTTAATTTCATTAATTTACGTTTTTTTGTGTGTATGTTAAGTGTAAACATAACATATCTAATGATAAATTCATTGCGAAATTAGTGTATTGAAAAAGTAAGGAACAAACGAATTTGGAGATATTTCTCGTGAATAATTTTTATTTCAAATCGATTTTTTTGTAATAAATAATCTCGGGCCACAATTTTTTTTCAAATACGTCGTTTTAAATGCATGCCATTTCATATCATATCAAAAAAGTTGTCAAAATATGATTGGTGCTAAACCGCCCTTGTTCCGAAAATTTTAATGTAAAATATTGTCAAAACCTTTCCACAGATTTCACTGAAGATGACATTATCGCACAGGCAGGAATTTTCTTCTTTGCCGGATTTGAAACTACATCCTCAGCTTTGGCCTTAATGGTATATGAAATGGCATACAACCAGGAGTTTCAGGTGCGACTCAGTATTTGCTAGAATATGATACTATACTGCATTCATAAGAATAATATTTAAATGAGGGTTCATCACCACCATCAGCCAGCAGCTATCAGCCAGCAGCATAGTCATTTTCCAAATTACCTCACTACACACAGTTCTCCGCCTTCATTCGTTCTTCGCCCGCATTTAATCGATTCACACGGACATTTTAGATAGCCTTCCATCTGGGTGAGGGGATCCCATACTGCACTTCGAAGCTTGTAGTCACTACTTGAGAACTCGTCTATCCAGTCGCTTGCCAAAGACTGGTCTAAATGAATGCTAATAAACCGCAAAAGTCATTATTCTCTTCTTGTCATTTTAAATTCTTACACCCATGCATAAAAATAATATGGCATATTTAAGTTAATTTACTTTTTCTGACAAAGTATAAGTTTTATTAAATATTAATTATTCGTTCATTTATCAATATTAATTTATTAAAATCGGTTATATCCGATCGCATTTACCGTTTTAAGCATTTATTGGTGAAACTCGTATAAAAAAATAATTTTATCCATTTTCTTGAAAGATGAGAAATTTAAACATATCCCAGCAGAGCAAAAACTTTCTTACGAACGCAAAGCCGCACTTTGTGACGTAGGAATACAATTTTATTACTTTGTTTATTTTTGGACTTATAAAATATTTGTATGGTTGGATTCATAAAGTGTTAATAAGCGCAAAACCACACCCAACCCTCGTTGTGTTAATGCATGCATTTTTCTTAAATTTTATAAGTCGTATCCTAATAATTTTTTTTCCAAATCCATAATGCCATGTTATTCAACTCATAAGGTAAACGTGGGATAGATGACCTAATATTTTAATTCGCCTTTTTCCGGGAAAATATACAATTTTAATTACTTTTATCTTCTATATAACAATAGCTTTGCATAGCAATAACTATCACAAGCAGTAACTTACTATACTTATAATAATTTATTTATTATTAACTTAAATTTTAATCAAACGCTCCAATCTACCATTGTACCGAGTCTCTTACTTGTCACTCCCTGGTCGGCCTTAAGAAGCTCCTCCTATGGCAATAAGTCAGCCACCTCTGTGCTTAGCTTTCTAACGTTCAGTAAAATTTAATAAAGACACAAATTTCCAACAAAATGATATTTAAATATGAATATTATATCAATTAGAAGAAGCTCTTGAGGACAAATTAACGACAATGTGTGAGTAGTAACTTTTATTAAATCGTAAGATGATTTAATCAATCAAGAAAAGGGGATGATATATTACCCCGTTACCCCGTTTTTTTTCGAATTTTCACTTCTTGTACGTCTGCATTTGTTACAGTTATCAGTAATCACTATATATTGTATGATCCATTGTTTACATTGTAGTCTTTGCATTCGGAATTTTTATTATGTCAACTAAATCTGAATTAAACGACACACTTTGAATTAAACTTAATATGAAATGGAACTAAAATCGTTCGAAAAAAAGCATAGGTTAAAAGTTCTGCAAAACTTTGTGAAAAGTTAAACAGTGACGCTTATTGTATTTTGTTTGCAAGCATCAATATGAATAAATAGGACATCTATCCTCCTAGAACATGTATATATCTCAGTTTTCCCATAAAGTATTAAAACCGTGGAACGACGAATTAAAACGGTTGTCGAGAAAATCGAGAAAAGTTAGAAAAAAAAAATTTATTTAAAGCTATTTGTAAAAAAACTTTCAAATATAAGATGTCACCTAAATAGGTCCAATGATTTAAGAGCCAAACTGGGCCATGGACATACAAATACACACGTATATATACAGGCGTTTTTTTAACCTGTGCTCTGCCAATACTTTAAAACAGATTCCAATAGAAAACTCCACTTCGATTTTTTTTATATATTACAATATTGTCTTTTCTCCTTACCACGTTATACAATAATGAATTCACGAGGTATCTTAAGGAAAAAATCCATTCTCGTGTTACATTAAGATATGACTTTAAGAAAATTATCGAAGTATTTCAAAGACGGCGATTCAGATTTTTATTGTACTCTATTAAATAATTTTTTTAACAATAGAAATCGTTACTAGCGAAAAAATTCCGAGAAAAAATTTAAATTGACTCAAATTTCATACATTTATTCACTTTTGGTATTAAGTTCATATAACTACGTAATTATGAATGAACAAAACATATAAATACTTCAACAAATCGATAATACCGTATATCTCTTCAGCATACGTTTCCTTTTATTAATAAAACTAATCTTCACCACCATCGAATTCAGTATTTCCGTATTGTTACATTATTTATATGATAATGATGGATCACATAAAATATTATAGAGTCATCTATTATAATTACTTATATATTCTGTTTTGCCACACTAAATTTTAAATATAGTTATATTTATATTTTATTTTAATTTATTGTATTAAAAATTTAAATATAATATTACACTACGACAAGGAGAAAACCAACCAAATGAAAGATTGACTCGCGCATCGAGAATTCCGTACCTAGCTTGAAGTGGAATTGTTTTATCAAAAGTCATCTTCCTAGTACCATAAACATAATAATCGCGTATATAATTAAGTAAGGGACATGTATGTTAACGTAAATATCCCAAAAATTACGACCTGTCACAAACTAACTAGTTTCGATACAGATAATGTAACCTCGGGCTTGATTAAGTAAAGGTTTGATTCATATTTATTTTTAAGTAAAACTGAAAATTTACTATAATTCGTACTTTTGTGTTGAATATGTCATTTTCATCTTCCTCCATAAATTCTAGTTTCTTAAAAGTAGATCCCAGTTTCCTAGTCCCTTCATTATATACTAACTTATATTACATTTGTAACAAATGTGTCTTGTTTCTTATTCAATGATTCAGTATGTGTTTAACCAATCAACACTAGACATTCATATAATTAGTGTTGCAGATTAATATATAGGTTTATTTATATTTATTACACAGTTTAATTTAACTTCTATTCTAGAAAACGATAAGAGTAATTCTTGCATAAATGGCGAAAAACTATTTTTTTCTTGTCGATAGGTGGCGATGCGATACGCATTAAAATGCAAATTACGTTGAGTAGTATATTTTTAAAGTCGTAGTTGCGGATAATTTCGAAAAATGTTTCCTAAAATCTCACTTTAAAAATTAAGTACTCACGTAATTTTCTCAGCGGATGTTTGAAAATTGCAAAAAATAGTTAAAATTGCGGAAATCGTTTTACAGTATAGCAAGCAATTTTTGTGCTTGATACTCTAAAAATTCTATTTCCTGTAAAATTCAATATATGGCACTAATTTACATTAAATCGCGCTTAAGTTTCATTCGTTATAAAAACGTATAATCTATGATATTGATAAGTAATACCATAAGCACGTAACTTTATATAAGGCATTTAATTCAATTGTTCAAAGTCTATCTATTTGAAAAGAAATTATCGCTATAAAAACGCTAGGATACTTTTTTATTAAGTAATTAAATCCGAAAACGAGAATACTTTTCATATTTTCACATAGGGACAGTATTTATAACTAATTCTGTATTGTTAGTTCCTCAAACCAGAATTTTTGAAAGCATTTTCTTTTTCAGGAGCGCTTGTATCAACAAATTAAAGCTGTACAAGCTGGGAAAACAGAGGTTGATTTAGATGAGCTTGACAACATAAATTTGTTGGATATGGGAATTAAGGGTAAGTGTTAAAATTGAAGTCCATGGGACGTTCGTCTTTGTCAATATATTTCTTTAGATTTCGATATATAAAGAAGTATTTGTCTATAATAAGTTTAAGAGACTTAATAATGTATTACACGCATGTGCATTTAGCTTTCTGCTGATGCCATTGAGGAGTTACTTTGGAAAATTGATTCTTAAACTTAAGATACAATTATGCAATTATCTTATGTATTTATCAATATAACAATTTTATTATTCTAAAATGAAATATTTTCAAATAGAAACCCTTCGAAAATATCCGGTTATTCCGTATTCGGACCGGGTCTGCGGCGAAGACTGTGAACTATCTGGAGGACTGGTAGTGAAGAAAGGCATGAGAGTCCTTGTTTGCACGAGCGGTCTGCATTATGACCCAAAATACTTCCCGGAGCCTGATAGTTGGAATCCGTACAGATTCGAAAAAGAAAAAGACATGGTCCCTTTTACTTTCCTGCCGTTCAGCGAAGGTCAAAGGATTTGCATAGGTGAGATTAAATATTGTTTTGGATTTTAAATAAATATAACAAATTTTCTAATTATAACGATTCACGTATAACAATTACTTCATTGGCACATATTATGTGAAGATTCTGGTAAATTGCTTTGAGATTAGTGATATTGTTATATCGACCTATCACATAACATCAACAACACGTCTAGTGTTAATAATACTATCATATTACCTTTCAGAAATACATAAGAAACAAAATACTGAAAATATGTAAATAAAAAGCTTTACCTAAAGAAATTTTATTAATTTGACAAAATAGGTAGAGAGTTTTGCATTTATTTTGCATAATAACGGAAAAGATATTATGAATAAAAAAAAAAATAAAACGAAAATCATGTGTTTTTCCAGGGCGTATTAATTTTCTTTTGGTAGATTTTCCTGAATTCTAATGAACTACATTATCTCCGTCCTAAGGAAATAGAAATAAAGTATAAAAAGAACATTGGTGAAAATGATTTAAGCAGGAACTGAAAAATATTAGTAATGAAAATTATATTAAAAAATAAATAAATACGTAGACATTTCATTACTAATTTTGCAAAAGTGTAAAAGTAAATTTACAGAATTAATTTTCAAAACTTTTATGCAAGCATTTGACAATGTTGGCAAGCGTTTTGCTTATGACTCGAAAAGACTTAAACTGTTTAAAATCAAAAGCAATTATAAAACCCACGTTTATCTAAAAATTAAGTTGAAGTTAAAGCATGAAAGCCCTCATGTTACAGGTGCCAAATATGCCATGATGAGCATGAAGTGGAGTATGGCCAGTCTAGTTATGCGGTACCGCTTCGAGCCTTGCGCAGACACCCTTCCGCCCTGGAAAATGCGACTAAGTCCTTACACAGTTGTACGTGCACCCGAAGGACTCATTAATTTAAATTTCATTAGAAGATAACGTAAACATAAGTTTCACACCTATTGTAATACAATATGAGAAATACATATTAATATAAGTTTGATATCTATATGTTATATGCAGCGATGACGGAGACTGTGAAAATAAACTAAGTTTAATAATAGGGGAAACATTTTAAAATTTAAATATATCTGATTTATTCAAAAAGAGCACAGCTACATTTTTTCTAGAAATTCTTCCGAATTGTGTTTAAAATTACCGAAAAATATAATTTTTAATTATTTTCAACCTCGTACTTAAACAACCCAAAATGCATCCGCTGCAATCTCACAGTCGTATTTGCATTTTAACTGCAAGCATGCAAAGAACTATAAAAATAGAAAAATCCCATAATTTCTAATAGCGCGACAGCACAATATCACGCTCTCATTCTTTGCCGGCGCACTAAGTAACACGTCACACTTCATACATTCCTTTTTAAAACCGCTCAATGTAAAATGTTGATACAAATGATTATTTTAAGCGTGTTAAATGGGAGAAATATATAAGAAAATGAAAGTGGTCAACTGCGTTAATTTTTTTCTAGTCTTTTTATATGACTTGATATAAATTTTATCTGACTTATATTATTTAGATGCCACTGTACAATCAGCGAACTTGGTTCGATTAGAACCATTATAACATTTATTTTTATATAAACAGAAGGACGAAAATGGAAAATAACCTAAATAGGAAAGTATGAATATTACAATTGTTTTAGACATTCACAAACTTTCTTACTTCGACAAATCCTGACAAATATGCTATCAATGAAAAGAAAAATATCTACATTTTATAACACTAAGTAATATTTATGGTATTAATAAAATAAACTTTGATAATTTAACCCAATATTGTTGAAATGCATGTGGTAATATAAATATTATAAAATAAATAGGAGAAAAATCTAATGTCTTAGAAAAAACTTGATTTTACGTATTTGTCTATGAAATTCACAGGCATGACAAAGTCATCAACAATTTCTCATTAAGCTCGAATGACCGAAAAAGACATTTAGACTCCAAAGAACGAAAGTCAATATCAGTTAACAGTTTATTTTTAACAATTTAGATACAGCTACATCAAAAAAAGAGATTGATTTTGATACTAACTTCCAAAAAGTTATTATCGTTAGATTTTAATTGTCATTTTCATTTCTTCAATTCTCCATGTATTAAAAATAAAATATATACTCTTTTATAAAGATAACTTTTTGTTTTATGGTTATATGCTGAATTAAAATACGCCAAATATTTCTTCTAAGTAACTCTGAAGGTAGACCTATTTTTATATGAATTGAAAACGGCGTACATTTTTACGACTTAAAAAAGAAAATTTATGGAGATGCAGCAACAATATTCTTTCAGAAAAAATTTTATATATATATAATAAAAATACTAATATATGCTGCAAGTGAAAATAGCTTCGTGGCAAATATTCTCTTTGCGTATAAAGAAAATACTATTACAAGCATGGAGATACGCAACCCCTATAATAGAAAAACTAAAGGGGCTACGGTAGCACAGCGAAAGTTATACTTTTTATCACTTCATTACCATTACTTTTTGTATTTCGAATTATTTATATTCAAAACGTATATAATTCAAAATACAAATTATTCTTGTGTGTTTTTCTCTTATTCACACATGTACAAACAGAACCAACGAGATCGAAACAAACATAATTGTCTACTCCCCACTAACTCCAGAACTCCTGTTTTCTTTTAAAAAATCAGATATTTATTTCTTAAAACAATTTTTCACCTTACTGGTCGAACTTGGAAATTATTTGGGATAAATAGAAAAGTGACCAATGTTTTAACTAGCCCGATTAACATCCGGTGCTACCCTTATTTATTTGACCTGATTACCCCCCTCAATAATAATTTCTTTTCTCCCTAAAGTCTGCATCCTATGTGCGAGTACCGCCCACATTGTCTTTGTTACGGCACCGGAAGTAAGCATAAAACCTTGAAGAGATATCACAGAATATTCTTTTATATACACATAAAAGACTATCCTCACATCATGTAACTGCTTGACACCAACGAACAAACCGACATTATAGATAAACGATCCTTACTTTTTTGATAAAAAGAAACTCTCCCAACCATGTTTTACCCCATCCCTCATACTACCACGATAAATTAGTCGCAAATCTAATATAGCACCCAAGTATGTGGAACCGTAAGTGCTCACACGAGAATATTGATTTTGTTGCTTGCACAAGCTGTGAGCCAGTCGCTGGATATTGTACAACTTTGAAAATTATCAGACAAAACTCATGCAAAAGATAACCTTTTAAAAACTGCTTTAAAAATGTAAAGAAGTTTTAAAGGCAATCGTCCATCTTTCCTTAGATTAGGCGTTTAATACTAAAGTATTGAACCTTATGTCACAAACGTAATATATCTTACTTATCCGGTTTTAACGTTAAAAGGATAACCTCTATTATCTGAGCTTTCAAACAATGTAACCTTCTCTGCTAATTTTAATCAAAAACGTTTGTAACTTTTTATTTACCAATACGAACAGTCTTCAATTTTTCTGGTTCAAATCGAATTAGTTTTTGTGAAATATAGGTTTACATTTAATTTAGACGTATTAATTTAGAAGACCGTTTGAAAGTAAGAGTAATTTTAAACTGGTTAAATGACATGGAAAATTTTCAGAATTAAATTTGATAATATTATAGTAATTTAGCGAAAATAATTTAATTAAAAATAGTGTGGGGAGGAAAGGTTATTATTGAAAGAGAATTAAGAGACAAAGAGATTATTGAGAATTAAGAACAAAAATTGTATGAGCGTCGAACGTAGTTTGCAAAAAATAATAATAATAATACATTTCTTTGGCTAGTTCCTATAATACATAATCCGTTATCTGTTACGTAGGGAATAAAAGAAATAATATTTAAGAAAATCTTAAGAACAATCTATCTAATCTTCATGATTTGCATTTTTGCACAGTCTTATATTCGATTCGAACCCGGTATTGAAGACATTAAAGAAACCGGATTTCTTATTAATACATTACATATTTCATTCTCAAATCGACATTATGTATTATCATTTGATCAATATTCAAAATCATTTGATCAATATTTGATCAGTATTATCATTTGATCAATATTCTGGCAAGTCTGTTTGAAATAGGTATGAGTTGGGGCCTTGGCAGCCAGTTGTTTGCTTTTAAAAAATGTTATTGTCATCATGAAATGAAGGAGTTGGAAATGTATAATATACATCACACAAATACGTAACGTACATCGAAAGGAATGGATATTCAAGCTCGGATACTTGTTGTTTTGTAATTTCGGCTGAGTACTACAAAATTTAAAAAGGCCGAGTTAGCGAGATTCCTCTTTTCGATATCATAAACCTTTCATAGAGCACTTACGTACATACCTAAGTACGTACATACGTACTGTTATGTCCCTTGTATGTATGTAGAATTGCTCCATCGATTGCATCGTCATCTCAGTACTCCACACTAGTTTTCTATTATCCAAGCATAATGAAAACTCTAAGTGAAAAATATAGCTTTAAAACAGCTAGCCTCGCGTCGTGTGCAAACGGTAAAAATTTAATAAAAGTTATTGTATTTTATTAAAGTATAATATAATTTGTTTCATTGTATCGTAACTTTATTAAATAAAAAATAAATGAAATAATTTTATTATTTTTAAAAATTATTGTAAAAGACATATATTTTCCTATCGCGTAACGTTTTTCTTAGCGGCGATAAAATATTTTGAAATGTAACAACGCCTCAATTAATATCATGACACTATGAAAAAAAGTTCAGCGTAGTGAATCAAATCCTCACGAGGGCAAATCAAAAACTCTGTTCACACGATCATTGAACTCATCTACGTAACTCCAATCACTGAATATCTCAACAACTGTCTTTTGCCAACATTTATGAGCATCATCACTATCGTCCCATCGGTCTTCCAATCGATGTACATTAAACGATACAGTAGCGCATCAGCGCACTTCTACGGACACTTTCCGTATCCACCATCGAGAGAAGGTCCCGAATGCACCAGCATCGGAAGCGTTTTCTATTAAATATAATACCTACAAGTTTCCTACTTATCCAGTGAGAATTTTTTTTTAAACTTGACGGTGCATAGAAAATTTATATTTAAATTCTAATCTCTTCGCTGCTTGTACAACATATCTTCAACATTTAATTTAAATAATATACTATTTAATTCACGTATACTTTTTAAAATCTTAGTTCCAAAACTTTGATTGTTAATTTATAAATTACTCAGAGAATAAAAAAGCCAGATTTATTACTGATAATTATAATTATTGTAACGTATAAAACAACATATCGGCAATCCGCATCTTTGTTTTTGTTTAAATATATTACAAGACCACGAAATAATCTTAATTCTGGGTCGGCAATTCATACACTTTCAGATCATAAAGCTGAAGTTATAAAGACCAAAAAAGAAATTTATTTTAACATTCTAATAATATTTTTAAATTTTATGGAAGCCACAAAAGATTAAATGCCTTCTGAAATAAGTGCTGCGATGCAACAAATATTGTGTTACCAGTGCAAGAAGATGTCTTGTTAAAGTATATTCTAAACCAATTCGAAGTTTGAACTGAAAATGTATTGAATGTGCATTTTCAAAAAATTCGAAATTTGGATACAGTTACAATCGTTACTAAATACACAATTTGGAGAAAGGAAATATTTTGCGTCTTTACTTTCCAACCTACTGTTTAATGTCGACATAATTATGAGGAGATGGTCAACTATTTAAAACGCTTTGTGTGTTAAATTGTATGTATAAAAATTCTGACAGTGGTAAACATATCCATTATTACCAAAAAAAAAGCAAAGTTAGCAGGCCATATAGCAGCAGTAAAAGACTTGACACTATTTACAAATGTTTTTGGAATTAACCAAAACTTTTTATGTTAGTAAGATGTAGAGATATCGACACCTTAAATGACGTGGTATATTTCCCTTCTTTAAAAGAAAAAGTTCTTCAAACTATAAAAGAAATTTGTTTCTTCGTTTAATAACAACTTCTGTTATAAACAAGAACAGTTTTACTGTAAAACACCATGTAATCATTTTAGACCCAATATTGAGGTCACAACCCCAAATTGAATTTGAAGTCAACAACTGTTAACTTACCGATATTGTAAATATAGTAGGCCGGGTATTAAAAACTATCAGAAAAGGGAATACAAGAAGACGCTTCGCTAATCCTAGAACTTTTAATCAGTAATGTGCTAATCATAAAGGAAATATGAAACCTAATGTATTGAAATGTACTGAAACCATACCGATAATTATTGATGAAATAGACAATAATAATAAAAATTTAACTATTAGAGTGTCCCAGTAAACATCGATTGCGAAAGATGCACCACCAAGCTGATACTAATCTTAATTATCCAAATAATATTATCTCTAAATCATTAAATAATAATCAAGGTAACCAACGTCCAATTCATAACAATCGTATATCTAATACTCGAAAACCCAATAAAATTAATTCAAATTTCGATTCCACAATATACAATATAACCACAAATCATAAACCAAGCTTACCCTTCGGTGTTGTGTCAAATTCATACCCTCCAAATCAGGAGCATTTATAAGTAAAAAAGTAATTCACTGATAAAATGTCTAAGATAACTAATCACATAATTCAATAGTTCATAGTAAAAGGTATTCACACGTCGAAGGACCCTCCAATGTTCTTCTTAGGCTACATATTCATTTCTCTGAACTCTTTTACGTACAACTTCCTTATTTTAGATGGAATAAATTTCCCTATAATTGATTAATCGGCATTGATTTATTAACTAATACGAGTAGCAAAATCGATCACAAACCATTTTTCTACTGTTAGACCAAAATTCCTCAGAGAATGTTGGTCTAACAGTAGAATGCTTGAATGATTTGTAGAAAATTCAATCTGCCTTTCCACATAGTATTCAAGTAAAAGAAGACATCACGTTAGATTTATACACAATTGAATCCCTACTCATAGTCAACTGTGAAGCGTGCTCAGAATATTCCGATATTATTCGTATTCCTGTCAATAAAATAAAACAGATAAACATTAATAATTTACACAGATTCCCCAAATGTCACAGAGGAGAAGTAAAGAACCAAACAGATAAATATGTAATGTGTTCAAAAACCCTCGATGTCTGTGTAGTCCAAAGAAATTAGAAGTATCCGACCAGAGGAAGTAAATTATTATAGAACACTCAATTATATAGCCATTGGACACTTTAACACTACACCAAATATCTCCGGAATCCTCGATCACCTAGGTGTAATAGCAAATATTTTAGCAGTTTTGACATTGCGTCAGCGTTCCGTGTGATTAACATGTCAACAGACAAATCTCCTGAGACGGTATTTTTTATACCTGAAGGACATTTTGAAATTACAGTGTATAGTGATATATGAATGGTATAATGATACATTCTTTCGGTCCACTTCCACATATTAAAAACCTCTCAAATGTTATCCAAAGGCTACGTAATTTTACTTAAATTGGAACAAATGTAGTTTAACACCGATGGAAATTTCACTATGTGTTGGATATTAAATTAAAGTATATACATTAAAAACGATATATTTAAACAAAAATAATTTTTGCTGCCTATCGTTTTATAAAAAAAGATTATTTGATAAATATTTCCCATTCAAACTGTGTTTTTTCCGTAGTGAAAGTTGGTAGACAGCTCTGCGTATTTGGTTATGTCTTTGGGAAGGCGAAAGAGTTCGACGGCACTCGTAATCCTTGTCCATTATCGGATGTTGCGTAATCATGACTTTCTTCTACCACTCCCACTCCCAGCAACTTTTCCCATTATTATTCTGATAAACAGCATTATATTAGAACATTTCGAGCAATAGTTGATAACATATTAATGAAAAGCGTGGATGTAATGATCTTCAATGTGTTTGTATGGATCACAATTTAATACTTTTTGCGTTAAAACTTGTACTTATGCGATTTTGGTTTTGACCTTCACAACAGAAACGATGAATTGGTTAGAAATTGAAGCAAGGAACATGAAATGGTAAGAATTAAATGAGCATACTTTTGGTAACAACAAAATAGAAATTACCTTCACTTTATACACATACCCATGTGTGTACATATATATATATATATATATATTTATATATATATATATATATATATATATATATATATATATATATATATAAAATACCCTTACTAATTTGCCCTACCCAAAGGACTGCACTGCAATAACTCCCAAGCCGGCAACGCTAAGCACACACTTACCCTTAGACATAGGTGATACACAACTTTCAAATTGTTCATTTAACCTATTTTTATTTCACAACCACCGCAACATCGATCTATCATGTGCTTAAGGATATACGATACTATTAACAAAACCTACGCCTCAGCTGCTGCTTAATCAATTGATCATACTGTATAAGATCCCTTAACTAATGTTGATTTAATTGACGGCGACTATTCTAAATTCTTACATCTTACCTCAATTAAATGAAACTACGTGATGTAGTATTATTTCTACTTTCTTTAAGTTCTTTACCACGATATTAAGTATGGGTGATAATATTATATTTAATTGTTCATTTCATATATTAACCTTGGTGTCTTTTTATATCTGTTTATTTGCTGTATGTTTATACTAAGTTTATTACCTTTTGTATTTATTTGTAATACATAGGCACAATAAACTCACTAACACAAGAAGTGAAAAAACCCGGCTTCCGCTATTGTGTTTAAAACATATAAATGCTGTTGGATGTTCCTAAGAGTTAATCTTTGCTAATAGCCCACCTGAAGATGTTGTAATACAACGAAACCTAGGTCGTGGTAAAGAACTTAAAGAAAGTAGAAAGAATACTACATCACGTAATTTCATTTAATTGTGAATAATGAATATCTACAAAATTAACGCCAAATATATTCAATATCAAATAAACCTCAAATAAACCTTCAACGCAAATTTAAGGGAACATAAGCAAGATTTTGGTAGAAAGTGCTTGTAGAAGTGATACTTGTTCCAACATCCACTGATTTAGACCAGTTCAGTCTATATATTCAGGAAATTTTAGAATATTTGATAGATTCCAGTCACTTTTTCAATACCAATAAATTATAACATTCATAAAAAAGGCTGGTTAGTAAAAACAGAATATTCTACCTCCTCTTTACCAAAGTTTTCATATTTTCACGACTTTTCAGATCATTTTTCTGACTTAGCAACATATGAGAAATGAACTTCAGGGTTCAGAAAAGACAAACGAAATAATAATATCAGATTTTACACATCATTACAAAAGATACTCATTTATAAAAATGTACAATATGCTTAAAATTCCGACGTAACCGTTAACATTCATCATAGTAAAACAGTTTTTTCCTGTGCATAGGAAAATATTCAAATCCCCAAGAGGAAACTACGATATTTCAATCGTGGAAAACTTAAATACTACAAAGATGAACGCCAGTGTTAAAGAACAATATTCAAAGTCTTAAAATGCTTGAAGAACAATAACAAATTTCTGAAAATTCAACAAATATAGTGTTACAGCAAAAATAAAAAAAGAAACATTGAAAATAAAATTATTTCCTCGTAAAAAAAGTTCAAATCATGTTCCTAGAGGAAACCAAAGACATACTCTTGCTATACTAATTAATGAAAACTCCATATATGTAAGTACATTTGTAACTTTTTGGAAATAGTACAAATATATAACACTTTTCTTTAATTTTCAGTATCACTTTGAGTAAATGTATGGAGGAAGAATAAATTATGCATTGAGTAGACTTCCAATACGGTTCAAAGTTAAAAAATATTTGGTGAGCTCCATAAAACAGTGAATTAAGATAACAATTTTAATATCTAGACTTTTTCTTCCAGGTGAACAGTACTAATATGTCGTGATCGATATTAAACAGTAACCAAAAATACTATACAGGACTTCAAAAGAATATACACGTTGTGAAATACGTTTTGGATGACTACACTCTTGAGTGTAGTCAACCAAACAAATCCAAGGCCCGAAACGAACATGTAATAAATATGATAGAAGAAGTAAAATACATATATGTAGAATATATGAACATGTTTGTATTAAATTTATACAATACGTTAACTCATCTTCTAATAAAATTCAATTTAATAGTATTTGCAGGTGCACATGGCACAGCGTAGGGGTTCAGGTGCATTTTGGATGGCGGAACGGTGTCTGTGCAAGGCTCGATACGGTACCGCAAAATAAGGCTGGCCATTGTCCACTTCATACTCAGCATTGCGTATTTGGAACCTGAAAAAATAATTGTACATTTTCACTATAAATTGATACATTAGTTATTGTTCACTTGAAGAAATTTTAAATACTTATTTGCTACCCTGTGCCAAACTGGCATGTTTAGCGATTTTATGACAGAACGAGTTTTTTTTATTTCCACTTGACCGGAAATAAAAAAAACTCGTTAACTCACAAGAACAAATTAACTTTGGTAAAAATAATTATTAATTTAGGATCTTCAAGTATCTAGTTCGCTGAGACATCTTTAAATACATACAAAATAAAACCAAATAACGTCGGTTATTGACATCTAATTCCAGTTAGATGGCTGAAAAACTTCAAATAGACAAGTTGTTCAATCTTACCTATGCAAAATCGCTGACCATCGCTGAACGGTATAAAAGTAAATGGGACTAATTCTTTTTCAAATCTGTACGGATTCCAAATATCAGGTTCCGGGAAATACTTTTCATCATTATGGAGGCCACTCGTGCACACAAGGACCTTCATGCCTTTCTTCACCACAAGCCCATTAGACAATTCACAGTCTTGGCCGCAGCGGCGATCAGAAAAAGAGACGGCAGGATACTTCCTAAGAGTTTCTGTTGGAAAATGTTTATTGATGAAAATGAATATAAACCTTACGTGCTAAAAATTATATGTTCGTTAATCATCATCATATATATTAATACGCTAAGGTTAAGATGTTACTCTCCCTTTTTAGAAAAAACCTCACAACTAATCCACATAAATTATATCTCATTTTATAGATAATTACTTGCTCTACCGGCATCCACAACTAAAAAATTTATTATTGCTATTGTTTTTGCAAATTAATTAATTATTAAAATTATATACACAAAACAGCAATGCTGCCATCTAACGGCTCAACGTCAATATGATTGACGGTCGGTAAAATTTTTGTTTAATTTCAAATCCACTCACGTATAAATAAAGTGGCGCTTTAGCTCAATGCTTTTGATACTTGCGCCTCTATATGTCAATTTTAGTAAAATATTTGTTTGATCTGTCATCTGAGCTTCATAATGGAATAAAAACGTAATAAGCAGTGTGCAAAATTAGAAATGAATTGAATACCTGCAATCAATTTTGATTTAATAAATTGAGTTGAATAATTTATAATGCGAAGACTTCGCACGGGTCACGCTAGTTTATTAGTAATAGATCGAAGTACAGGATACGAAAATATTTAATGTAAGTTGTTTGAAATTAATTTCAATGAAATCATGTTTCAATTATTAATTCTTCCGTAATTCAATATTAACACTTACTTTACCTCCAAATTTCTTTGCTCTGAAATTAAATCTGATCATTGATTCTAAAATTTTAAAGTGAACAGTGCTCGTGCTGGTAGGAGATTAAGCTCAACTGATTTAGTAGATTAGGTATTATCTCCGGGAAGACAAATGGATAAATATACATACTTAAGGACCAAGTATTAAACACTTGTTAAATATTACAATCAATATTCAATAAATGAAAATCTGCCACAGTGGAAGAAAGAACCTTGCAATGTTCCATTTGAACTGGCGTTTCACGTATATTGGCCAGGTAGTTCAAAAATGATACACATAATTTATTGCTAATAATTATTACATTTCAAAAAGAAAAACACAGGTTATTCTTAAATTGGCACTGACAAGCTGACTTCTGTGGAATTCAGAGTATAAAATAAGAGAATTTCAATCAATAAAATTGTTCATATCGCTTTCCATCCCAATGAGATACACAATTTTACGTACGTAATTAAGTGTCCTGAAGCACACATATACTGGACTGGATGAGTTAATAAAATTAATAAAGGCGAAAATAAAAAAAATGTCTTAAATTTTTGAGAGGAAACCATAAAAATGTTGATAAACCATCGACACTTTTATACAGCTCTTTTTTCAAGCTACCCTTTATTTATTTTTGAACTATTTTGGCTTTTTTAATACAAGAATTTCGAGAATAGAACTTTAACTCGGATTAGATACCCCCTTTTGCTAATAAAATACTGAAAGAAAAAGGTTAACATTTGTTTAATTCTTTAGACGGAGTTTAAGTACTACGTGTAATTTCTACTAAAATAGTCTGTTAGTGAACCACAAATATGGATACAACCTAGTACAGAGCTGTCTAGTATAAAATAAAATCTGTTCCTTATCACCAACAAGCGATTTGATGAGGAAAATAGCACAAAGCAAAATGGATGAAGCAAGTTAAGTTACTTGCGGTTAAGTTACTTAATGGTTGGTAAACCAAAGTTGTACACCTGTGCTTTTACATTATTTGTTTAATAAAACAACTGTAAGAAAAAGTTAAGACAAGCGGAAGCAAAAATATCTTTACAAAACTCAGGTCGAGAACTATTGCTGAGCACGAAGAAAGACGTTTTTGAAGATAATTATTTATGAAAATTAAACTATTTGACAAATCGTTGTGAAAATCAAAAGGCTTCTATTCGGTATTGACTGATGTCGATATTTTTTGTACAAATGTTTTAAAACTGTAGCTTAGGTTCAAACCTTGGGGTGAAAAAAATAATGCATACAACAAAAAATTAATCTCAACTTCTAAATAGGAAAAAGTATGAATTTTTTTTCATTAATTATGAAAAGTTACCATGAATTTAGTTTCCAAAATTATAATACGCAATATATAACTTAATTAAATATAAAATATATTGTTTTGTATGGGGCGTTTTCGCGTGAATCGTAGTTCGTCAGTTTTTAAGTCGTTATAACTTCGCAGTAAAAAGTCCTAATTACGATATATTTATTTAATAGTTTTTAATGTTATTATTTATTCTATTTTAGTAATAAAAAATTTAGTCAAATACCCTATTCTGTTAGTTAACCAAACCATGAAAAAAAATCACTAAAATCGGTCAAAAATTGCGATCTGCAGCGGGTCCTCATATGTACACGAATACATACTCACATGCCAACTAACGTTAACGCTTGTCATTCTTCAAAGATAAATTTGCAACACAAAATATATTCACAAAAATTTATAAAAATGATAATTTTTTTAGAGGAAATTCTCTTCTATCCGAAAAAATTATTTTAAAAATTAATTACTTTAAGTTTCCAGATTTATTATAATTTTTTCTCTCATCATCACACTCCAGGTATGCAATTAATCAATATTAGTGTGTCAAAGTATCTAGATAAATATCAATAAAATTTTGAAATTTTAAATACTTCTAATAATTCCAATTTTTGTTTTCAATTAACACAATAATAATAAGGCAAATAATGAACTTTTCGTAACATTTTGTGAAAGACGGATTTTGTAATATATCCTGGATTAATGATTTATCGATTTACGTGCATTGCATAAAATTTAATATCACGCTTTACCCTTAATAGCCATTTCCAACAAAGTCATATCATCTAGCTCGTCGAAATCTACTTCAGGTTTTTCGGCTCGCACATTTTTTATTTGCTGATACAAGCTCTCCTGAAACAGACAACACTGTTAATTATAATTTATTGTAAAAATAATATACATAATTTTTTCAGAAATTATTACACATCCATAAAATATATTTTTTATTATATAACAGGTGATTATTATACTAATATTTTATCATATTCAACTGATCATAAAGATTTTATACTATCTTTTACTATTATCGATAATCACAAGGACGGCCAAACCCCTGTTGTAAAAATAAAATAGATAATTAATCGTCTAGGAGAGAGCCAAAATTCTTTTAATTAAAATCTGAAAAATTCTCAATTTATTTGTTGATTCTCATATAGTTTAATTAATTTTATAATGATTAATTTATTTAACACACTTTTGTAAAAATTTAGTGATGTAACTAATAAAAGTTATAAGTGTTTTCGTGATAAAAGTTTTGGTAATATCGATACAAGGACCTTACAATATATATTTTTCCATTCTTTATGCACTTTAATATAATTCATATTATAATAAAACTTAAATTAATACATTGCTACCTTGCATAATTTTTAGAATGTATTGACCATAAATTTCATTACACAAACAATTTGAGTCCGTGTTTAAATTGAATATAAAAACAAAACGAAAATATGACAAAAATGTAATATCAATATTGCTAAAATATTTCTTAATTTGGCAATTTCAATAGTAGTATTCTTTTTGAGTTTCTAAATTTCTTTGTTATCTATAATCTTGGATACATTTGATTACAAAATAACTATTGATCGTTCATGTTCAAATCGAACTTCGCAGCCAAGCAAATATTTCACTTCTTTGATATTGCTGAAAATTAGTTAAAAAAGAGGATAAAGAAGTACATTCGGATATTTAAAGGACCTAATTATTTATAAATAATGTTAACTTTGTAAACGTTATAAACATCTACTTTTTTTAAAGATTGATTAGGACTTATATTTGCGATTAAGGACCCCAACAACTGAAATGTATATATAATGAAATTTTAGTTTTGTAAGAATACATAACCGTGAATATATTATAGAATACATAACCGTGAATATATATATAACATAACCGTGAATATATTTCATGCTAGCAAAGCAATAAGCCAAATGGGTTATGTGGAAAGTTTTAGTTATTGCTAGCATAAAGCAAGTACTTAATATGTCTAGCCAGATAAGCTTGTTGATATTGCTTTGGTCAATGCTTTTCATAAAATATATCGTGATTTTTACCCTTGACCTCGAGTTTTTCTCGAGATAATAAAGAAATTATGTGGTAAAAGTATACGGACATAGTTTTTTTTCTATCCCATATAAATATAAGAATACAAAAGGTACAGTCTTGAATGCTTAAACTTGGCCGATCACTGAGATAATCGAGAGAATGAGCTGACGTGATCATTTCTCGAAGTCCATTTTTCTTAAAGCTATAAAATTAAAAATGGATGAAACAATGGCAATTATTAGGTGTTTTCAACTTTTGGGTAGGAAATATATAATAATATTTTCAATTGTTAGTCGTGAAAATTCCAGAATTTCCGGTGCTAATATTGATTTGAAATTTGTTTTTCGTCAGTTCTTATGCTGATTTTCTATCTGTTTATTTTATGTGTTTGATACTGTCATTTGCCTTTCACTGTGTTTCGTAACTGTGTTATTTAACTACCATAATCCATTGATTTATTATCTTGCCTAACAATCTTGCTAGTAAATGGATTTTTTAAGCGACTGCGACACGCCAACGTGCTCCCAGTCTTTCTCCTAGACTGTCTAGAACCAAAATAAATAAACAAGTTATCGATTTCAATAAATAAGGTATCGTTAGAATCGTCAGAATCTTATAGGTGTTTTTGTAGACATAACTTTCCATTTTATGTCAGTTTATTTCACGTGAAAAAATAAAAATCCACAAACGCCTTTAAGATGAATATCAAATTAAAGGTCTCGATAATCATATCTCAAAAATACGTAATTTTTCTTTTTAAATAGATGTGATATTTAATAAAAAAAGAACAAGAATACGTCAGACAACACTGCGTATAATTTCAACCTTAAATTGTTAGTTGGTGTTCTGTAGTAAATCCCGTAAAAGAAAAGGTAAAACTAAAAAAGTTATAAAACTCGATTAGAGAAAATAAAAGAAACCAATAACTGAGAATAAAAAACAAATCATTTATAAATAAACAAGAAACCGGTATTTAAGTGGTTTTACATGTACATGCGCAGATTATTCGGATAAACTTCTAATAAACAGGAGAACAAATCATTTATTATCTTAAGTTTTTTAAAAGGCAAAGAAAAAAGACAAAATCCAACAACCAAGTGTCGATTTAATTGATACTGGGAATCGAAGGCGTTTGAAGGTACCCGAATCAAGTTTGACGTAGATCTATATATATAAGTGGACGAATTGCCGATTTGTATAAGATTTAGGTTAAAGTTTTTATCAGTCATTACTTTCAAGACACTCATCGATTCAATTTTAACTAGAGCTTTGAATATTTAAAATGACCTCCCAAATTCTAAAAGTCTATTGTCGATTCGGTTTGTTTTATTTACAACCGGCGTAGATCCTAGATTTATATATATATATATATATATATATATATATATATATATATATATATATATATAAGTGGAGAATTTGCTATTTTGTATAAAACTTAGGTTAAAGATATTATCAGTCATTACTTTCAAAACACTGATCGTTCAATTTTAACTAGAGCTGCAACTATTTAAAATGACCTCCCAAATTCTAAAAGTCTATAAAAGGGATATATATATATATATATATATATATGTATATATATATATATATATATATATATATATATATATTTATATATATACATATATATATATATATATATTTATATATATTTATATATATATATATATATATATATATATATATATATATATATTAGTGGAGAATTTGCTATTTTGTATAAAACTTAGGTTAAAGATATTATCAGTCATTACTTTCAAAACACTGATCGTTCAATTTTAACTAGAGCTGCAACTATTTAAAATGACCTCCCAAATTCTAAAAGCCTTCGATTCTAAGATTCGGTTTTATTTTAGTACAATCGGCGTATGTCCTGCAGGGGTTGATACAACATTATGATAAAGAATTAGTTGGCACTTGGCATATAAAAATTCTTAATCAGATTTTTTTTATCGTAATATCCTATAATATCGCTCCCTATTCAAAAAAAATGTTTGCTGGGATTTTATAAACGTAATTGCCACAATTTTTACATTTCCTAAATATAATAAAGAATTGCTATTGCACACGATATTAGCAAATACTTCTACAAAACCAAAACCAACGACCCACAGAGTTAGTATTTTACACGAACTGTTCATTAAATATACTTGGATGCGTGCAGCAACGCATGCTTGCATGCGTGCATGCAACGTGACCTAAGTGACATCATCCACCAGGAACCTTTGCTACATCTACCTCGGCAATAGCTGGGTAGACGTATGCGTTCGTAGATATTATAATTTAGAAAAAACCTTAATGTTGTGGTAACTTTTTGTAATGAAAATGCAATAAAATTATAATAACTAACATCGATAAGTCACAATTTTAAATTTCCTGGGAAAACCAATCTAAAAATAAAATAATAACGATATGGAAATAGAAAAACAAAACATTCGTTTATGATTTTCATTCTCAGATCAATGCTCGGCAACATAACGAAAGACAAAGTGAACAATACTAACATAACATACCGCAGTGTGTAAAATGTTAATATAGGGCCACTAGCAGCTAAGAGAAAAGCATATAGTTATGATATCTGTACTATTAAATAGTTTCCCTAAGTAATTTAGTTATTTCTCAAAAAGTGCTTATTTGTTTTTAATGAAGCTATCATAAATTAATTACGCGATAGAAGTGAACATTATATTTAATATTCTGTACGTGTTCGATCGACACTAATAGTTAAAGATTACACTAAAAAATAAAATAATAATATTCAGTACTAACATTTATGAAAAAATATGAAAAAATAATTAAGAATATGATAGTTCTTACAGTATATTCTAATAATTAGGTTTTAAATATCTTTTAGCTTTTACAGTTCTAGAGAAAATTAGGTTCTGTAAATCAAAACTTTCGTGCGTATTTCCTTGATTATCTCAAATGTTATTGATCATTTGCACAAATTTGTTTTATTAAAAGCCATGTCTAGTCGATTTTAAAAATTTACAATTTATAGCAACTCTATTGAATTTAATTTGTGATTGATATGAGTATACTGCACCTGAAATGTTTGGGCAAATGCTAATTCATAGACCATTGTGCTTAAAGCTGAGTAAGTGGTCTCCAATCCAGCGAAGAAGAAAAGTCCTGCCTGTGCTATAATATCGTCCTCAGTGAAATCTGAGAAAAGTCATGCTAAGGTAGAATTATATTTTTAATTGACCTTTGGTGAAATCAAAATTGGGTATTAACAATTGCTTTTTTTTATGAAAAATCAATAGTTTGTTTACCAGTTCTATTCTTCATCTGAAGGAGAGCGTCCACAAAGTCACGCGAGTGCGCTTTCGGATCAGGTTTGTCCGCTTCATGCGGTTCGAGAATTTTCACAAACAGTTCGCGCATATAATCGTTGTTTTCTTTGGTGAAAAATTTGAATCTGCAAAACAAAAATATATCCTTTTTTGGAAACTTCATGCTTCATGAAGCTGTAAAAAAAGAAAAAAACTATTGAAAAAGCAAACGAAACAATGATCATTCAGTTACACTTTGACTGTGGTTGCTATTGATTTTTCAGAACTAATACTTCTCTTTCCGAATACTCGTTCTGTATCCACATGAAACCATGTATCAAACCGAGAAGACAATGTTAAGGAACTATATGAAATTGACAACTGTTTCTGATCAAAAATCAAATATACTCAATTTTATGTACAGAATCATATGTGAAAAAATAGACACGTTCTTTGTTGTAAAGAAGTAAATGCGAGAAGTTCCAGAATAACTAGAATTGCAAGAAAAATATACTCCCTTGATCAGCATTCTTAAGGATGTTTGACGATGGAAGTAAAAAATGCCGAAAAAAATTCTTACAAACTATTAAAGTTCTAATGGAAAATTCACTTCCTCCAATAAGGTTAAAAAGAAAAAAATCTAAATTTGACACATAATAAAACTGTAGAAATAGTCTATCTGCGCACTGGAAGTATTTACGAAGATATAATTAAGAAGACATGATAAAAGAAATGAGAATAAAACAAATCGTTTTTGAAAGTTTTGCCTATTTGTATGTTTGTTTGTGAACGCATTTGAAAGGAGTTAGAAGAAGTATAAATGGAATATGGCTCAACTTGAAGTAGCTTTTTGTTGTTATTTGATCGCAATCAGTATTTATAATAAATATATGGCGCTACATAATTTTAAAACGTGCAATGAAATGTTTACCCGGACAAACATTGCCGAAATGAGCGTGGCCTTTCCCATGAATTTTGATGTAGTGCCCCTTGCCCAAGAATGTGGTACGGGAGGGATAGATGAGAGCAGACGTCGATTTCGGTTGTCTTTCGCACATAACCTTTTTCCATGTTGTTGTATTCGGTATAAGCTTATTTTGTTTCCTCAATTTGTTCAATATTTGAACGTGCTGTTAATATTTGAAATTTATTTACTTAAATGGGTTTAGTATTAGATTGTATTAATTTAATTGTTAAGTTTTTTATTATCAATGCATATAACAAAACTGTAGAATTAGTCTGTCTATACCTTCAAGATATTTTTGAAAAATATTTAGGGAAAGATAAGAAAATTAATACAACAAAAAAGTAACTTTTTTATAATTATTGCCTGTTTAGACCCAACAGAGTCCATCAGTAAAATCTCCATTGATAACCTTGTAGCAAGAACAGCTAAGAAGTATTCAGTTGTGAAATAAATTTGTTAGGGTTAGGATAATATATCAGCAACTTTTACTGAATAGAACAACTAAAAACATGATACGGCAATTTGACAAAGCACGCTAACGTATAAAAGCTTACTTTTGTAATAAATGCGGTTACCTGTCTTAATCTGACACTTAAATTAACAATATTTTCTATAGTCCACGCAAACGTTGCAGTCCACAGCTAGTTTTAAGGTAAATAATTGAAGTAATTACTTGAATAATTTGACCAAATTTGGAAAAGGAACTGTCGATGTAATTTCTAGTCCCCTTAAGAGAGTCCATTCTACGAAGCTCCTGCCCAATTTGAGAAAGGGCGCGTTCTTGTCCTGCATCGAGTTAGCTCTTATCCCGAATATGTTTCCAGCAACTACTTCCGCAATGTATGTCATGAATAGTTTCTGAAAATTAATTTCTTATGTGAATATATGTATGTACATACATACATATAAATATATAGATATATATATATATATATATATATATATATATACATACACATATATATATATATGTGTGTGTGTCTGTGTGTGTGTGTACATATATGCATATATAGAAATTTAAAATTCACAAAATTATCAAAAAAATAACAGCAACAAATCGGGAGGGATAGAGTAAGCAACATCTTAATAACTTTCACTACAGGTTTCAGGTTACTGAAAAAAATTAATAAAGTTTATCTAGTTACAGGCGAATGACGTTAATTGCTTACAAATATTTTTCCTTCTTATAAAAAACATTGTGCGGAAAACCTCGGATAGACAATCTTATTTCATTACGACTTGTTTATTGTAAATAACGGCATTGCATACGGAGTCATGCGAAATTGAAAAAACTCTGTAGACAAAAGTTTAAAACTAGACAGTTGAAAAATTTTATTATAAAATTTACAATTTATCAAATGTCAAATTTTTGATAGCTTTGTGATTATTAGTTTCAAACATATATATGAACTACCAAATTGGACATATTTTCTGTACATCGCACTCCAGAAATGGTCCCTATCTAATACCCGGAAAGAAGTGATCCTGGGTCAACATTAAAATTTAAAAACAATGCACACAGAACATAAAATTTTAACCTATTGACTTATTGAATATATTTGGTGCTAATTTTGTCGAAATTCATTATTCACGATTAAATGAAACTACGTGTTTTAGTATTATTTCTACTTTCTTGACCTATTGACATTATACTATTCGGGAAAGAAAGTAAGGGTTAAAAAAATAGCAGTTAAAGTTTTAAAAAAATGCTATTCATCCAAAGACATTTGAGAGAATTTTTACGAAAACGAAACACTAGTATCATAATTCGGTTAATTTCAAAGTTTCCAAGAAAGATTAATGTACAGAAAAAGTCCGTTCAAAGAAAATAATTGCTCTTTTGGGAAAAAGGAAGCTGAGTATGTGTTCTAAATATAGCCTTAGGGCTATCATGAGAACAAAATTAACTGCAAGTTGGATTGTGCAAAACATTAAAAAGAAACAAAAGTGTTAGCAGACGGCTGTCACGGTATAAATATAAACCATTTAAGTTACACTACGATCCTAAATAACTTTCCTATGGCATATATCTCTATATTCAAGCAGACACTGAAAGTATTTGATGGTCTTGAACTTTAGTTCCAATGGCCAGAAAAGGTTGGCAATGTTTGGGAGTTTAGTTTGTCAATGGTACTACAGCGAAAATCATTTACTTGAGATTGGCAACTAAGATTTGGTAGATCAGTAGTTTCAAGTCTTGAACGTTGACCCCAATAGGTTATCGTGTAATTTAATATTATATACAGCAAATCCGATAGTTTCGTTTATAAAATAATTTTGATTATCTACTTAATTGCTATTGTAATAATAAATTTCGTGATATAATTATTACTAAAGTTTTATAAAAATATAAACAGACCAGACCTTCGGGACGATTGGAGAATTACGCTGCTGTTCATCAATGTATTTGTGCAGTTCCTTTGTCACAGCTGGCATTCGGTTCGTTAAGATACTCCGGATTTCAGCTCTAGTGAAGGCTGGTGATAGACGTTGACGAAGTCGCATCCAGTGTTCACCCTGAGAAGCATCACATTTTATAAATTAGAACCAAAATTGTGATACATATTTAAACTGTTAAGGTATATGTCAATTTAACTTGCAACTTAGACACACACACACACATACTCATACATAGTCCCACACGCACATGCACCATATATACGTATACGTTGTTGAGATATCAAATATAAATCTTATTTTAACAATTATTCAACCAAAACAATTCCTTCAAGAAAAACAATTATTTTAAAAGTTAATGCTGTATAAGTAATATGTATGATATTCTAAATGACTTATATTTCCAACCTACACTTTAAATTTGTAAATTTACATAGAAACATCGCTACTTCCCACAAATACCACTAACAATTCTGACAAAAATAGGCATAAACAAGAAGGAGAATCGTTTTTGAATTACAAACACAATAAAATATGAAAAAAATGCGAGTGAATTAATAAATGCCTTAAGGAAAAGTAAGCATTTATTGCCCAGTACATCGCTTTCGTCTGCTTCCATGGCTCTATCCATGAAATAATTAAACTTCGTTACAAAAATTTCCTTGACCAATTCTGGAGATCGTATGACTAATGTTGGCTCACGGAACATCCATATTCCGAAATAATCGTGTCCATCGAACTTCTTATAAAGTTTTCGCATGAATACTGACATATGATCTCTTAAGAGGAATGTCATGTTTCCCACGAACACTGTCGGCGGTTCGAACGGCACATTCTGACGCGACCAGTAGTCGAAGGTCCACGTAAAGTATATGTAAAATGCTAACACAAACACGGACACAGCACATATTAAAACCGGCAACGCCATTTATTCGAATCACGAATGAAACTTTACTGACAAGTGTGTTATAAGATATGGTTATTTATACCATTTTCTGCTGAAGGTCATGAACATTTAGCAAAATAATAGTATGTGTACAAAGTATAATTAATGATGTATTTTTAGCGTTACTTTTAAATCACCATATGATAAAAATACCAATGGGAATTACATACTATCCATACTCAATAAATAAAGCAAATCCTCGGACAGTGAGTGACACTCAAATGATAACAATATTCTAATGCAACATTATTTATTGAATTTTTATTTGTTGGTGAATGACAATAAAGACAACAATATAACAATACCAAGTATTTGTGTTCAGTAATTATAGAAGAATATTTTTGAAGTTACTATCAAAAAATGGAAATAATTTTAATGTTCACCTAGTTTTTTGCTATTCTGCTAGATATAGCGGTGTAACTCCAAGATTATCGGTCTGGTTGAAATTAAATCCTGACTTTACCGTAAAGTTAGTTTTTATTAACACTAATTTGCTTCTGAAATAAGTACGCCGTTGATTTTAAAGTGAACATAAGGACAGTCAACATATTTCTGAAATCTGCGTGAAATTTGTTTAAGTATATTTACTAGAAATATTATTACTCACTTGGAAGCATACAATTATTGATGAAAATGAAATGTGAACAGATGAAAATGTGAAAAGAAGCCTTGAGCATTAGGAAGCATAATTAAAAATTGGGGTCTATAAAGTCATTTCCGTCTTTTGAAATATAATAATTAGTTAATTTGTTTTTTTTTGTAAGTAAGGAAATGTAAAGGTAATTTTATGGATATTTTAAAACCATAAACAGCGACGTTACCAAAAAGTATGCAATATACATAAACTAAATTTCTTGGAGTATCTTATGTATTGGTAGATATAAAAAATTGGAGCAACAATATGCGTACAAAATAACAACAAATGTTGACTGTAATTTTAACTATTAAAAATATCCACAATTAAATGAAACTACGTGATGTAGTATTATTTCTACTTTCTTTAATTTCTTTACCATGACCTAGGTTTCTTTGTATTACAACATCTTCAGGTGGGATATTAGCAAAGATTAACTCTTAGGAACAACCAACAGCATTTATATGTTTCAAACACAATAGTGGAAGCCTGGTTTGTGCGGATTTTTCCATTGTTTGTTAGTGAGTTTATTGCAGGGGCGCAGTGTAGGTTTTATTATATTTCCGAGAGTTATACAATATACCAGTATTTTAGTGAGGGTAATAAATTCAATTGTTGATATTGCGTGAGGTTATACAATGCAAACTTTACTGTGTATGTAATAAAATTAAATGGAAGTTTTAATGCAAGTTCTCGGTAATATATTTATACAAAAGCAAGGGTATTTGAAAATAAGGACAAGATAATACACTAATTCTACATATCTCCGGTTTTTTGTATTCATATATTTATTTATTTATTTCTTTTATTTTATTTTATTTTTTTTTTACTTTTCTTCTTTTTTTTATTATATATACTTATTTTATATGTGTATTTGTGCTGAAACAATTTCCAGAGTACTGTAGTATCAATGTTGTATAATTATATTATATCTAAAAGATATTAAGTATGGGTGATGATATTATATTTAGTTGTTCATTTAATATATTAATCTTGGTGTCTTTTTTATATCTGTTTATTTCTAATGTTTCTAGGATATTACGTTTATTACCTTTTGTATTTATTTGTAATATCTAGGGGGCATTATCAGTATGGGGGTGATGGTTATTTTCAATGAGATGTTTAGCAACGTGAGATGTGTCTGGTTTATTATTTCGCCAGCAGAACACATTGCCAGCTGGCGAAATAATAAACCAGACACATCTCACTTTGCTACATGACAATTTCTGCGCTCGCGGATTAGATGGCAAAAACTAATATAATTAATAACATTTTAACGTAATACAGGCATAGATGGTTTTTATATTATTGACATATTAATAACATATAATATCCAAGTATTTAATAAGAAAATATATTTCCGCAATGAACACTTTTCTATATGTAAAACACTTATTTTCGCTTAATCTTAAAAAATAAAAGTACGATCACGGTGTATTCGTGTAATTCTCAAGATATTCTATACACCCAGTACTTTTAAGTATTGTTCATCGATGTCTGGGATACGGCCATTTAAATAAATTATATTTTATTAGCTTGAGCCAAAACAATATGCTGCAATCTGCAGACCTTTCTTCAACTTGTGTTATACATATCGTTGTAGCTCGATAACCTTAAAAAGAGAGGTAACACTGAATATCTGAGGTAACATTTCATGGAATATCAGAACTGAGGTCAAGTAGCAATTTGTAATTTATTTAATGTTTTTCAAAATAACCAATGTGACACTCGGTCCACACTTCTTTAAATGTATCTCCCACGGCTTTTTCTGAGGCAGTCACCACTTCTTCCGCATCCAGGAATCATATTCTTCGCAGTTTATTTTTTATTTTTGGGATGAAATAATAATCACATGGTGCGAGTCGGGATTATATGACTGATATCTACATCTGACGGAATTAAATATTCTGGCATTCATCAAACTGAGTCTGCAGAAGCATTATCATGATGAAGGAGGATTCTATTGAGGGGGCGTTCCTTTTGAATATTTACCAAAACAACAATCTTTTTTCACTTAATTTTTATTCGTAACTAAATGAAACTATTTGATGAAGTATTATATCTACTTTATTTAAATTATTAATCACGACGTGGGTTTCGTTGTATAACAACATCTTCAGATGGGCAATTTGAAGATATTAACTCCTAGAAACTTGGAACAGCATTTAAATATTATACAGAACAATGGCGGAAGTGGGGTTTGTATGGGTTTTCCCAATTTTTACGTAAGTAGTTCTTATAATTGTTATATTTTCGAAAGGTAATATTTTCGAAAGTGACGTAAAAATCATTTATTTTTTTAATACCATTTTTGCAAATCGTCAGTTCTAAGAATTTTCATTGTTGACCTCATAAAAACCGTGTACAGAAATGGAATATCCCTTTCCCGTATTGTCTCTTATAAAAAAACCGATCAAACCAAAAAGTTTGTCTTTCAACTTGAAGATAAAATATCCTTTTTGATCTCTACTATGGAAAAATAAATTTCACTTCTTCCGCATATGAAGATGAAAGTCCGTTCTCCGCTTAACCGCTTTTCCTATAACTCGATTTGACTCCCAAAAACCTTTCCTTTCTCTTCATCCCTCAACATAGTTCCATCTTTTGCGAATAATACTTTACTGTGCATATTTTTGTAACATATTCTTTAAAAAGTAAGTACTCATGTACAAAGTATTTTCCTGGTTTAGTTGTTTCCTTCTCTATTTTCGTTTGAAGTTTTTTTTCCTTTTGTCTTATTAATATGCACATAATTTTAAATTAGTGCTGTTTTGAATAACAACGTTGCTTCTCCCACTCATTCTACTATTGGTTGGTTTGAATTTCTTTGATTATTGTTTCATAATTTTATTTCATTAGGTTACTTACCCATACTTTTATTTTATATCTTATGATACTATAACCTTTTAAAGTATATTTACCTTTTTAAATATATCGCATGTAAAAAGCACACATAACTTAATAAGTTCCACTTCCGTCTTGTCTCCTATGATTTCATTGTTCCGTAACCTCAGCCAGGTACTCTTATAGCTTCATCATGTCTGTCCGTATATACATCACCATCCGATTATTTTTTTCATTTCTTCACATATCGAGATGAAATTTGATACATAGACCTAAATAAATAAATCGAATATGAAATACAGTTTAAAAAGTGTATACATAGATATAAGTAAATAAATTGAAGATGAAATACAATTTGAAAAATGTATATACAGATCTATATAAATAAATCGAATATGAAATACAATTTAAAAAGTATCAAAAAAAAGTACACGTTCCCCAAACAATTGCAAAAGTTTGAAAATTAAAAAAATCCTATTCCATTAAGTGAAGTGTGTGAACAGGTCTTTCAAAAAAACAATAAACTTTGTTTTGGAAATAACAATTGTAATGTTTCCATTTCGACCTTTTTCTTTACTAAATCGTCATCAAGGGGTTCCTCTCCCCTTAGTGTCGGAAAAATCGTTTCAAAAAATCTGAAAATATACTGAAATTTAGCTCTCAATAATTATAGTGTTACAATTATGCTGTTAACTTTTGATAAACTTCCGGTAAGGCTGTTTTACATATTTTTTTATTTCAGACTTTTCGAAGGTACGGGAGGAAAAGAGAGACGAAGACGACGACACATAATTTTGTGGTAATATCTCCAAAACTATCTTATACAAAATTCTGAAAAAACACTTGGACGTTTTCAATTAAATGTTCGATTCCGTTTGGACACTTAGGCGATAGAGATAGCAGTAATGCACTATTCCCAAATTTCAAGTTTCGTACGGTTTCTGAGAAAAACAACCATGATAGAGACCTTTTATGATACTAACGGTTTCTGAGAAAAACAACCATGATAGAGACCTTTTATGATACTCATACTTAAACGCATGAATATTGGCCGTTGGCGAGAGCGATACGACCGAGTATTCTATATCCTATGGCTTTTTCCTTTTTAGGTCCGGAGATAAAAATCTATGTATTGCGTGCTTTATCCGCTACGAAATCTACATGTTGGCATTTGTTATATTTTTAGTCAACAAAACGACACTACACATATAATTAAAAATTAAATACAACTTCAATTCCTTGTAACGTCCTGTATAAGATGTATGTCTCACAATCAAGGCCTCACGTCCATGTATAAGACGTATGTCTCACAATCAAGGCCTCACATCCCTGTATAAGATGTATGTCTCACAATCAAGGTCTCACGTCCCTGTATAAGATGTGTGTCTCACAATCAGGACCTCACGTCCCTGTATAAGATGTATATGGCGTAAACAAGCGCCAGGACATTTAGATAATTCTTATTAAGTTACCAGCGTCAAATTACTAATATTAAAAACTTGTTTAGACAATGACATTAAAAGTCAAATAGTAATAAACTGGTACAAGTTTTCAAGGTAATATTTACGTCTGGTTCTATGGTCACATACCATGAATTTAAGCTCTGTTTTAAAATTAAAAGTACTTTGGCTTTCAGTGCACAGTAGCCTCAACATGTAGTGGACTTAGAGGTTGTAGAAATTTGACTATAATGATTTGAAAAATTAATAGCATATTGTGCTCTCTAAAGCAATATGGTTTTGTTATTTACTTATTTTGAAATAAAAAAGGATTTAAAAAGTTAAAGCTTGTTAAAATTATTTTTGTACGGGAAAAAGTTAAATCATTCAAAATGCAATAATTTTGAAGTTTTACCAATATATTTAAAATAGACTCGTATATTTGGCGAAACTAGCTATTTGTATACCAAAGCTGATGCCTCGAAAATCCTCGACACGACTACAGTTTGATTTTTTAATAATCGCGTCTCCGTCATAATTCCACACCGCTCTAGCGCGGTCGAAAATGAGACGTGTCTTCTTGAAAAATTTCCCCAAGAGGCCTAATCCACTTTTAATACTTAAATGACATTCTAAAGCTCGGATCACACTTCAGATTTCAGCTCTATAAACTCAGTATTTTCTGGGTTTTCAGTCAAAATATATATAGATTTAGCTTCCTCTAACAACGTTTCATATATTTGAGGTAATTTGGATCGTTTTGTTGAAATATAAGAATCGAAGGAATATAAATTATTTAAAATGTCACTTTTTATTATCTCTTTATGATTTTTCTGGAACAACTTTTGCGACACTGTCTAAAATCTTAATTTCTAGACTCAGGAGATCCTTTGAAAAACTTTCAGATCAGTATTGGCCCAAAAATTTTCAATTATGTCTGTGCCATAGAAATGTTGGGTACGCTTGAGGGCATATAATATAAATACATTTTTATATCATTGAAAAATCTTTGAAATTTTTGAACATTTTTTAGTTGTCTTGGGAGGAGCGCGTCTAAGATACGAGAAAATCTCTTGACTAAATTTTCATCGACTCCAGTTATGGGACATTTCATTTTAACTGGCAATATTCCATTATTCGTTTTACAGGAAACCTGTTCTGCGATATCAATTAATAACCTATTTTCAATATCACGAAAAGTTCCTTAAATAGATTTCTCTCTCTTTTTCCGTTATTGCTTTGTGCTAATTTTTGATCACCAAAGTCTTTGAATCTAATCAATAGTCTGAGTGAAGAATACAGTCTACAGCGGACATCAAATCATGCCGACAAATACCCTATTGGCATAAGTCAATGTCGATATTCTTTTCCACAATTTCCGTCGTGTTATTTATTTTTGTGTTGCTTTAGAAGAATCACATAAATGTGCTGATGTGTAGCATAAGATTGAAGATTAGTTCCCATCTAGCATAGTAAGCGGTAATCAAACAAAAACTGTAGTTCCTTTCCAAATTTTAGTTTGGAATGCTATTAAATTATTTTCTTCCATTACAGCAGCCTTGTGTTCGTTAACGAATTTAAGAAATATATTATTTCTCGATATAAACAGGAGACATAATACAAATACAAAAAGAACTATTTTTAATACCTTCTTTAATTCCATAAACCAATCAAGGTTTGTCACAAAATTTTTGAACATTTTGGAAGAAAATATAATTCATAGCAAAAACATCGCCAAAAATAGCAATTACAACCCTTAAATTCGCAATTTCTATCCACTACGCGGCAACAACCTATCGTTTTGTCACTTGTCCCATGTTGGAAGTGCGTTAAGAAATCGATTGTGTTAGACACTTTTTGACTTTGTTTAAAAACGCTAGCCACCATGATACGGAGTCGGTTGGTATCTTTGAAGATACCAGTACGAAGAAAAGATACACACTTTAACACACAAATATTCTGTTAATCTCTGTAGTCATTAGAGAAGAGAGTGTATAAGTTTTAACATTAATTTATTATTTGGTTTGCGTTTATTTTTTATCCTTTATCTAAAACATTCTCACGATCTTTAATCGAGGTAAAAAAATAACTTATCCGATCGCTAGAATCCTATAAGAAATAAAACGAAAAGAAGAACGTGATAAAAATACAAAGGAAATAAGTGATCATTTTGCGGCTCCATCGTCTACTTACAAGTAACTGTGAGTTTTGAGATAAAGACCATTATCAATGAAGGTGTTATAGTTACATTATCGTTATAATTATATTATACAATTATTTTACATTATAATATGAATATTCGTAACTCGTAGTGATGGTATCAGTACCTTAGTGCAAGTTGTAACTTTTTGTTTCAATGTTTCACTCCTTGTGACGTCTGAAGCAGAAAAAAATAAGAAATCGCCGTCGTTGAAGTTACGTCCTTATTTGTTATGAAATTGCCACAGCCAAGAACATTATCGCAGCTGATATCAACTATTTCCAAAGATGATCCTGAGCTCTAACAAAAAGTTTTAAATTCTACAAAGATTTTGTTTGACAAAAAATCCGCCTAAACAAGTAAAATGTCACGATTTGCCGTGCGACTAACATACTAAAATATTTCAAGTGAAGACATGCTAATAGTGTTCCTGAGAGTGGATTCTTTATTCAATGTTCAAAAATGCAGTCTTCTTTGCAAGTTATTGCAACAGAATAAATTTTGCGAGAGAGTAAATGAATGAGCATTATATTTGAATTAACGTGAGAAAAGTTTTGCTTAATTGAACATTAATAAAAAATTAATAGAATTATATCAATCTCTTAAAAACATAGTGTCAAATATTCAGCAAAAACTTTCAAGAGTTAAAAAATAAGCCTGGTATTTAAAATAATAATATACGTGGTTAATAAGGGTAATTTCCAAAAATATTGTGACACTCGATCCTTCAATGGCTGAACATAACAGCGTGGCGAATGGTTCATACCTCAAGAATATGCCAACTTATCTCGGAGATGAAATCCAAAACGAAATAATGTTTAAACTCGAAACCCCAATACAAAATTATATTATGAATTTACAGTCGATTAATAAATATTTCCAACAATATTGCATGACATTTTACATATTTCACATATAGCACCATTATTAAATTCGCTAATTTTAACAAGAAATTATAAACTTGGCAATTAGTTACCATTTTTGGCTTTCTGTCCAATTACAATTGGACAAAATTTTAAAAGTACCAAAAACAAAACCAAAAAGCCAGCGACAGTCGTAATTATAATTATGGATCTAACTGTCACTGGCTTGACTTCATTTGTGACAGAAAAACTAATCAAGAGACGCATTTGAAACTAGTATTAACTAATCGAATTTGGAAAATAAAAGATTAGCCGATGGAAAATTTATGTTTTGATCCAATACTTTCACCTACGCAACACGTACTGCGCATCAATCGTTAGCTAATTTTAGGCACATATTGACATATCGAATTATTTATGGACAGTTGTAAGCACAGATCATGTATTAAAGTTGTAAGCGTCATTTCTTTTTGGCTGAAAATATTACGTTTAACATGAAAGTAGTAAAATTAATACAAGAAAAAGAAACGACAAAGATATTAGTCACCTACAAAAACTGATACTGAAAATAAACGCACCGACAGAGCAAGCGTAAAGATGAAAAAAACTTAGAACTTTAAAACGACTTGACTTGAAAACACTTAGAACGCTATTGCCGAGAAATATAATACCAGTGATATTATTTATGACAGTCAAATGTAAAGTTTATACAGAATAAATTTTTTTGCACGAATGTAATTCCTTTTTTTCTAAATATCCTAAGAAACCTGCATCTTATTTATTTCTTTAATCAACAATAAATCAATCGTTCCGACTTGGCTTAATATAAAAGCCAAAGGAAAGGCAGCATCGAATGGCCACCGGCGGAGGAGACGCGATTAGCGACATCCAAATTGAGTTATTAAGGAAATGACGGCATTTCCCTAATAGCGCCAGGTCTAATTAAGCTAATTTTTCGTGACCATTTCAAGGATGTGGAAAAACGTGGTTTGGAAAACGTGTTTTTTAATGAAGTTGTTTTTGAAAGTAAGAATTGCTGTTATATAGCGTCGGTTCATTCGTTAGTGCCAAGCACATAAGAATATGGTTCCTTGACATGTTATTTCTGATGTCATAAGAGCGCAAATCGGGGAACGTAATCAGGCATAATGAACACGGAGTGTACATTGGGGTAGTTGCGGCGCTAGTTAATAATTTTCAGTTAATTATGCGAAATAATTTTCAGTTCAGCTGGACATAAAAAACAAAATGTTATGTTTATTATTATCATACCAAACTTTATTACTTAAAAATTTTGATTCGCTAACCATGAACGGCAATACATTTCTTAAAATTTATTCGCATTGTTTACTTACTGGTTTTTTATTGTTTCTGAAAATACAGAAGAGATGTTTCTGAAGATACAGTACAGAAGATGAATAAAAGTGAATTAAAAAAATCGAGAGATCCCAAATAGTGATTGCGCACAAAACTACATCGCTTATAAATTATTAATCAATTTTATCAAACTAATGACAAATGGTTTAAAATTCTTTTGAATTTTCTCCTTATTTATTTGAATATCAATATTCAGCTTGTTTATTTATAAGAGAACCTAACATACAAAAGAGCAATTCTGATTCACTCTTCGAGAGTTTCGCATACCCGTGCGCTCTGTACATATCGCATACATATCATAGTAATCAGTAATATTTGCTATAATTTAATTTTTTACCACTAAATGAAACTACGTGATGTAGTATTATTTCCATTTTATGTAAATACTTTACCACGATCTAAGATTCGTTGTATGACAATATCTTCAGGTGGCCAATATGTAAATATTTCTCCACAAATTGAACACGAAATCTTTAGAAATTACCCTCCTAAAGATGTTGTCATACAACGAAACCTAGGTAATGGTAAAGAATTTCCGTAAAGTAGAAATAATACTACATCACATAGATTCATTTAGTTGTAAATAATTAAATGAAATAAGGAAATATCCAAAAAGTCCCCAAAGTCCCAAAATGAAATAAGGAAATATTACCAACTACTAAATAATATAAGACGTGAGTTAACCCTAGGGTAACTACTTGTAGAAGAAAAGATTGTAAACTCACAAATGACAAAAATTTGAACTACTTTAATATATCTAATTGATACATATGGCGGACTTATCAACCATAATACCAGTCCAGCCCCGTTCGACGAACGGCCGGGAATCGAACCCGGGTTCCCGCGATGCGCCGCATTGTCAAAGGCTGTATGCCTTGTGATCAATCTAACACATCACTGCAGCGACAATGACGCAATAAAAATTAAATATTAAAGAGGTGGAGAGAGCATTTCATGGAACTAGATGGCTGGATGGGATAAAAGCTGATCTTGTAATGATCAGTGAACCAAATCTGACGGATGCCATACATACAATTATATGTAATATTTGGTTTATGGAGAAATTACCCACTGAATGAGATAATGGATCTATCTGCCCTATAATAAAAAAGGGAAATACATTTGAATGTGGCAACTACAGAGGAATAACCCTACTGAATATTGTATTTAAAATTTTCTTCAACATTCTTTTTCATAGGCCCCATGTGACAAAAGTCATAGGCAAATACCAAGGCAGATTCCAAAGTGGTACATCTATTATAGACCAAATCCATGCCTTAAGACAGTTCCTAGAGAAAATCAAAGAATATAATACCGATACCTGCTATCTCTTCGTTGATTTCAAGGCAGCTTATAACTGAATAAAGACGAAAATATATGAAGCGATGACAGAGTTTAAAATTCCTCAAAACTAATCAACCTTGTTAAACTAACTCTCTCTAGGGTTTAATGTAGCATCAAGATACACAATGAATTATCCTTTTTCACTGATAGAGGTTAGGTTTAAGGTGATGCCTTCTCATAAGAGCTTTTTAACGTTGCACTGGAAAAGATTATCAGATATACAATACACGTGGAATTTAATTACTTTGACGTGAAACGTCTTTCATTTAGGTTAGACGAGGATCACTTGCAAAATCCATATGTGACGAAATATTTTATAGCAAGATCGCTTATTACTTTGGAAGTATAGCACCTACCGGCATTATTTTAGCACCATAATTTACTAGATAGAAGCGATTACTCGATAATGCATATGTTATTGGTGTAAATGATGCTGCAATCGCCTGCAGCACGACTCATTCGAAACTAAATATACCATCGCGCGCTGTGTTTAATTAGTGGTTACTCAGCAATTCATCGATCGATTCGAGTGGGAGTGGTCGCATTTGATAGAGCTCACAACGTTATAATAGGTGTGATACATAAAACTCATACTTGTGACCATTAAATTTGTAGAATTAAAAAAAGTATTGTTTATTGCAAAAAATTTCCGACTGCTCTACTGCCAACGCGTGCGGTACCTAACGTATAAAACTGGCGTGCAAGAGCTCGGATAACAAGAGAGATTTCGGCCCTCGACGACCCGCTTTGACCTCGGCGGAACATGTTCGTCTCCACAGGGGACGTGTTAGATATTATATATAGTAACACGTCTCCACAGGGAACTTGTTACTATATTACACACTCTCCAATACGCTCAAGACGTTATACGTACTCCACTGCGGCTGCGTTCCTAATACAATCTACCCGTTTGTTTATACTGAGTTTGCCTCCAGAACACCCCCGGCTCCCCTTAAATTTCCATTTAAATATGTTTTAAATTTAACTATTAAATTGTATGATGATAAATATTTTATTACTGCGCTAAATTTCAAGTTTCTGCCTCAAGTGGCCACGTGAGTGATTTAGTAAGAGTTACATTTTTCTTTTTGAGACACGGAACCCAAAAACTTGTGTAAAATTTCACTACTCTATTTAATGATAACGTGTGCAGTAATTAAAAAGTGAAAAGTTGAAACTTATTTTACTACAAGTTGGACTATACAATTTATCTTCTATTTAATATTAAACGTGTTTTTTCTTACCTTGTGATTATTACTTTTAGAGATATAAGTGTTTAAAATGGGTTTTATTTTGTTTGGTTACCTTATGGAAGTACCAGTGCAACATCTAATGTCGGATAAGGCTTAGCGTCAAAAACTGCGTGTGTTCTGTGGACCACGTGTTAGAAGCAAACTCTAATTACATTTTGCTGTATTAAACGTAATTAAAATATTTAATTTCATCATAATAATAAATTATATTACGTAATATGTCGAATTTCCTTATACATATTTCATATTAATTCCACAGTTTCACTCGCGTGAAATTAGGAATAAGAAATTTTTTTTCTCAAATATTGATCTTGTTTATAAACTATTACCATACCAAGTTTCATCCAAATTCGTCCAGTAGATTTTGCGTGATTGACACACAAGATAACATACAGACAGACAAGCAAAAATTATTATTCAATAACTCTTTTTAAAATATTTTCCATGTTACAATATTAGAATTTTATTACATGTATAGATAATTTTACAATTATAGCTTTTTAATAGTTATGTTATTATTCCGTCATCTTTGCTCAACTGCTTTATGTTTAGAATATTTTTCAGCAAATATTAAAAGGAGAATTATTTCTAACAATTACTGCATTAGTAGAGAGGTTAGGAATCAGTTCATCGTTCAACAATTGTATGCTTTTAGGAAAGTTAGTATTTGGATTACTTATAACCAAAGAGGTACAACCATCTTTACGGCGCACGATGGGCTTCCGGTTACGCCATCGTATCATAATATGCATAATAATTTATATGGGTACCGCGTACATTGCTTAGAATTGAGGTGAAGTTAGCATTATAATCGTTTATTTCGCTCTCTATCGATCTATTTATACATGCGTGGATATAAGAAATACTAACACATAAATTATGTGTATTTCGTATAGCCAAGTTTTAAAAATTATCACTAACCTACTCTAACGCGAAAGTCGCTTTGGCTTCTCGAGCAAAAGGCGGTTTGTAGTTCTATGCTTGTAACGGTATTGTCTTTATAGACCATAAATACATTTGGCACGTAGCCATTTTCACCTGCAACAAAGATGGCTATTATTTACATATCTATATTTTTTTCTAAAAATATATTGTTACTGGGTCTCTGTATGTATGTATATATATATATATATATATATATATATATATATATATATATATATATATATATATATATATTTTGTAAGTTGTTTTATTGCATATAATGAAATAATTAATAAGTCTACCTCGTAATTAAAAAAGACGTATTTTTTAATAAATAAAAAATATCAAATAATTCGTTTAGAAATGAGTCAATCGCGAATGATGGAAACAGTGTCAATAATACACTTTGTCAAAATCAATGATTATATCTTTATAACGTAACTGATTACGTTACGATTGACTCACCGTACGCTCCGTATATAAATTGTAATTGTAAAGTCCATTCGCTTAGATAGTATCGGTACACCCGCACGCACTTGTGGTTATTCTAATAAAATACGAATATAAATAATACACACAAGTTAAGCAGCAAAGAGAATTTTAATGAAAAATGTGAGTTGGTACACGTAAAGTAAAATTAGACATCATCGGCGGTAATGACTCTGACACTCGAAGTGTCAGAGTTATTACCGCCTGTATTTGTAATAAGAGATCCAAAGTCATCACGTTCCGAATCCATACTAAAATATCGATTTTCTTCTTAAATCGCGTGATCTACATGTCTTTTCCACGTATCTGATGTCACATTTTTCATTACTTCTCGTTAATTTGATATAAGACGACAGAATCGGTAGGTTTGCAATTGCTTGCCATTATGTCATGCTTCACCTTCGACCAGATTTGTTCAATTGGATTGAAAATACAGTTATACGGCGGAAGACGCACTATTTCAAAGCCCTTTGACACTAGGTACTAAACAATAAAATATTTTTTTTCGATTCCACCTTTTTTACACTATCCACCAATATTGGTTTTACTTCAATTGGATCTGGTTCAGGAATATTGTGGAAGTTCATAAACTTAAGAACATCACTTTTACTTTTCGACGTGGTAGGTACTTTAACGGATAACCGCGAGTGGTACGCAGCGTTGTCCATGACCATTATGCTGTTTTCTGGCATGTTTGGCAATAATTGCTCCTCAAACGACTTCTCGAACAATGCCGAATTCATGTCACAGCGGTAATCTGCACTCTCGTCTTTAATTTGTTTTGCTGACAAAATTAAAGCATTTTGAGTCCATCCATCTTTAGTACCAGCATTGACAATAATAAACGGTTTGCCTCGAGAAGAAGGCACATCCAAATCACATGAACAGCTACAGTCTGCCCAACCGCTTTGTACCGCAATGATTCAAGCAATACTTTTCGCTTGTTAAGTGTTTCACACTTAAATCTAAGTTTAATCAACACATTACGCAGATTGGTACGTTTATACGGAAAGTCCATATCAGCTTGTAAATCTTCCAAAATAATGTCTAGTATTGGAAGTTTTTTATTAGCATAAAATTTGTATAATGTTCGACGAGTACGTCATACGTCTACATTATATTCAAAATCGTCCATTTTCGATAGTGGGATTCTTCTGTTTTTACGTTTTTTTGGTGTTGATGGGCCCGTTTTTAATATTGATCCAATTCTATTTCTTGGTATCCCCACTATTGTCAATTGAATGGTCAACGAAAATTAGTGTTTCGTACAGTAATGTGGATGTTATAAGGTCAAGTTCGTGTTTTTATCGCAATGGACACACTTGTGTGATTGTTTCAATTATTAAAAACGAGTGTGCTTTAGACCACACGACTGAAATAAAACTTCAAATTCACAAAATATGAACTTTAAAATGAATTTACAATTTTATTCATTTTAAACGTAGAATATTTAATGTATTGAACAAAATAATAATTTATACAATTGTTCAAAAATGAAATGAAATTACAAAATAATAAAAAAAATCACCGTTCGCATAACGCTAGCAAACTCACATATATATATATATATATATATATATATATATATATATATATATATATATATATATTATATATATATATATTTCATGCACTGGCTATGAGAGGAAGAGAGAAAGAAAATGTGCGCGCGCACTGCTCTCTCTTGCTCCTACAGTGTAATACAGACAATAGGCTTGCACTGTGTCTTAGATATACGAAACATAACTGGCTATGAGAGAAAGAGAGAAAGAAATTGTGTGATCGCACCTCTCTCTTTTATCCCTACAGTAATATACGAAACATAACTCTCTCTCTCTTTCTGTCTTCACTAACTTATATCTCCCTCTCAACTTCCGTTCGCCTCGTACGATCATACTTTTCGTAACGCTCTCGTCGCGCATTCACCACCTTACTCCCCAAGTCAAGCGTGCGTAAAGAAATTTTACTTAAAAAATTAGCGATGCGTGCGACAAACACAAAGGACGTTTATAGCAAAAGATAGAAACGAGATTAAATATCCGGTGTGTTCAAAAGTGGGATATGTCACGACGGGGTACAAAAAGCTCAACGAATCTGATTCCAATGCAAGGTGGGACCTAGCGAAGACGCATCACCTATACTTCCGTTGTGTATATTACCGCACTAGAACACAGAGATGCCGCACAAAGACGTGTCGCATTTACCATTAAGGGCGCGACTCGACGGCACAAGAGCCAAATACGCACCATCCAGAATCTGCAACTCTCGCCCAAGAAGTGACAGAAAAAGATATACCCAGCTGTGAACTCCTACTCGACGTTCAAGACAGCCTCCAGTATAACAACATCAACCAATAGTCATCGGGCAAGATAACTGGCAGATGTTACTCGCGACAGAAGTACGAAAAGGAAAAATAACTCAACCGATCACCTCTCTCACGCCGCTCGGACGGGTACTTCACGGTGCGCATACACGTTCCCTGGGTCATCGCGTAAACTTCGTGCATCACTTGACATCGATAGAAGAAAATATGAACGAACATCTGAGACAATACTTTGCACTAGAAGCACTCACGATAACCCTGAAGAGGCCGTAAAATGATCCCGTTGAACGAGCACTTAAATTACTCAGTGATTATGTCACAGAGACAAAAGAAGGGTGTCCAAGTGCCGTTTTATGGAAACATGATAATATCGTATTGCCTAACAACTACGATAACACGATAGAGCGGCTGATAAATACGGAAAAGAAGCTCCATAGAGATCCAATCCTAAAGGAGAAGTACTGCCAACACATGGACGCTCTTATAGAAATAGGATACGCTGAGCTCGCTCTGGAAAAGGTAACTAAAAACAAGACGTGGTACTTGCCGCATTTCTCCGTATTAAATTCGATGAAGCCGGGGAAAGTAAAAATTGTCCACGGTGCCGCAGCGAAAACGAAAGGGTCTCCTGCAGTCTCTACCGGTGGTCCTGATGCGCTTCAGACAGCATCCCCTTGCTATCTCTACCGACATAGCCGATATGTTTATGCGAATCGAGATATAACCGCCGATATAATAGGTATGCGCTCATATATCTGTGGCGGGGAGGTCAACACGATGAGAGCCCACCGCGAATGTACAGAATGACCTCTCCCATCTTCGGTGCGACGTGTTCACCTTCAACAGCCATATCTGTAAAGAATCTCAATGCGTCGAAATTTAGCGAGTTTTCTGCTTTAAAACATAACCACTATATCGACGACTACCTAGATAGCTACAAAACTATGGAAGAAGCTATCAAGACTGAAAAAGAAGTGCGTGACATACATTTGCGCGGCAACTTCGAACTGAGGCAATGGACTTCAGATTCGCGAGAAGTACTAAGGCTAAGTCATGATGTATCACTAAAGCCGACAGTCGACCTAAGTGATGAAGAAAAGACGGGACGAGTGCTCGGCCTCATTTGGAAACCCACTACAGATGAGCTCGGATTCAATTTGGACTTGGCACGAGTACCAAGTATAGTACTACTGAGCGACGCGCCTGCGAAGCGCGAATCATTGAAAATTGTTACATCGCTATTCGATCCGCTTGGACTAGCCTCACCTGTCACAATCCGAGCCAAACAAATACTACAGGAAGTATGGCGATTGGATACAGGCTGGGACTGAATAGATTCCGACCTTGCAGCACAATGGAAAGAAGCACAATCGAAAACCTCCGCCACATCACTATACCGAGATGTTACCTGAACTACTCCATCAATGTGTCATTTCAGCTTCACGTTGGAAATTGTATTTTTCTATACATTCTTTGTAAGATACCCTCCAAAATAGACGATTGAATAATCTTATTTATTTATCTACTTTAACGTATCTAATTGATACATATGGCGGACTTATTGCTACGAGAGCAATCTCTTACAGTCAACCATAACACCAGTCCAGCCCCGTTCGACGAAGGCCGGGAATCGAAACCGGCTCCCCGCGGTGCGCCGAATCGTTAAAAGCCGTATGCCTTGTGATCAACCTGGCACACCACGATGACGACTTCGACGACGACGAATATTCTAGGGTACTTTGGATTGTTTCCGGTTCACTGGCTCTCACTGCAGTTGAATTGGGTAAATTGGCTGTCGATGGTAATGATACATCTAGGTACGTTGTTGTTGTCGTGTCCACATGAGATGAAGAATATCTCATATGGAAAAATGGTCGCCAGAGTCTCGAAAGGTTGGGCTTCTACCAGTTCCGCTTCGATGAGGGGCCGGGAATCGAACCCGGGTCCTCGCGGTGCGCGATCATGCGCTCAACCCAACACACCACGGTGACGACTGGTACGTCTAGGTACGTCTGAGATGGTTTAGCATTTCTAAGAAAAGTTGTTTTTTCTGTTGAATCCATTGTAAAGTGATTCAACAGAAAAACCAACTTTTCTCGCAGTTTTCAGTGGATATTGATCCATTTAATAGATGGCTTCGGAATATAGATCTCAATTGCTTGGCGGTTAGGTTACTGATGTACCCTGTTTTCGTCATGGCATATTTGTTGATAAAGCACGTTTGTGTGGATCAAAAAGATTATTAATTTTTTCTATTAAATTTGCGGTATTTGAAGCCCATTTGGGCTTAAGTGAGCTTGTGTTATTTTTTTTGCTTTTACTTTTGTCGTTTCGGTCAATATTATAATGATCAATTACGTCATTGAAACTTACTTCATTATCTTGCCATATGAAATTGTTTGTCAACAAATTATTTCTAAAATGTTTAGTAATGTGAAACATAGCAAAGATGGAAAGTATTTTGCATCATCTAGCATAAAAAATGGATTATCTGGAGTTACCCCCTCTTGCTTTAAGATACTTACATTTGTCTTTTCCTGGTCACACACAAGGCCTTTGGGCGATAATTCCGATTCGAAAGTTTTTCGTAATAGTCTTTTTATTGTGTGTTTTAGATTATCCGTCTTAACATTTTTATGTGACAAAAAGTAAGCAAGAGGAATATTCAAATTTTGCCATAGTTCTGGCTAACTTGTCTGATCTTTGACCTTTTCCCAAATCTTCAAAACCTTCCATCAAGTAAAATTTTTCATTGTATTCCAAACATGTAATTATTTTAATCAAACTATACAAGTTCTTTCTTGGTCCGTGGTAAACTTAAATATCTTTTTAATATTCTCAGAACTAACTTTTGAGAACCCTGGGAAACATCTTGCTTCTTTAACCATATTTTTATTGTACGAGGATCTGTTACTAGATAAAACTCTAGTTTTTCTCGTATGCCTGTACATAGAAGAAGACTTAAAATATAAGGAACGCAAAGATTCTGTTTAGTAGTTGTTCATTTTTAATATCTGTTTTCAACTGCATTTTTGTTAAAGTTTTAGATATTTCGGGAATTTTTCTATATTAACAATGTTTTTGTCTATCAGGTCCTTTTTATTTTTTTTGAAGAAACCATATTGCTTTTTAATTTTTTTCGCGCAAAAGTTGCAGTACATTTCAGTTTCTTTACACGTTCTGGTGTTTTTCCAAATGAAAAATATCAGCGCTTTGGTTTGCCTGGTATTTGAAAACTCTATTCTGGTTCAGTATTTTAAGTTTCTAATTCTAATTTCAATAAGAAGATAACTCATCTAAATTTGAGATTTTCTTTCGTATGGCTGTTTTTTCAAACACGGGACTCGACCCCGTGTTTTTTTTTAATTTCAAAAGATTCAAAATGGGCTGAAGCCCATTTTGAATCTTTTGAATCATCTAGAATCATCTATTTGAGAGCTCATTTTCAGTTGGCTCAAAGCTTTATTATCTGCAAGAAGTCTAAATAGTATAAATATAGACGTACTCACATATACACGATGTCCTGGAACTATATGTCTATATACACGGTGTACAGGAACAGACATCGTACAAAGAAAAATGCTATACGTTGGCTGTAAAGAAATAAATTGTCGTTGAAATAAAACGTCAAACACGCCCTTTTTCTAATTGAGTGAAATAGAATATAATACATAACTCTTTTCAATACACCCAATACTTGCCCGGAGTGCGATGTTCACCCACAATAGCGATATATTCGCAGCTGTTCGCGGGTTATTCCCCCGAGCGCTAACCAATGTGCGTATGTATCGTGTGTACGACAAAGATGACAAATAATTATGAATATTATTTTCCGTTTTAATATATTTAATATATAGTAAGCTATTGTCCATGGGAACTACAACACAGTAATAAAAGATTTGATTTCAATGTATCTCATCTGCTCGGGCCTAGGCTTCAAATTAAGTGGCTGATACGATAAAACAATTACATAATTTTAAATTTTTTTTTGCTTTGAAATGTTACCCCTGTCGACTCGCAAAATAAGGAAGTTGTGCCATGTCACCCTTCTCCAAAACCTCAATTTGCTAGTGAAGCTGGTTAGTCTCGGTTTGCGCCTACAAGACGGAAGAAGGCCCTAGACTTGTTTTGCCTAGGGACCTTTTCATAACTACACACTGCCCTGCTTATGCCTTATTTATAAAATTACTTTAAAAAATTTCCAAGTGTGCCCCAAAAAAGAAGCCACCCGGATTGTCCCGGAATACGAGTATACGCCTCGAGTCCCGGAAGTTTCAAACATATCCAGGAAAAAATAAAATACAGCTAAGCGTTGTCAAGAAAGTGTACACGGGATCCAGAGACAATGCAAAGTCGTAAATAAAATTACAAGAAACCAAAAACCACTCAAAAGAATAAAACTGTAATGAATCTAAATTCAGACAGACAGGATAATTGACTATTCTCAAAATGTTATGTTCCTTCTCAATAAGCTGTCATATTAATTATAACATATTTTCATATTTTTATTAATAAAACTTGAAAAATTATCTTTATTTAAATCGGATCCAATAACTTTCACATATATTTTTATCGTTTCAATGTGCTTCTGATAAAAAAAAGTATTATCAGGGTAATTTTGATGCGATCGATGAAATGGAACGTAAAACAATCAACTCGTATGCCATCTGTAGAAAAGATAAAGTTAGTTTTGCATTTCAATCCTACAAAAATGTCTAGATGGCATCAAGTAGAAAAAACTGTAAATACGTATTTTATACATTTCATTTTTAAAAATATTAAGACATGAACTTAAATAACTAGTTTTTATAAAAAAAAGTTGCAATAAATAGCCTTGTTATTGAGATCTATCTTTCAATCAGTTCAAATATTGCTTGTGGTGTCATCTATCAATGCTAAATCTATACTAAATCTAAATGTATGGTACTGACCAGACATATGTACATAAACGTGTATTTTATCTTGCTTAAATTTTCACATTTTGTATCCGATTCGATAACAAAACCCTCACTGCTGGTTAATTCTCTCCCTAAAAATCGTTTATCAATTCCATTGTATGCGTATTTATTATCTATAAATACCCTTTATTGTAATAATTTTACGTACGTTTACTGTCAATATGGTCATTCTGAAATATAAAAACTAAAATATTGTGAATATGATAAAGCGACATCTATTTTCAGCGATGGAATTTTAATAGCGCTTTCTGATGTTGCAATAAAGATGAAAGTAAAAACCGATAGATGACGCTTAGAAACTATGGCATTAAACTTTAGATTATTTTTTTCTTAAAATCCTTTTCATGATTATATTTTACTGATTATTGAAACACCCAATTTTAATTCCATAATAGTTCGCTCAAACTATTTACAAACGATGAATATCATCGTGTATAACTATAGTCGACTTTTATACGTCAGCAAGGGCAAAATTCAATTTGAACATTAACATTCATTTTATAAATATTCTAAATTATTTATAACCATTTCTCAAAAATACAACATAGTAATAAAATATTAATAATTAATAAGTCATATTATTCTCTCCATTAAGATTAAATGGTAGGATTAATCATTTATGGAATGATATAATCCTATTTTCTTTAAAGCCGTTTTGGAGATTAAAATAAAATGAAATGTTACTCATATGTTAAAATTTATATTTAATCATCTTTGGAAACTGAGATCTTATGTAATTATAAAAATAATTATTAGTAAAATATAAATAATTAGCAAAAACTTGCCCTTGGACGTTACATCAGGCATGTGCAGATAAGATGGCCACTTAACTTAGAATACATTGTTAATAATATGAATACTTGTTGACTTTTTTCCTAACTATTCATATTATTTCATCATGGAATCATATTATTTCATCATTTGTATGAAAAAATAGTCATAGAAAACCTAAATAAACATAATTATCAACTTAATACCAAATCACAAGCTTTCTAAACGCACTGATGATATGGCCATATATTCAAATAAAATGTCGATTAATAAGTTACGAGTTATTTTGAAATTACACTAACGGTAGGCAATTATTAAAAAAAGAATAGAAACATTATAATTATCACAGCTAAAAATACTACAACTCGATGAAAATATCGTTTTAATTCAATCGTTTTTCTATTATCCAATTGCAATAATATTTTAACAATTTACTAGATAACATTATGATTAACATAAACACAAAAAGTTTTTAGGGACAAGCAGCATTTTTTATTTGGTCTGTGAATGGGTACGATATTATGCATAATTAATAAAATTGTGGCAAATTTTTCTTATTTTATAAAGATTTAAATTACTTAACGAAATGATATAGCTCTAAAAATTATATTATAATTATAATTAAATAAAAATGACTACTATCACTGTTTTAAAGATTACTTCTACTATATAATCCGTGGAATATGTAGACACTATTATTTTTTTTAAATGTTGACTTGCATTGTAGAAAAATAACTATTTCATTGAAACTTTATGATTGGTTGTCGAATAATTACATGATAAAAGGCTCAAATTAATATAAAAATGAAACGTAACATTTTAAGTTCTGCTATGTTGCCCACAAAGCACACCGTTAAATTGATTTTTTTTGTTGTGTTTTTATGTTTTAAATACTTAATGTACCGTATCTGTTCTGTGATTTAGTGGACATATAATAAGGCATGTCCGATTAGATGGTTAATTGAAGTATTTCAGTGTTCTTTTATTGCATATATCTAATTAATACAATTAAATAATTACTTGATAAAAATTTATAACGTTTTCAATTTTGAAAAGTATTCTATTTTTCTATATTTCAATTAAATCTGTTCACCTGCCAATATTGTAACTTCAAAATAAAATGCAAATTAATAGGTGATACCAGGTTTGAATATATAGCATTATCACCAATATAATTAACTAATATAGTCAATTGTTTATTAAGGTGACATAACTACATGTTTTAAGTGTTTCGTGAGTATTTTTATATAAAACATAATCAATTAATGTGATTCCATTTCGCGGCATGAAAACATATTGTGTACATTAAAATAACTATAAACAAAAAAAAATCCAAAGGAATATTAGATCTTGGCCCCTTGACTCATCTGTATTTAACGCTAGAACAGTTCAGCACAATTAGAAAAAGAGTAAAATAAATGACAATGCTACAGACAACTCAGTCTTAATTGAGTGGCCATCTTATCTAAATTATTACTTTTATACCAAGACTACGCAGCATGTACTCTGTTGTCTATTACAAGCAATTTGGCTTTGTCACGGAGTTAATGTACCATAAACAAAGTTTTATGCACCGGTTTATGCTGTTTCATGTACTGTTTCTGTCATTATTTCGTTTATATTTCTAGTGCAATTAATTTTTCGACGTGTAAATTTAATATATAAATAGTTATCAAATTAATAAATAAGAAACGATGAGCTCCATTGGTACCGGGGTAAGACTTATTCTTATTTTATAAAAGCAAGGTTAACTGTGTATATTTTCATATTAACACTAAGTGTTCCTTAGATTTGTTTCCAAAAATATATTGGTATTTCAATTTTTAATTTGTTTGTTATTTGAAAAACATTTAAATAAGTAGAATTATGACAATATTTCAAATATTCGTTTTTGATTTGGATTCGTGATTATCTAAGTTTTGTGTATAGAAACGTACATAAGAATACTGGTTGTTGTATTGTTTCGCGAATGTTTTTGTCTGTTGTAATGTAGAGAAGATTATTCTTCAAAAATTAATAACAAAATATATTTTTATACCTTTTCTGTCATATACAGTACGATTTGTCAGCGTCACAATTTTCCCCCGACGGTCGTGTCTTTCAAGTGGAATATGCTGTTAAAGCTGTTGAGAATTCAGGGACAGTCATTGGACTACGAGGGAAAGACGGTGTCGTTTTCGCAGTAGAGAAATTAGTTACGTCAAAGTTGTACGAACCTGGGGCTAATAAAAGAATATTTCACATTGATGAACATGTTGGCATGGTATGTACAGATTGTAATTATCCATTATTGATATTATTATATATTGATGCAAGCATTGATTCATTATTAGAAATAATAAAATCAATAAGTGTTGGAGCACTTTTACAGTAAGTAGGTTTTTCATAATTTTCCTTATTTATTTGAAATAAAAGTTTTTTTGTCTCATTTTATCTCGAATAGTTATAAAGGTTGCTCATGGTTTGCTTATTAAAAAAATAATTTAACAAAGATTTTCCCGTGCCAGTTACATTTTTGAAATATAATAATAGGCTTTTCAACTTTGCTTAACCTTTTGTCACTAAAAATGTGATAAACAGTGAAATTCACTTATTATGACTTCAAATATATTGACAAACTATAATGACTTAATGTCATTAAGCATTTTCGCTTTCACATAAATTTGTATGAATTTAAGTCTGCTTATAATGACTTTAGTTAGTGTAACAAATCAATAGACTACTCTGATTATTATGAAGTCCACTAGAAATTGGGCATGCTCATTTGCACTTTGTCCCATCACAATAGATTCCTTGCCTAATGTAATCATTGATTTGAAAACCGTAAAACTTTTACGATAGGGCAGTATAAAAAAATGTACACTTTTGAAACTTGTCAATATTCTATTTTGTTGTGTAAATAAAAGTTTTTGTTATAAAAATAAATAGTAAAAAAGACTAAAGGGTTTATTACAAGTAAGAACTCATGTGAATTAGAGTTTATTTGTGAAAAAAAATAATAGAAAATAATAGAAGTATAATCCTAGATAAGTACTAACCGACAAATACTTGTACATAACTGCAATAATATTCCATAAGCAATACTTAGAATATTTGAGAAAATACTATTGTTTAAAAAAAATAAATGTAATATCAGCGCAAATTTATTAAAATAAATAAAAAACTTAAATAAAAAAATAAAAATATAATTTTATAGACGGCACCAGCACAATGACTTACACGAAAAAAAAAGAATACCAAAAAATTAACCAAGCCACAAATAATCAGGATCACGGTTAAAACCACTTGTAAAATCTGCATTTACTTATTGATGTATAAATACGACTACACCAGCTGTCCGAACTACCTTAGCTACCCACGAAAACGATCCTCCATATTGCATTTAATACCATGGCACTTAACATGTTAATTCATAAAGATGAATATATCCTTTACTATGACTAAGAGTATAAAGAAAACTGTAACAAGCTGGGCTTAAATTACTGATGGTTTCTGTTTATTGATATGTTGAGTCAATTTGTGTCGCTTGCACTATCTAAAACCGATGTATATCATTTTCCATTATGCTCTTATTTCTCAATGTATGAAAGTATACTATTTTGATGAAAGATCCGCTTTAAAATATTACATCAAAAATTGAAAACCCATTAACAAGTTTTTTGTATGACCTCTATCACCACATTTCTTTTTGTAAATGATTAAGAAAATAAGAAGAAAAGGAACTTTTATATATACTTTTTTTTCTATTTAAACCCAAAGACGTCATCTTGTATTGTGCAACTCAGAAATACAAAGTCACTGATATTTGGTATTTCCGAATTGCATTATATATGATCAACACAGAATTCTGATGCTAACATTGTATTTAATAGTATTCTAAATTATGTTACTTATATACAAATTATTCCAACTTACCTTCCACGCAAATATTTTTTGCCAAAAAATTACAAAATAGATACTGTTTGTTTAAAAATTATACTTATGTTTACCTGTATGTTTAATAAAAAAATAGTTATATTAAAGCCATTGTTGTAAAATTCTAGGCAGTATCAGGACTCATATCTGACGCGAGACAAATTGTAGAAACAGCAAGATCTGAAGCGTCAAATTACCGGTCTCAATATGGTACACCTGTTCCATTGAAATATCTTAACGAGAGGGTCGCTATGTACATGCATGCCTACACACTCTACAGTGCTGTTCGACCGTACGGATGCTCAGTCGTCATGGGCTCCTGGGATAAACACGACGGCGCACAAATGTATATGCTGGACCCTAGTGGTGTTACCTATGTGAGTATTTTTACCCAACTAAAGAAAACAATATTGGTAACGTGGCTGACAGACCACAGTAAGGTAATAAAGGATCAATCATTGATCCTAGCAAGTATTTATTCTAGGTAAGCAAGTATTTATTCTAGGTATTCTAGACACGTGTCGTTTCATGGAAACATATATTTTAAAAATTCTTTTCACAATGTGTATTTATTGGCTTAATCCTATCTGGTCTTAATACTCTTCAAAGCACATCTAGAGAGGTATATGCCTTTATCTACAACATCATTACCACAATTTTTCCCATATATTAAATAATTTGATTAAAATCAGTAATAAAAAAAATTATATAAATTGTTAAAAAAGTAAGCGAGTTAGGAACTGTTAAATTTAATGGTAAGAAGACTGAGAATATCGACCTGTCTCATTCGCTCTTGCAGGATACAATGACCATTACGAAAAATGATGTCACAGTTCAGTATTGTGGTTTTTGTCTAAATGTGAAGTTAAACCATTCTAACTCTGTCGATTTTTGAGATTTATCAAAAATATTTCACTCCCTGTTAACTTGTACCATGAAATTATGATGTATGGACAAAAAAAAATGTCAAATACCCTGTTGTCAATTAAATGATAGGTATAAATTATAATTATTAATTATATCTATTTCCCATTTATTTCCATAAACCCATATATTTTATTTCATAGACCCCAGTCAAGCAAAATATATCACAATATATTATATATGTGTGTATCATCACTTTTACACTAAGACAATATGCGTGTATACAGTCTTAGAAAATATGCAACATTCAGCCAGTAGACACATTTTTATTTTTTTGTTACGATTAGTTAAGCAATTTTACGTACGTGTTAGTAAAGTTATAACTAGCAAAATTCAAAATGAGATATAGACTGAGAATTATTGACTTTTTTTGAATGTAGTATCAATTTCACTTGTATCAACGTAATTGTCTATTATCCTTTATTTAAAAATTAGTCAATGATTAACTGTAGCTGGATGTTCATGACAGTGAAAATTCCAATATATGAAAAATGATTTCTTTATAAATGATTGCAGAATGAGAATATTCACTACTCTAACGTCACTTGTGGTTGTTGAGTATAGATTCACTTGCATTTTTAAATCTGACATAAATTATCTGCTGAAGATAAAATTAGATTCTGCATTGTTTTAAAATAATAAATTTTTGAATGGCAATATACATTGTATTATTTTTTATTTGCCATGAGTTTCAAATAATTTTTGGAAATGGTTACATAAAATATGTTTATGGGTAAAACTTTGTTTTACTGTTTTAGTGCCATGGTTTTTTAATCATATATGCTTAAAATGCTAAAGAAATCTTTTGTTTTTGATGTCATTTACCCTTGTTTGGAAAAAAAACTGTATCTCTTCCAAAAATTATCCAATTTTAATAATTTGTATGGTGTTTTCTTAATAAAAATAAAATACAAAGAAAATTATGGAAATATATATTGTGAACAAAAATTATAACAAAAACTGAAATCAAGGTCACATCCTCATTTTCGCAGTCCGGTACATCCTCCGTATCAGCAAAATAATTGTTATCGTCACTATTATCACTATCACTCAAAATTTGCATTACGCCAAATTGTGAGCGCACCACAATGTCACTCTCACTATCACTTTCTTCACAACTTGAAAAACGATCATTTTCGCTTGAATTATTTTCGTATTCCGACATTATGGGTTAAAAATTTTCTTTTCCTGAATCCTTGTAATATTGTAGTTACTAATAATATTATAATTCGAACTTTATGTAACACATAGAAAGATAAAAAATTAGCGATGCGTGCGAGTGACCTCCTCTACCGCGCGCTAAACAGCAACTGATTTCAAATTTAGTTAGTACGCGCACGAGCACGAAGGCGCTCATCGGCACTCAAACGGCTAAATGCCAGTTACTTGATTTTTAAGAGTTACGTTAGATTCAGATTTCAGGGGATATATCTCCTAACCCCGGGGAAATATAATTGTACCCACTCAGACCTTATAAACATATAAAAAACAACCATTACTTTAGCCGTTTATGATTTGGTATAATAAACCTATAAAAATTTTACCAAATACTTACTACTATAAATTCAATAAGTTATAAAATTATTACTTCTGCAGGGAAAGTCTAGATGTTGTTTTTTGTTTGAATTTAACATTTTTAAATGAGAAGCTAATAAACCTAAACAGGTTCAATAACCTTAATCCATGCAAATCAATACAATATTCTCTTGTTAAAAACAATGTCATATCTAGTATTAGTAGTAAAATACCTACTATAAATTCAACACATTATAAAATTATTACTTCTGCAGGAAACTCTAAATGTTGTTTTCGTTTGAATTTAACATTTTTAAAAGAGACATAAATAGCTTTACTACAATCAATTCAAAAATACAGCAAAGAAATACAATATTCTCTTGCTTGTTAAAAACAATGTCATATCTATTGTTAGTAGTTTAGATACCTAAGATCTCACACACTTCGAGATATGTTGTATTATTTTTATCATTTAGGGGTAGCACCACTTTACGAAAAATGAAAACACACAATCATTTCTAAATAATTAAGATATTTTTAAGATATTTTAATATCTTGAACTTACATGTGGAATTTTATACCTTTGTTATTATTTACATTATGACTGGCGTTTTGGCAATATGTTTTCTCAGAAAAATCTCTGTTGACACACAATGGCTCAAAACTACCTTCATAGGCAAGTGACACTAAGATGTAATTAGATATGCACATTGCACACATTTTGTTGTGAATGTGACTGTGCGTTTTTGTTTTTTCAAACTTAAATCTATACAATAATATAGAGAAACATGTTGTTATATGTAACAGAAACATGTCAGTGTTAGAGACACATGTTTGTTATATGTCAAACTTAAATCTATACAATAATATAGAGAAACATTTAGAGAAACATGTTGTTATATGTAACAGAAACATGTCAGTGTTAGAGAAACATGTTTGTTATATGTCAAACTTAAATCTATACAATAATATAGAGAAACATGTTGTTATATGTAACAGAAACATGTCAGTGTTAGAGAAACATGTTTGTTATATGTCAAACTTAAATCTATACAATAATATAGAGAAACATTTAGAAAAACATGTTGTTATATGTAACAGATACATGTCAGTGTTAGAGAAACATGTTTGTTTATATGCATATAGATGCTAACCTCAAGAGTTACTGGATGAATAGGGATAAAACTTTCACGGCTTTTCGTCTTTGAAGATGGTTATAAGCATGTATTCCTCATGATCCATCATGCTATATTAGAGCAGTGGTGACAAATGTAAGGAAAATCAGAAATTAAATTACCTTTTCATTCTTCTGTTTCAATATATAGAAGAACTACTTAAATAATTAAAAGTTTGATTCAGATCCATCTTTGATGGATTCTTTGACAATGGGTTTTGGAGAAGGATAACTAATACCGGAACTTTATTGCTTATTTAAAGAAGTGGGCTGGCCATGTAATTAGAATGAAGGAAGATAGAACGACAAAACAAATTTTTGTGGCCAAACCAACTGGCTCAAGAGGAAGACCCAAGTTAAGATGGACGGACTGCCTACGAAGTGTTTTCGACACCCTCAACATAACAAATTGGACAACCATGGTGCCCAGAAGGAGGGCTTGGAACAGTCTGCTTGAGAAGGCCAGGGTATATCAAAGACTGTCGAGTCACTGATGATGATGATTCATAGAAGGTCACTGGTGGAGGAGCTGGAATGATCAGGATAGTAACACCAATCTGTGATGGACCAGGGCAACGGCAGACATCCGCCTCTAATGTTTTTTATAAAATCTTTTACTGCAAAATTAATGTAATTTATTTCTTTAACTTTCAGTCATATTTTGGATGCGCAGTAGGAAAAGCGAAACAGGCTGCAAAGACTGAAATTGAGAAGCTGAAACTAGCGACAATGTCGGTCAAAGATTTGGTCAAGGAAGCAGCAAGAATGTGAGTGTACTTCTATATTAATTTCATGATATAAAATCCTATTAGGTAGAATTCCAAGTATTAAAATACATAAGATATTTTAATGAAATTAGATTCAAAGCTAAAGAGTGTTTGTGATGAAAAATTTACTATCTGCTAAATTATTTTTGTTTTTGAACTTACGGTACTTTCTTAAAAGTTTGTTCTTCAAAGGTTTGATATATTTAAGTATTGTCCATGGTAAAATTGAATTTTCTTAAAGGCGACTAGGAAAACACTTCGTTTGCTAAGACCACACTACAGAAATTAAGTTTGGCTGGCATCTAATATAATCCTACAGTGAGTGTTGAAAATTTTAAATACGAAAATTAATAAAATAAAAATAATTAACATTAATAGTATCGTGTACTACCTATGCGTTAACAGAGACACGTGAACAGACAAAAACAATGCAGTACACATTCAATTGATCGTATTTCATCCACTTCAATACTAAATAATATTATAAAAAGTATTATATATCAATACTTCTAAATATTTTCAATCAGTTTATAAAAGTTTGGCAAATATATAGAAAATACACCACATAGTATATAAATAACTTTGTCTAAAAAGACAATATTTGTCTACATTATAAACTTTGACTTTATATACGAAGAATACCCGCACGGGAAAAAAGGAATCTTTACTTAAATTCTATTAATCAATAACATTTTTATAAAAATGACACAACAACTTGTGTTTGTACTTATGTACGTACATTAAAAATTCTTCTATAAACTAAATAGTTCTTCTATAATCTAAATACTTCTTTGGCATAATAGAATATTAACTGTATTTAGAATATAAATAATTAATCGAAATAAAATAGTGAAAGGAGTGGAAGGTCATTCTAAATACAGTTGTAAAATCTAAATTCAATGAAATAATCAATTTTAAAAATAAAAATTTATTTTCTTATTCGGAGTATATATAGTTTTTTATATTGTAATTACTAATAATATTATAATTTGAACTTTATGTAACACGTAGAAAGATAAAAAATTAGCGATGCGTGCGAGCCACCTTCTCTACCGCGCGCTAAACAGCAACTGATTTTGCAAACGCCATCACGCTCGTGGGAAATTTAGTTAGTACACGCATGAGCGCGATGGCGCTCGTCGGCACTGTAACGGTTAATATATGCAACAGTAAAAATGGCCGAAGTAATTGTTTGGCAATTCGATTTTCTTATCAAGTGTCATATCAACATATTTTTTAAGTGGCTTTCATGGAAAATCTTACCTTTTATCATATAATTTTGAGTCAAAGTAACTTGATTTTCTCTGTTCAAAAAAATAGGGGTCTATGCAAAATACTTATGTGTCATGATAATCAGGTAATATTTTATAAATATTCATAAATTCAAGTACCAAAAGTAACAAGTCATTCTTAATATTTAAACACTGATAATGCAAGTATGTAGCATAAGTTGTGTAGCATTTTCTGACCTTTATTGCATTGCAAAAGATTAGAATTTATTAGAAAATTATTAATAATAATAAGTTAAATGTGCTTAATTAAGAAGAAAAATTGTCAGCATAAAACTGAATCAGTAATACAAGAGCCCGAGAACTTACCTAATCGGTTGCTACTTATTATACTCTAAACTTTGTAACTTGAGCCGCATTCAGATTTTTTCCGAGGTTGTATTGGAAATAAAACCCATTATGTAAAATGTGACAGAGGTATAATTATTAAGGCTTGGGATACAAATACTATTAAAATACATGCCAGTTTGCTACTAATAGCTCATTTATAGCATGTTCTCCTTTTGTATATATTAGCTATTAACGTAGTAGTCTTGAAGGCTAACGTAGTAGTTTTATTAGGAGCATATTTCTTTTGCAGTATTCTTTTGTCAGTCTGAGATACACATGCTTTTATACTGGTAGCCAAAACAGAGGTGAGCCATTTACGAAAAAAATTAAATAGTATTATATTACTTCTTCCAAAGCATTTGCGTAAAAAACAATTTTGGAAAAAAATGTTAGAGGAAAAAGGAACAGATGAAAAACTGACACCCTTTCAATAAATGCATCCAACCTTTTTTCTGAGTTTACTCCCCTCTAACCCACGTTAAAGTAGCCCATCATGCGATTAAGTAGTGTAGCATTTGCTATAAGTAGCATGCTTTCGTGCTTCTAAATTTGCATGTGTATTCCTAGCTCAAATTTTCTTTGCAGATATAATTTTTTTATTTTATTGCAAATTCGTTTCCAATATTGACTTACAATCTACCACAAAAATAACTGTTATTTTTTCACTTCTTATTATGGTTGACCGCAAGATATAATCTTGTAACAATAATTTGTCATCTAACATATTACTTGCTAAGTTTTCAGTCAAATTTGTATAAATGGACAAATAAATTAAGACTAGACGACTAACATTTTAGAATAAAAACAATGTTATTTTAAATACTTTTTATAGCTCTTCATCACTATCATATGATCCATTATGTGCGATTGCCTGTACTCAATATGTTGTTCACATGTTCTTTTTGACAGTATCTACCTCGTACATGATGAATTAAAAGACAAGCAATTTGAGCTGGAACTATCTTGGGTAGGTGCACATACGTCAGGTCGCCACGAATCCGTTCCACCAGCAGCTGCAGCCGAAGCAGAAAAGGCTGCTCGCCAAGCCCTGGCTGATACAGATGATTCAGATGAAGGGGATATGTAAATGTGTGGAAACTCGTTTTGTATTATTGATGTATGTTTAAATAAATATGTATTAATTTCGTATGTTTGGTTTTATTGATAATATAAATTCTAATGACATGAGAGATTGTCCCTGAAATATTTCACTTCTTAGGAGAGGTAACTTAAATAACTACACAGTATTAAATGGAGACGAAAAAATTGTAGTTAAATATTATATTGACTTTTATCCTTCTGTTTAATTGTTTTGTTTTCTATAATTTTGATGATTCAAATTCAATATCCTGAAGTTGTTAATTTTTATACCAGACCCATTATTATTAGTTTAACCAAATATGGCTCTGGAGCTATATGATTTTAATAAATTTTTTTAAAAGTGGCTTAAATGTGGAATGGTTTATTTGAGCCCTCCATTATTGCTACAGTAAGGTCTTGTATGTCTAGAATGAATGTTGACGAGTGTTTGTAAGTCTGGCATTATTGTTCTTTAGAAAAGTGACAACTGTGAAAATATTGTAAACATGGTGTCAACTAACGAGAAGACAAAATAAATCAGGTACTTTTTGCCTACTATACCATATTACTTCAATTGAGTTATGTTAATTGCATTATAAACTGTAAAAATAACTAGAATATAAATATTTCCTCTATTGTTTTATTTATTACAACAATTTTAAAAAAATGTTGCCCGGTAGCGACATTGTGTTGGTAATAAAGTTTTTAATAAAGAAAGACGACTTTAAAAGTATGATAAAAAAGAAACATAACTTACTTTATTCTGATATTTACGAAAATGAATACTGAATAATTATTATTACTAATAAAAACATTCTTTGCAAAGACTAAAAAGCTAGAGCCAGATTTCATTACTAGCTCCATATAAAATATCTACTTGTAAAATTCATCTAAAATTGTGAAGTTGGTTAAATGAGTATTTTTTAAGGAACCTCGAGAACATTTTACAGTGGAGTATATACAGAGTGCGCTGCATTCTTCAATGTAATTTATAAAACTGACTATTGACAAGTTAATATTGAGATAATATGGCTGATGCTATAACTCACTGTGCTTTGTGAATTTCAATCTGGTCATTCTACAGCAGAAACAATAGAAAACACATGTAATCTATATTATGGTAGCTTCCGATGTTGTCTCTGATGGCCCCATCATGCAATCTATGCCATTATAGGCATAATTAGAGATGATAAATCTACAGAAGTATGCAACACATATTCATAAATAATATGTCATTAGGAAGATACACTCCTTATCTTAAAAATTGGGACAGGATTTTAAGAAAAAATATCTATTACTATAGTTACGAGTCATCCAAATTGAGAAGTATCATGAAAAAGGCGTATTTTGAGATGACTGATGCAAAGTATTACGCTACTTTATAATAAAAAATTACGTTAAGTTTATCAACAACACGACATTAATTCACCTACAATTACGCACCAAATTCATATTACAATTACAATTACGCACCAATTCTATAGGAATGTATGGAAACATCAAATGAAATTGTATGACAACTAATCACCTGAATATTGGAGATTGGTAAAGAAGCATCTTAACGTCATTATATTCCACGTCAGACTTTCGTAACTCAAAGTAATATATGATTATTTGTAGTAAGCATCATATTTCTTATGACAAGACTTACATAATAGAATTAACCTTTAAATACCTTTTTAAAGAAACATTTTTTACGATTAGAAATAAATTTGTATCTACGTATTATTATCAACGTTGATATAAAGATATTGATCAGTGTGAATGCTCAAAATTCCACCCCATCTATCGGGGTATTTCCGTTGAATTAAATTACGTGAATCCGGTGACGGACCCGTTGCTATAAAATAATGGATCCAGCGATTCCACAGTGACAGTTGCAAGTTATGCCCGTTGGTTGATTTTGATAAATTATAATCATTAACTGAAGCATCATGATAAAGGGTTCCTTGTTTCACTATGAAACCCTAAAAAATAACGTACTTAGTACAAAAAATATCAATTAATATTTTAATAAGAAACTAGCTGAAATATTAAAGTAAACTCTTACCAAAACCTTGTTGTATAAAAGGCCAAGTTCCTCTTTAAAAAGTTAACCATAAAAAGTAGTGAGATAAAAGCAGCCAAGTTTTGCTAGAGGAGTGTAGATGATGTAGATTTCTTCAATATTACATTACATCTTAAAGAGGAACTTTTCCATTACATCTTAAAGAGGAACCTAGCACTTTTTATAAGCTTGATTTGTAACATTGTAAGTAAATATTACAACTCACTTTTTACCTATATCTAATTGTTGTACTAATTTAAAATATTATGAGCTTATTTAATTCTTATAACAATACAATAATACGGTACCATCAAGCTATGATGATGGAGGAGGGAAATGGTCTTAGGAATGTCTTAATAGCTTTCAGTAAACCTTTGAGTTTGACTTGTTCTAATGAATCCTTCGGTTACCAATTGCAACTGGATCTGTTGATGGAGGGAGGTAATCATGGGAACTTCTCAATGGATGTCCGTAAATCCATCGTATTTGACTTGTTTCAATGAGTTTCTTATTCTCCATGTTACGTATTGTAACTGGGAGGATCTGATGATGGAAGAGAGGTGGTCATAAGAACTTCTCAGCAGCTAACAGTAAATCTGTCAAGTTTGACTTGTCTCAATGAGTCCTTTTGTTACAGATGTATTTTTGTAGTTTTTTTAAAGCTGTAAATTTTCTTTTTCCAGGGAATTTTCTTTTATATGAGATTTCACTTCTTTTTGTATAGTTTAATTAATGTGTGTTGACTAACACAGATTCATTGATACTTGTCATGTATCTACCCTTTATTTCCAACAATATATAGGTACATTCATAAGTGTAAAAATATTTATTTGTTTATAATACTTTGCTGGAAGTGTAGAAAACTATGTATAAAATAGTGGACTTATTGCTAGCAGATCAATTTCTTACAGTCAACCATAATTAATTAGTAAGAGAAACAAGTACTACAGTAGAATGTAAATTATTAATAAACCCTATTTGTGGTTTCACTGGTAATTTAAAATAAGTAAAAATGTGAAAAATACAGAGAAGAAAGGAAAATGGTAACATGTCAGGGACAGAGGTAGGTTGCAGAAAGGACTACTATCTAGACCTTGACTTTTCCTTTTGTTTACTATTTTTTTGTTCTCGGGCTCTGTCAACAGATTGAATTTTATCAATAGTTGGTTGTATTACCCTTTTACGATCTTTAACTTTTTTGAGATAATTGTGGTCATATTCATTAGTGGTATAAATGTGTAAATTCTTCCTAATGACCTATAACATGTTGTAAAATGGTCAATCTGAGTCCTAAAGAATATTTACTGCTTCCTTACAAAGAATAAGAAATAGCTTGAAATAAACACAACCCATCTTATTCTTCCCTCCCGCTGCAGATAAATTCTTATGTCTTCGAATGCGTTGACCGTTCTACATATCTTGGTACTGTCATTACTAATAGAAACCATATCAAGCCTGAAATTGACAATAGACTGTATATGGCTAATAGGTGTTACTTCAGCCAAAGAAATTTCCTGAAGTCTAAAACTTTTAAAACCGGAGACAAAAATTAATATTTAAACTACTCTTATTAGACCAATAATTCTGTATGGCAGTGAATGTTGGCCTTTAACAAAAGATAGATAGACTAATAAAATAGATAGAATCTTATTTTTGAAAGAAAAATACTTCGTCAAATTTTTGGCCATGTCAAAGAAAAAGTCATTAAATCATTCTGTATCAGGTGGCTTTGGCACATTTTTAAATTTGAAGAAAACAACTCGGTCAAGAAAGTGACCTTTATCAATGTGTAGGGCATCAGAAAAAGAGGAAGACATCACACAAGGTGGATCGAATGTGTCGAAAAGGATTTTAAACTTTTAAAAATTCAACGCTGGCGGGCGGTTGCCGCTGTCTGGCTCCACTAGAGAAAGCCTGTTGAGACAGCCATGACTTGTAATAGGTTGTAGTGCTAACCAAGAAGAAGAAGAAACACCACCCATCGGCTGACATGTGAATTAACCTGAGTGCGTTCCACTAGCCGCTTGCACCATCTACAACTGCGATCATTCCCATTCCACTAGCAAGTGAGCAGTTGACTATCCATGTGGAGTGAGTTATGAGCAATTTGCATTTGTAAATGGTGGATATTGAGCAAATTGAAGAGGTTATAGCATTCTATTTCAATTCTCTAAATAATTATTCATACAGATAGTAATAGATAGAGAATATTTTCACTTTGAGAAAGTAAAATTTAATTTAATTTCAATTAGATATTTCGATAATCAACGCTAATTTTATCTGAAATGTCAAATAATGAAAAATATTGACCAGAGTAAAGGTTTTTTTATTCTCTTAGGGTACAAGAAGATTTTATTAATTTTTTTGTTGGCATTAGGTGAAAAGAGTTGTATAAATAATGGGAAAAATAATGAAAAAATAATATGTAAAAAAAGGTATTTATTTTTGGTGAAAAACATGTTGTTGCCAAAAGTTAGGAAGTGTATTATGGTGTCAAAAGTTAGGAAGTGTGAAAAAATTGAATAGTTATTATTGTTGTTAAAACACAAAGCCACACTTTTCGCATTCTATTTAGGCTATGCCAGTATGTCCTGGATGTTTGCATGCAGGCCAGTACCCCAACTGATTAAAACTGATGTCATTTGGTGGGATATACTGACATGAATGTTTCTTTTTTTGTCCTGGATAAGTGCTTCTACATTGGTAGTGTGTTCGTCGTCTTATATTAGACTTAGATCTAAAAGAAATTTCTATTTGGAAATAAACAAAATTTAGCACCTTGTCAGTAGTTCTCGCATTAGCATGCATTCTTCTATATAATAGACAAGCATTACACATGGTGATGTCAAGGAAATAGTAATAGATTAGTATGAACCAACATTGACTAAGACAAGAAGAAAGAACTAGTCGAATTTAGTTACGACAGATGTGGTGTTTTTGCCAGCAAAGTTAGGAACCAGGCTGACAATTTTATTATCTCTCCAGGCCACTAGGGATATGTCAATCCTTGCAACCTGTTTGACTGATGTCCCTCTAGATTATTTTTTAGCTGTTTTTCTTTTGGGAGTTTGCCATTAGGAATGTGGTTTCTTCTAATGGTGTCTAAAGCTAGAATACCATGGCATGATACGAATTTAGTCAAGGGTAAGGATGTATAGTAGTTATCAACGAACAATCGATAGTTTAGGTTGGTACTTATCTCTCTGGCAAGCCAAACTACTACATTAGAAGATTGAGGGTTAACATCTGTGCATATATTTTCCTGACTACTGTAAACCTCAAACTTACAACGATATCCACTTACACCACAAAGAGCTTATAGATTCCTTTGTGGGGTTTGTAGGGCAAATATTGCTTCAGGGCACTTCGAGCTTTATGTGCACAGATTTGTTCATCAACAGACAAATTGTATCAATAGAAAAATCATGTTCAAAGGGTTTTCTTATCATTGAAGTATAGTGCATGTCTAAGAAAGTCGAAACGTTTCAGCGTCATGGTCTTGTGTTAGTTGACATAACTATATTCTCTGACCAGTATATTCGCACATGAGGTATATGAATTAGGGAAATGAAATAAATAATTCCTATAAACTGTCTTATTTCCTAACTTGTAACTTTTATAGGCATATTATTCCTCATTCGTATAAATCTGGATTATTAGTTTTTATGCATAGTCTTTTATGAGGTTGATAATGTTGTCAGTGAATAAATAAGAAAACACCTCATAAGGCGTATGCAATTCTAGTGTTTCACTTGGTAAGTTGGAAGATCCCCAAAACCTTATCTAGTCTTTGTTCAGCTTTAAGTTTTTAGTTTTCCGTATGATATTTGTCTTAGGAACATGTGTGCTGCCTTAAGCGGTTGCAAAATTGGTAGTGTCTCACATGGATGAAACATAGTGGTCTCATTTCCAATATGTACGATGGATTAGCAACATCATAGTCGCCTGAGTATTCTAAGCCATCCTCATTATTGTTCTATTGCCCCAGACTATTTGTCAATTCCTCAGATGTCAAATATTGAAACCTCGAACGTGGTAACCTCGAACTTACATTGAGCCTGCAAGAAGAAAGATACGTGTCTGAAACAATGTAATAAAATATGGTACTTTAGCGCAATGATGCATTACTGCATAACAATAATGCAACGTACCTTTTTAGATATACATTTAAATTATTAAAAATCAGCAAACTACACAGACTGGTTGTGACAGGTTTCTCACTTCGAATCACCATAAAATACAAGTAACGCCGTCTAGCACAAAAGTATGTAACTAATTCAATAGAAACGCTTTTCTATAGAAAGGCATTGCTGCGTTTTAAGGTGTCAAGTTATTTGTTTGAGGTACTTCGCGATTTTGAATTGTACGATGCAAAAAAAGTTTATTAAATTTATTATTAGTAATGAAAAATTTTTACTAAATGCATTTATAAACTCAATATTTCCTTTTCTCATACATTTTTCATCTTCTCGTGTAACATTTACTTCAATAATTGTATTTCTTTTGGAGCTGCATAAACTGATACTTTCTGTCGCCATATTTAAAGTCTACATAAATAGCAAGTATTTTTTTATCATACACACCTACTTTTACAATATAAAAAACGAACAAATTGCTTCGTTTGGACAAAATTCCTTTCAATGAAACCAAAGAAATTTTTTAAGAATTCAAAAACCGAACCTAATAGCATCTTTTCAAATTACTTGCAGAACAAAATTATCTTCACAAAGCAACATTTAGCTATAAAGATAAAATTTCAATTGTAAAACGTGAGTAATAGGAAAATTTATTTACACAAAGAAATGGAAATTAACACAAAATAACAGCATAGCGAATTAATGAAAGGAGTCAGAGTCATCCATGTGGAACAGAAATACTAAGTGACTCTGTGATCTTAAATTGATGTGGTTTAAAAATTTATGTAATATTTTCTAGAAAAGTATTTGTTACAATTATACAAACCTACTACACAAATATAAAAATTGATAGGTATTCTAACATAAGCTTTATTTGTGTTTCCTGCATAGGTATTTTATATACTATGTATGTTCTAAATTCTAAGGTTATTTCAAATTATAGGTCAACTTCTATGTGAACTAGATCTGGAAGTTGACGTATAAAAAATATTTTCTTTGTTATACTTTTTAATGTATTGAAATATAACGAGATTAACATCTAAAGATAAAAGTTTTTTTGGTGTTAGGTTTATTTTCGTTACGGAATTTCTTGATTCGGTCGCCGCACTCAAAGCCCAAGATAAAAGCTGTCTTCTATTACCAAAACATAATGTAAACTTTCTAACAAAGTTTATTGACTTCTTAAATAATGATAATTTAATATGAAAACAGTTTATTTTAATCACATTTATTCAAATTACTAAAAGCTAATACTAATAATTGCCAAAAGAATTTATAAAGATTTACTTCTCTTTCAATTATTAATCTTATCTAATTTCAATTGGGAACTTAACTTTCGTAGTTTGACAGTGACAATAATATTTAGTTTATTATGTTCATGTTTTGATTTAGTTATTTTAATCAATTTATTGACATAGATATTATTTAATATCGCTGTTAAATTCTGGAGCAAATTCTTTGCAATTTATTTGAATTTTGATATTATGCTATGATTAGATATATGATCATCCGATTCCGGTCTTTCAATTGATCAAGCTAGCAATATACAATATAGCTATGGCATATAGGTGCACGAAAAATGACAATAAAGACAATTTATAAGAATTAATGTATTTTTTTACATTTTCGAGATAAAATATCACATTTTCCGGGACAATCCCGGAAATGTGGACATCTGGCAACCCTAGATGTACCTGAAATTGATTTCAAAAAATCAACTTAGGTATATGAAAAATACTTTAGGGTCCATTTTAACATGGAGTGTAAAAATTCACATTTTCAACATATTTTGCTGTTTTACTTTCATAAAGGTAAGAAAGTTGCAGACAAAGACAAAGAGAAATATGAACTTTATGGTGTCAAATGCTTAAAATAACACACATGTCAGAATTAGTTTAAAGAAATCCCTTTGGGAAATTGTTCGCTCAAAGATAATCAAAATTCCAGTTAAATTACTGAAGTTAATGATGATGGTTTGTAATATAACTGTATGAGCAACTGCAGAGTTTAATTGTATTACACGCAACAATAAACGATCACCTAAAATGTGTTGGGTTCTTTAAAAAATTTGATATTTGGGTTCTGCATGAATTGAATAAATTATATAAAATTGAAGTAAAACTGCTAATATTATTATGTAATATTAGCATAAAATAACTATATCTCTATAGTATCTTTCATAAAATAAAATGACCAGTAAAACGTTCCAATTTATAAAACAATACTTTTATTACAAATTTTAACAAAACAATTTTCGTAGTTCAGTTGTCAATCGCTAAGTTAAAATTTAAATTTTAACTTAAATAAGAACCAAAAAGATTTTATTTTCCTTTTCCTTATAAATATTATCAACTCTTGCTTTGTTTAAGTTATAGTAGGTAATTATTCAGTACAGATTTATTCTTCTCTTCAAAGGAACCATCAGTGTTTTAGTCATGGACTAATGACATTATCAATGCCACTTTAATTTTCCTTGGGAGCATTTGACACTTAAGTGACATATGCCACATATAATAAACTTGTATGAATCGACACATTGTGTAATATTATATTATAAAAAACAAATTAATCTCCAACATTCTTATTCTGACTTCTTTATTACTGTCAGTGGGACCAGGTTGATACCAATTAATATTTTTTGCTCAGGCTCGAACATTAATTCGAGGGAAAATATAGAAATAATGACGAGACTCTTTTGATATTTGAACTTGATCTGTATCCAGACTGTTACATATTATTTTGATTGGTTCAGACTGTTACAATGTTCAGTATCACTATTATTCTTTCTTTGTGATACATGATCCTCTTTATAATTTCGCTTACAGAATCTTCAGAAACAGACCATTCTTTATCTGAATTTACATTTACACATTCACTCTTCTAGTAAAGGGTAAGTATGTGTCACCACACTTTGATATGACATATTCAACTTTATTCTGTCTTATCCAAATTTAAAAACCAAAACAACAAAAGCATAAAACTTACAGTTTAGGGTTTTTTATTACATACTTTTATGTACACAAATTATATTGAGATTTATTGCTATGATAACTAATTGACCTAATTAGACTTCCTAATTGCTGAAATCTAATAAAAAACATATTTTTGCTAGTATAAAATGTCTGCGGCTGAGCCATCATGCGATCTGATTTTAGTTTATATATATATATAAATATATATATATATATATAAATATATATATATATATATATATATATATATATAAATATATATATATATATATATATATATAAATATATATATATATATATATATATTTTATACTTTATACTTTGCTTCTCACAAGAGTGCTGATGTTTAACGCTTTATCAACCATCATAGATGACTTTATTATCTGTGTACTCACACACAGTATTTTTCGTTCACACACAGCGTTTTCCGTTCTATCAAATCTATTGAATGAGACTAAACCGAGAATCTTATTAATCCAAAATCAAATTTTATAAGTTTGATTTCGGATCAATAGCTCATTGAACTCACACATATAATTTACTTAAAGGTTATACGTCCTTTCGACCCTTTTATATTTATTTTCGGGATCATCACCTCCGTCTGATAATGGTGGCAAAATTTCATAATCGCTATAGAATGACACGTTAAAACTTTTTTTTATAAAAATTTATATAATTTTGCATAAAATAGACTTTTGATAGACGTCACTCGAAAATGACGTGTAAAAAAATTGCTTGCTATTGATAACCTAACCTATAAAAAACATACCTGTCAAAATCTTATTGGGAAGCAAAATTTGTCATTTCTTTACAACATTGGATAGCTAAGAGTACAGTTGGGTAGAAAAATAATTCAGTATCAGTTATAATTTCTATACGCAGTAATACAAAAGCGTTGATAGAATATTGGTTTTGCCCATTATGAATAGCATTAGCATAAGCCGAGCCTGCACTATGTAATTGCCTAAATCGTTATAAAGAAGAAATATAGATTTATATACTTACCAGAGTTTCTATAGACGTATTTGTGTATAAACTGTAATATTTGTGATTACCTTTAAGTCTTTCATTCACATGAACAAACTATAAATTCAATTTATAGCAGTTGAACAATTATATGGTATAGCCATATATTTGTGTGTACCACATATTGTTTGAAAATGAGGGATCATTAAACACACTGTACAACATATTTGTGTGAAAACGAGGTGACTTATGTGAAAATGAGGGATCATTAAACACATTGTACCACATATTTGTGTAAAAACGAGGTGACTTGTGTGAAAATGAGGGATCATTAAACACATGTACTACATACTTGTGTGAAAATGAGGGATCATTAAACACACTGTACCACATATTTGTGTAAAAATGAGGGATCATTAAACACACTGTACCACATATTTGTGTAAAAATGAGAGATCATTAAACACACTGTACCACATATTAGTGTAAAAAGGAGGGATCATTAAACACACTGTACCACATACTTGTGTGAGAATGAGGGATCATTAAATAAGTAATTACCATAAAGTTTCCACTTAATGAAAATAAATGCAATATACAACTTCAAATTCCCTTGCTGAGAGATATCTGCAATAAATTTAAAACTATGAATCTGACTCCCAATTTCGCATTATGCCTCCACATGCCTTGTTCATTAATGAATCAAACTTGAGTGGTCCAACCAAAATTCACAGTCTATAAGCACAATTTTAAACAAAGAAAAACACAGTAACAGGAAATAAAACACAAAACGCACTGCTGTTAAAATGGTATTGTCAATTTATTTTTATTTATTTACCTAATAGACAATTTTACAATAAAGCTTACGCTTAGTTGCAAGGATAAAATGACACTTTACAAAGTTGAAGAATAAAACAAAAACCTTTGCTGAACAAGTATTTAACTCTCGCCCCGTGCTCTATTGTGAAATCCGTTTGATACAAATTGCTTCCCACGCTTCCTTAAAATATATAATAGTAATAATATATGTATAAAATTTTACAAGATCTAAATATATTTATATAATCTCATATCTTATACACACGATGTAATTTACAAAATTTAAACAATTTGTTATTTATTAATTTAGATTTCACATTTCTCACTCGTCCTTATTCATCTGTACAAGTTACCCTACAAACTAATGATATTTTTCACCTTCCTACTTAATTTACATAAAAACATAAATATATTTGTAAAAAAATAAAATCAATAAAACATCTATGTATAGAGATTTCGTATTTATCTCCTCCTCATTCGCTTCATCACTCGTGCTGAGGGGTCACCCTGGGGTAGAGCTGCGAAAAAGAAAAATGCAATATCAGAAACAGTTATAACATAGCATACTATATGGATAGAAGCTTATGAAGGTTTTGAATCAAAAATAAATAACTGACTATAATTTTATACATTTAAATATACATAATGAGATAACAAGACAAAAAGTTTATAGACCACTGGAACATAATGATAATTATTATTATGTCATGTAAACATAGTCTTGTAATTAAATATTATGTATTACATTCACAATTAAATAAAAGTTCAGTTCATTTAATTAACGTAGGTTGTGGACAATAATTATTCACAAAAAATGATGAATATGGAATATAATGTAAAGCAGAATGTACAAAATTATAGCAAATTTGAAAACACTGTAAAATGTGATTGCTTATTAAAATATTTCTGGAATAAATAAACTATACTTCCGACATATAAATTTTCATAATAATGTTTAGATTAACTTTTCTTTTAAATTTGTGGAATGCATCCAAACATATATAATGGTAAGCATTACCTTTTAATATCAATTCACATGATTTGATAGAACACATAAATCAAAATCAACTCTACAAGACACTTAAAAATGACAGAAATGAAAACATTTGGTTACATCATTAATTCACATGACATGTAAGAACAATAGTTCCATATCTTCCCCAATAGATGGCACTACAACAGTTAAATAACAGAAGTAAAATGTCATCAGAAGTTCAATATATGCAAGTATATTGGAACGTGTGACTGTTTATTACTGTACTACTGTGTATGGGAGGTTCGTTCTTATATTACGAATAAATCCAGGTAATCTAATGGGCCTGAAAAGAGGTTTTGCATAAAAAATCTTTCTATCTGAATTATGCCTTATTTTTGAAGTATTCATATCTGTAACAAAGCAACAGCCAAAATTCTTTATAAAGCTATTATTACATTGCAAAATGACATACCCCGAGCAGATTCCTGGGCACATAACCCTGGCGCGCATCGTCAGCCGCCGCCCACCACCACTCACGCTCCGCATCATCACCCTTCCGCAGAACAGCTAGACGTGCGCCCGCTGCAAATGAAAGCTCATCTGGTCGCGCCGCCGTATATGCAAACACTGCATACACGCAGCCTCCATTCATAATTCCCAGCTTCTCCTGCACGCCTGTGAATTGATACATGTTGTTACAGCTGTAATAATGCTTTTCTTATAATGGTTATGAACTTATTAAGCTACTCATTAGTGAAATATTTTTTAGATACATCAACTGAGTGATTTTGACATATTTATTAATTAAGAGTTAAATTTCATTAAAAAATGGTAAGCATCAAAAAATATACAAAAACACATTTTTGAAATGAAGACAAAAATGAAACAAATATTGAAAATCTGAGGAAAAATCCATTAAAAAATTAATTACACGGTGTCCGGGAATAACTTTTGTACAAAGAAAGACGTTATTCCTTAACTGAAAAATATCTATAAATAAAATATGTAATTAAAATAAAATTTAAAAATGACTTTTTTTCAGAAAATTGAAAATAATATTTAAAATTATTTGTCATCTTTTTCGTACATACGATACTTGCGTACATTGTTCAGCGCCACTCGGAGGAATAACTCACAAAGAGCTGCAAAGACATCGCCACTGGGGATAAATACCCCACTCCGGGCAAGTATTGGATGTGTTAAAAAGAGTTATGTGTAATATTTTTTTGCAGTCAGTTAGATAAGTGTTTTACATTTTATTTCAATGACAATTTACCCAACGAATAGCATCTTTGTTTGTCCGACATCTACTCCCGGACGCCATGTAGAATAAAAAATGTTGGTTCCCTTTTTTTCAAAACAACCGTGTCGGAAATATTAACCAAAACGATGATTAGCATAAAGTCCTTAACATTAACTTTCCCCAACCTTTTGCATTATAAAAAAATTAAACTGCCTTTTTTAAGCCCGTCAACAGTGGTGTTTCTCCCTATGTGAATATGTGACAATATCACTTTTACTTCAATTCAAGAATATAATAAAAATGTTTATTTACTGTAAAGGTACTCGGAACATCCATCAAATCCTTCTTCATCCTCCTCGCACTTCTCTGCAGCTGTCTCGTGGTCGGAGAGCGTCGTGGCGAATATGCATGCACCTGAAATTGTATGGGCGTTCATAATGTAATTTACTGATTATGTATAATATGATTATGCATATATGTACTTTATTTTATTATACCTCTAATTAACTTCAAGTAATGGATTATTCTAGTATTAAACAGTTTAAACATGTTTCACTGACAATTTTCAGTCAAAAGTATCGACAACCAGATCAGGCAATTCAACCCTTACTTGGGGGATAATATCACATTTTTTTCATAAATTCAATAAATGTCACATAAATGGTATAGCTATGTTATCTTTAGTTTCTCATGAGACAAAAATCTGTATACGATGTCTATCTGTAAAGTATCAGACAATGCTATATGGAGACAATATGTTCAAAATAGCCTTTTTCATCATTCAATTTGATTCAACAAACCTCTCCAACATTGTTACCATTTGTTAAAGCCTTCTTGAAATATAGACTTTGGTGCTCGCATCGCATTTTCTTTAATTGTTAAGAAATTGTCAAACTGTTCACTTTTTAATGAGGTTTTCAACCTTGGAAAAAGCAAGAAGATGAACTATATCTGAATTTTATGGAGGTTAAGGAAGTTAAGCTATGTAATGTTTCGATAAGAATTATTGCACAAGATTCGAAGAATGCGCAGATGCATATTGCGGTGAAGAAACTCGAGTATCGCTGTTAGCTGAAACGTATCCATCTTCAAACTGTCTACACTAACCTTTTATTTGTATTTTGCCTATATACTCGCTACCAAAAGCCTTGTGGACCATGTTAATAATTTCCAAATATGAATACCCCAGTTTGAAATAAAGTTTAATAAAAATTTGTTTTGGCACTTGGTTATTTTTAATAAACAAAATATGCAAGAAGTTCAATAAAAATGGATGTAAACAATGGCACAGCATTTATGTGCTAAAGACCATGTGGTTTCACCGCTGGGTAGCGATGTTGGTACGGGTTACCTGTTTACATTTATGCTGGCGATGCCTAAATCATCAGAGTGCACTGGAGTGCTTTAGAGCACAGACATATTCCAGACAATATGTTTTTACAATGTCCTAGTAAAGAGGAACGCAGATCGTAAATAGTTATACCTCATTGAAATTTACGTTATTCTGTTGTTTTCATTCAATATACTGTAATAAAGAAAACATTGCTAATATGAAACTTGCAAATAACTAAATACTAACGATTGAATTTGAGCGACGTAATCAAGACTCAAACTATTTTCCAATATTCCTTGAATTAAATGTAATGTCATCATTAAGATCTCTACCAATATTATAGAACACGCCAACTTCATGAATAATAAATCTGTAAGGCTTTCTAAATATCGAACAACTCATAGGACTGGTATGTCGAACTCAATTCTGGCCAGCTTCATGAATAATAAATCTGTAAGGCTTTCTAAATATCGAACAACTCATAGGACTGGTATGTCGAACTCAATTCTGGCCAACTTCATGAATAATAAATCTGTAAGGCTTTCTAAATATCGAACAACTCATAGGACTGGTATGTTTAACTCAATTCTGTGCAAGCGGTTGTCAAGATTGTTGCGACAGATGTGATTAATACTAATATGAGAAATTAAAACAAATACATACAACTGTATCAAAACAACGTTTCATTTATAAATTATACAAACAATAACACATATTATTAGATATACTATACTCAACACTAATATTTTCATGGATTTGTTTTAGTTCATACAATAACGAATACACTCTTTAATAATGATACTAAAAAAAATTTATTGAACAAATGGAAAATACAATTCTAAAGCCACAAAACAACTACAAAAACAATATTCACAACTTGAACAGTAAAAATATTTGTATATTTCCATAATACTACAGCCGTCTTGTGTTACTTATTTATAAAGGGTTTAGCTGGCTAAGCATATGAAAATTGCACCAGCATCCAATGAACGTAATTTGTCTTGTATTTATCGTTCTTTATCTAAAATATCTGTACACCCAATCTCAGACCTCTAACCATGATAGTAAAGTTAAAATGAGGATTATGACCCTTAATTTTAAAATTAATTTTTTCAGAAACCATTTGAGATACCTTAATAAAATTTGGACATGTATGAAAATTTTATAAATGATTATAATAAATATGTTGCGGTTATTTGGTATAAAAAACTATGATAAATAAAACTATTTCTTAAATCTAAATGTACAAGCAGTTACACTGTTATTGTTTTGTTATGTGCAAATGATTTCGCGATGGCGCTCGCGAAATCAGTTGCTGTTTAGCATGCAGCAGGGGAGTCGCACGCACGCATTGCTAATTTTTTATCTTTCTACGTTTTACATAAAGTTTAAATTATAATATTTTTAGTAATTACAATATAAAAAGGATCCAGGAAAAGAAAATTTTTAACCCATAATATCGGAATACGAAAATAATTCGAGTAAAAATGATCAATTTCAAGTCGTGACGAAAGCGATAGTGGGAGTGACCTTGTGATGCGCTCACGATTTGGTGTAATGCAAATTTTGAATGATAGTGAAAATAGTGAGACAATGTGATCTAGTAGATAGACAATGTGACCTTGATTTCAGTTTTTGTTATAATTTTTGTTGACAATATATATTTCAATAATTTTCTTTGTATTTTATTATCCTTGTACAAGTTTTTATTAAGAAAACACGGAAAAAAATTATTAAATTGGATAATTTTTGGAAGAGATTTTTTTTTTCGAGACAAGGGTAAATGACATCAAAAAAACAATGGCACTAAAACGGTTAATATCAAAAAACACCCCCAATAAACAGATTGAGATTGAGTAAACAGATATTTTAGATGAAGAACAATAAATACAAGACAAATTACCTTCATTGTACACTGGTGCAATTTTCATATGCTTAACCGGCTAAACCCTTTCTTTTTTATTATATATTTCTTCATGATAATGGTGTTCTATCCAAAGATACAATTAAAAAAGTCAACCCACCATTCTCGACCAAGAATCGCACCATAGCCACGTTGTTGCAACTGGCCGCACAGTGCAGCGGCGTCCAACCGTCTGAGTCCTGTGCGTTCACATCGCAGCCAAACTCGACCAGGAATCTGAAAATGACATATATTTTGATTAAAAATTAATTATTATCGTACATGTTAATCTTCATTTTCAAGTTTAAAATCAACAGCGTTTTAATATTTTAATTATTATTTATGGCATTTATTAAAAGACTCGCTGCCCCTAGTCTAATTCAGTGTGCTTTCATTAACTGTTCAGTCATTCCCAAGCTGTACACTGTAATTATATGGTCTATAAGCATTTGTTAGCCGTGCTATAGAAAACTCAAATAAAGGTCCTGGGCCAGTCTGAATATACAACCCGTGTTCTTTCAATGCAAAATTTTCTTTCATGGAAAAATCAACAAAAAAGTAACCAATCCCTAAAATGTGGGCCACGAGGGTCAGCCTTAAATATTTACAAACGTGTTAAGTATACAGTTTCACTTTGCTAAACAAAAGCAGCCAAAGTTTTGATTTATAAGAATGGAGATATATGATATTGAACTTACACGAGATATGCAAAAGTAGAATTTTAAATATCCCAAACAAATAATCACTGAACTTAGTTATGTCATCTGGTATACTGCATAATATATTTTTTCTTTCATGGGTCTGCTGGTCTCAATATTGTTTCCTATTTTTTGTCACTTTTTTTCTCAAAATCACTATACTTACAAGAAACTTTTTTCATATTGTTAACTAATATTTTATTTTATTACAATAGCAAAAAGTTCATTTAAAAAACATTTGGAATATTCTTAATTAGTTTTTTTTGTATTATTTTTATTTCTTTAAACAAAATTTCTATTTTTATATTTTACTGTTCAAAATAAAAACGCAATTTTCAAAACAATCAGTTTTATTAAAATTTGATAATGTGCAAGACCAGAGTATTGTGTAAAAATAAAAGTATGTAAAAAATTTATGTAAATAATTGTAAATTTTTCACAGTAAGAAATTGAAATTAAAAGAAAGGAAATGTTCCTTTTTATTTTAAATTTGTTTTCATGATAATAAAATAAAATTGTAATTTAAATTAAATATCTTGTATAATTATTTGGAGAATAATAAGTATCAGCTATTAACATACGTGTAGGTTAATGTACTTTGTCATTATGCCAAATTTCAACTTTCTATGTCACATTCTGAGAGAAATGGCTGTGACAGATGGACACATAGACACATACGTGATCTCATAAGGGTTACATTTTTTCTTCTGAGGTAACAAATCCTAAAAAGTTACAAAATTCTAACTAAAGACAACATTTTGGTACAACGCACTACCATCTCAGTCATATACAGTTACTTAACCATAGTAGAAAATTGGCGTTAAACTTACATATATTTACATTCTAAAAAATACACTACCAGCATGCAAAAGCAGGTTGACAATCAGCCTATGGATGAGAATCAGCTATGGATCAGCCCCAAGTTGAATCACTTATTTTACTTAACGTATACATTAGCTAATGCATAACAATAAACGTTGCCATAACGTTTGCTTTAAAAATCGGCTACTGTATCTCACTCACGTTATCGTTGCTTTTATTTTCCGTTAAAGTTCGGAGGTTTAAGACAAAACAATAACATTACGTAATTTTAGGAGTAGAAAGATAAGGACGAGGCTATTTCGTCGACGATGACAGTTCTGAACTTTATCTATGTATAACAGGAGACCCTTTTTTATAGGTTATATTTTTTTGTTGTGCGTCAAGTAAAATTGATTAATTGTGTCAGTTTAGACATCCGTAAATTGTCAATATTTCGTTATTTATTTACATAGTTAACAGTATTTTATGAAAGTACTATTTGGTACCGTAAATGGATCCGAGACATGCCTCAATTCTCGAGTATGTATTTTATAATCATTTTTCCAAATGCAAAACACTTTTCATGAGATGAAGTATAAAATGACATTTGTTGGTATCTAATTTAATACATAGGATAATTTGCTCAATCAATTATACTAGCAAGGCTAAATTTACAAAATTACCAAAAGTAATAATTAAATAACCTATAAAGTCAACTGTAACGTTACTGTATGACCCCATTTTAAAGTACGTAGCTGTCAAAATAAAGGTTTCAAAATGATACAACATGTGGACGTTTGTTTAAAAGCTAATTCCGTAACATTTACGTTATTCACAAAGTAACATGATGCAACATAGGATTGAACATCTAAGATCCCTTAAATATAACTAAATTCTTTCACACTATTATAATATATAATAGAATCAAAAAGAAATATTCCTCCGAAATCCATTTAAATATTTAAAAAAAAATTAGACGAGTCGAACCTTGTTATGGTCACATAGCAATTGGTCACTAAAATAGTATATATGGTTTGCAACGATTGCATTACAGGAAAACTTTCTTGTCTGTTATTAATATCAAGCCTAATTGGTAGATAAAAACTTACTTGACAATCTCAAAATGTCCCGCACAGATGGCATTGTGTAGAGCTGTTATTCCCTCGTCATTGGCTGCACTTGGATTAGGCACCTGTGGTAAAACATTTTGTTCAAACTGACTGACTGTATATGTATAAGGTATATTTTTTGTGCACTGAAAAGTACATTTAAAAATGATTTACTCCTAAATTATAATATTAATAACTAATTGCAAATATAATGAGATTCCAGATATTCATAACCAGTTTTTTTGCACACATCTTTTTGATTTAGAATCAAAACATTTATATTTTTTCTCTATATTTTAATAAACATTACAACGAGAACAGTGAGATGTGTTATTCGTGATTTGATCATATTGTGATCGTTATAAGTCAAAAATTTTTCTATTCATTTTTCTCAACTTTTTGACTTAGTCTACATCAAAATTGGCTTAAATTTTTCAAGTGTTTAAGTACGAGGGTGGCACGGAAAGATCTCATAACCGACAATTTCAAAATAGTGTGCATTACACCAAGACGAATTTAATATGAGAAAATGTTTGTTCAAGGATTTTTTAAAACTTTCTTATGGTCTCGATCGGCAACAAAGTTACGATCAATTTCGATTGGCATTTTATGATGAAGCCCCGTCCTGCGCTACTGTTAACAACTGCTTTAAGGAGTTCGAGCCTGTTCGTACCAATCTCAGTGATGATATCCCTAAGGGACTTCCCTCAACGGATAACCACAATGCTGTGCGTATCATGATATAGACTGACAAAAGAGCAACTTATGAGCAGATTCGTGCAAACTTAGGCATTGGTTAGTAGATAAAATTCTACATTAACTTTTAGATGACCAGAAGCTTTGTTCAGTACTAAGCCTCATACATAACCCATGATTTAGTCAAATCTCAAAAACACCATTGCGTTGATTGGTATGTTGAAATACTGAAATATTTGACATTGTTGTAGGTGACAAAACCTGGATATACTGTTACGAACCCGAAATTATATGAAGTTTGCACAATGGATGTTTCCTTCTGTAAAAGTTGCCAATAAAGGTAAACAGAGGCCAAAATGCTAGAAAAATGATGTTGCCTCTTTCATCAGATGGACATCTTTTTATGTAATGATTATTCTGGAAAATAAGAGTCACCGCAGACTGGTCTACCAGGAATTGCTTGGCTGTTATTTCGGAAAACGTTTGAGAGCAATACTCTTGCACTAAAAATCCTCTTTCACCAAGACAACACCTCCACACACTTAGCCTGATGAATGGCTGACTATTTCATGTTGGGTGTAGAAATTATAGGTCATTTGCCATACAAACCAGCCCTCGCATCAGGTTATTTCTATTTATTTACAAGAACAATGGATAAACTGCGAAGAATATGATTCCCTAACGCCAAAGCAGTGGTCATGGCTTTCAAAAAGGTTGCGGAAAGACTTCCAGGGAAGAATGGGCTCACTGTTATCTCAGTAGTTCCACTAAATAAAACAGTGCATAGAGTGCTATGGAGATTATTTTGAAAAACAATGAATAAATTATGAACTTGGTTCCACTTTCGATTTTCTGAATACTTTAAAATTATATGTCTCCAGTTTAGAAAGCGGTTTTTGACTACTAATGATGATAATTACGACTTCATAGAGTGAGCCCATAGATTATAGAGTGTGGATGACGGGCAAATAGACAAATCATCTTTAATATCACAGTAGATAGAGTACATAAATATAAACATGTAACACATCAGTTAACAAATACATACACATCGAGTTAACAAATATAAACATGTAAGTGATTATTAAAGAGTACCTTGTATTACAAATATATTACTTATTAAAATACATTCATTGAAACCAACCTGTGTCGCAGTTTTCTTGACCAGCTCCAACTCCCCTTCTAAACTGGCATCTAACAAGAGCGCCAGGGGATCGAAGCTGACCCGCCTGGCTAAGGTGATCTTACTACCCTGCTTAAGATTACCCTTCTTGGACCTCCTAACCACATTCGACTCACTATTACTCTGTACATTTTGATTATTCAAATCGACAGAATTAATTTGCTCGACTATATCTAGAACCATATTGTTTTTACTATTTTGTTCCTCGATCGATTTACTGTCCGAAGTCAACTCGCTTGAGGAATTTGTCACTAGGACCTTGTCCAACTCGTCGCTTCCGTTCGAATTGCAATGGGCACCTCTGACTGTGTTGACTTTGTCGGAAATCTTCACCGACATATCGGCACTGCTCTCGCTGCTTTCCAAATTCAAATGATCCATCTCAGGAAATAAGAAAGCAGGTGGCATTTCTATTCGACGGTTAATGCTAACACTGACTCCATTGTTCTTGGTCCCACTTGTGAGATTTCTGAGTTTCGGCTGCTCACTGAGCGGCTGTTTCTTTATTGTTAGAGGCCGTGCTTTAATGATCATCTGCTGATTTTCTGACTGAGCGTTTGCAAGGTTCGAGGGCTCCTTTTGATTCTGGCCTTGAGATTCGTTTTCGCTAGACGATTCAGACATCGGAGATAATGGTAAATTTTGTTCGACTTGTTTATTTTGCTCGTTTTGCTGGGCAAAATTTATATTCTCGGCAGTCTGTCTTGGTGGTGTCTGAAAATTCATTACAAACTATTATTACATATTTTAAATTGGTATTAGTACAAATATTAATATACATGGTGTCCGGAAATAAGTGCCGGTCAAAAAAAGACGTTATTCGTTGACTGAAAAAGAATTTTTTCAAAAAATTTAAAATAATATTCATAAGTATTTGTCATATTTTTCATACACACAAACAAATCAATAACGAAGTATATAACCAAAAAAAAATTTGAATAATTTTTGGTCAATTTTACTTTTTCTTTATTATATGCAATTCAATTACTGTAATCTAAATTGCAACCAAGTATTAATGATAATGAAAAAATAATAACTGATATCAATTTCCCGTTTAATATACATAAAAAATTAAGAAATAAGTTTCCTTATAATTTCATTATATAGAGTTCTTAAATTGATATAACAAACCAGCTTCTATGAGTTCTTGAGTACAAAATAAGACGATAATAATTAAAAGTCTTCTTTCGTATTCTATCCCATTCTCAATAGAGGTTCTTTCAATGTTACACAGAGTTTGAAGAGTCTGGCAGTATACGTATAACAAGGGCCACCCGGTATCATCAACGTGATGCAATTTACACCTTATATTATTTCACCTCGAAATGAATTTTTTTTAGATGAATTCTTAAGTTTTTCTTAGATGAAGGTTCTGTTAATGATAATAATGTGTTTAAATATAATTATGATTAAGAAAATATCAAATATAAAAAATATTTTGAAAATAAATTATTTCTCCGTAATAAAGGCCCAATTCAAAAAAGTTTATAGATTATTTTCGTCTTATGTTTTTGAGAGGAATCTAGAAAGAAATTCTTGTTATACCAATAAATCAACAAGCTATTTATCGAGTTATTACAACATTAACGTATATGAACACTGTAAACCCAAATATTTTCCCGCACTCACCAAATGCCACACTTACTCATTTTACATATGCTCATCAATCAATATATGCTATTCTTCAAACAGATGCTGATAAGTCAACAAAACATATAATAACATACCTTGACTGGTGGTTTAGGTGGTAAAGCGGGCTTTGGCACTGCTTTATCAGTGCTGACATCGGGTGTACATAGAGGAGTACTGGTGCTCTGAGGAGGTGACAGCAAGATGCTTTGCGAGGAAGATAAATTCTGCCCGCTGTACCCAGAGCTGTTGGTACTGGTAGAGATACCGGACGCGGTGTTGCGCACCACCGGTGGTTGATTGCCTGATGTAGTGAGAAGATTGTGGGAGACTGTCTGGGGCTGCACTGGCTGTATTTTGGTGGACGATGTTTGATAGATGGGTGAGGGTTTGCTGCTAGCCACCTGGATTGCCGTTGGAGCTACGCTCGATACCGGTTTCTGTAAATATATTTCACATATCTTTGAATATATTTTATATCACATTGTAATAAATATATTTAAAATAAAAGACTACATATTAACTTATAACAGATTACATATTTGGACTATTTAAAAAAAAATGAATTATATATGAAAGAAAAAGTTATGTAAATTTTAATTATGATTAAAGTATTTTTAAGGTTTCACTTTATTGTATGGTTGTTCGTCCGTTACAGTAAAACATTTCATTAAACGATATTAAGATTAAAGGTATAATATTTAACTGGTGAAATATTCATATTTTTTTTTAAATCATTTTTAAACAACTCTAAAGTGGACATTTGTTTTAGATACAAAATATAAAAAAAAAACAGCAACACTAAATCAGATATGTAGCCTCACTAGCCTAGGTTATTGTTATAATATACATAAGTACTCGATTCACAGCTAAATTGAAACCAATAATTGTAAAACATATATTCTTACCACATATCCTACAGAATTAGAAGCCAGACTGGAATTTGAGCTGGTAGAACTAGCTGAAGCAGCACCCTTGATCAGATTGTCCATTCTTCCTAAAGCCCCACCTTGGATTGCTTTATTGCCTTTACTTGCCACCGGCTCTGCGGCAGCATTTTGCGACAACCTGACATTCTGATGTGCAAATGTCACATTTTCCTTGCCCTCCTGACTCAACTTATTATTAGCTTCGGCTTTCTGCACTTGATAAGTGTATTGCTCATTGTGATACGTAGTGGCTGTTTCAGCCTGGCTAAGTGGCGTAGCTAAACTCTTGTTTATGACAGATAGAGGCGTTGAGTGCACCGTCATATGATTGATATTAGAAACTCCGGCAGTATTGATTTTCCCGCTTTCATGGCAAGATACATCAGAGCCAACTTTACCATTCGTCTCACCAGGTTTCTGTTTGGATCCAACATTTGCAGTGGGGAATTTTGTATTGTAAGGCAGAGTCTGATATTTTGGATCCGATTTACTGGCCGCAAATTCTGGAAGAAATTCTTGCTCGTTAACTTTAGGCTCCTTGTTAGCAGTTTGCGTTGCACTATTCGAGTTTGGCGAATAGTTCATCTGCTTTTGGAAGTCAGCATTGTACTTGTTCATATGATCAGGCAATTGCTTTTGGTCGTTTTGCTGCGAGTACATGTTGCTGATGCCCTGCTGCACTTGACTGGCGTATGCATTAATGTCACCATGCTTGGACTGATATTGAGACATGTAGTGGTTGTCAATCTGCATGGGGTTGGATTGTTGAACGTGTGGATAACCGCCATTATTGTAGAGTGGATTGCCGGCTTGCTTTTGCTGAAGATAGTGAGCCTCTTGCTGCGTAAGGTGGTTCTGTAGAGCGATATTCTCATTTTGAGTCAGCTGCTTAAGTGGTACGTTGTTTTGGATAATGTTTTGTTTCAAACCCTGAAATGAAAAGAATTTTCCAGTTTATATATCTTCAAAACGTGTCAAGTCAATGGGAATGTGTATTTATGCCAAAATGCTTTCAGATATGCCAGCCAGGACATATATAGTTATCAGATAAAAGTACATACCGACTATGATGTGACAATACATCCTACCTATTAAATACAAAATTTTACACAAGAAGTAAAAAACGTTTCTGACTCTATTTAATTTACTAATTGTTAAATATTCTTTGCGAAATTTATACATTAACTCACATTCTCTATGTTAGTAAGAGCCGTTTACATTGAATACAAAGCATTCTAAAGTTTTTGTTAGTCAGGAGTTATTGATTTTGGATATGATATACTTTATCTTAAGATAGTAGATATAAGAGATCATGATTTTAAATAAAAATTTAATATTTATTTGTTATTGTTGCAATATGAGTGATAGTCTAATGGCAGAATGATTTTTAATTGCAGAAGATGATTAAATTTTGTCAATAAAATGGACAGTGGATTGGCATGTAAATTTGTGTATGTAATTACATGATAAAATGTTTTGGGTTTAATTGGTAAGCCACTTAAATCGGCATCAGAATTCAGCTTAACTTTTGTAGTACCACCAGCACTGTACTGAATAGCCCGAATATCTATAACTGTTGGATCTCCCGTTTTACGACCCTGTCAGTAGCCTGAGTAACATAATTTTGACGAATCAGCATAATTGTTTATAAATGTAAAATTAACGTTTACGGTATCATAGGGAAAAGGATGCTTCTTACTTCTTTAGTTTACAGAGATATAATTACTTAGTAAGTGGATCGTCCTGTTTTTTAACTTTCGCTCTATTGCGCAGAGTCACACTCTATTTGAGTGTAACCTGGTATCACATATTTTTGCGCAACGCTTACATTTTGCTGCATACTCACGTTGAATAGTGTGTTGCTCAAAATATTGCTCCTATTCTGGTAAGTGTAAGCATCAGAAAAAATTACATTTGGTAATTTTCCTATGTAATTACCAAATGTATCTGCTGTATCTTTATCTTTCTAAATAGGCTATGATAAAAATTGCAGAAGTGCTCCCTATTAAATCTGGAGCTGTTTCCTCAAACCAGCAACACATGGTAAGATGCGATACTAAATTATAAACAATGAAGTTGTGGCAAATGAGTTGCGTTTTAAAATATCACACATTTGCGGTTAAAAAAGGGCAAACCTAGTCTCTAAGTCAACTGTCAACAAAATTATATCACCTTTTTCAGGCTCTATGTAGGTCTAATGTTTTCTCCAGTCTTGCTCTTTCTTCTGGACAATGTGAGCATCATAGTCGCTGCTTGTAATATTTCCCACATCATGAGTAACACAGATGTCATACATAGCTTTTTTAAAATATATAGAGCTAGATTTTTATCATGAAATGCTATTTCAAACGTTCATAGGCAATTCATTTTTTGAACAGTATTTTTTGTAGGCATTATAAAGGTTTGTTATGGAATGGAAACAACGTTCTAAGAACAAATTTGTTGCGTCCTTTCTACAGTATTAAGAGAGCATCTTTGGTATACCATCCAAAAAATTGGACATACTTAAGAATTTTCGGTTAATACCGCATTCAGGGGTTATATTTCGTAATACATTTTGTATCTCTCTTCCACATGGAACCATCCTGAAATTGGATTTCTTCACCCACGATTGGACAATAAAAGGCCCTAATCCAAGTGTGCTCAGAAGCATATTTCTGCATATCTCATCTGCACATCATTTGAATTCAAGTGACAAGAAATAATGCAAAGTTCCTTCTCGTCTTGGTTCATCTGTTGAAGTTTTTTGCGAAACATTGCAATAATTGACCAGCCCTGCCACATAGTGTTACAAAACTTATCGAAAATTCCTTTGCGCATTTCATCTTATATTTTAGGACAGTCTCTTTTCTTACTTTTCCAAAGAAATTTGATGTGCATCTCTCTCCAAGTTGTCTACTAAATCTAATTCTTTCATGTTGTATTTTGCTGTTCTTATGTTTTTTGTAAACAAAATATTCTTTCCCCTCTATTTGAAGCTTTTTATCTTTTGATCCTCTCCATGTGGCTGCAGGTATTGCCTAACAAATTTATGCGGGAATGTATCTTTACACTTAGGAGCTAATGCAATTTCCATTTTTATGTCTTTTTAAACATAACATCAGTTAGCAGATATTTCAACGAAGATTTTATGATTTCTAGATTGTATACAGATGAAGGTTAAGAATGAAAGATATATCCTATATCTTTATCTATAGAACAATCGCATACAGCTGAAACTAACTAATGTGTATTTATTGAATTGTATTTAATAAGTATTGTTTATATTTCAACTGCTACCAGTTTCTGCTTTTAATAGACATACTAGTTTATGTTTGTAATTTTCGAACTTAAAAAGACACTACATACTTAAATTTGTTTTACTTACTTAGATGTGTGTCTAATTTTCTGACACACATTCTAATGCCATTCAGAGTTACAGTAATTATTTAGGTTTATAAAATTTAGGAAAAATTGTAGTTACAATGTTTACTATATGTAGGCAAAGTTATGAAATATCCACAATGTCTTTTATTCTACTCTATCGATACTTATAATATTTTTTTATAATTTAAAAAAACGCAATATTCCTAAATCCGGTGCTTGCTTTTACTATTATCCCTCATATAATTATGAACTACTTATCAAATATCAATCTACACATATAACAAAATCGTAAAAAACTGAGTCTGTATATTAAACATTTTTAAGGAAACTGAGTGCTTCCAATTACAAACATGCTACTTTGTCTGTTTGTCGGTATGTCTGATTGTGCACACCTTTGTTGTGCGCGCTAATGTCAGCAAGGCTGAACGAATTTGGATGTGGTTTTCAATGATGTATTTAGATTAGCTTGGGTTAACATTTAAGCATGCTTTCATTTCAATCGCTTCACAAATAAAAAAGATATATCAACCTTTAGTTTACATTCATTTTGCATGCTAATATCAAAAGCAGCAGAACTGATTTGGCTGTCAACGCCATCTAATAGCGTTTTAAGTAAACTTTGTGTTCATAAAGCTCAGATAAAAGAAAAAAAAGACAAAAAATCCTAATAACTCTTCTTACTCCGAATTCCATGCGAATGAATTATTATAGAAATTGTAAATAAGTTTTAATTCTATTTAAAATATTTATAAAAATAATAGGCATTATACTAAACTATTATAGCCAATAAGCTTGACTGAGTTTTAAATCAGCATATGGGACACTAAAAATTATAGCCTATTTGAAAGTAGTAGGTAAAATCGAAGGATAATTCCAATCATTTTCCTATAAATTCAGGATAATATGACATTTATCCAAATTGATTGTCATTTATGATATATACAAGTATATTTTCAAAAGATTTTACAGCCTTTTAAAATATATATTGTTAAAATTATAATTGATAAGCTTTTGAAAGAGGCTCCGTTCGCGAGGAAATGATAACATAGTATCATTTTAAAGAAGGAATATTTTAATTACACATTTTGTTGATTACATTTTAGAACACACTTCCCAAATAATTATTAACATAGCGCTGGAATCTGAGCACCTACATAAATATTTTATGCACAACTGCCTTCCGAGATAAGTACCCTACATAACAATGAAAACTGGATTTAAATCCATACAGTAAAATCCAAGTTTTATACGAACAAACAATGACAGAAACACGTCTGTTTTATATAAATAAAAATTATAAACAAACATTAGTAAATATAAACAGAAAAATAACAAGCGATATGAGTTAAATTGTTGGTCTCTTAAACAAAATAAATAATTGCGCTCCATACTGAAATGTTTTTCAGGTGCATAAAAAGAGTATATGATTGTGCTAAAACTTGTTTAAAAAAGTATATACCTAATTGTGCTAAAGCTTGTTTGTTTTAGTGCCAAATTTCTTTTGGCATATTTATTGATAAATTCATTATGTTTCTTCCTCTTCTTTAGCAGACTTAGGTTTCTCAAGGAGCTTATGCCAAGATAACCTATTGTTGGCTATCGTTCTCCAGTTCTTGGTCCATAAAATGTTAAATTCTTACCGAACAGTCTATCCATCTCAGTCGAGGTCTGACTTTTGGTCGAGTGCCAATTGGTTTGGTAATAAACATTATTTTAGCACTTCTCGCCCTGTTCATTCATAAAAGTTTTTATTATGTTTACACGATAATAAATAGCAATGACTCGAGACGAGGTGTGCTATCTTATCTTTGCAGTTGCATTTCTGGATAACGAACAGTCAGTTGTTGTACTCATACATCAAACTTTAAAATGTTGAGAAAGACTTCAACCAAAAAGCCATCAATCTGAATTTTTGAATTTAATATGAAATGTTGCAAACTTTTATTTTAATTAATCAGTGATTTCAATATATCAGCCTCAAATGCTTTTAATTTATGGAGAATCCCTAAAGTTAAAACTTTGTCGCTAGAGTAACTTTTCTTCATTAAAAAAGTTCAATTCATGTATGAATAAAGCAATGCGACATTTTTAAGTTCAGTGTGGCGAGTATGAAAAAAAAAGATTTCATTTAACATCAATATAGATACCAAGTGAAAAATAGTAACTGGTTGATTTAATAAATATACTTATGGATGGGCTTATTGAAAAAATATCGATATATCGATATTTTTTATTGGCTAAATCGATCTATTTTGGCGATTTTAATATTTCGATATATGTATCGATATAAATATCAAGTATCGATATAAAACATCAAGTATCGATGTATCGATATAAAATATCAAGTATCGGAAACGTATCAAAATGGATATTTTTTCCAATGGCGACACTAAATACTGTTGTCCTGTCGCAACCGATTAAAAACTGCTGGAATTCAAAGTTTTACAAGAACGGAGTGAGTGAAGAAAAACTCGTGTTTGTCTATAACTTTCTTTAATTGTGTTTGTTTATATAAAAAACATAACCTCAAAGCCTCAAGCTGAATGCTCACTATGCACTCAAATTATTCAAAGTAATTTATGATTGTATTCAATTGTATTACAGTGAGTGAAGTGAATTTATATGTTTTACATATCATGTATAGTGTTGTATAGAACCTGGAACAAAAATAAGTGATAATACAACAAATTTAGCAGCACGTTTAAAAAATAACCGACATTATACGTTGTTGCAACTTAAAAATACAAGATACATTTATTAGAAATAACGTTCATTGTTTAGTATTTATTTAGTAATCTGAGATTGTATTGAACTAAACTAGATCAAATACACAATATTTTTTTAGAACGCCAATATTATCTTTAAGTCGCACCTATATATCGATTTTTTTTCGAAATATCAAATATATCGATACTTTTAAAATGTATCGATACAATATATATCGATAGTTTTTGGCACTTCCGACATCTCTACTTATACTACTGATATTATTTACTTAGATCCTTTTTTCTTTGAAAGTCAATTAAAAAAATGGCTTTCCAAAGACATTATCAACCCTTACTTGAATATAAGAAATAACCGAAGAAGTAACTCAAAAAAACTCTCAGAAGAACTTTAAAATATAAATTCACAAATGTAAAATACATGTGAAAATTACAAAAATTAACAATATCTTGATTTATGAATTTTAAACAGATGATCAGTTTTAATTCGTAATGGCCGTAATAATAAAAACCGGCCAAATAGAGGTTCGGTACCATTTTAGATAATGCGATGGTGATAAATTTTACTCAATATAGACCTCGTTATCAACGTGACCAATTTTCTTAAAACTTTCCCGCCTAAATAGTCTTCGAGGTCGTGAGAAACGAAAGCGACTTTTCACCGATTTTTGACAGGAAAAAAATTACATTAAAAAAATTATTCATATATTTTTGTGGTCACATTTTACTAAAAATTTCATTTAATTCTCAAACTGATAACTTTAAAAAAAATGCCCATCACATACGGGCACTGAAATAATCCACAAGTGTTTCATTTTTCCAATTCTGGTATGGAACGTACAAACTAACTTTTCGAAAGAAAAAAATAATTTTGTTTCTAGCACCTAAATGACAAAAGATGTTTAATGTGTCTCGTTTGGTTCTATATTAAACAGAAATTTCCTGTTTTAAAAAAAAATTACATAAATCTGTGTACGCAAACCAAAATGCAGTTAACCTTAAAAAAAATTTTCAATTTTCAAGCTTGTTAAGTCATAAATAGAACATTGTAACGTTTGAATATTTTACGTACCGAGGCTGTTAAAAACTTAAAAAAGTGCGGAACAACACACAGTTGTGTCATCCAGTAAAATTTTATGGTACTGCGTTCCTTATAATATTTAGTGGCACGAAAAATTCTAAATCACTCAAATGTGAGATACAGCAATAAACAATAATGAACGATATCATATCTTTCGCGTAGTACAGACAACGTAAGAATGTACTGATTAAGTGTTCCATCGTGTGTCAAGGCCAATTGTAAAATAATTATTCTGTAATTAATGATAACTATAATATTGTATTCCACTAAATTTCTTGAACATTTAAAATAAATTGTGTTTAATGACGTCTTTAAAAAAAAACATAAATTACAGAAAGCGCCCATAAACATTCTAAGTGTAACCTAGACGCGCTATTACAACGAAGCCAAGAAGAAAATAAAAAAAAGTTACGAGAAAAACGCGTCCGCAGAACTCGACGCGTTATTCATTCGACAAAATTCGTAACTTCAGTGTTGTGTGAACACTACCGAAATAGAGAAATAAGCGCCAACATTCACAGCCATTTGTCTATGTCAGTCGGATACCCGGGAATCGGCTAATTAAAATCAATTTCGAGCCAGATATAACGGAATCATAGACGCTAGCGGCGATACGAGATACAATATTTAAAACCACATTAGGTTTTCTTAATTTATATGTATAATTTTTTTAATTAAAAAAATGTACTACTCAAAAAATAACGACATATTAAACAGTTATGATGGCCACTCACGATAATTAAGTAAAAACATAATTTAAAAAAGTGCTTTCTTACTAACAAACTGCTATCAAATGTCAAATTTCAAAGGTCTACTCGGATAATTTTCGTTTCTTATGTTTTCTTGGTTTTTCGTGTTTAACATTTGTTAATTTGTGTCCTTATTTGCATATTGACCATATAGTGAAAAAAACCGAAAAAACCTAAAATATATGAACACTTATTATTTGCAAAAACAAAATTGTTTGTACAAAAGCTTGTTATACCAATTTTATTACGAAATCAGTGAGCGTACTATGTAACTATCCAAAACAAGATGTAACATAAGTTTTTTTTTTCAATTACATAGAGGTAAACATTGAAAAATTCACTATCGATAAAATGTATACTACATTTATCGATATTGAATTTTTCCCCAAAATATATTACAGACATTATCACATGTTATGTGGAACGTTGATTTTAGCGAGATCATAAGACACGAATATTTGGTAATCGAATTAGCAAGTAGTTTCGATTTTATCACTGACCGTGTTCTATGATTTGAGAATGTCGAAACTGAAGGTTCATACTTCAACCGCTAATACAGACGCAATTGTAAAATGAACTTGCTAAAACACACAACTACAAACAGTAAATTAACCTAATGAATGTACATAATACAAACGGCTAAAAACAGCAGGAAACACTCATTGCTAAATTTAGACCGGAAAAACAATCTGAAACTTACGAAGCGTTTAAAAAATATATATATTTGCGAACTCACTTCGAAAAAGCAACAAACACTAGCGACTATCCAAAACACTATATACACAATCACACTCGTGATAAACAAATAATAAAATTCCTTAAATCGCACCAGCCCGTAACCGCTGTGAAGGTAACACAGTAACAGTTCAAACGTTTTGTAAATCATTTCGCCCGCGCGCTCATCGAGTCGATCGAGTAGCAAAAATCTACTAAACACTAAATTGCAATGCGCCGAGTAACAGTGCGATACCGACGTCCATGTTGTGATAAATGCGATTGGTCAATCTGCGAACAGCAAAGCCGTTTGATTGGTTAAATTTGGCGCGCGCGAGTTGTGATTGCTGGCGGCGCGCGCGTTCGCTACTACCGACCCGCGAACTGATAAATTGTAACACGGTTAACATTCTTAAGGAAGGTAGTTACCGTACATTATCGACAATAATGAATGATTATTCAAATTTATTCAGTGTCTTTTGTATTCTAGATCTTGGCAGCGAAGACACTTTCAAGTGCAAGCGGATTTAATTAGCGACACTCCACAATAAACTACTTTCATTTCAGCCAATGTTTCTTTTGTGTCGACTGAAACGTCCGTTCATTGAAATTGCAATAGTGAATGAGTTTATCTCTCGTTATGAAATGTTTAATGTTTTCTGTTTATGTAAAACGAATTCAATAGTTCAAGTGGAATTTCGTGGAAAGTAATTTCATTCTTAAAAACAAATAATCAAAATATTTTTAATAGAAACATTAATATTGAAGCGTTAAATTCGTGCCGTTTTGAACAAAATTGGTCTTAGAAATTAAATATGATAAATGATGGTCCCATTTTTGTTTTAAATAACCTATCCAGTGACTTATTGGATTGCGTCTAAGGAGGTTTTGGTCTTTAAAAAACATTGGTTCCATGTTTCAACTACCGATCTTTTGAAAAGTGTATGTGGTCACTACGGGTGCTAGAAGTTACAACTTTTTGATATATTATTATTCAGAAGTGCCCATGTACGAAAATGAGATCGGCAAAAATGCATATAGTATTGAACCTAGGTTTTATACGTTTAAAAACGACAATTACAGAAATTAAAAGAAAAAAATCATGGAAATGAGAAATCATATATTTTTTTATGAAAGGTCAGATTATTTTTTATAATAGTTTCTAAAGGTTATTTCTACGGAACTTTTTGAACATGCAAGATGAAACAAAGGATAGATTGTATCCCGTTGTATTTATCGTGCACAAATATAATATAACTCAAGTGGGTCCAAAGGTCGTTCAGAAATCCCCCCGTAGAACACTAAAAACAGCGAAAACGATATTTGTCAACACGGAGCGAATGTAATATGCCTATGAACAGTTTATTTTTAATTAATTTAGGCGACCGCTGCACATTAAACAAGGGATGGATATTGATAATTTGTTTGTAATTTCTAAAAAGTATGCACTTCGTCAGATTTTTGTTATTTTTAATTTTTAAAAACAATTCTTGATTTGTTCCAAATATAATATTTGCGCTTTTTTAAAGGCAGCTGTTTTGTTTTGTATTATGTTTACAAATTGTTTTATGTTTACAAAGTTTATTCTTGATAGTTAATTTAAACTCAATTGTTTGGTTTTTCATTATTATAAAAAATATTCGTTTTTATTTAAATAATAAAGATAATAATGCACTAGCACCAACGCAAATTTTGCGCTAATTGTCTTAACATTATTGATGTGTAAAGATGGAATATAACACTTTACAACGACTTTCTATACTAGAGTATCTATAACAAAAACTGAAACACCTTAAATAAAATGGCGGTCTGTTATTTAATGACGCACTGAGGGATTGACAACGGAAGGCGAAACAACCGATCGTTCGCTCTCTTCGCTACCGATTTGTTTCACTTTTCGTTACGGTACAGTTTCTCAACATACGACCTTACACTACCATGGCAAATGTCTATAACAATTCTCTGATATACTATATGTATATCAGAGAATTGTTTAAATTTGTTTTATCTTCAAGGTAGAATATGGAATAACCATTTTTTTCACGTCGATTCACATAAAAATGTACCTACCAGTTACTTACAACTAAAAATATAATCAAGGTACATTATTACTTTTTCAAAATACCTGCCAATTAATGAAAAAAAAATCAAAACACATGATACTGACCAATATAGTGTGCGCTTGTTTTTGAAATTACCGATATTCGTACAGTTTCTAAGCGACTCTCTACAGACAGTGAAAAGGATGCGACACGACCAACGGTACTGTATCACTTCACAGACGCAATTAATCACACTCGATCATTCGTTGTTAAGATTAAACTCATTCAGGCATGTCTCGTGCATTTCTTTACTTACGACCGTAACTTCAACTGTAAATGAATATTTTAATAACAATGACGTCAGACGCTCATTGTCTATTTGTCTATTGTTCTATCCGCCGTGTCAACATAGACTCTAGAGTTACGCATAATTATTTGATTTAAGTAAAATTAATAAACATACTCCTAAGTTTGAATAATGCTTATACTTTCATTTATATAATATATATATATATATATATATATATATATATATATATATATATATAAATGTATAATTAATTCTATCACTATTGTTCTCTTTTTTATAATTCCATCTTCATAAAAATTACTGAAGAAATTTTAATGGAACTTTCAATGAAACTCCTGTTCATAATTTTTAGAATAGCACAAAAGTTATAGGATATATTTTAATTTTTTTTTATATATTCGATTTATATTGATAGACCAATTGAATATAATCGATGACGAACAATCATCACGTCCCATCACTATACGCATATATTGCATCACTTACTCCGACTGACTCCCTATCGATTGCGAATATTTTCAGACAAAGACAAGAAGCAGAAGAGACAACAAGTTGGAGACGTGATATTAAGCGGTAGTGTACATCTGTTTACATAATAAAATATAATAATTAATAATAAACTTAAATATGAGGAAAATATGTTTTTTCCTATTTCAAAAAGACTATAACGCACTAACAGAAAGTTTTTCAAAATGAAAAAGTTAGAAAAATTCAGGTCCATTAAAAGGGTACAGTATATAATGAAAATTAAGCTTCAGTTAATTAGTGATGCTAATACGAATCCAGCGAGATCTCACATATAAAAATAAGTCAAGCCATTCAAGCTACAGGAGTAAATAAAGACCACACATAAATACACACGAAAGGCTAGTCCCCTTTTCGCTTTTGCGCAATCGACTAAAAAAATACATATAATATATAAACATAAAAATGTTTAGGTCTTTGGCAAAAAAATATTGAATGGTTTCGAGCGGCAATCTTTACATCAAATAAAATTGTACTTGACCAAATGTTTTTATATTAAAAAATGATTGAATACAGAAAACAATACTTATGTAACAACTCGCCAGTGGGATTCCAGATAGTTTCATCACGCGCCGACATCTGGGAGTATGAAAAAAGATATGAAAAATCACGAACGAAACAAATCTTTTAAAGAAATGGCTCCCAGTCGGCGCAGACAGAACTATCTTAGAAGCAGTTGGGTTTTTCACAAATCTCAGTAAACCTGCTAAGATACCCTTCGTATATCAGTTCGATTCTTTTAACTTATTTTTATAGACATTTATTTTATACTTGGAAAATTTTCATAAAAATTGCATTTTACTAACGAGTAATTAAGATTTATCTATACGAAAGGCTTTAAATAGGTACCGAAATGGGACGGGATAATAGAAAAATAGAACTTTTTCAAATAATTACTAACGACCTTTCGCTACCTACAAAGTATCAATGATGGATTCCTAGTTTCCAGTTAATTTCAAAGACGCACTGAGTTGCATGGAGGAGGGTTACTGAATTGCAACGGCATTATAATGGTAATAACGGAGTTGATATACCACATACTAAAATAGATTCATTCCATACTTTTTTATTTGGCGCCCATGCGGCGCTGGAAAGGATCTGACACTTGAAAGTGTCCATAAAATGTTCCAACAATATCTGTAGGTATATAAGGGGACATATTGCTCTTTCTTATCAATTTTCTTTCGGATGTGCTAAATTCCCATTATTGTATATCGGAAGAGGTCATAAAACTGCCAACTGCCTTCTGCAATGCCGGCATCAGAAATAGAACTTTGTTGCAATGGCCATCGCACCAAATAGATTTCCTTACCATCGTTATTTTTCCCTAAACTATATATAATATACAAATATTATATAGACAATAATAGAATACATGACCATAATTAGATTTAAGTTAGGTCAAAACAGGGTGGAAATATGTGACTGCCGCAGTTTATATGTTCTATAACCCCTTTTCAATATTTTCAACAATATCCACAAGTACTGCTCTATTGTTCAAGCTGTCAAGCTTCGAACGATCTGAATTCTGACTTTCGAAACGCATCGACGATTAATGTTTTTGAAAGTCTTTTGCACAATAATTCCAATCCGGATGCCTTACCACCACCCACCCTTGTTCTCCTATCCTGTCTTATTCTATTTCTCTTCCCAATTCATAAAAATCCTTAAAGTGTTACAATTTTCGCGAAAAGTCCATTGCAATCCTCCACAATACTAATTTCTGATTATGTAGTGTTTTAGCTGACGTGAGAGGCAACGTGGCATAGCTGATACAGTTTGAAGCGATGTTTTTCTATTACCTGGTAGTTATGGGCGTGATTCAAGCTGGGAGCATGCGGCACGTGGTTGAAAGGTTCGACGGCTGCGATATTGCCTCGCGCCGGCTGCGTTTTGCCCAATCCGTTGGCGCTGGCTCCGTATCCGGACAGTTGCACCGGTGCCGGGTTGTTCAATCTGCAAGCGTGTAGTTAGGTTATTGATTTATAAGCATTGCTGTCTGTCTTCTCACCCATTTAAATATCAATTAGTATAGTGCACCTGTGCCTGTTACAGGAATGTTTGTTTTACTATTGGTTAGTTAAGTTTAAGAGACAAATTTTCCATTAACACAAAGTTATCTGAAAAAGTTGTCTATTTTTCGTACATAAAAATTTGTAAATCTACATTGTTATATAAATATTGAAAATTATTTATATACACTAGACCGTTTTGATAAAACTTTCTTTAGATTCTGAATGATCATGGGGAGCTGAGCAGTTATGATAAATATAAGAAAAAGTTGGAAAAAAAGTGTCTTCTTTCATGCTTCCTTTGATTAAGCAGTAAAATATATATCGAAGTAATGTATGAAAGAATGAAGTTACGAATAAAAAGTTGGATTCGTAGATATACCTGGAGAGAAAAATAACTAGAAAAGTAGTGGCTCCATTTGAAAGCGAAAAAGACTAAGGATACCAAGTTTTTCTTTTATGAAAAATACTTAGACTAACTACTTATTAATTACTGAAATAAATACGAGCAATGCGAGGTGCCAGCGCTAGTTAGTAAATAATGATAAACCTAATTGAAAATAGATAGCAAGACCACATAAGGCCACGAAGGAAATTTTCGCTGCAATTAATCAATATTACACATCCCTATTTTATCTTTTTTCCTTTGTTACGCCACTCGAAGCCTATTTGAACGTCGCATCACTGTCTTAATGTTACATTAAACTATATTTGTGCTTAAAATAGATATTAACAGCTTTACACTATATACCATTAATTTGAAATCGTAGACTTTGCTGCTTCGCGCTGAGAAATCAGCCAAATTATGGATCCTTTATTGTAATATTTATCATCTATTATTTGTTTACGAAAAAAAAACCACGTTCAATAAAGACATTTACTCTAAGCGTTGGAAAGTAAAACTAAGCAGTTCGAGTGCCATAAAAATAAATAAACATAAAATGTAGTACAAACAATAAGACAGAAACACAAAGCAAGTTGAATAAATATCATTCTAACTGGTAATCAATCATCAACTACTAAGCAACTCTATAACTCCATTACTGAAGCGATTAATGGAGTAGAATAAAATATTACGCACCTCACAATGCTGCATTGAAAAATGTGAGTGCATGAAAGTTAGGTGGTGACGCTGCAAGATATTCGTTGGCACTCAAGGTCACTCTTTATACTTGATATATGACTGGTTTTAGCAGGCAATATAGAGTTTTGGTAGCAGCCTGGCATGTTGATATTATAGACTTTTCTACATAGCAAAAAGCTTTAACCTAATATGCTAGTAAACTTATGACTATCCTAGGTTTCTTTAACAGTCTTTATGACACTTTTGGACCTGTCTAATAGTTCTTAATATTCCCGTTAAAATCCCGTAATACGTAGTGACAGACGAGTTGTTATGTTGAACTACATTAAAGACAAACGAAAGAGGCAGAGAAAGTTAGTTCTGAGTACTTATATAGACCTGCGTCTTCGTTTTAGAGTAGTTGACAAGTTAAACTAACAGATAATTTAGTAACTAAATGTTTTCAGTTATTGCGTAACATACAATCTATAGTCTCCAAATAGCAGTTAAAGGCGCAAAACATTGAAAGTTAGTAATAAAATTATAACTTTATAATGCAAACTTAATTGCCTTCCAGGCCATTTCGGCTAATACAATCCAAGGCTCTTGTTTAAAGAAAGTAGTTAAATAATGCAATTAAAAATATGGTTAGGGCGATTAAGCAAAGGAAGTGGGCCTTGATCGCATATCTCTAGGCCAAATGTTTGAATGGACTAGTGTGACCCTGCGATTAGTCCGCGCAAATATTACGATGATAAATAATATCTTTCAGACCGGTTTCTTCAAAGAAACAGTTTGAAGTTTGACAAAGCATTTTTGAAGTGGCACTTCTTTGAGGAAAATGGACTATCATCCTGGGACTAAACTAGCCGTATGACGCCCAACGTCATGTCCTTATTAGAGTGGACCTAATGCTAGCTGTAGGCTCTGCTAACAAATAACTCGTATGTTTAGACGCTATTGCGCTATTGCATATACTATAGAATTCCTATCTGTTAACCACCCTAATAAATAACTTACACGTATACACACACAATTGTATTTTAAATCGTGTAATTACAATTAATTACAATGAGTGACGCAAATCTATAGTGCTTTTCTGAAAAACTTATATATTTTGTTGCGCATGAATAACGCGCATTTTCCACATTTTCTTTTCTTTCGCTACAAACATTAATAATAATTTCTACGCAAATTTACAGAAAAATAAAAGTTACACTGTGATACTAGGATTTTTTAAAATTTCTACTAATAAGGTACAAGCAGTACAAATTAGGCATTGTCAATTTGCCAATAAAAGTTTACGATTACTACAAAACTTAATTAACAATGCCAAGGTTGTAAAATATTTTAGCCAAATTGTAAATATACTTCTCGATCCCTTCTTTAAAATTTCTACTAATAAGGTACAAGAAGTACAAATTAGGCATTGTCACCTTGCCAATAAAAGTTTACGATTACTACAAAACTTAACACTGCCAAGGTTGTAAAATATTTTAGCCAAATTGTAAATATATTTCTTGATCCCTTCTTTAAAATTTCTACTAATAAGGTACAAGAAGTACAAATTAGGCATTGTCACCTTGCCAATAAAAGTTTACGATTACTACAAAACTTAATTAACAATGCCAAGGTTGTAAAATATTTTAGCCAAATTGTAAATATATTTCTTGATCCCTTCTTTAAAATTTCTACTAATAAGGTACAAGAAGTACAAATTAGGCATTGTCACCTTGCCAATAAAAGTTTACGATTACTACAAAACTTAATTAACACTGCCAAGGTTGTAAAATATTTTAGCCAAATTGTAAATATATTTCTTGATCCCTTCTTTAAAATTTCTACTAATAAGGCACAAGCAGTACAAATTAGGCATTGTCACCTTGCCAATAAAAGTTTACGATTACTACAAAACTTAATTAACACTGCCAAGGTTGTAAAATATTTTAGCCAAATTGTAAATATATTTCTTGATCCCTTCTTTAAAAAAAGTTAACAATGAGTACATGCAAACTTGTCACACAATTATATACGAGGAAATTGCCCCTAGTAAATATGGTAATCTTTATTAAAAAATTGAATATGTTTATGTTCACATTTTATTAGACTTTCCATGCAAAAATTAAAAGCATTAAAAAGAAAATATTTTTTCATTCAGTAGGATTTTTTACACAGTGGATAATACAGTTGTTTTTTTTTATATCTTCCCTCAAAATTGGATAATGCGACTCCACCGACATTCATATTGGCACGGCATCTGATTTTCCAAAAGTCTTGCTTAAAAGAACATGATAAAGATCTTAGCTACCTCTCAATTCTATCTAAAACAATAGATCACTATTTTAAGTTACTAAGTCCTTTTAACCCCTTACTAAGTCCTTTTTAAAGCTAGTCTTAAAATTTTCTAAGTAAAAACAATAAATACGCGTCCGTAATTTTGTCGAATGTCTACATTTAAATATTGAACTTCAATTACAGTGTCACAGTGTCAGATTTTAAAATAAATAGGTGTAATACAGTGTCAGATTTTAAAATAAATAGGTGTAATACAGTGTCAGATTTTAAAATAAATAGGTGTAATAATATAATAATAGGTGTAATCTAGTTATTTGCACAATACTAAGCATTAGTTTGGAGCGAAAAAGCATTTTTTCGCGTATTTTAAAGATTTCTTTCAAAAAGTGGCTTTACGGACTCGTTTAATGATCGACGAAATATTTTCGGTCTAATTTTATATTTAGAGGTATTCCTAGTATGATGTAGTGCCCTTGGTGTTGCATACCACCAATATTGTAATTGCTAAAGTTTGGATGTTTGTTACCTAACAACTCTGCAACTTGTAATGGAACAACACATAGAAAATACAATCTACAATTTCACACACTGGAATATTAATATCATGAAAAATTATGCTTAGATATTTTTTACTCACTCATGTCTAAACGGAACAACACGTTTTCATAAAACTTGGGACAAATATAGTTCACGATTCAATAATACATGAGTTATTAACTCTGCAACTTGTAATGGAGCAACACATAGAAAATATAATCTACAATTTCACACACTGGAATATTAATATCATGAAAAATTATGCTTAGATATTTTTTACTCACTCATGTCTAAACGGAACAACACATTTTCATAAAACTTGGCACAAATATAGTTCACGACTCGATAATACATGAGTTATTAACTCTGCAACTTGTAACGGAAAACACATGGACCATATATTATCTCCAGTTTCATACATGTGGAACATTAATATTACGAAAAGCATGTTTAGACGTTTATTACTCTATCATGACTAAACAGTACGACATATTTTCATAAAACTTAGCACAGGCATAGTCCACGATTCAATAATTCATGATATTAATAACTCAGCAACTTGTAGCGGAATAACACATAGACAACATATTATCTGCAGTTTCGCATATGTGGAATATTAATATCACGAAAAACATATTTAGATGTTTATTACTAAATCATGTCTAAACGGTACGACATATTTTCATAAAACTTGGCGAAGGCACACGAGTAGTTCATGATTCATATTAATTACTCTGTAACTTGTAGAGGAGTAACACATAGACCATATATTATCTGCAGTTTCGCACACGTGGCGTATTAATATCACAAAAAGCACGTTTAGATGTTTATTACTCAATCACGTCTAAACGACGCGATATATTTTCATAAATCTTGGCACAGACATACGAGTTCATGATTCATGATATTAATAACTCTGCAACTTGTAGCGGAACATAGATCATATATTATCTGCAGTTTCGCTTGCGTAGGAAATTTAATATCACGAAAAGTATGATGAATCATCTACTGGTAGACATAAAATGGTATGGCGCAGCGTTGCTTGCAGAAATGAGTTCAGAATTAACAATTTAAGAATAATCTAATACACATCTCTACTACATCTATTACATCTCTACAAGATTCATCTACAAGATTTTATGGAATTGAAAAGATCGGGAGAGACGGTATTTGGATAGAACATGATCTTACAAAAGAAAATAAAGTAGTTCGGATAAACACTCGTACATTATTCAATATAAGACGAAATTATAGCTGGCTTATAAACGAATAATTTATCATGAGATTTTAAATTCGGGACAAACTGTTAATCCTGACCTCTACTAGATGGCTTGAATCTGAAATTAATTAAAAAATAGCCAGAATTTGTGAATAGAAGTTGTTCTTCAATAGGATAATATCCGCCTTTATGCAGCAGGAAAGACGCGCGCAAAAAATTATCGAGCTTTGTTGAGAACTTCTTTCCTTCCCACTTACCAAATCCCACTATAGCACCCTTCTACTCCCTAATACTACTATATTCTACTTCTGCTATCAATAGCATCCTTAAACTCCCCATAGTACCCTTCTACTCCTAATAGCACACTTCTACTCCTAATAACGCCTTTCTACTCTCAATAGCACCGTTCTGCTACAACTATTTGTACCAATGAATTTTTTTTAAATACCAATAAACTTCTAAATAAGAACAATGTTAAAATGCCCTTGAAACAAAATTTTTCTTCAAAAAATCGAGAATTTTATAAGTTGGCAGAGTGTCATTGATTACGATCAAAACTATATTAATCAATACGGTGCAATTTTTTCCTTCTAATTTGTTTTTTTTAATATATAGTTGTTAAAAACTACTTTTAGAGGTCATGAATATAATATTTACTTTGTTCCATTTCGATATATTATTTATGGGAATTATATAAATTGGCAGAGTATCATAAATTATTGTGGAAATGATATTACTCAATTAGGCGCAAATACTTCCTTTGATTTTGTTTCGTTTTTTTTTTAATATAAAGTAAAAATAAAATAAAAACTTTATAATAGCCCTAATATATAGATATAAAAAACCACACTTAGAGGCCATGAATATAATATTTACTTTGTTCCATTCCGATATCTCAAGGAAAAACCGGGAATTTTATAAATCGACAGAGTATCATAGATCATTGTGAAAACTATATTACTCAATAAGGTGCAAATATTTCCTTTTAATTTGTTTTTTGTTACATATAGTAAAAACAAAATAGCTTATAATAGTCTTAACATATAGATATTAAAGAGCACTCATAGAGGTCATGAATATAATATTAATTTTGTTTTATTTCTATATCACAAAGAATAAGGAAAAATTGCCAGAAAAATTGCGTGAAAAGTTTGACTTATTCTTAAAGCAACTGAAAGTCAACATTCGAAAAAAAGCAAGGAGACAGAGTTGAGGTCACAAACGCTACTGTCCTCACATGCTTAAAGCCTTCCTGTCGGTAGGGTTCCTTATTATTAATTTATATATTATAAATTATTAACCTTAATAATAATTTAATTTAATTAAACAATAAACTTGTGTTTACAAGTAGAACTCGTACTACGAAAGTTCCAACGAAGAAAAAGTATGAACTTAAATCAACGCGATAGTTTTTCGGTAAAATTTAAGGAAACGGTGTTTTTTCATATTTTTGAGTTTAGCAGTTTCAACGACGGAGGGCGTGTTTGAACATTGTTTTATTACTGAGATTTGTACAAGTTCAATGTGCTTTAGCCTTATTTCCAAAGTTGAAGTTAATTTGTCAAGCAAATTTCTTTCAATATTTACCAACATTCTTAGAACTATCTTACATTAAAAACTTTAAATATATATATATATATATATATATATATATATATATATATATATATATATATATACATATACCTCACACGATACATGAAAATTTAAAAAAATCAAGTACTATATTTGTCACCTCAAAAATTTCCAATCCCTTACTTAAGTTAATTAATGAAATTTAACAAATATGCTTCATCACTATGCTAAATTTAAAATTTTTAGGGAAACAAAGGTGAGACAGACGGACGGACACATTATTCGCAGACGGACACGTTGCTCACGTACGCAACCCTTGCAAATTACATTACCATTCGCACCATCTAAATCCAGGGTTAGCCGCTAATTAAAATTTAAATTTCAATTGTCAAGTTTAGGGTCGGTTCTCCTCAAGACTGAGCTATTCATCTTACTACAACTTTCACTACACACTTTCTGGGAAATAAATCTCTTACAATACTACAGATGGTAACATAGATCGAATTGAGGCTCTGCTAACTTCATTACATTACACGAAGTCGGCATACCAACATACAGATGGAGAGGCATCACTCTCTCAGGTAGACTTTGACAATCAGATTGATGGGCCCATTATGTCGCTCGCGCTGAGCGATTATGATTATTCGTCAGGAAGGTGTCGTGTAAAATTATGGAGGCGGAAATGATATAATTTAGTTATTATTACTAAATGCGAAGTAAAAGGATTAATGGCATAGTTTATGAAGAAAGCTTTCATAATTTATACATTAAGCTCCAAGCTTTCAGTCAAAGCTTCGTGGGAGGAATAAGGGAGAGACGGAGCTCGCAACTGTTTAATTTGTCATGTTAATAATTTCACATTTGACTCGTCGCCTGCGGGCTGAATAAATTCAGTTCTGGCTCGTTTCCTATGTAGGGGCTATCATAAATTTCAAATAAGATGGTACGGAGTAATTTCGGTTTCGTTAGCATATGGATCATGGATAATTATATTTCTCAATTTCTGAAGGTTTCTACATATTCAGAATACATATATTTGTGCGCGCTTTGGAGTGTGCACGCGCGTTGTGCGTGTGCGTGTGTTTGTGTCTGTGTGTTTGTGTGTGCGCGTGCATGTGTGTGTGTGTGTGACGCATGCTTGCCGCCTCGCGCTCATTCGCAGATGCGCTCACGCATATGCCCGCGCGTGTGTGTGTGTGTTCGCGTGTGCATGTATGTACGTATGTACGTGTGTATATAGGTGAGTACGTGTGTATATGAGTGCGTATGTGTGTGTATGCATATACCGGTCTTTACGCTATTTATAGTTAATAGCAATTACATGCCGTACTTAAGACATGGGGATATTGTATTTGACCTCGAATTCTTATTCTTCTATAATACCTTCTAATTACGTTTCAAAACACCGAAGAAACATTTCTAAGAAATTATAGTAATTTTAAATAAGTATCGAGCTGACTGTAAATAGTGTTTTCTATAATACCCTGGAGTATTGACTTCGAAGCTTTCTTTTTTTCTCCAAGCTTAGACTTTAAGTCTAAGCTTGAAGTTTGCTAGAAACTCTATGTATAAATTATAGAATATTATTTAGAATACTAAGTAACTAGTAATAATAACTAAAATAATAGTTTTACCTCCATTTAATGACACTTCTGGGGAACAATTTTGAAGATTTAGACATTTGAATATAAAAAAACGTGTAAAGTACGAGTAAGTATCCATACTCATTTAGGCACTTATTAACATTCAGGGGTACAAAGTTCTACTCTATTAAACTATTTACAAATTTTATTTAATTCACCGTAAGTATATTCCTATATTCCTTCGTTAAGTTAATATTTGTAAATAGTTTAATAGAGTAGAACTTTTTCACACCGTAAGTATATTGCATAGGCATAAAACATGGTCAACATTTAAATAATATTGCACAGGCATAAAACATGGTCAACATTTAAATAATATTGCACAGGCATAAAATATGGTCAACATTTAAATAATATTGCACAGGCATAAAACATGGTCAACATTTAAATAATATTGCACAGGCATAAAATATGGTCAACATTTAAATAATATTGCACAGGCATAAAACATGGTCAACATTTAAATAATATTGCACAGGCATAAAACATGGTCTACATTTAAATAACATTATTTTTCACTGTGTAAATACTGAAGTATATTGTTTAGTATATGTATCACAGACATACACTTTAAAATACATATTTATCTTTGGAATTTGTTTAAGTCACTTGTATGGAGTTTCTATGAACTTTTTACAGGCCCAACTACATGTCTTTTGGTTGACTATTACTCGTAAACTAGTATATCCTGCTAGTTGTATATTTTTTCGTTTAATTTCGTTGTATATACTACTATTGCGAATAATTTTCAGGTATTCAGAAATAGCGGTTAAGCTGGTAGGGGTGAGAACACGTAACTCTAACAAAAATAACCATATTAAAGTTTAATATTTTGTAAACGGATCTCTGTACAGAAAAAGTATTCATGTCAAGAACTATTCTACGATACCCTTCACAATGGGGTATGTGAAAAACAATTGTCGCCACTTTACATGTGAGGGAAGCACCCAAAGTATTTTTTTATAGATTTTATTTCATAATTTTGTAGGCGTTATAAATATGTCTAACCATGCCAATTTTCAGCTTTACAGTACCCATAGTCTGCGAATAAAATGTCTGTGACATACAGACGAACAGACAGACAGACGGACATGGCAAACCATAATAGTTTCTTTTTTAGCCAAAGAATCCCAAAAAGAGATTTTCCGACACACGTAAATCTAAGCAAGACTTTTTTCTCAACTTTTGAGTGTTGAAGGTATTTTAGTAATGTTACGAAATTGTGTGTGACATTGTGTTTACCTCTGCGGGTGGTGCGCGTTCAGCGCTCGCTTGCGCAGCAGCCGCGCCTGGAGCTCGGCCACGCGCCGGTCGATGGCGCGCATCTCCTCCTGCCGCGCGCCCAGCGCCGACCGCTGTTGGCTCAGTCGCGCGTTCTGCTGCTCGTTCAACTTATTGCGGTACTGCGAAATGAAAACACACGTTTAATGAAGCACTTAATTGTTGCAGAACAACTTTTTCGAAATGAAAAAATAAATAAATTTGGAACAGTAGACGGCAATCGATTGCGCAAATTTAGAGAAATATCACAACTGCTACTTTCAGAAACTTGTCTACGATCCATTTCATATACTTGTCTTCAAATTTCTGAGCACTTTATAAGCTGGTAACATTGTCCGCAATTAAGACTGTACTTTTCACTAATACTACAAGATGTCGATTACTGACAATTCTCAATCAGGAACTTATAATAGTCATTTATATGTAAATAACAATGGGAATTTTATGCTAATAGAACTGTATTGACTAAACCATACAGTTGTTATTTATACACGTATTGTATACGATCCATTTCATAGACGTGTCTTTAAATTTCTGATCACTTTATAGGCTGGTAACATAGTCTGCATTTAAGACTGTACTTTTTAATAATACTACAAGCTGTCGATTACTCACAATCTTCCATAAGGAACTTATAATAGTCATTTATATGCAAATAACAATGGGAATTTTATGCCAATAGAACTGCTTTGACTAAACTACACAATTGTTAATTATGCACGTATTGTCTATGATCCATTTCATAGACTTGTCTTTAAATTTCTGAGGACTTTATAGGCTGGTAACATTGTCCGCAATTAAGACTGTGCTTTTCACTAATACTACAAGATGTCGATTACTCACAATCCTCTGTCAGGAACTTATAATAGTCATTTATGTGTAAATAACAACGGGAATTTTATGCTAATAGAACTGCTTTGACTAAACCATACAGTTTTTATTTATGCACGTATTGTCTACGATCTATTTCATAGACTTGTCTTTAAATTTTTGATCACTTTATAGGCTGGTAACATAGTCCGCAATTAAAACTGCTTTTCATTAATACTACAAGCTGTCGATTACTCATAATCCTCCATCAGGAACTTATAATAGTCATTTATATGTAAATAACAATGGGAATTTTATGCCAATAGAACTGCTTTGACTAAACCACACAATTGTTAATTATGCACGTATTGTCTACGATCCATTTCATAAATTTGTCTTTAAATTTCTGAGGACTTTATAGGCTGGTAACATAGTCTGCAATTAAGACTGTACTTTTCACTAATACTACAAGATGTCGATTACTCATAATCCTCCATCAGGAACTTATAATAGTCATTTATATGTAAATAACAATGGAAATTTTACGCCAATAGAACTGCTTTGACTAAACCATACAATTGTTATTTAAGCACGTATTGTCTACAATTTATTTCATAGACTTGTCTTTAAATTTCTGGTCCCTTTATAGGCTGGTAACATTGTCCACAATTAAAACTGTGTTTTTCAGTGATACTACAAGATGTCGTTTACTCACATTCATCCGTCAGGACTATCATTTATTTGTAAATAACATTGGGAATTTTATGCTAATAGAACTGTATTGACTAAACCATACATTTGTTACTTATGCACGTATATTTATATAGACAATTTTACAAGGATATTTTTATTTATATATAAACCTCCACACATAGGCAGATAGTAATAAGAAAGCAAAAGATAATTAAGAGATACTTTGTTTAAATTAGGATAAAATAAATGGCTTAAATCCTACTCTTTCAGAAATAATTATGTAAATGAAAATTAAATAAAAATACGATATGAAATTTTGTCATTCATAATTATCCTACTTTGATGGAAAACGAGGTTCAGGTAGAAAGTATCTAGAATTAATATAAATATCAGGAGAGTATTTCAATAAAATCTCTGTAGTATACCAATACTTTAAGAAATTAATATAAACGCTGATGATGATAGAAGACATCCTAAAATAATTATTAAAACTTTAATCTTACTGCAATCAACGACGCAGCACAGTCACGATGAATGATCCTTCGATATTAAAGAAACATGAGCACCTTTCTATATTACTTCCCAACTTCCCATCACATTTTTGTGAAAACAGTGAAAAGCCCAAAAAAACTGATTTAGAGATAGACGATGTATGGTAAGTTTTTCCAATTTTATTTACAAATTTGTGACTTTTTCCAATTACGAAAAACCTTTAGGCAGTGGCGTGTAGTATCTTACAATCAATTACACGTAGTTTACCCAGAACATCTCACATATATATGACGTATTTAGGAATATTGAAATACATTTAATTTATGATATTCAAGTGAAGTTCGCAATTTAGTATATAATTTGTGGTCCGCACATACAAACCTAACGCTACCAATACACGCGATTTTAGATGAAATGTACAAACTTCATTATTATCATTTCTCGTCGCAAAGTTTTCTATGAAAAACTGAAATTGATTTTTAAGTATAAAGATAGTTGAATCCTGGATAATATTTATGCTATGATTATACGGCTATAGATGACGTGACGTGTATTTTTTCAATATTATCAAATAAAACCTAAATACACGTCCCACTCATAACACATACACAATAAAAATGTTACTAAAACGATCTGTTCTATCAGATAACACACTAATTATTTTGACTGTACTAAGTCCATATAATAAGTATATTAATAATGGTAGGGATTATTTATAAAAATAGAAATGTTATTATTAATAAATCTCTTTTATGTTTATACTCAGAATTTATTGGCCCTCTTATATATATTATCTTCACAAAAACATGATCAATAAATTAATTAAGCTATAGTAAACATTAAATGTGACGTAGATATTTTTTCCTTAATCACGAATATTCGAATATTGCAAACACGCCATTTTCAGTTAATCCAAATAAATTTAATTAGCGATTAGAACTAATAACAACAACATCAAAACAAACTGGAATTAAACAAAAAAATCGCTGCACGCGCAAGAGGCGGGATAGCATTAATTAACATTATTATCAAAGAAACAGTTAAACAAACACTAAATGAGAAAAAATAGTCAATAAACAGGCGAGTTGATAAATAGCGTTAACCCGTTTGAAATAAAAACAAAACGGGCCGTTATGACCCAAATATTGCGACCCTAATTTTGCTTATAAAAGCTCGCTGCAAAAAAAGCCCGTGAACCCCGTTATTGCCGGAGGGCGCATATTTTCAACGTGCAAGCTTTAGCGGCACGTAGCGATGTGGTCTACGATATCGTAGATTATATCTACGCCGTAGTTCCCTGGAGAAATGTAAGTTGAAACCACTACATAGCGTTAGCGGATCAGGTCTATTGACAAGTTTATATATTATACACAATATTTAAAGCCAAGCTTAAATTAAGAAAAACATATGTCGACGATTCATGCCGCCGCTTTTTTCGAACAACCGAATTACTACGAAGTCATATACTTAGAGTTATCTCTTTCAATAAATTGCTACAAATATAAAACTTCATTTCAATAAAAAATACACAATTCTAGCAATTATCCCTAAAACAACCTCGTCCTAAAATATAAAATAACAGAATCCAAAAGAAACAATGACAGATAAAACCAGCACCGAGCTTAAAGAAAATGCTCAAGTAATTAGAAACATGTTGGTTCAAACGAGATGGTACATCATGATTTTCAGGGTTCGACGGTAGAACTAAGAGCTTTTCTAATTTAATTCACTCATCATCGTCTGTCCCTTAGATTTAAACATGAGGTACATCTAAATCGCCGTGGTTGGGTTAATCACAAGGCATTCGGCCTTTGACGCCATGGCGTACTGAGGGAACCCGGGATCGATTCTCGGCCGCAAGTTGATCGGGTTGGACAGATGTTCCGATTGGCTGTAAGAAGTTGCTCTCGTAGTAATAAGTCCACCACATCAGTTGTGTACATTAAAGTATGTAAATAAATAAACACATATATAAAACATTTAAGCGGGTTCAAAAAATTTAAACGTGAAAATGTTTTTAAAATTGACGATGGGTGTGGGGATACAATCGCGCCCAGATGAGCGACAGTTTTTGTCAAAGTAATTTCAAACTTCAATAACCCGAGTAAAATCTTCCGTAGAGCACCGCCATTTTGCTCTCCTTTTAAAGAGGAAGGATGAAAATTTGTGCCCGTAACTTGCTTTGTGCTCCAACATCCATATCCGAAATGTACACGCGCAAAGTGAATAGACAATGTTGCGAGAAATATCAAAAGGGAAGATAATGGCGTAGCAATGTACACCTCCAGGATCAATTTAGAATGGTAATACATCCTATTTAAAAACGAAATTAAAAATATAGATAAAACACGTTTCGAGGCAGTGTTGCATGTGCGGATGCATTTTGGATACATTGCCATAACAAAGATGAATGTACCCAGCAATAGATCAAATAATTGTGATAAGCATCTATATATACCCCAGACTCTCCCATGATATTAAGCAGTAAAAGTTGAAAGTGAATTAAACTATTATGAATAAAAACATATTTAAGTTTAACGTACTATATATGAACAAATAAATGAAACTATGTGATGTAGTATTATTTCTACTTTATTTAAATTCTTTACCACGAACTTAGGTGTCATTGTATGACAACATCTTCAGTTGAACTCTCTTATGATATTAAACAGTACAAGTTGCAAGTGAATTAAACTATTATAAATAGAAATATAGTTTAACATACTATATATGAACAACTAAATGAAACTATGTGATGTAGTATTATTGCTACTTTATTTAAATTCTTTACCACGAACTTAGGTTTCGTTGTATGACAACATCTTCAGTTGGGCAATTAGCAAAGTCGTAGTGCTGTCATACAACGAAACCTATCTAGTGGTAAATACTTTGAAAGAAGTAGAAATAATACTACATCACGTAGTTGTGAATAATGAATTTCTACAAAATTAATGTCAAATGTATTTAATATTATATACGATTTGTGCATTCACGAAAATAACTGTAGCAATATCGGACGCTGCAATTTTTGTTTATTTTTTTAGTGATAAAAATATAACAAAAATCACTGCTTAAACTGTGTAAGGTACAGAGACCGGCTTATTTATTGATTGATTATCACGACTATTCCCGCTCAATAAACTCCTAACTTTGACGACCGATGTAGTTTGGCAAACAGAGCGGAGGCGTTTAGTAGCCGCATAATTAAGATAATTCCACGCGGGTGAAATCGCGGGGTACAGCAAGTAATCTATAAAGGGAAGAATATTAAAAAAAAACGATTACTATAAAACAAGCCCAATATTTACTCTGTTAGTCTAATTCACCAATCACTTAGGATGACGACGTAACTTTATACTTTAAATCTTTCCATCTTCCACCACGCACTCTCCATAATTGAATTTTCATATACAATATATGTCGATAGGAAACACGCCCACTTGGCTATAAAGGTGAAATGACACAAAGCAAACATAAAGAATGATCCATTATATATTTAACGAGCATCGTAGCCATATGTATAGTATGTGTACGCGATACGCCTGTATGGTATAACATTATATTGCCGATACAAAAATCGTAGCATAACAATCTGGCCGAATTAAAAGCGGGGCCCGCTGAAAGCCTCACCGTGAATAAAAAATCAACTACGTCAGCTCGGAGCAGGGTTTGCCAACGGTCGGACGTACGTTTTGTTTACATTAATGGACCTAAAATAAAATATTTTATATTCGCTTAATTGAAGCTCGGTGTACACAGAGAGCTCTGCGAATCGACCTGTGTACACATTTCCCAAATCAAATATCTGATATATTTGTATGATTGTAAATGGTCAAATATAGAGGGATATTTCTATAAAATTAAATTGGACAACTATTTTACTTTCGTAAATGAAAATCGAAATGTTCAAATTTTCACAAAATACCATATTACAAACGATAATGGCTCGTAAAAATAAACAAAATTACCATATGTAGAAGGGTATTCATATAAAATTAAATTGAACAACGGTAAAACTGTTACATGAAAAACAAATATACATAAAAACATACCATACATGAAAACAAATATAAATCGTTAAAACACCTATGTGCTTGCGGCAATTTGTATAAGAATACCGCAAATTTCAAAGGACAGCACACAAGCAATTTTTTTACCATATTTCTCCACAAATATGTGTCATGATATTTTTTTATTTACTCTTTGTGTTTATGTATCCTTCAAGTACCATTATTAGGTACATATGTATCATCCAACCGTAATGATTGGCATCTCTTGATCCACTATTAATAACTGACTAAATTTAAACATGTGATTTGATACTAGTAAACTGCTGACAATCTAATTATGATTGTCTGTACATTACTGTTTCTTATTACATTATTGTCACAGGTAAGATACTCGACAAAATTCGGAATTGAAGAGTACTCGATTTAAATGTTTGGCCAATCAAAAATTCATGCGAAACAATTTTTTATAGAAATACTATCAAAATCTAGTTCGGAAACCTTTGATACCTTATTTCTTATTACAGTATTGTCACAGGTAAGATACTCGACAAAAAGCTTGTTTCGTATTACAGTATAGTCACAGGTAAGATACTTGGCAAAATTCGGAATCGAAGAGTATTCGATTTAGATGTTTGGCCAATCAAAAATTTATGCGAAACAATTTTTTATAGAAATACTATCAAAATCTAGTTCGGAAACCTTTGATACCTTATTTCTTATTACAGTATCGTCACAGGTAAGATACTCGACAAAATTCGGAATCGAAGAGTACTCGATTTCGATGTTCGGTCAATCAAAAATTGATACGAAACAATTTTTTATAGAAATACTCAATTAAAATCTTGTATTCCACAATTTAGACAAGTATTAAAATGTGTGACTATTCTCGATTGTCCATATTTTATGTTTATTCGTTTTAGTTGCAGGTTCGGTTCCAAGCGTGCTGCGCCCCTGCCTAAGACGGATGGGCGGCACTTGAATTTCATTGTCGATATCAGCAATAAGAAGTAATCCACTCCGCTTCAAGCGCCTCTTCTTATCCAACTTGGCGTACAATAAAGTGAAATTCCACGTCGAGCCTGGGCGGGAGGCCCATCATTTCCATAATCCGTTAACGCCGCGCGAGCCCATCGCCCTTCATGGGGGTGGGTGCGTTCCACGGTGCGGTTCGGCCGGCAAATTGTGTATATTGATCCTGATAATTGATTTCGAGCACTGTTGTTATTTTTTTCAAGCTCCAATAATAAATGTGGTAATTTAAATTTTCCAGCTACGATAGGTTGTAATAAATTTAATATCAGGCGATAATAATACCTTCTTAATAGTAAATGGAGTCTTGTTCCAAAAAAGAAAATTAATTTTCTTTATTTCCTTTATTAGGATATCAAACCTCAAAAGGAGCGCCGAAACCCTTATAGCATTACTCCTGTGTCCGTCTCCCTGTCTGTCGCAGTCGTTTTTTTCAGAATTTACTTTACATAGAAACTTGTAATCTAGCATATTAACCTGCTACATAATATTTATATGAAATATTGTGATATTAACCAACATATGAACCCGCACATAATATTTATATGAAAATATTGTGATCGGTGCAAATGACGTGATCAAAAAAATATAAACTCTATATATAGATGAGGTATCGTTTGAAAGTTACAATAGTCGAAAAATATTGTTTTCATAATTTTAATTTTTAGTTTGTATTCACAGATACGCTGAAAAAATGCAGAAAGATAAATCTATTCCCTTTTATTTCCTAAAATACTGAATCTAAAATTATGAAAAAGCAAATTCTTTTCTATTAATTATGAAAGCGCAGAGATCTTATTTATAAATTGTATTAGTAAGACATTTTTAGCTTCTAACATTAGGGCATTAATAGTCATTAAAAGCTGTCGTTCAAGATAACATTATTATTTATTTACGTCTATAAAATCAAAATATAAAGAAATCTATAATATAAAATTAATGTAATAAAGAAATAAAACAAATTAGATGAATCTATACAACATTAGGTTTTGAAGTATTTCAGTATTTTGTTTTAATTTCGCTTGGTACTCACGCGGTATTTCTAATTAAACTATTTAGAAATAATAATTTTTCACAACGTAAACATATTTCCTGTTACATCTTTCACAGGCTTAAAAACAAACTAATTATAAAAATTCATAATTCCAAAAGATTTGGTAATCACTGATTTCTGAATTTTTTCCTTTACTTGTGCTGTAAGACCGCCGATTACGCCGACTGTGAAGTTTATAGGTCGGAGCGAAAATACCCTGTAGGTTTTTATATAATAATTAATAAAATATAATAAAAAATGCCCTTCAATGGGCCATATCTTCTTGTTGCCTGAAAAACAATTGAAATGTAATAGGCTATAGGTTATAGGCGATATTAATTCCGGCTTGATATCTCAAACTGTTTCTGAAACAAACTGCTTGGACAGACTGACAGATGGACGACGAATGAATAACAAAAGTGATCCTAGAAGGCTTCCGTTGTTTTTAATTTTGAGGAACAGAAACATAAAAAGTATATCACCGTGATTATTTTTTTTTTGAAACGCCGCACCAAAGTAAAATCTGAGTAAAACAGGTAGAAATGACAACAAACATTGATTAATTGGACATAATTATGTCCCAGTTTATCCTAAACTGTAAACAACTTCTATATTGTAAACAACTCATTTACTAGTCTATCGTCAAATCGATTTAGATGTATGGTATACAGTTTTAAAGCTGTGTTAACCGATCTAATCGTAATGTAATCCAACGAATCCAAAACAAGTTCGTGCGTATAATAACCAACGCATATCGTTATGTAACCAACTGCGAAATTCACAGCGACTTAGACATCACATGGATTAACGAAGTTACCCAAGAATATGCTATTAAACATGAAAAAATGACTCCTTAACCATATAAACGTAGAAACTATTTGACTTCTGCGTGTTATTCAAGAATTAGGAAGACTAAAGCGTATTAAACCTCATGAAATAATGTACTGAATACTTAACATAATTTATGTTTAAGCTGAAAGCTGGTCCGGTAAACCGTCACACGACTTGTATTAAAATAAAGTTTCATCAATGAAACTTTATTAAGTTTATATTAAAATTGTATCATGAATATCCAATGAGGCTGTTTAAAAAAATATTAAATATTGATCAGGTAGACGAATGGTTGCAGAGCAAAAGTTTGAAGATGAGATTTTATTATTATATTAACCTAATCCCATTAGCTATTCCTTCCACGTTGAAACATTCATTAACCTTCCATCGTTTCGTCATACTCTCATAAAACATTCATAGCGATACTCGCGCAAGAAACTTTCCAATATATTTGTATAACTCTCCATAATTATGAAACTCGAAGTGTTGTTTACAGTTCGTATTGTTATTTTATTAGCACAGTTTCCTCGAACTTAATACTGAACTTTCAAGTAAACAAAACGGCGAAGCTTACTACTTGAGGCCCGCCCGCCAGACTTATATAAGTTTCGAACGTTAACGACAATATCGAAAATGATTATGTACTCGACAGGCGAAAGTACATGTGATACTAATATGCCCTAAAATACAAATAATAAAATTCAAATTTCCTTCCCTAATTTTAAATGGCCTTTGAACAGTTTGAAGGTTTTGGAGGTACATTTTATTTTGATCACATTTAGTAGTAGTAATTGTGATCAGAATAAAACGTGCATTCAAAGTTCAGCATGGAACAAATTTATTCTAAATAATATATTATTGTGTTAAAAATATCGCACTGGCAGGGCTAATCTCATGTGAGATGCATAGACTTATTCTCACATGCGTAAACTTTCTATACTAACGTAATATACCAGTTCAGCTTCTAATTCCGCTTCATCTCAACTGTATTATGCGTGTGTCTATTTTTTGTGTATAGTGTCATTAGCAAAAACAATATAAGTAAGCGTTGTTTTAAAAACACGTATTTTAACGAGATAATAACGAATAAATAAATTTAAAATATTCAAGAACAGAGAACGCAATTCACTGCGTGACGATAAGTGCCGACTGTATTGTAAAAAGGGTTCTTACGGTTTTTACTGCGCTATCTTTTTTCTAACACATCGAATCTCTCACCATATCTCTCACCCTTCTCTTTATTCGTCTATTACGCTATTATATCAGTTTATGGTGAGACGTGTGTCTCATGAAATCGAATACTTCACGAGGTGATACCACTACCCACAAAATTGTGATTAGGATAGTTGACTACTGTCAAATTTATCATTGTTAGTAAAATGTCAGAAAAAATAGGTTGATTAAAACCAGTACTTAGGGAAAAAATATAAAAATTGATTAAAAAATAAGCGAGTTATTAGATTCTAAATTTCACGGTAGTGACAGAGTGCGGATATCTCTTTGTCTCATTCGCTCTCGTAGAATATAGTCAGAATTTTAAAAAATATATCACAGTTCAGTACCGCTGTAATTTATAAGCATTTAGTTTAACATTTATAACTTACTTACTTTGTTTTACTGTACTTACTTTGTATCTCGACACCTCAAGGGATTCCGATAATATCAGCGAAAAAATGAACGAAGTCTCATTAAGGTATTTCTCATACTGAATATATTTAGCATTAATTTTGTAGAAATGCATTATTCACAATTAAATAAAACTACGTGAATTAGTATTATTTCTACTTTCTTTAATTTCTTTACCACGACCTAGGTTTCGCTGTATTACAACATCTTCAGGTGGGCTATTAGCAAAGACCTTTGGTAATAGCCCACCTGAAGATGTTGTCACACAACGAAACCTAGGTCGTGGTAAAGAACTTAAAGAAAGTAGAAATAATACTACATCACGTAGTTTCACTTAATTGTGGGTCATTTGTCATGTAAAACGCTTTGTCGACGAAATTCGCTGAATGTTTGATATATTAATTAAACTACAAATATTTAACTTTTTAAAAATTTAACATTTAGTTTTTATAAAAACTAATTCAATGTAAAATGATGTTATATTAAAATTTAAAAAAAATTACCTTTTACCTTTTGTAAAAATCGCTCTAAAAATTATACAATTAATATTACAGGAGACCGCACTTCATTTTATTTAAAGAACACATAAGTTATTCTTTTGGAAACTCTTAAAATGATGTTATATTAACAGTTTGGAAAACAAAAGAAAATAATTTTTAATTAACAATTTTATAATATTTTTTGGGTCTTACAGTTATATGACTACTACCTTAAGGGGGGCGAATGGACCATGAAAAATTGGCAAAAGTTCGGTCGATGCGAAATGTAATGAGTGAAAAGTAACCAAGCTTTTTAAACCGCATGGGCCGAAAGCTCACACACGAACTAAAGCGGACTCATCAAAATCATGTACAAATTTAGATTTCGAGACTACTTTTTCGAAAAAGTAGTCTCGACTACATTTAAATATACAAAATAAAAGAGGGTATCTCTGAAGATACACTACCGAAGTACATACCTAACTACATTTTCGAAAATAAAAGATGGTATCTCTGAAGACATCCTATCGAATTATATTGCTAATTACATTTTCGGAAATAAAAGGGATTCTCGGAAGATATACCAAGGAATTTCAAACCCAACTACATTTTCGAAAATAAAACGGGGTTCTCTGAAAATATACTACTAAATTACATACCTAACTACATTTTCGAAAACAAAAGGAGGTATCTCTAAAGATATACTACTGAATTACATACCTAACTACATTTTCGGAAATAAAAGGGGGTATCCCTAAAGATATACTACCGAATTACATATCTAACTACATTTTCGGAAATAAAAGTGGGTATCTCTGAAGATATACTACCGAATTAAATACCTAACTACATTTTCGGAAATAAAAGGGGACATTTCTAAAGATATACCACCTAAAATTATGAAAAAAATCTTTTGAAGCCTGTCCTAGTCCTTTGAAACCCACAATACATAGAATTTAAAAAATCGAGTTTTAATTTGCGCCCCCAAAAATTTGCTAATAAATTTTTTTAAAGGTTAGCTCATAAGATATATGCCGGTTGAAATGTTTTATTACTATGCCAAATTTCAAATTTTTACATCAAGCGGTTCTTGAGAAAAACGGCTGTGATACACGGACGGACAGATAGTGAGTAATTTTATAAGGATTTCGTTTTTCCTTTTGAGTTACGAAACCCTAAGATAAAAATCTAATGAAGTACATAATAACTTTTTAGAAACGATTAAAAACATAATCAATACAGATCCTTTTTAACATGTAAGCCATTGACCGAATTAATTAAAAATAACCTTTTAACAGACTTTACTATTCTTTCTGTGTTATTTTCGAGTTTACGTGGTTTCTTTCGACTACCATATCGGGCTTGTGAATTTCATTGTAATTTTATAAGGATTTCGTTTTTCCTTTTGAGGTACGAAAGCCTAACAATAAAAACCTAATGAAATACATAATAGCTTTTAGGAAATAAGTACAAAACATAATCAATCGTTTTTTAGTACGTAAGCCACTGACCGAACCAATTAAAAATAATCTAATAACTAACATTAATATTCTTTCTGTGTCCTCAAAATTAATGTCATTTTCATTCTTCTCGATTTTGATGTGGTTTTTTTGAAGACTATGTCGGGCCTGTGAATTTCATTGAATAGTATATAACATCTGCGAATGAAGGATACGAAGGGATACAATATGTACTTTGTTTTTATCTGGCTAGTTCAAAGCTTTTCGTAGAAGTATCATTTACAAACTATCATGGAAAATAACCTCACGTTTCACGACAAACTTTTAAGTAAAACTTTTAAAAGCTTACTTTCTCATTTTCTCTATACAAGAGCACCATTTTTATTTTGTAACACCTGGACTATACGGAATTTTACCTGTTTTCTCTGAACCCTACGTATAGCACGATATGTTACATTAAACCCCAGTTGACGACGACTCAATGGTAAGAAAAATTAAAATCAAAAGAAAATGTTTTCCTCAGAAAAGAGAATTTTACGGTGCTCACTTCGTGAAAATATATCTCTATACAGCTCGCAATACTGCGGTTGGTAGTGAAAATTTTCATTTCCCACCAAATTACACGCGGCACTCCACCGCACGCGAACAATAGACGAGATCCTTGCGCGCCTAAAGGAAGCTGGGAGGGGCGTAACCACTCCAAGAATATTCCCATTTTCAGAGAGATGTTTTCACGATGTTCGACAACCTATGTTTAAGGTTCGGATCATAGCGAAGGCGTGTTTGTATTTATGTTACGGCATTTAAACCTCATTATGACATTCGCAAAGTTCAGAAATAAGCTGAATTTTGCGAACGCCCTGTCAATGCAATTAGCACAGATTCATCCTTGTACAGTCAGTGTTTCAGTTGTGTTTGTGTTTGTAGATAGTTGCAAAAGTGATATGTAGTATAGACCAATGAATAGTTTCGTCCTGTGCTACCTGCCCCTCAGCGTCTCTGTGACTCCCTACCTTGTTTCACTTTTCATTATGCTTTCGATCATAGTAAAGCATATGTTCATCTTTATGTATTAATACTATTAACACATCGTTAAAAATAATTTAAATACTATATTTTTTTACGAATAAGAACCAATTATTTTTAGATGTGATGGGACGATGGGGAGTGCTCAAGTCGAAATTCCAAAAATATTGTAATTATTTAATTTCGCCACAGTCACTCTTTCAGAGAACTCGGCATACACATTTACATTATGCTTCTTCGCTACACATAATTTATATCCATAATAATAACACATAATTATAATAATAACACATAATTATATCCATTTTGTAACAAATAATAATAACACATAATTTATATCGATAATAATAACACATAATTATATCCATTTTGTAACACATCATTTATATCCGTTTTGTCTCACTGCGACAGAGACTGTTGTATAGTTGTAGGTGTGCCAGTAACTTAATGCTTACGTACATCTAATTTATATGTTGTATTTTATTTTTCCATAATATATTATATGAAACCGGAAAATGTCTTACTCGATCGAGCTTTTAAACACTTGTAAACAAGATTAAACCACTACATTTTACGGAAAAAGCTACTGTACCCCAACGTAACTATTTTATGTACTTGATAGTTCCAGTGAGAAATATTAAAGAATACGGTGCGCAATGTTGCCAAGACTATTATCGCAATACACTTTATTTTGCGGAGAAAGGAACTGTACCCTAACGTAAAGTTTTTATGTACGTTACGGTTTCAATGAGAAATATTAAATATGGGATGGGCAGAGTTGCCAGGACCATTATCACAACACACTTTATTTTACTAATACTATATTTTACGGAAAAAGCTACAGTACCCTAACGTAACTTTTGTATATGTCTTATAGTTCCAGTGCAAAATATTAAAGATTTCGATGAGCAGTATCACCAGGATCATTATAGTCACACTATATTTTGCTAACACCATATTTTGCGGTAAAAACTGTTGTAACCTAATGTAACTTTTTCATATATCTTATGGTTCCAGCAAGAAATACTAAAGATTGCAATGAGCAATATTAGTAAGACCATTATCGCAACATACTATATTTTGGTAATACTATATTTTTTAAGAGAAAACTATTATATCACAACGTAACTTTTGTACGTATCCTATAGTTCTATAGGATACGTATAAAATTATCCTATAGAATGTATATAAATATTGGTCTTATTTTACTGATGATGTGCTATGTGTGTTTCACTTTTCGTTACGTTTTACACCACCGTGGTATAATACAAGTATGAACAAATCTAGTCTCATTTTACTGGCGGCGCTATGTGTTTCACTTTTCGTTACGATATTATATCGCAACATACGAACTTACACTATGGCATAAGAAGTTTCACTTTAAAATAAACTTGATTTTGGAGACCGTAACAAAATATGAAACAATTATAGTAAATTTGATTCTACTGGCGCTCTACTTTATACGTTTTACTTTCCGTTGTGGGCTCATTTCCCAACATATGAACTTACAAAACGTGACATAAGAGAAGTTTAACTATATAATAAACAATATTTTTGAAACCGTAACAAAATATAAAAACAGTTGGTCTTACAAGTGGTTCGCTATATGTGTTTCATTTTTCGTTACGATTCCTTTTTTCAACACATGAATTTACACCATTGTAGCGTAAACAGTTCCACTAGATAATAAACTTTACTTTGACTTCTAATTTATTTTAAACCTCAACATTACCGTATCTATATTTTTCATAATGGTGTAAAGAAACGATGTCACTGAAAAATCGCTTCTTAAGCTGAAAAAATTAAAGCGATTGAAACACGAGACTAACATTTTCATTATTTCTGATGGGTAACGTATATTTACATGATTAACAGGATCTAAAACCGCACAACAAAATTATTATTGACACTTCGAATATTCATTGAAACGATAAGTTAACTTATATATATATATATATATATCGCAATATCCGGGGGGTACACAATGACCTAACTCGTCTTTCGCAGTTGCGGAAACTATTATTTATTATTAATAGTGAACGGCGGAGACGGAGACTGCGAGATAAGATGTTGCCGCCCGCCTAAGGGATACTGGGGGCGGTCCGGAGCACGACTCATTGTTTTCTTGGGAGTTTTCCCGCCGACATGTGTTTGACTTGTCGTCGTGTTAAGCATTAACGCAGGGCAAGGCAACCGTTTAAATAGCCTCAATTAAGTATTTCAATTTTCTTGTAATTTATAAGATGAATTTTGATCGAACACTTAGGAACTGATTTGTGTAGTAAATAAAAGTAACAGGTTACTAGTTTTATTAACGGCTTCACTCGCGTGGTATTGGGGAAATGTAAAAAATATTTTTTTGGGAGAAACGGATATAGATCTCAATCAGGCCAGCTGTATATTTACGAGGTAACTATAATTTTGAACATAATTTCCCAAAAATGACTTAGCATTTGTTACGAGGTGCCATTTGTGTGATGGTGGTCTGGACTTAATTCATAAATTGTACATTTTAAATGGTATTTGTTCCACTATTTTTAAAAATTTTATTAATAGCAACGCATTCATTTTTTATTATTTATGTCTAATACTTTGCGCTTCTAAATGTTAGTATAATTAAACATCTTTCAATCTAGGACGTATATTATCCATATGCAACGTTTTTATTAAAATCCGTTAGACTGTTTAAGCGTGAAGACAAACAAACAAAAACAGACAACGTTTTACTTTTACTATGTTAGACCTGATAATAAAATAAGTAGCACATGCTAGGATAATGGATGTCTTTAATATATAGTTTACTAACTAAAATAGTTATACTGTAAAATAGTACATTATAATTCTATATACAATAAACAGTTATTTAAATGTGGCAAGAAAATAAAAAGTTATCATTATTTTTAAGGCACACTCACCGGCAAAGTTCAAATTTTTTTAAGCGCCATAATATTCGTTTTCCCAAAAATACATATTCTTAATTCTTATATAAATTTAATTAACCGATAGATAGATGATACTACATTAGCGCTGAAAAGCCAATGAAATTGTATGGAATTACTTCTTAGCGATTTATTTCAAATACAAGAGTTAGTTAAAAGAAATTCAAATTAATTCAAACAATGATTTGGTAATTACGTTAGCAATTACTAGTTGGACTTGGAAATTTTGTTTACGTGGAAACATGACAAAGACAAATATAACGCTGGTGATCTTATCAAGAGCAAACATATATAGCATGTTCCTTTTTAAATTCTAAAAAAAATCGGCCAAACGCGTATTTCGCTCGCGCATCGAGGGTTTGTAAAATGAAATTAATTTATTTATTATGAAATATGACTAATATGGAGTTCCTAGCGTAATAAATATTTAATAACACTTAATGTAATTAAGTAGATTAAGTAGATAGTATATTATCGAGAGTATATTAATGTAATTAAGTAGAGAGTATATTATCGTGAATATCTCAAAAGCTAAGACGTATAAAATCAAGAAAATGGGTTTGATATAGTTTTTACATCTCTCTTAAGATAAACTAGATCTTGTAAATAGCCTACGTTACAAAAAAAATTTAAAAAAAAATTATAATTTGTCTTAGAGATTTTTATGTATTTAATTTGTCTTCCCTAACATTTCCATATAAATATTTAAGTGTCAGCTATTGAGAAATGTGCGGGTTAATTTGCTTTATTATTAAGCCAAATTTTAACGTTAAGAAGTTTCACATAATTGCAATATTTGTAATTTGTTGTATTTTCAAAATTCGCTACGCGTTAAGTACAACTAAATTGATTTGAATTTGGTTCGATGCATATGTGCAGTATTCACTCTGGACTTCCTCACGAGGTTAGGCCGAGTTTAATACAAAGCCAATTCTAGCAGACTTATAAGTTGATATTTAAATACAATAAAAAAATAACGGAATGTACATCAGATCAAAATCAAAACTATAATATTACAAATTAATAAAGAACTATCACGGTAATAAATCGGAAAATTATTAAATGTCTTTCCAATTATTATAGTTTCATCATAATTTGAAAGATAGAATAGATTACCTAGACCTAAAAGTATGTTGTGGAGCTGCTGTCTGTCTATCTACTATTAGGATTAAATTATCACAAAAAGTAACAACTTGTAATTATACGATAAATGTTAGTTAATGTATAATAGAAACTCCTAAAGCGAACTACATTTTATTCTATCATAACTATAATATACTATATATTATGTGACAATTAAGAAATGGTATTTTTTATTATTTTCGTCATTTATAGTCACGTTTCATCTCCGATTGGCGAGAGCAAGTCATGGCACAAATACAGGAACACGGAGCTAAACGGACGTACAAAAGAAAATGAATGGGCGTTTCTAGAATATTAAGCAATATACAAATAAGCCGATTAGAGTTTAAAGCCGAGGACATAAATTCATTTACTCAATAATATCGTGATACCCTTATAGAATTTATATAAAGTTCTTTTAATGTGATTACATGATTATACATAAAAGAAATAAACCTGTTTTAAGGATTCTATACTACTTAAGATGATCACTTAGTTGTCAGTCTGTTTATCAAGACGCTTTCTCGGAAACGGCCAGGAAAATTAATAACGAATTGTAGAAAAAGTAAACCTTTAACTCTATACAATACAGAGATACGTCTTTTATCATTTTGACACTAACTCATTGACTCACAAAACCTTTTACGCATAGACCTAACAAATCCTAATAAAAATTATTGATTAAAAATAAAACATTATAAAATCATTCATAAAAATTTATATAACGTTCACCTAGAATCTTGAAATGTGACATGAAGAAAGTAGTAGTCAGTAAAGGGGGAAATCCAAAAGTTTACATTAAGTTTACATAATCAAAAGGTACATTAATTGTATGTGTATTGGTTACGTGGATAACTTATTTTTTTTGGTTTTAGCATGGTAGACAACATGTTTACGTGATGAAAAATAATATTAAACACATAAATATTTTATAAAAAATAGGTACTAAGTATCTTTAAATTTGTAAACTTCCATATCATTTCATTCATTCCAACCTAGATATGCCTCGTAGTTCGGGTACTACTCATATTTATACCTACTACTTGTACAGGTTATTTGTTATGGGCAAAGACTCCTAGTAGCTACGTACCAGGTCTCGATTCCATTGTACAAATCTTGTGGATAAACAACATCGATTGTTCGTTTGCTGCTTGGTAATAGCCGTCAATGTTCATAATCACCTCCGTTCTTTAGATACAGTCACTAATTTCTGGTCAACATCAAGTCAACCAGTGAATTCATATGAATCGACTTTATATTGGTAAAATAATGTTGTCGTTTACTCCTTTGAAGTGTCTTTTCTGACTCTGTCAGCGCCCTTTAGATATGCTGTGATGATATATAAGCCTAGTCATCCTGAAGGACCAAAGTATACATTAGCGAAATTTTGATCAAAATCGGTCCCGTAGTTTCTATAAGGACAAACAAACAATGTTTCCTCTTTATACATTAGTTGCAGATATTTAAAAGAATTCATTGATAATAAGAAATGTGGACGACCCCTTAAGATATGGCATAGACGTAAAATATGTACAAAGAAAATATTGGAACACAGCAAAAGGGGGCTCTTTCCTCAATATTGCTGTTCTTAATTTTTGCTTATCTTTAATATAGCTCTTCCGTTTAATTTTCGCTCTTTTTTATTAATTTTCACCCTTTCTTCAGTATCGCTTTTTCGATTAATTTTTGGTCTTTCTTCAATACTCTTAAAAATTTTTGCGCTTTCTTAAATATCACTTTTTTATTAATTTTTGCCCTTTCTTCAATATCGCTTTTTCGATTAATTTTCGGTCTTTCTTCAATATCACTTTTTCTATTAATTTTCGCTTTCTTCAATACTCTTAACAATTTTTGCGCTTTATTAAATATCACTTTTTTTATTAATTTTCGCCCTTTCTTCAATATCACTTTTTCGATTAATTTTCGGTCTTTCTTCAAAATCTCTAATCTTTAAAACTCTACTGAAGATGGCATAGCATAGAAAAAATATTTCAATGTTTGATTATCTACACTATTCCTCAGTCACTACAACACGTATAGCCGTACAAAAAAGAGGTTTCCATCATTCGCAGAATATTTTTGCACCAAAATTGTTTTAAAATTTTTCTTTTTTAATCTCGTATAACAGGTTACGAATCCTGAACGCACTTCCTCTCCGTCCGGAAACAGGCACTTCCTGTTTCAGAAAATTCACGTTTTACCAACGATACCTGTGATTATTTTAAAAAGGGATCGTAAAATTCGTTGCGAAATTTCAAAGTTTATTGTATTTCAACTCCGTTTAGGGTGACCGTTAAAAATTAATAATTGTAGGGTTAACTACATCCCTACTTGCACAATAAAATAATTTCATCTCATCGTATATCGAGTTTCCTACCAGAAATGCGGTACATAATTTTGTGATGATTTATAGCAAAGTATAAACTATAATGCGACAATTATTTCCGTCTTCCTTTTATTTCTTTAGTTTCTTTCTTCTTTTCTCACTTTTCTTACTTGCTTCCTTACATTTTATTTTCGTTTTTAAAGTTAAACTTCTTTTAGCGCGATTTAGGATGTATAAAATATACGAGAATAAATTGGTGAGGGCGATACGGCCAAGCCTTCCGACATATCGTGAGAGTCGGGCGTCTTCGTGCGTCTTCGGCTGTTTCCGTCTCTTTATTTCTTGTTATGTATGCGTTTTCAACATTTCTCACTAAATACGCGTCAATTGTGAGATTCGATCGTTTTAAATTTTTGGACTGATTCTTTTATAATTAAACTTCATTATTTTAATTTCTCGTGAGTTTGTAATTCTATTTCTTGCCCCGTGATACTTACCTTTCAAAGTATACTTCGTTTATATAACGCGCACAAGAGGTATAAATTTCATTGCTTTTGGGCGTGCTATGTACTCTAACACATATCATTTCTTCTCTATATTTTTTGTTTATTAATTGGTATACTTCAAGAATTAAAGCAGTTTTAAAGAATTATGCAATCCTGTTTGCTCCAATTTACTTTTACCTCTTCTATTATTCTTTATCGCTTTCTGTCTCGTTCGTTCATCTTTATTGACGTGAAATGCTTTTCGAACAGATGCCGAGTATGGGGAGGTAATCTCGCTCATTTGGGCAACAGTTTCTTTCGAAGTAATTTCAAACTTGAATAACTTGGTTAAAATAAATGTAGCTCCTTTATATTCATCAATCAGTTCAGTCTCACTTTTAAGAGGACGGATGAATTTATATCAATTCATGTTGCTTGGTCACAAGGTGAACCCATGACTTTTGACCGACAGATTTGATATTTCCAAGAGGTATTTAAATAACTTCAATTTCAATATGTATACTACTTGTCATATCACTACCCTGTAGTTAAGGAATGTAACCTACAAATGGATTAAATGTTTGAAAATAAATCATTTCAATATAATATACACGATTGATACTTTCACAAAAATAACTGCGGTAGTATCCGACACTGCAGCCGATTTCTTTTCTTTATTTTTTTAAAAAGTCTCATTCAATTTAATTGTTTCGATAATATCATATTTTTACAGAAACTAGAATATTATGACAGACGGATTACATAATAAAATTACAAGAGTTCCAAATATGACTACAAAATCTTAAAAATTAAACTTTGTCACTCCCTCTTTCTTTCCGAATGGATTTATAATTAAAAGTAGGCCATTAATTTTGATGGTCTTCTTCACCATTTCCAGATGCACTAAATACCGGGTTACAGCTTTAAACCTGTTACATAGCATTAAAATTGTAGCACAATATACTCAAGTAGATGAAGCTGTTTACAAAAAAAAACCAGTAGGCTAGTACTGGCAACTATAAGACAAACATGTTCAAACAACATTACACCTATAAAGCAAGTTATTACTATCGGTGTATCGGTAATAGTGTGGTTTAGCTTTCGAAAACACCCTTAACAAAATATGAGCTCAAAGTAGGTTAAATACCGTAGGGTCTTGAGTACAATACATCCAATTTAATTTGTAATATTAAATATATTTGGCGTTAATTTTGTAGAAATTCATTATTCACAATTAAATGAAACTACGTGATGTAGTATTATTTCTACTTTCTTTAATTTCTTTACCACTTTCTTTACACTTTACAGTGGTAAAGAAATTAAAGAAAGAAGAAATAATACTACATCACGTAGTTTCATTTAATTGTAAATTTGTAATAAAAACAGTCTAATCAGTTAACTTAGGAACTTACGTACAGTAAATATTTCATGACATATTTAGCAAGTAACAATTAAAATTTAAGTCCCATGGAAAATTAAAAGTTACATTTTAAAGCTCAAAAAAGAAAGAGCATATTAAAAAAAAGGTCGCGATCCAAAAGAATATTCGTGCACATGTGTGGTCGATGCTCCCTTTAATACCAAATCATGTTTATGGCCCTAGCTTACAAAATCAAAACCATCACTACTTCCTTATTTTCAAAATAAATAAGTTTTATTCGAAAGACTTTTAGGAAAATCGAAGTGATTTTGGAATCCACTAGATCCTACCTACCCTTACCTCTTAAATAATCATTAGAATACGGGTAAACCACATTTTGCTTCGTTTCCTTTTCCGAAAAGTTTAAAAGAAAATGAAATCAACCATGAAAGTGCACACAGGATTTTTTCCATTCAAATAAAACTTGAAACTGATTTCTCTTCATAAACACTACACTTGTCCTGCAAGTTCATAACCTTTGCAGTAATTTTGACTGTAAACATATAAATAAATAAATGACTAGACAATATTTTAAGTTAAGAAAAAAATATAAAAAAATAAATCTAGATTGCGAAGTTGTACAATAAAGCTTATCCACAATGAAAATTTCGCCACACTGATTTTCATTGAAATACAATTATAAGAAGTATTTAATAATTTACTAACGAACGAAATTTTTCTCCCCGGAAATTCCTTTGTCTGCTCGCGAAATAACTTAAGTCCTTTAATAAAATTTTATATATTTCTAGCTAAATTAAATTTCAAGACGTTAATGGAATTTGAGTCAGTATATTAACATTACTAAGTATAGCGTTAAATTTATTCAAAAATTAAATATATTGTGATTTGTGTCAGAATTTAACTTGTGCTCTTCAATTAAATGTGCAAGATGAGCCGTCCAATCATTAATACATTTTTACGCAACACATTATCTAAAACGACTATTTTAGTATATTAGTTACATTGTTTAGTTTTAACAAGACGGCATGCGGAACCGCGGGTCTGCAGCTAATTTCCTTTTCCCTATGCAATAGTATATATATAGTATGGTATATATATATAGTATGGTATACTATGTATATACCCTTTGTGCGCGTTGTTTCGAAATCGTCACACTGTTTGCGTACTAATTTCTCGAAAACCGTTCGTCGTAGCAAGCTGAAACCAATGGCAATCAATTTTGTATTATGAATTTTATTAAGCTTACCGATTAAAGCAAAATGCAAAAGGGGGTATTAATATACAGATTAAAGGAAAATGCAAAAGTTACGGATTTTTTTTAACGTTGTAGTGCAAAATTAGAATCTCGTCTTTGTCCAATTTTTCTCATTTTAGCGGTATGTAATCTAAGAATTATTTTTCGGTCAAATTTGAAAATTATTCCTCAAAAATTGTGATATGACGACGGAAGTTTAAATATATGCATAAATACTTCAAAATGGCCACAATAAAAGAAATTCGCTAAAAATATGGTCTATTTATACTATCACCCACTGAAATGGAGAGGACAGCGTTAAGTGAAAACATTCATACACGTACTACAAGTATACCTTGTCATCGCGTATGGCTCGTGAAAACGTCAAAATTTGTAATCCAGGTGAGATTCTCTAATCTTCGCGTACGTGATTATCCACCGAGTGCTTAAATATCAGCCTACAGTGACATTTTATAAGACCCTTGATAATTGCCCTTTTGAAATGTTTACGCTGCCGTTTTGAAGTTACGTATACAATTCGCCAGACATGGCAGACAAATTAATTTTACGTCTGATATTATGGTAGCCTTACTAAACCAATTTTCTAAGGAAATAGAGTAGAAATCGATAAAAGAGCTACGAACGTAGAAATTTTGCTACGAACTTAGACAACAGCCTTATTTTTCCTTATTTATTAGCAATCCCCTTTCAAAGTGCCATATTTTTTTCAGATAGGCATTTTCAGAGATATACTGAAAAATGTTCAAAGAGAATATGAGGGATATGTATTTTCGAAACTACTAAACCTCAAATTATGAAAAACAGGGTTTTTAGAAGCCTATGTGAAGGTTGAAGAAAACTATAATAATTATTCTGGATGTGACGGCTCATTATCCCGCACTATTGGAACATAGTGTAAAAGTATATATTTATATACTTAATTATACGGTAGTAAATTATAATTTCTTAACGAACGTACGTAATCACAATTAAATGAAACTATGTGTTATAGTATTATTTCTACTTTCTTTAAGTTTTTTACCACGATCTAGGTTTCGTTGTATTACAACTTCTTCAAGTGGGTTATTAGCAAAGATCTTTTATTCTCTATTAGCAAAGATTCATTGCTAATAGCCCACCTAAAGATGTTGTAATACAAAGAAACCTAGGTCGTGGTAAAGAACTTAAAGAAAATAGAAATAATATTACATCACGTAGTCTCATTTAATTGTGAATAATGAATTTCTACAAAATTAACGCCAAATATATTCAAAATTTGAACGTACGTAATATTCCGCAATGATTACAGTAGTCTATAGTTCCTATAAAATTTAAACCATTTTACAGATACGTTAACGAAAAAAGTTATAAATAATTTTTATTATTTAATCTCCTGAAATTTCCTTTTCACTTTGGCGAGGAGAGACGAAAGTGTCGTATACGCCGAAAAAATTGAAGATTTAATTTTGATGCGCTAACGCGGCTTGAAACAAACTCAAATTTCTACAAAATTAACGCAAAATATATTCAATATTTGAACGTACGTAATATTCCGCAATGATTACAGTAGTCTATAGTTCCTATAAAATTTAAACCATTTTACAGATACGTTAACGAAAAAAGTTATAAATAATTTTTATTATTTAATCTCCTGAAATTTCCTTTTCACTTTGGCGAGGAGAGACGAAAGTGTCGTATACGCCGAAAAAATTGAAGATTCAATTTTGATGCGCTAACGCGGCTTGAAACAAACTCAAAATTAAGTAACGTGTACATGGGTGTACCGGTATGTTCGTTACATGGGCTAGTAGCCAAACCGTTGGACGAATTGTTTTTGAAAACATAAGGTTTTTACAACTAAAAAATAGTGAAATTGATTTTTTTAAACACGTCTCTAAAGACTTTGTTTATACATACATGTGTATATATATATATATATATATATATTATATATATATATATATATATATATATATATATATATATATATATATATATATATATATATATATATATATATATATATATATATATATATATATATATATATATATACGCCAAATAATCTGCCATAACTCGTTTCCCGGAAAGAGTTCATTACCACCTAAAAAAAAATTAAGCTAATTAAGGGCGGACCACGACATGATTTGTGCGGCGTTGTAGATATTAACACTTTATGAGATCTATAGCAACAATATTACGTTTGCAACTAAGACATCCAACTTTTCCAATGAATTCTGGGATGTTATGGAAAATTCTGGAACATTTCTGATAGGATATATAAAGAGCGTAGCGTCCTAAATTCTATCTAATTAGCAACTGAGTTTCGGCGAATAAGGAACAAAGAAAATGTGGAAAATTTCATCAAAATTACTTAGAGTAATTATGCTTTATGAATTCCGTTTGGGAAAAAGCGATAAGTGAAGGTATATCCTCGTATGATACAGCCAACTATTGGTTCCAAAGATTGAAAATTCATTATTTGGAGTAATCTTATTTCATACGTTCAGTTTCCGGCAAAAGCGATGAGTGAAGATATATCCTCTTATGATACAGCCAACCATTAGTTTCAAAGATTCAAATTCATTACCTGACGTAATTTTGTGTCATGAATTCCATTTAGGGCAAAAGTGATGGATGAAAGCGTATCCCCTTACGGCACAGGTTGGCTATGATTTCAAAAACTCAAATCCATTACTTGGAGTAATCTTACTTCACGAATTCCGTTTAGGGCAAATGCAATGTTTAAAGGAGTACCATCTTACGGCAGACCCAACCACCATTGGTCCCAAAGATTCCAAGCAAATTTTAATCCCTTTAACAATCCTCATCCGTAAAAGCTTCTACGTTAAATGTAGAAAAATTAAAAAGACAAAGCTGGTTCCATGTTAAGTCACGTTATCCAGTAGAGCCATTTTCAGGTTCCCATATTGCAATAACAAAACAACTTCATGTTTTATGGAAAAAGTAAAAATATTATTATTCACGAGCTAACACTGATGAATTAAGAAGGCGGGTTTATTGTTGCATTTAAAAATATACACACAAAGTAACGTTTTTCTTAAAATATGTGCAGCGTTGTTCTACTGTTTATTTCAATATTCTCACCTATGATCGTGCATTGGTAAAAACAAATTTTGGAATACGTCTATTAAGTAGTATTTATATTTAGAAAATAAAATATGTAAACCCCCAAATTTATAATAGAATCGTAATAAATAAAACTACAAACGACCTCGAGTTCCAGACTGGCAAACGGCTTTCTACCTACGCGCAGTCAATATGTACTGTACACTACTACTGATAATATTACACCACGAGACCATTTTGTGTCACGTTCAGATACGGACGTCCCATTTCCATATTGAATATATAGAACCAATAGTTTGAATCTCAGCCGTGGCCTCCAATGGCCTAATATGCAAATGTAAGTAATGGAGGTTGTGTTTTATAAGCTTCATTGGTTTATATTACACAACGACGCTGCGGGGAGGCCCACCGGCTAAACTGTCATTTAATATGGTCTAGTACACACATGTATACACGTACACGTAACATTTCCTCGATCACCTGTCAGATGCTTTGGGGAAAATTGTTCGACCGTATTCATAGTATCATTTATTCCTGATCTCAATATTTTTAGACGAAATATTATTCTGAAAATTTGATGAGAAATTTTGCGGAGAGGGTGAAGCAAGACCGCACGTTCGTCATTCTCATGAATTTATACACGCACATGCAGACTTATTTTTAGACGTGATATTCGCAATCCGTAAATTTTTTTTTTCAGTCATTTTAATATATATATATATATATATATATATATATATATATATGTATATATATATAGATATATATATATATATATATATATATATATATATATATGTATATATATACATATATATATATATATATATATATATATATTTATATATATATATATATATATGACTATGGTGATGCATACTACCTAAATTTTACTGAGGATTCTCTTAAAAAATGAAATCGCCTTCAAAATGTTTGATCTCAGAAAATGCGACCATATTTTTTAACACAGTCGTAAAGGTCAACTTAAACGGAAGGATGTAAATATGGTACTTTTCAATATTTTAAACAATCACAGTTGTCAAACCAATCTCAGAAATAGATTAAACTACTTATCCGCTCTTGTACTACCTCCCAAATACACGATTACCTTCTATGAAAATTCCTTCTGTGTCTAAGCTACAAAACTCTGGTACCAACTGCATTCTGACCCTGGAAGGCCGCTCTGCTCCGCTATAAATATTTTCAAGTCATTTGAGAAGGTCCTGCTCTTCGTAATCTCTGACTTCTAACGCTCCTTAATTCCATCCAGCACCTCACCTCAAACAGTCAATTTTTGTAAAAGCTGTTTTATATATATATATATATATATATATATATATATATATATATATATATATAATTCTATTTCAACTATTCTGAGGATTCCATACCTAAAAAGAATAAATGGAACAAGCGTTTCTGTCTGTCACAGACCTTTTTCTCAAAAACCCGCTTGATGTAGAAATTTAAAATTTGGCGTAGTAATAAAGCGTATTATACTGTAGATACTTCGATATCACTTATAAATATTTTTATGGGAATTTATGGAGGAGGACAAATTCAATATTAGAAGTATTTTTTGAATTATGTATACAGTGCGGTATTATTTGAATGGACTAGTTACAAGGATCTTAAAAACATTTTTCACATAATTTCACGTATTACATTTTCAGAGATATACTGAAAAATATGCAATAGAAATATACCCCCCTCCCCTACGTTTGAGACTGCTATACTTTAAAATTACGAAAAAGGAAAAATAGAAGTTTTCGCAAATTTTGGAGGAAAACTATAGCGATTATTTTAGATATTATAATTTTTAAAACATGCACCATGTTTTTCCGCCCATGAAAGATGTAGTAAAAGTAATAATTGCAAAAGTAAAACTTTAAAAGGAGTACTATGTACCTTTAAATGTTTATAAGTACCTAAATGTGTACGAACTTCCATAGTACGGGTTCTAATCGTAGTTCTGAGTTTTTTCTCTAATTGCGCACATTTTTAATTTTCTGAATTTTTAATAGTTTACCTTCAATTCTGCATACAAAACTAAATTACTATATTTAACTTACTTTTTATTTGTAGGAGTTTGTTTCTGAAGCAATAAGTGCGCCAAAAATGTTTTAAAAATTTTACCGCTTTAGTTTATAGGCGGGCATATAAGATATTTGTATTATAGGACTTATAAATATTGAAGTGCTAATTATTACAACACCGCTCATCTCCTGCCCTTCTGTATATACGCACTCAATTTACTTACAATACAGAAAATATCCTAATCAAACACGTTTCCTATATTTTTCATAAATATTTCGAAATAATTCTCAATATTCTCAATATAATTAAAAATATATATTTAAAAAAATCAACTTTTAACAGCTTAACACATAATCCTGGCTCGCGAACTATCACGATACTATCCTACTATACTATATCCTACGGTCCTACTATACTATATCCTACGGTCCTACTATACTATATATCTATCAATTTATTTGGGAATAACAGAAAATCAACTAACTATTGATGGTAAATCATAAATTTTTTTAAAGCCTTATGAAGTAAATAATTATTAAAAAAGTTCAAAATAAAAACAAAGTTAAAAACACCAAGGATCTAGAATATCCTTAAAAAGCGGAAGCCGAGAACAGTAATCAAACAAGAAAAAAAGGAGTTTTGTAACAAATTGTTCGTAAAGACTACAATATTTAACAAACCACTGTGCAAATTCTAAAAACATACTTAAAATTTTATAGTTAACCTATCGACATAAAAAAAAATCCCCAAAATCGGTCCATAATTGCCACCTGGTGCTTGTCCTTATATATACTTAAATATAGACCAACGGACGGAGACGCATTTCGTTTAAAAAAAAAACAAATTTAGATCATAATAAATATTTAGAGTATATTAAAAAATTACCGTTTTTTACTGAAAGACCTCTTTCCAATAAGCTATAATAAAAGTTGATTACTTCTAAAATTAGCCCAGTTACAATTACTATTTTCTATCGGAAAAACTCAACCTTGAGTTTTCTAATTTAAAATAGAGCATCTAATTTTAAATAGTATTTAACCACAAATAACAGAACTCCACTCCTTCTTTGTCAAACTTTATTTATACCATTAATTAAAAACATCAAAATTTCATCGTTAACTTAAAAGATAATGGACGTCAAATTCTTTCAAAGTAGCCCAACCCTCCTCATTTTATCAAATAATACCCTTAACGAAAACAAGTTTTGATAACCTGATAGTCCCCACGGACGCAAACGGCACAACCGAAAATAGGCCGGGCTCGTATTCAGAATTTAATTAGACCGCGGGGAGAGCGAGTTGCGAATCCGAACAGACTCGCGAATTACGAATGCGGATTGACGTCTGCCGAGCGGCGCGTAGCGGGCCGCGACCGCGAGCGATAACGAGACGCCACCGCGTCCCTCGAACAAAACTTCAAACGATCCGCCCAGGCGACACAAGATATGCGTATTCGACTTTGAACTTAAATTACCATCGCTATTGTGGGGCGCCCCCGCCGCCCACAACCAGGTGAGTATAAAACAAGAGATAAGAAAATAAATGGTTCGCGATCTGGATCGGAAGGTCGAGTTTTCAAGAACAAACGACAAACAAGTCTACGGGACAACAGCTCGGTCGGAAACGAGTATATTCTTCTTTTAACGGTTAAGATATTGAACGATATTTTTAAAATTCAGATTTTGCGGTTACATAGCTCAAAAGTAAAAACAAAACACTTATAAAATCACCCACGGGTCAGTGTGTCAATGTCGGTTTTCTGAGAAACCGCTTGAAGTACAAAACTATAAGAAAAAAATTGACATGGGAGTAAAGTATATTAATACAATTAATTTCGTATCAAATATCTGCTGAACGTGAATCGATTAATTCTTCGAGGGTCACTTTCACCACCTTTTGGGAAATGAATTTTTTATTCCTTGAAAAAATTACCCAATTCACGAAAAAAGAAACAATTTCTGAGCACAAGGTTCGACAAGTACCACACATGACGTAAAGTGCTGTAAGTAGTGTGTTGTCATAATTAATAAGAACAATAAATCAATCTCGTTTGTTTGACTGCATCATAGCTTCCAATTTTGAATAATACACAACAGATCTTCGTTATGAGCTTCCTCTAATACGCCCTCTACACTACTCGCGAAGTTACCTCGACGAAATGCTGGTCGAAGTTGATCGCAGTCCCAAATACGTGACTACACACTCGTGCGACCTCGCGAGGAGTTCAGTAGTCGTGAGTCGCCCGCACGCACCCACGTGTAAACAGTACGACGTCTATCTGCAAACTGAAGTACGCTGAGTAGTATAGTGAGACGCTTCGTGTAACTTCGCGAAGTCCTTTGACTTGGGTACAAAAAACCGATAGTGATCGGAAGTCGCCTGAGGCGAGTTTGCACAAAGCGAATCGAAGTACCTCTCTACATTATTCTCTTCGCCTAACTTCGATCAACTTCGCGAGTAGTGTAGTGCAGGTTTTACTTATATTTTCATTTAGACATTATTTTACTTGGCCGTCTAGATCCAACGATTGCGACGAATGTGTGCGTTTATCCGACAGAACCTACCTTAGTAGTAATAGTTTTAATGTCGAGTCGTTACTTTATATATAAAATCATTCACGTGTCGGTGTGACTAAATTATCAAGCATAACAGATAGACAGAAATTTTCTTTTGTAAATTCACAAATAGTAAAATTCTTTGTTCCATGAAGCCGTAAATAAACATATTTTAGACTAGTGTTTTAAAGTCAGGATTGGTTAGCTCTTTATAATAATATAAATAGTATCCATTTTCCATATACAAAGGTTTATGAAGGTCTATTTAGGAAAAAATATGTCAAGTTCTTACAGCGATTCTTATTAACATAAAGTAAGTTTGCTATAACATGATTCTTTGTGCTTATTAAAGATTTTATTTTGTGCAATTCACTCACACAATAAATCCTTATAACAAGCTGTTACGTTATATTGTGTTTATGCATCGTGTTACAAGACAGCCTATTAAGCAACAATTAAACCCACCATACCGGCATAAGTTCAGCTCTCTCATCCGCAATCTCCGGACATAATAAACTCAAAGCAGTATTCGGTCAACGCGACATAAAACACAGAGAACTTTATGCACGGCACTGAACTCAAACACGGTTACGTAAACTCGAGACGAAGACACTAATTAGAGATGCTGGAGCGTAGTTGGACAGCGATGACACGTGTGGATGAGGCCCGGGACGAGTGCGGCCGTCACCTGAGAGCGCACGGACTAACGAGATGAGAGGAGGCGTCTACGACTAGCGAGTACCGCCCACGGTCTGGGCGGGCGGGTCGCAGATACGTCCGCCGATTACGAAAAAGATTATGCGGCCCCTATTAGGTCGACTGCTTTAATATTTAATGCTACTTAAAAAATTATAACATGTTCATGTGCTGAAATTATTCAATTTATCTGGTACTAAAATTGTTGGAAAATTTTGGCGAAGCAGGTTACTATACACATAGGACTATACTTCTATTAAGGAAAAAAAAAAGAAAATTGTGCTACTTTCTAAATGAAACAAAATATATATTATTCAATAAAAATCTATATTAAATTATTGTTCCTCTCTTTTTCGCCTGAGCTTTTTGAATATGAATACGGCTTTCATAGAATCCTTAAATAATTAATATATTTCGTTTATGTGCTTTTTAGTCGCGTAATCTTTCATTATATACTTTTTCAGTCGGGCTACGACGGTTACTAAATCTATTTAGCAATCAATATCTGAATCCCAGCCCAACAGTAATTTAGGTTCGTAGTAAACATGAATTAATTACAACTATTGACTGTTATTAGTGACACTATCCAAAATTTCTTTTCGGTCTATCTTAGATATATTTAAAACACGTTAATGTTGAGAAGGTCAACATGCTCGAAGCGGACCGCTCGTCAACGTATGAACATTCTACCCAAAGGACCTTTGTCTCCATTTTCCACGACAATATATATATATATATAAATATATATATATATATAAATATATATATATATATATATATATATATATATATATATATATATATATATATATATATTATATGATATTATCTCCAAGCTATGGGACTCATGAAGAACTATAACGTTTGCATGATTAGGGGAAAAAAGTCGCACCAACTCTAAAAAGAGAAAAACTGAAACCATTCTAAAAATGAGAAAATTCTCAAATAAAATCTAATTCACATGAATATAATATATATCATACCATCATCTTTCTTCTACATTTGGACATGGAATTTTATTTTAAATATCCAAAATAATATCATGTTCCAATCTAAAACCACTTAATTCTGAGCAACTGCCTCTAATTGTTCAACAAATTATAGCCCTTCTTACGGTTCCGTAGCCAAACTATGAATCCTTATAATTTCGCAATACGTCTGTCTGTTCATCTTTATATCCCAGCGATTACACCCGGACTATTAGTGTGGTAAAGCTCAAATTTAATGGTTATTATATACTTATAACACCTACCAAGATATGAAATAAAATCTTTTAAAAAAGTTTCTAATTTTCCTCCCCTACATATACGGTGGAAGTGATTTTTCTCTTACCCTGTTGTGTAGAGTATCACTGAATACGTCTTTCAAAAATATTGCGGGTTTTCCGTGAACACTTGCTAAATATTAAGCTTCAAAATTTTCAATTTTCATTTTTGTTTCATTTGAGTTACGTGTCCGCACCACCTTACCAGCTAAATCGTTATATTTGAATATTCAAAAATATTCACAATAGTAGAATAAATAACAAACTTACAAGGAAAATTATCACAGCTAATTAGGCTCCACTAGTTTACGAGTAATAGTCGACCAACTTATGACGTGTAGTAAGGCGAAAATTTAAGAACAGATGACTTCAGTCATTTGCAAAGATAACTAACTCTTTGTATTTTAAAATATTTTTTTTTGAAATGTCTGAATTTATTATGTCTGTGAATGATATACTAGGCAACATATTTATATATTTCGACGATGAGAAATAATATTATTTAAATATTCAACCTGTTTTTACGAAAAGATACAATACTATATATAGTCTGCTATATCTCTGCGAGTTCCACTTGTACTTGGCAAGCTTTTTGAAAAAATCGGGACTAATAAGCTTCTTAGAGATGCAAGCAATATATTCTCAAGTGAACTGTGTTTCATCAGAAGGTACATGTCACTGACATATTTGTATTGTATAAATAACACAAGTCTCATCGCAATCGATGAAGTGTTATCGTTGATAGATCAAGATATAATCTCGAATCGAGCGATGGTTATCGGCGGATACGTCCGTCGTCGGACGCGGCGGGCGGTGCGCGCGCCCGCAACCCACTTGGCAGCGACAAACCTAGTTGCGTCGCGACGCCCGGAATGCGTTGCACGAATTCTCTCACACGACATCGACCCGACTCCCACAATGCAGCTTTGTTGAGACGGTACTATTGACCGTATATTGCACAGCTTATATCACAATAGGCTAATGACATATGTGCATGTGACGCATGTCAGAACGGGAGTGACGTCAAGTTGCATTATGATAGCCTTGACCAAGTTCAGACTATTAGCGATGGTGATCTGTAGTATATCTATGAGAATACTTCTACTATAAGGCCATAAGTATTTCTCGAGAATAATTTATGATATAAAACTTGTTAAGCATAAGTCGGACTCGTTCTATGAGGGTCCGGTATAAACTTGGTCAAATATTAACATTTAAGTGAACATAGAACTTTTATTAAACTTTTTGCAAATATCTATATGTGAAAAGGAATCGAAACTGTTGTATCCTTTTTTAGTATTTATCATTAACGGAGGGGAATGAAATTGATATCATCCGGAAAGTACTGTGTCATAGATGTGCACAAAAAATATCATGTGATTATATTGCCGGTGAGGCAGGTAAAATAAAGTGAAGGTACACACACGATTTTCCAAAAACGCTTTAACCAATCACATGGAAGCATTTTGATCATTTTCATAGCTTTATGAGCTTACATCCCTTTACCCCCCTACACGGGAAAATATTAAAAAAAGTTAGGCAAAAACAAATACATAGCGTTGTTTGTTTTCCCAATTGTTATTATAATTTTTCATTATGTAATGACATCGCCCAACGTATCTTTCACAAGTGTAAAAGTATTTTGATTTTCTCATAGACTATGAAATTAGAAGCAATGTTATAGTTTTCCAGTATAGTTAAGGAAAATTCAAGGAACGTTGTTTTTTTCATAATTTTTAATGTAACATTTTCTATATTTTTGTGGATATTTTCAAAAATGCCTCTAGCACTATCACATAAAATTCTGGAAAAAAATTAGTTTTGGTATCCTTATAAGTTACCTAGCATATATCTCTTATAAGTTACCTAGCATATATCCTTCCAACTTCTTTTGTTTCCTTTGTCCCTCTAAATGTCCCTGTAAATACTTTTAAATTTTTAACTTCTGAAATATACTGGGGTCAATATATTTTACAACTATGCATTATAATTTATAATATGATTCAGAATTTAAAATTCCCACGTCAAACGGAGAAAAATGACTGTAACAGATGGAGAGACAGGTGTGATTTCCGTTTCCGTCAACCTTAAAAACCTATTAATATCAATCATTTACACATTTACAAGTGTAGTAAATGTGTAAATGATTGATATTCATAACTCAAACTTCATTTCCACATACCGCTTTCTATTATATAAATGCAATTCGGTTTCACATAAATCGAATTCCTTTTTAAATCCTATAAACGGAACTTCACACAACTTTGATGCAGAGTAAATTGGAAAAGCTCATAACGCGCGTGACGTTTTTTCTAAATGTTCGCATGACGTGGTTAGCGCAATAAAAATATATTGAGTTTATATGCTGTATACCCTGGAAGTCACATAAAAATTATGCAACACGTGACGTCGCAAATACGGGATATTTTAGTATAATGCGCAAATGTTAAACCGAAATTGGAAAGATTTTTATAACTCAGTCGACCTTATTCCAGTAATCTTATTTCAGTCAATATAGGCATTTTTTTACAAACACTAGGTTTTCGAAGGTAAAAATGTTGGTGTGGATATCTCAATGTTATTGACGAATTCGTCGTTAAAATGGTATATAAGTTTCGCAAATGCAAAAAAGATGGATGGCGATGTTATTGTCATTGCTATGGCGATCTTGTTAACAACAAGGTTCCCATAGTAACAATTTTGATGTGGATTTTAGAATATATACACCGTGCTATACATTTCTCAATGTTATTGACGAATTCCTCTTTAAAAGGGTATATAAGCTTCGCAAGTGCAAAAACGACGGATGACGCTGTTATTGTCATTGTTATGGCGATCTTGTCAATAACAAGGTTTCGATGGTAATAATTTTGATATGGATTTTGGAATATATGCATTGTGCCATACATTTTTCAATGTTATTGACGAATTCGTCGCAAAAAGGGAAAATAAGCTTCGCAAGTGCAAAAAAGATGGATAACGATGTTATTGTCATTGCTATGGCGATCTTGTTAGTAACAAGGTTTCGATGGTAACAATTTTGAAATGGATTTTGGAATATATGCACTGTGCCATATATTTATCAATGTTATTGACGAATTCATCTTTAAAAGGGTATATAAGCTTCGCAAGTGCAAACAAGATGGATGACGCTGTTATTGTCATTGTTATGGCGATCTTGTTAACAACAAGGTTTCGATGGTAATAATTTTGATGTGGATTTTAGAATATATGCATTGTGCCATACATTTCTCCATTTATTGACGAATTCGTCGCTAAAATGGTATATAAGTTTCGCAAGTGCAAAAAAGATGGATGACGATGTTATTGCCTTTGTTATGGTGATGTTGTTTTCACATTTTGAGATTTATCTGTTCACATTGTATTGTGTAATTTATTATAAAACATTGTTCGTAATTGGTTTATTGCTTGCGAATCAATTTTGTTTATCATATTCTTATTAATTTCATTATTAAAATGTGCCATCTTCATTGCCAAAAACCCGACACGGAGACTCCGGTAACATTGGCATCTAGGACCATATTATATTGGAACTCTCTACTTTTCCACTGTACTCAATTACTTAACCATCTGATCACGGTTTCATCAGAGTTATTTGCTTATTATAAATAAATTATTTCATAAAATATTATATATTATCGTTACCTATACAAATAATAACATTGTAAAAGACTGAATATTTTCCATGCACTGTACATTATTATAATAATGTACAGTACATGGAAAATATTTTAATGAATATGAGTGATTGATTTAGCATATAGGGTGGTAGAAACCAGAAAATCGGTTTTTAGAATTCTTATCTGTCTGTCTGTCTGTGTGTTAATTTGTTCTTCGATCACGCAAAATCTACTGCACAGATTTTGACAAATTTTGGTATGGTAATAGTTTATACCTCCAAGCAACATATAGGATACATTTTATCTGAATATTACAGATATAAAAAAATCCTGATTTGATAAGTTTTACAAAATTGATATTGCCAACGTCATCTATTAGCGTTTTTAATAAAATTTATGTTCATAGATATATATGATGTGATACTGCCAACGCCATCTATTAGTGTTTTTAGTAAACTTTAAAAACACAAAAAACCCCTAAAACTTTTATTTTCCCAAATTCTACTGGAACGAAGTCGCGCCTGCACAAATAGTATATTATGAAGACATAGAATTCATAAATGTTTTACGTGTAATATAATTAGTCTTCTTATCGTTACTGCTCAACAGCAATGTTTTTGTATGTAACTAAAAAAATTCTGGAAGAAAACATATGAAAATATTATTCCGTCTATTCAGATTTTACTTTAAAGTGAATACAAAATTTAAATACACGTCTTCAAATGCCATTACAGCAAAGTACTGTTTTTCGAACTATTTTACGGTAGGCAAACAAACAAGGTTACTTCCTTAAGTCTATTTCTGCGGAACCTTCAGGATGACAATTATTATCTAACGGCTTCTTCTTTCCACTTCAAAGGCGCGCGAATCACTATATTGATGGGCCTATTAATCAACTGCTTAATTGAGACACGTCCGAGTATTACTGCCCTCTCAACTAACGAATCGGCAATCTGCCAATGACTCCATTGGAAATTGGTTTACAGATGTCACAACACATCTGGCGGGAGTCGATTGACTGCTCCGTATATCATCTCACTTTGTAAATGAATTTAACTTTCTTGCGAAGAAAAATTTAACACATGTGTTACTTAACTAAACCCATATGTTTATGTCACTACACTTACGTGCATACCCATATATGTATATACTATAAGAACTAGCACGTAAAGTATCCATAGATGTAAAACATTAATAACATCTTACTGGTTTTTGTTAAGATGATTTTCTCACAATTATTTGGAAATAAATATTGCTCGTTATAAAATGGAACACGATGTTTGTAAAAACTGACATTAGAAATTTAACAGTCACGTAATAAAAAATAATACAACAACAATCTAAAGCAAAAGTTAATTAAAACCAGACGAGCAAACTTTTATTAATTAAAAGATAAAATCCAGATTTTTTATAAAGTACTGTAATTTTTATGATCATTTCGCTATTAATAGTTTGAATATTTTAAATAAGTCTCAAGTTCTTAATAGAGAGCTGTGACCGAGGGCTTCAACCATCTCTTTTATTACGTAATGTTAAATAATTTATATATACATATATATATATATATATATATATATATATATATATATATATATATATATATACACAGACATAAATCGTTAAAACCCAGTTTTCAGTTTTCCTAAACCAAGAGGTTTTTCTAAAATAAGCGGTCCGTTCTCTACAAATTCCTGCTGATGACTTCTTTTCCGTTTTCTTCTTCATGTCTAATTTTAGAGTCTTTGCTGAACGTGCTGAGATCGCTGGAAGCATTAATTAAATCAGTAATCTCACCAGATCACATGTTTTTGCTGATTTTACAGCGCCTATTTTGTATTTCCTATTAAATATTGTTTGTATTTTCTATTAATATGAAAATACACAATTTCCATTAATAATTGGATTTCACACTTTGTAACATAACAAACCCTCTTTCTTTTTTTCGTATTTATAGTTGGTAGAATTGTTAATTCTTTAATACAAAAAGATTAACAGTACACAATCAAAGCTATCGATAAACAGTTACATCTGAACGAAGTGTTTGTGCGTTTTGACAATTGTCAAATATCAGATTTTCTAGCTATACTACTCTAACACACAAGTTCGTCGATCTTCGTTTCTTTCTTACAAGTCTTCACGTGAAGTTCCTTTTAATAATACTGCAAGGTTGAAAAAAAAGCTTCAAATAACTATCTGTTATTACTGACCTATTGGAAAACTGCCGTTATTTATCAGATTTATTATAAGTAGAATTAATTCATTCGTTAGTTTTTTTTATTTGACACTTTATTCGCTAAATAAAAAACCGACCTTTATTCAGATAAATTACAAACATAACCTCATCAGAACATCTATCCATATATGCCAGGACAATCAAAATTAAGTTTTCTATTAACAACGTATTTTCTATATTATTTTTATGTTCGTGAAAAACACCAGTGTCGATATGTAAAGCTCATATCAACCACACACGGTTAGGACTGTCAGTCGAACTTACTGACAGTTAAAATAATATTTCTGTTTCTCGGTAACTGTCAGTCGAGTCGGAACAAGTCTACTTTACCGACCGTACCTTGTTGCACGGTCAATTGCTAAGGTATATATCCATACAAAATATGTTTTTAACTGATGTACCAGTCGCGTGTGATGCGTAACACCTACAGCTTTCATATAAATCTAATTATGACAACGTTACGTTAACGGCGTAATAACTTAAAAAGTAATGAAAATATAAAAAAATGGAAAATATTTTAATACGACGAATTTACATAATTATGAATTTTTCATCAACACTAATCCTTTAGTTGTAATTTATATTTAAATAAACAATTTATTTTTAACAACAAAACAACATTAAGTATAGCAACAGTGAACATTTTCGGTCAACATTATTTGAAAAACATTATATGAAAAATTATTAAATATTTTTTTATATATCACACAGCATTTTTTCCTGGATCTTCTCAAATATGAATGCGGTTTTTGATTAATCGTTTTCCAATATTTCCGAATTTTAATTCCAAAAAAATGTGAATTCAGCTCCGGAAATACTACAAATGTAAAGGTCGTAGTGACCTGTGTCGTAGTGACGTAGTGGTCGTAGTTTTTAATTCATTATATAAAAACATTTTGTTATGGAACTATTTTCTAAGTCGACAGTAGATTTAATATTTTTTACTATATTTCTGAAAAATATTATTCTAATAAAGTTTCTCAGTGAAAAAAAATTACTGGCAAGTAATCAACATATCAAAGACTAATTTTACGTGTGTCTTCTCAGTCATGAATGAATTTCCGTTTACTCATTTTGTGATATATCTTATTTAAACTCCTAATTTAAACACATTTTGGGTTAATTTCCTGTCTTTTTAAGTATAAATGCATTTTTCTAATATTCATGTTGTAAAAATTCATAATTTTAATTGCCTTGAATATAACTTCATTAATAAAATTTTTAGTGCTATTATTTTCAATAAAATTTTTATTTTAAATTCGCTCATTTTGATCAGCTTTTGATACTACATAAAAAAATGTATCTCATCTCTAATCTCTCAAAAACACCCTACAAAATAAAAATTAAAGTATCTCCAATAATCCACAATTAAATGAAATTACGTGATGTAGTATTATTTCTACTTTCTTTAATTTTTTTTTACCAGGACCTTAGTTTCGTTATATTACAACATCTTCAGGTGGGCTATTAGCAATCCCACCTGAAGATGTTGTAATACAACGAAACCTAGGTCGTGGTAAAGGACTTAAAGAAAGTAAAAATAATACTACATCACGTAGTTTCATTTAATTGTGAATAATGAATTTCTACAAAATTAACGCCAAATTTATTCCATATCTCCAATAATGCCAAATATCAATTTTCCATGTGAGATTGTCTAAAAAAAAAAAGGTAGACATGAAGTAATTCCATAAATGTGTTTTCTTTTTAATTTCGATAGCAAAGAATAAGAGAAACGATATGATAACACATAGACGGAATAGTTAAAACTGTTACAGCATTACAGATACGATTTAAGTTACAGATTTAAGTTATACTTCTTTAGGCGCGTTATGAAAAAATGATGAGAGTGAAATTTTAAGATTCGTCACACAAACGTTACAGTATGAAGTTGCAGCGGTTGCAGTCTCGAAACAAAAGCTATTGGCACCATCGTCGCCTGTGTTCACTGTTTTCATATTCATAGTATTTATCCACATGTTTCTAGTGTCTACATTCACACACGTGTTTTAGTTTCATATAAGTGCGATTTATATATGTGCTGATAAATTATATTCAGTAGTGATTTAAATTCAATAGTTTGATTAATATATTTACTATTCGTAAATATTAGTGAAAAAATTGTGTTTATAGACTTTTTTAAGTGCTCCAATATAATTGAGGTTATCTATCCGTATGTATTATTTAATGATGCCAAAATAGTATAACTTCTTACGCGCGTACATAAGTACACGCACCCATTTTTTTAAACAAAAAATTATGAAAAAAAATGTACACCTCGCGGTTTTCATTGTATATTAAACAAACAATTATAAAAAAAAGTTAAAATAAAGTAGGGAGTAGAGAGAAAAGCCAAGAAGATTAAACAAAACGGGAACCGAGAACAGTCGCAGAGCACACAGCGAGTTACAGAACTTATTTACAAAAATTAAGCTATTTGTCTGATCATTGGGAAAATCAATATGCTTCTATAATAAATATATATTCTGATAATTAAACAATCGAAAGAAAAAAAAATCAGCAAAATCGGTCAAGAATTACCACTGCAGGGCGTCATCATCGGAAGGAGAAGCAGGTCGAATGGTATAATTTTTTAGAGGAAATTCTCCAATTTTCAAAAAGCTATGTAAAAAGTTGATCACTTATAAAACGATCCTATTATCCGTATTGATTACTTCTATCATCATACCACGAGGCTGACGCGTTAGTTCATCATAAAGCATACACCCGCGGGGTATCCAGTAGCTTTGTTTCGATGCTAGTTTAAGGCGGTTTGGGTAAAAACTACATGAATGCAAGACAAGAGACAAATAAAATGACTAGACAAATAAAATGCCGAGACAAATAATAAACAATAGACAAATAAAATGACGAGACAAATAATAACAAGAGACAAATAAAATGACGAGACAAATAACAACAAGAGACAAATAAAATGACAAGATAAATAATAATAAGTTTCCAATCAAAATCCTTCACTCACCATCAGCTCCCGCCTCAGCTTCTCTAACTCGTGGGCGGCGGGCGGGGGCGCGGCGCCGGCCGGTCCGGCGCGCCCGCGCCTCACCTCCTCCAGCTGCCGAGTCAACTCTTCCACCTTTGCCACCGCCACCGACAGCTCCTTTTCTTTCTCGTTAAAAAGCGCACGGATCGATTCCAGGTCGCTAGCTACGAAAATTAAAGGGAAATATGAAATGTGAGTTAATACCTTTATACGGTAATCATGCAAATATATTAGTAACCTTATTAAAATAATATGTCATTAAAGAAACGGCCAAGTGTGAATCGTACTCGAGTGTACTATGTACTTTCACGGATGCAAATATTTAAGCTTGGAGAAAGGAATGAATTTCAATATTCTACAAAGCTTTTTTATATGAAATAGAGTGTATAATCAATTGGCCATTTTATGTACGTATTGCATACACTTGTATTACACTTATACACAAAGTCTCAATTCAGAAAACTTTCCGAAGCTCAGAACATAACTAAGTTTAGAAGAGTAATACGAAAACCGGAAAAACTAAATGCCTATCAACTCAATGTCGACAGAATTTTTTTTCGAAGACAATATGATAAGGTCTTCGAAAAAAAAACCATATAGTGGTTATCAATATGTTTGGTAACCATCAGTGGTTACCAAACATATTGATAACCACTGATCAAACCCAACGAAATATAAAAAAAAAATGTTTCTGATCCATTGTTTTCGTTTGTATAGTATAGAAACAAATATTTGATAAAATTAAAAATAGAAAAACACCAGGTTTACTTTTAAATTTTCAACAAATTTTGAAAATCGTGTCCCATTTCGTAGAATAGAAGTAAAGTGAATATAGAATAGAAGTATGGTAAATAAAGAAAAATAGCCAATAAATAAAGTGTATTTATGAATATATATTCAATTTAGGGTAAGGAATATGTATCGTGTGAATTTGATTTGTACGTGAACAGTTTTATAGCAAGAGTTTTTTTTACGTGGAATGACTTAACCGATTTCATATTAAGAGATATTTCCAAATCGACCTGTATTTTTGTCTATATATATGAACACAACTTCAAAACAACCTGATTTAAATATATTTACATAACAGCTCGAAGTACAGATTCCTTAGTAACTTATATTTCCTGCCCGGGCCTTAATTTTAAGCACTCCAATTCTGAAAAGTGAAAATTAAGACAAAGTGACGTACTTTAAAAATAACATCATTCTCACGGATTTTCCTAAAAAAAATCCGTGAGAATGATGTTACTTTTAAAGTATTTTTTCCAATCGCGTCTAAAATGAAAATGTCATGTCAACCCTTGCCGCATCTGAACAGTTTTGTGATAGTTTTTAAAGTTTTATTTCCCTGTGAGTACTAAGATTTGATATAGCAATATTAAATTTTCAACTTTGAAAGCTATCTCGTAAACGGTTGTTTTTTACCACGACCTCTAAAATAATTTTACACTCAGAATGATGAGAGGAATCAGCCCTATGAAAATATTTAATAACGTTCGTTAAAGTTACGATCGTAAAAGTTACAAACGTTGAGAAAAAAATTGCGCGTGTCAGCTCCGATGTACGACTGGACTCCTTAAGTTGTTATAGTATCGTCGTTATAGTTTTCATTTAATATTTACGTAGGAAAAGACCTTATTTTTTCTAAAGAACTTATTTTTTTATAATTTTAGGTCACGGAAATAAGGGGTGTTCCCTTATTTCTTTGCATATTTACCGGACTGCAATGCAGCAATAGATAATGAATTTAATAGTCTATGTACGTATGTATCTATGTATGAATGTTTGACATAAGAAAATCACTACATAAGAAAATCGATTTTAAGGAGTAAACTCCAAATTCTTCCTTCAATAAGAGCTCAAGTAACTGCAAATAAAAGATAACTTCATTCATATAACAAAGTACTTGCTGATTTCATGTATATATTATTATATTTGCAAAAAGCCAACTTTCGCTAACGATCTGTATTTAAGTACTAGCAGTTAGCCAGCCAAATTCTTCCTTCAATAAGAGCTCAAGTAACTGCAAATAAAAGATAACTTCATTCATATAACAAAGTACTTGCTGATTTGCATGTATATATTATTATATTTGCAAAAAGCCAACTTTCGCTAACGATCTGTATTTAAGTACTAGCAGTTAGCCAGCCAAATTCTTCCTTCAATAAGAGCTCAAGTAACTGCAAATAAAAGATAACTTCAATCATATAACAAAGTACTTGCTGATTTGCATATATATATTATTATATTTGCAAAAAGCCAACTTTCGCTAACGATCTGTATTTAAGTACTAGCAGTTAGCCAGTAGTTTCATTCAACATTCTTTTTTATAGGATACAATCGAAAATACTTGAAACCGTAATATTATTGCGAATTGCCATCTGCCAATGAAAATGCAAAATAAAACGTACTTATTTCTATTTATTAGCTGATTATGTACTATTTATCTCAGTTTTGGGTCGTTTCGTATATAAACATATATAAAAAATAGATTCAGTGGAAGTGTGACAACCTGTGGCAAAGGTTTTGTGCCACGCATTCATAATGAAACGAAAAGTAATTTACTAGAAGTATGTTGAATGAGACAAACCAAACTGTTTATTATCAAGTTATTTATTTTAGTTTGGGTCGTGTCGTATATAAATATATATCAAAAATTTATTATTCAGTAGAAGTGTGACCACCTGTGGCAAAGGTTTTGTGCCACACATTCATAATGAAACGAAAAGTAATTGATTAGAAGTTGAGTGAGACAAACCAAACTGTTTATTATCAAGTTATTTATTTTAGTTTGGGTCGTGTCGTATATAAACATATATCAAAAAATTATTATTCAGTAGAAGTGTGACCACCTGTAGCAAAGGTTTTGTGCCACACATTCATAATGAAACGAAAAGTAATTGATTAGAAGTTGAGTGAGACAAACCAAACTGTTTATTATCAAGTTATTTATTTTAGTTTGGGTCGTGTCGTATATAAACATATATCAAAAATGTATTATTCAGTAGAAGTGTGACCACCTGTGGCAAAGGTTTTGTGCCACACATTCATAATGAAACGAAAAGTAATTGATTAGAAGTTGAGTGAGACAAACCAAACTGTTTATTATCAAGTTATTTATTTTAGTTTGGGTCGTGTCGTATATAAGCATATATCAAAAAATTATTATTGAGTAGAAGTGTGACCACCTGTGGCAAAGGTTTTGTGCCACACATTCATAATGAAAAGGAAAGTAGTTTATTGGAAGTATGTTGAATGAGACAAACCATACTGTTTATTATCAAGTTATTTATTTCAGTTTTGGATAGTGTCGTATATAAACATATATAAAAAATTTAATAATCAGTAGAAGTGTGACGACCTGTGGTGAAGGATTTGTGCCAGACATTCATAACGAAAAAGAAAGTAGTTTACTGGAAGTATATTGAGTGAGACAAACCATACTGTTTATTATCAAGTTATTTATCTCAGTTTTGGGTAGTGTCGTATAAGCATATATAAAAATTGATTCAGTAGAAGTATGACGAAATGGAAAGTAGTTTACTGGATGTATGTTGAGTGAGACAAACCATACTGTTTATTATCATTTTTAGTGACTAAAATAACTTTTTAATTATTTTAATTCTAAACTTTATAAAAAAAATAAAATGTTTTCTTTACTTATGGTATAATATCTGGATGTTCCTTTACAACACAGAATATTTTTCCTCTTGTTATTTGCGTGATTGAAAAATACAAGGGAGAGGTACTTTTATTTTGTCGTGGTCTTTCGTAATTTTTCCTAAAAGTATCGTTTAAGAAATAAATTACTTTAGACTTAGCTTGGGTGAGTATCAATTTCAGTAAAAAACTGTATAAAAAATTTCAAATAAAAAAATTGTATTCGTTATTTATTTATCTATTAAAAATACCACATCTAACTAACAAGTCATACCAAAAGTACGATATATTAAAGTAAATATAAACAATGCTTCTTGCCAGCACCAAACGTACGATCGATAACAATAATTAATTACAGGGGAAAAGACATATATTATATATATATATATATATATATATATATATATATATATATATATATATACACATATATATATATATATATATATATATATAAAAACTAACTTTTATAAATCTTAAACTATCAAGCGACTCCATAATTGCATTCATAAAACTGTCAATGAGGCCGTCTCACAATACCTATGTTCACACAATACCTATGGACTTCATCCTCTCGAAACCGAAGCCGAGTGGTTATCGACATAATTATTTCATAATTTAAAAAGGCAGGTGTCATTATCATGATCTGTATCTGGCAAATTGACAAATGATTTATTCTGTGAACGTTCGATTTTTCCTATTTAATACTTGAGGTGGGCTGGTTTTATACATTCTACGTAATTAAATAATAGGCAAACAAACAAATTTTAATGTTTATAAATAATTAGTGAGTGATTCACCTTGTAAAGCCATTAAAAATTGTAACACTGAACACATTATTTAAAAAAAATATTGTATTTGACGTCTAGTCTTCATTAACAATACTAATGACCGGCACTAATTACATAAATAAATAAAGGTTACAGTATATCACGCAATTCGATTGAAACTTAATCACATTTTTTAAAGAAAAGTCCCGCGAAGTTAAAATATAGACAAAACACTAAATAATAACAATATTTATAACGGAACATTTAAAAAATACATTCCATCCACAGTGACGTAACGTATTTTGAAAAAATACATTCCATCCACAGTAAAGGCTTTATATTTTAAATTTTATTTAAATAAGTTCAATGAACCGTACTACCGTCACAACCATGCTCAAAATTGATTAAACACATATCGAATCAACGGGAACCCTAGTGCGCCATTCAACCAACAAAATAACTCCTATTCGCGCAGGCACGCGACTGATAACTAGAAGAAAACGATTCCGTATTGGACTGATCTAAAACAATAATATGACCGTTCATATAAAAACATTTTAAAAAGTCTTAACGAGTAACTGATTCGAAATCGATAACGAATGCAACCCTGTGTATGCAAATAAAACGAAGGTTCAAGTAGGGTACAAAACTGCCAAGGTATCGATAAATTTTAGTATCATTTATCGATACTCTGGCAGTGCCGATAATATTATACATTTCCAGATTTCATATATCAGTACTTGCCTAAAAAATAAATAGACAATATTAGATAGATTGACAATTTAATAAAGGTAATGCTGTAGTTACTAACGTGTAATTAAATTAATTGTTAAATTAAAATATTGATTATTAAAAAAACAAATATTGCCATCTAGTGGAGAATTGTATAACTACGATTTAATGTATTAAGATTGTAAGATGTACTATCTTATTACATGTCGGTTGATGATTGTTTTAAAAAAAAACAGACGGCGCTGTTAATTGATTAAGTACTGTTACTAGTATAGAGCAGTAATGTAATTATGGATTACCGGAAACTTCGCTTTCGAGTCAGCACTGCTTTTAATAGAGTCATCTTTGATAGTTCTTCATTTGAATATAATTATATTTTTAGGTACACAAAGGATCCGAACGCAACTTTCATAAAGGATCCGAACGCAGTTTTTACCGTTGCGACCATCTGACAAAGAGGTATCTAGCTCTTAAATGGAAAAAACTGTAGATTTAAAATTTATGTATATATATAAAGTATTACATTGACTCAAAATTAAAAAGAATATTTAATTTTTTTTTTAATTTAATTAATTTCCTTTTATGTATTGGAGAGAAGGGGATCGAACATTTTTGTTCTATTTTGTGAGGTATTGTCGAAATAAAGCCAAAAATATTTTTATTAGTGCTAACAAATGCAGTTTTGCACTAAGAAATAAATCACTGTAACCAAAAGGTTAATAAAAAGAGATATATAATTTAAAAACGATTTATTTAACAAACAATTTTCCGGTCGCTAGTATTAAGTCATCACAAAAAAAAATTCAATAATAGTTGCCATATAAAATACGTTTTTTTAAAGGAATTGTTTGTTATAATTTTATCAATTTCATTACTATTCTTAGTGACACTAAATACTGAATATGCTAACACATATAGGTATATGTATAAAAAAATAAAAATTTAAATAAGCAAAAAAACGCATAAAGAAAGGATATAAATTTGATGCTTGACAACCAATTGACAGTTGTTTCTTTATCATAGGACCTTTTTTCAAATAGATTTTTTTAATAAAATAATCGCAACGGTTTTTTTTGTTAAATACGTTGTTTTATGTATATTCCTTCATTAAAAAAAAGAAAAACAGTGAAATTATCGTCTACTGCCAAACTACATTTAAACCTACATATTTTTTAGTTGTAGTCGTCCTCTAAGGAAACACTTTAAAATATCGCTCTACTTGGTGCTTTGTTTTTTCAAAAAGATTTTTTTGTTCTGCTTTTTTATAATTTATATTCCAATTTGATATAATTTATATTTAACCACTGTCGTTGACTGGAAGAGATAGCTCATGTAGTAATAAGCCCACTAAATGTATGTGTAATTTCATGCTTGCATTAAAGTTTAAAATAAATAAATAAAAATACAATGTAAAATTTTGTACGCATGTCAAGCTCTTTTAATTAAAAAAATCTAAATGTACATGGCTTTAAATAATATAAGTACGGATCGTTATTCAAAACATCGGTTTTAAGGTTATAACAAGAAAGTATCGAACATGTATTTACTTATTGCGCTCGTCCCTAGTATCGAGTCATAAATTTGGCTCCCGAACATGCGACTGGGCTACTCCGTAAAGCGGCGACACGATGTGACACGAAGTTATGACTAAACGTCCGTTTTTGACGTCGTGACAAAATATCATAAAACAAAATGTGAGGAAGTTTATCGATACCACCGCAAATGGCGAACGGAAAATGGGATAGTTATATAACATTGAGGAGCACAGATACTGACAGTGATCGTATGGTGGCGTTTATTTGTCTCGTGCGTTTGTAGCACGAGACAAATATACTTTATACTTCATTACAAATTTAAGGTCACGCATCGGGGCAAAGAATGTTAACTATTACGTGGGAGGTAAGTTATGATCACGTAGAAATGTTATTGAGCCTACGGTGTTCGTAATTATTTTATTATTTTCACCATCAAATTTGGAAAAATATTTTACGAGCATTCATTTAAAAAAACCTGTCAAGCACGAGTAAAACCCCACTATGAGGGTTCCGTAGACATTTCGGCACTTGTAAACATTAAAAAGTACACAGTATTCCTATTAAACTATTAACAAATATAAATTTTTCATAACTTAAATCATTTTTCATAAAATAAGAGAGGGTGTGCTCTATTTTCGCATATTTTTGAGAACATCTATTTAAATATGCAATATTTTGTTTCCCTCTGACAAACCCTTTCAAATGATCGATGTGTATATATATATATATATATATACATGTGTATGTATGTGTATATATATATATATATATATATATATATATATATATATATATATATATATATATATTGGGTATTGAGTTAGCTAATAAGTTTTTAAACCCGAGTTGCTGTCAACAATTTTAATTAAACAATGTATATGTTACACTAAATTTATTTTAAGTACCATCTAGTTGTCATACCAGTGCCATCTAGTTGGCAGTTTTTTTCACGTAAATGGTTACTTAAAGCCCTGAATAAATGGTAATCAGAGAGTGCAATGTCGGGCGAATATGGTGGATGAGTGAGTAGAACCCAGCCGAGCTCCTCTAATTTATCACGAGTACGTTTTGCAACATGCACTCAATTTGTTAGCTAATTGGTTCAATTGTTCACAGTAAATATCTGCATTAATTGTAGATTCCTCTGGAAGCAACTTCCAATGAATAATGCCCTGGAAAATAGTTGAGCATCACCTTTTTGGCACTTATTTCAGGTTGGGATACTGAAATTCCTGTTTTTCCGAGCCACATGTTTGCGTGTAGATTAACGTATGTAACCCACTTCTCATCGCTAATTACTAACTGGTTCAGCCTGTGGAGGTTAAGTTTCACTGTCAATAACTGTTGACAAGGATCAACTCTGTAATGAAGGTGATATGATGACAACTCGTATTGGGATACCCCCCAACATCGTATTTTAAACTTTTGCCAATTCGTGCAAATGAGTTTCTATGGTGTCATGACTGCAGTGTAGCTCATCTGCCAATTGACGAGTCGTCAGTCGAGGGTCCTCCTCAATTAGGCGTCGTAATCATTGAACGTCCAATTCGGCAGGACGTCTGGTACGGGGTTCATCCAAGATCGTAGTCCTTATTCCTGAACTTTCTGAACGAAGTCTTTGCCGTCGCGTAAGACACCGTGGCAGTCTTTGCATCGTGACCTAGAGAAATTTGTAAAATAATAGAATCCGTATTTAATATGGATTTAAATCCATTATCTTTTATGTAATTAATTTAAAGATTCGGCGCTGACTGTTGTCAACTGACTGCACTTTGACCTCTTTATAAACTATAGTTAAACCTTCTAGAAGTTTCGAGAATTTTTCTAGAAAAGTCCCGATGTTGTGGCTAAAAACTTACTAACCAACCTAATATATATATATATATATATATATATATATATATATATATATATATATATATATATATATATATATATACTCTGAAAGAAAATATTTTTCTACGGAAAACAATGTTCAACATTCGATACGTTAAGTGCCATTTATATTTTCCACAGTCTTTCTTTCACTTATGTCTCCGCTATGATACAATAATATATAATATCAGTACGGGTAAAGAAAGTATATGTTACTGTTGCATTTAGGTATGTGCACTACTTTTTAGGTAACCGCACATACCTAAAAAACAACAGTACCTAAAAAACAACAATACGGTTTGACCAACGATGGCGGTATACTCATACGTCCGCGAACGCTTCAGTAGTTAATGTATGTATGGAGTAAGTAGTTAATGTGAGTTTGCAGTAGATAATGTACGTTTGTAGTAGTTAATGTATGTACTGCTGAAATATTAAATATATTATCGACATGAAAAATTAATGGGTTATCAGCTTATTACATGATTTTTCCTTAAACAAGATGAACCGTCACGCTGAGACTAAACAATTGTGTGACGCCCAGCTTTATTTCTCTATTAATGTGACGCCATGTGTGCCATCTTTTGACCTAGATAACAAATAATTCGCACGAACACATACACGAGAAAAACCAAAAGAAATTACATTCTTTGTCAACGGAAACGTAATACACCATTTTTCAAACTCAGAAAAAAATTCTCTAACGTAACGAGCTTTTCTAGATATGCCAATTATGATCTAAAAACGTTGAAAAAACTAAGCACGCGAAAAAAGGTTAGACCGAAACTAGATACTGAATAGAATTAGTCAATAATTATTTGCACTATAAAACAATGGTACTCGAAGCAAGCAAAGGCAATTGCTAACCGTCGCACTCTTAAATAAACAAGAGGAATCTCGTACAAAATTGGGATTCTTGGGATACGCATTCATAATTTATTAATTCAAAATTTAATAATTCAAAATTTCAAAATATGATAATTAAAGCCCTACGATACAATATTATTACTGGGCCACCAATACAATATTACAGGTACGCACCGTGAAACACCGACTTATTGACTGGGGCCTTACGTGATATCTGTCGCCAGAAAAAGAAAATTCGTAAAACCATTATTGATAATTTTCCGTTTCATACTTATAATAAGAAATTTCTTCCTAAAGGCTTATCAATAAAGGCGGCTAGTACCGCCTGGTACCGCTTAGATAATGTGCGACATCGGTACCAGGTGATTCTCCAACAAGCGAGCGCCTAATCAATGTGGTTATATTTATTATTAGAATGGAAATTTATCATGCAGAGCTAGCTTTTAGTAGCGATTTTTCACGAAATTATTTTCGTAAAAAACTTTTTAGTATCGAGGCACAAATTGTTACTTATCAGGCACTTCTTGACCTAAAAAAGTTTTTGCTTTGCAGCTTTTCTCTTTTAATGTCGTAACATGGCGGTTCATAGCGTAAAAGTTAGCCAAGAGATTAAGCTATAGGAGTGTGTAATGAGTAAAAGTCATGTGAAAATCCATCTAGTCGTTTCTATATGACGTAGATTCAAAGGTCGTACACAGACAGCCACATAGTTTTCAAATTTTAATAAAAATATTTGGTCATCCACAAAACCACGGCAAAATTCCATTACATGTATAGATAATCAGCGTCTAGGCTATTTAAAGCTTAAAGCCAGATACGAAAGCTTAATTTGAAAGAGATAATAGAAATAGCTATATCTCCTAACAGATCTACATTATCCATTCCACAACCTTTTGGTAAAATAATAAATTTAGCTTTTTGCTACTGACAGAATCAAAAGCTGATGCATAGTTGAGCGGTATAATTTAGTGGCATATAATAATGGAAATTCGTAAGTATTTGTATGTTAAATCAAATAGTATAACGAACTTTTTTTGGAGTTTACTCCATAAGAATCCGTTTTCATATATAACGCCCGGTATGAAGTTTTGTGGGGAGTAAAATCAGAAGTTTGGAGCATTAAAAAGTGTAAGCGTTAGGTTCTGATCGTACGTAGTTCAGAGCGTTAAAAATAGTGTACAGTTAGGTGACCTCTACACGCAACATTTCTGCGCATCTTTAGAGTGCGATATCATTATGTTTATTTGGAATTTTCTTATGCCTTAATCGCAATGATGGAGTGCGACACACATATTGGTATTTTCTTATGGCGTAATCGCAATGATAGAGTGTGACACACATAGGTTACTATCGTTCACTTACATCAATATGTAATCATTAAATGCTATTATTTGTGAATATTTGATATCTTCTATCCTACAAAATTAAACAAGTTCTTTTAATTTTAACTTCTTAGTCTAACGTTACTAAATATTTTTAATTTTGTTGCATAAATTTGATCTTGTTCATTGTTGTTTTATTTGAAAATAATTATATTGCCAGTATTTTTTATTAAAGGATTTTCCATTTCGATTTAATGATATTAATAATTATATTTATTTAGTGTTATCTATTTTATACATTCCAAGACAATCGTACTTAAGGAGTAAAATCCACTCGCGCGTCGGAGCTGACACGCACATTCTTTTTCAGGTAATTCGAAACATGAAATATTATTGTTTATTTTATCGATTCAGTATGTAGTTTTAATTCTGAAAAAGTAGCAAAAGGAGTCTAGGAGTTCCTTTGTAGCATGATTGTTTATAAAAACGTAAGTAATAAATAGTGTGGTATTCTACTTATCGAGATCAATATTTTAATATACATTACGTCTCAGTGATGCATTTTTGTAAGTATCAATCTTACATGAGATACAATTTGACCTGACAAATAAAACAAGAAGCAACTAGAACCACTACGCAGTAATGTCGTCAGCTTAAATTTGTTACAGAGGCCTGAGATGTACTATTTTTTCCATCACATTTAACCATCTACCACTCTACACTTACACATCTACCACTTTGTAAACACGAATTAAAAGGACCTACATTATATTAACCACGTCAAATGATAACAGCAATTGCATCATTAAAGAAAATGTGTTTATAGTTTGAGTCGGATTTGAATGAGTCATGGTTCAAGTTATTGGCATCACTAGCTTAATTTGAAAGAAATAATACAAATAGCTATATTTACAGTAGGCACATACATTTTCTATTTCATTCTTCCAATAAAAAAAGTCGTTTCTAAATCACTGTTTAGCTTATGTACTCTAGGAAACAACAGCATACAACAAAATACGGCTAAAAATAGGTCATAAAAATGCTTAAAAAGAAAAGGTAATACAATATTAAAAATAAACGTAAACTATGGTATAAAAAAAGCTTTATTATAAACTAATTGAACAAAAATTTTATCAATTTCAATAATTATCTTAATTCAATCAATTTATTTGTAAAATGAACAAGAACTTTTGGCAAAAGCGTTTTTATTTAAACTTGACGTAATGATAACTCTAAATTCCGGCTAAAATAATAATTTAAAGTACTAAAACTAATCCTGCGATAAGTTTCAAATACTTTTCAGAGTCAACTGGTCAATCATGCCTTATTAACCTTGTAACCAACCTGAAGCGTCTTCACGTGCCCGATTCCTAAAGCTAACATATTCGTACTTCTAATGCAGTTATAAACTTAATATCCCTGTGGCCAGCTGCAAGACCTCTTGAGCACAATGGCCAACGATCCCTCACTAACACCGTAACTATCACTAAAATCCCTTAAGCGCCCACTTCCTAAAACTGGTATCAAGCATATTAATTTTTGCTTATATATTGATGTAAACGCATACAGCGCGATACCCCTAAAGATTGTCAGTACTGTATAAACTTATATTAACAAAGTAATTTTAATAATCCAGAGCGTGCTTTTATGCAGCCACATACGCTGTATGCTGGAAATAATTCGATGCATCAAAACTGCATTAGAAGCGCAAGTAAGGTACACATTATTGCGCTACGGGACGGAAGTGCATTCGCTCGCGGCGAAATCTGCAGTCGAGCCTCATCCGCATCCGCCGCCGGCTACGCGGTCTTTCTTCCTTTCTCCACAACCGGCATGACCTTTCATTTCACTGAGTTCGCTTTTCCCAGGCGGACAGCAATATGCATGATGCTTGCTTCCACGGTTTTGATTTCAGACACGAGTTCGTTGGTTTATGCGAAGCTAGGTACAGATAATTATTATGAAATAGTAACATTTTAAAGGCAATGAACTATTATTGGGAATTCAATGTATATTGACTTATTCAGAAGATTTCAAACCTATAATCTTAATTGTTATATTTTGACCTATTTTTTTAAATTTATCGTACAAAGAATACCATTGTTTTTTAAATAAACTTTCGCTAAACAAACTTTATACTTTAGGGTAAATTTTACATCGCAGAATATTTACATTATAATTATTTTGTTAATAATGATTGCAAGAATAATTTAACGGTGGGTTATTGCTAGATTTTAGTCTGTTTTTTTAAATTATCGTACAAATAATACCATTGTTTTTTAATAAACTTTCGCTAAACAAGCTTTACACTTTAGGGTAAATTTTAGGTCACAGATTATAATTATTATGTTAATAATGATTGCAGGAGTAATTGGACGGTGCAATATCTAAGGTAATCGAATTTTCAGTAACAGATGATTTTAATTTATAACGTTAGAAAGCATCTGAGATCACTCATAAACTAGCCAAAAAACTAGCTCATCACAAGAATACGAGCTTTATAACTATCGATAGCTGAAGTGTAGACAATGGATTTTGGTCACAACTTGTTCTAAATAATATATAAATTATGCAGCGTTTACATGTCCCGTATGTATTAGGCTAATTTACCGTTACATGAACAGTTTCTTCCAATTAACCATTACACTATTTAATGAAAACTGAGTAGAACATTTGTACAACTCACTATGTAAGTAAAAAAAGCTCTTAAAATTTATTTAAATTCACAATTAATTCGGAAGCGTTAACACAGATAAGAGCAGACATAACTTTTTAAGAGAACATTAAAATTTAAATCAGTGATGCTTTTCGAAGGTTAGAATCAAGTTGGAATCAGAGATTACTAGCGTGGAAACTCAGGGAGTACTTTCAGAAAAGGATTTTCATTTGGAAATAAGGAGTATTTTTCCTATGCATATTTGTGAAATGACAACTATAACTATAGTTACTATATAACAAATTTATCGATGAACATATGAATTTACATAAAGAGCACGATATCCATCTTCTGTTCAGTTGGAAACTGAGTTCCCCCCAGTAAAAAACAAGTGAATATGGAAATTTCACGAGGAAAATTTAGAGTACTCTTACTTTATGAGTACCATCTACTATTATTATAACAGCATTAAAACCAAACGAATCAACACGAAATTTATGCACAACAATAGGTTACTTTCAATGACACCAAAGCAATGGTTCCAAAGATTCAAAGAAGGAAATTTTGACTTTCGATAATCTTCATCTAGGATAACCTATTGTATTCGATTTAGAGGTTTTAAATTAGATCTCGGTTTAAAGGTTTTTGAAACAGTTTCTAGGTTAAGTTCCAGTTATCTGATAGAGCTACTATTATGTTATTGTACTGCAATAAAATAGCAACCAGAAAAGAAGGGGCAATATTTTATTAGCTACCACGAGTAAATAACACAGATGCCGGGTAATATACAGATGCCGGGCTTTTAGCTACCACGAGTAAATAACACAGATGCCGGGTAATACACAGATGCCGGGTTATTAGCTACCACGAGTAAATAACACAGATGCCGGGTAATAAACAGATGCTGGGTTATTAGCTACCACGAGTAAATAACACAGATGTCGGGTAATACACAGATGTCGGGTTATTAGCTACCACGAGTAAAATAACAGAGATGCAAAGTTTAATTGCCAACCACCAAAAGAAGACAGTGATCTTTTGCCGCTCAGCTCATAAAGAGGGTGGCTTCTGATCATTACTATATTAGTTTATTTCATAAATAGCAAGCTATATACTTTTTAATTTGCTATTTCATTGTCTTTCGTTAATTGTTCCTTGATATAATCCATTTTATTCTTCCAATCTTTTCAAATGTACAACTGTATACACAAAATAGTACCTTTAAAGAATGTGTGCCAACAAATAAGCATAGATGGTACGAATATAAATGAAAAAGACTGACAAACACAATACTCTTCTTAGAGGCGGATAGAAAAACAAACTTTTCCACTGTATTCCTTCTGTAAAGTAAATATTTCAATATCGGTAATGAAAAACATCGTCGCATCATTTCACGTTTAGTCATGTCAAGTTTATGAAACATTTCAGTCGCCAAGCGATTCTTTCAAAATGTACAATATTTACCGTTTTCTGCGTAAGCGACATCATTGTATCTGTCGACGTCAATGATGAAAGATCGACGTCTCGTACAAAGACCTATTTTTCTTTATTATATTATGTCTGTTACTGACATGGAATCATCGCTTAAAGAACGAGACACGCTTGCCCTTAAAACGATCGTTTGTGATCATATCAAAGAGGTTTTTACATGTAAACTGAATTAATAAAAAAGTTACGTAAAGCAAATACGGTTAGAATATAAATTTATATTTATTTCTTTTCCGCCCGCTCATGAGAAAACCAACTTCTACGAGTACAATATCCCAATAATGAGGACCCTAATTTTATTGATATCATTTTTAATATATTCTTCTAAATGCTAAAACTGACATTGGATATTTGACAGTACGAAACAAAATGGCGACTGTTAAGTGTCACAGTGTAAATTTTTAAAAATCAATATTAATTATAAATACGAATTCAACGTATACTATGACATATCTATTCTATACACATTCATAAAAATAAGAAAAATATTAAATTATACGAAAAGATAGAATGTGAATGTAACAATTCCTAAGCGATTGAATTTTTCAACATTTAATGAATACTTGATATAAGCGAACGATAGTAAACTATGTGTGCCACACTCCGTCGTTGCGATTACGCCATAAGAAAATGACAAATAAACATATTGATATCTCATTCTAAAGATGCGCAGAAATGTTGCGCGGAGAGGCCACTTAACGGTTATACTTTTTTTAACGCCCTGATTTTACTTCTCATAAAACTTTATACCGGGTGCTATACATAAAAATATATTTTTAAGGAGTAAACTCTAAAAAATGAAAGGTATCTTAATCTAAGAAGGCTTGGCTAAGCAGGATATTAAAATTTAATTGTTGATCCCAATTAATTGAAAGCGGACGCAGTCACGGACAAAAGCTAGTTTGAGACTTAACAAATACACACTTCCAAAAGCACGTCTTTCCGCCGGGACGTGCCTCGAGGAGTCGCTACGACTACGTCACCGACACTAACAGGGGAATTAAACTTGAGGGGATGATCGATGCGGGGATAAAGAAATTACAAAGAAATTACTAGTTGGCGACAAGCTTTCGCACGAGCGTAGCGGTATAATAACTGCGAACACAAGTGTGCGGTTTTACTCGATCATGAGGATGGGTACTCCGGTGTCGAAAGCTGGTTTGGTGAAGAAAAAAGTTTTTCCGTTGTTTTCCCTGGAGGATCAACATTATTTACACCACTAGCTCAAGTGTATTTTAGTACCAAAAGAAATTTATTTTATTTCCTGTTAAAATTTTTTGAAGATGTTTTTATTGGGTTGATAGGAGAGTAATGACGTTTTTTTAATTTCTTTTTTTCTAGAAAGTGATAAAACTATATAGAGTATAATAATGTAGAATAATGCTACCGACATCTGCTACGGACTTGAGTATTTACGGAGCTTCAGTATTTACTAGAACATATACGTCATTGTCTTTTGTACGTTTGAGTTGTTTCGTTTAGAGCAGCTGTAGTTGTTCGAAATATACGTAACGCAGAAGGTGAACATGCGGTCTCTGACGCACTGTAAGACATTGGTTTCAGAAAATGAGAAATGGGAATAATAATTGAAAACATGTTTCCTGTAGCGGACGATCAGTGGAAGTATACATAGACCTTTTAAAAGAATTAATTGATAGAGATTCCCGCCTTACCTCACGTTGCCCGACAGCAAATATTATTTGCAATTACATGCAGATTTAGGAACACTTGCATTAACTGCATAAAGTGTGTAAGCTAGGGGTGTACATAGAACATACCCAAACCACCGCTGTCAGACCAACGTTCAAATATATGTATGAATAATCTTTCTCTGAGACACACCCAACACTGGCTTGACCAATTGTTAACTGGAGACGAAAAGTGGATTCTGCACACAGAACTTCATCAGACGAATGTTTTGTATCTCTTTGGTGGAATGCAAAAGAATGTATTGATGTCTACTACAAGAAAATACCACAGTAGACTCAATAATATACTACAATCAATTTGACCTACTTCGCAACGATATAAAAAACAAACGTAAAGAACACTCAAAAGTGTATTTTCTTCACGATAAGGCCCGGCCGCACATAGTTAAAGTCGTCGATCAAAAGTTACTGAATTTTCAGTGGCAGATTCTACCAAATCTACCATATTCTCCTGACTTAGTAATAATACATTTTTATTTATTACGGGTTTTAAATAATCACTTTTAGAATAAAAAGCTTGATGATAAAGCAGTTTGATTATATAAGTATATTACCTTAATAAGTTTTTTGGCATAGTCTCAAAGTTTTTACGCAGAAGGAGTCCACGCTTTATCTGCACATTGGCAATGGGTTATAGATGACAATGGCTATAATACTATGAGCAAGAGTAACTAACAATAAACTATAATTAAAAAAAAATTGTGTGCAATTATAACACTCAATAATTTTCTACCAACCCAATACTTATATAGGCGATACTTCATCATTATTGATTAAGAAGGTACGTTCTGGCGTCGCCTTCGTGCTATGTCTGTAATGTAAAGACTAAACGGAGATCCTTCAATGGTCAATAAAAGCATATGAGCAACACTAATTTTTCGCTGTTTCCTTTTTCTTTTAGCTACAATACACATTTCGTTATTTATTAAGTATTATTTTTTTCAAACCTTATGAAGTTGCTATTTTCACGTAAATAAACTATTTTTCAACGAAAATAGAATAAAGTAACTTTCAAATTAATACCAATATCTTAAGGCCACCTTCTCCCAAATTTACAAAACGAGCACAAATGTTCCAAAATTACAAAACGAGCACAAATGTTCCAAAATTACAAAACAAGCACAAATGTTCCAAAATTACAAAACGAGCACAAATGTTAACTGAAAATCGAAAGAATGAAATTACCGCATAATAATGTTGCATCACAATGTATATCGCAAATCACAATTGCGTTGAGGATATTGCAGAGAGTACATCCGTGTCTCTCCAATATGCTTAACCTGAGCAACAATGTAAGTAACACACAATGTAATTACACACAATGTAAGTAACTAAAAATGATATTCTATAAGGCCCCTGAGTAAAGATTTTCAAATGTGTTTCACTATATAAAGAAAATTATTTTCTTTTACAGAATCTGAAAGATGTTATTTTAGCTCACATACTGCTTCATAATACTTGGTCAAGGAAATGTGTTCAATGTTAGCCTTAGTGAGGATCTCAGTGACATCAACATTTATTTTTAAATACTTAGCTACAGAAAATATGAGCTTTTCTTTTGTTTAGGTCAGGTCTTCAATACATGGCAAAACATGATGAGTGTAATTTATATATTCTGCTTATTTATATATCATTCTTGTTAACTTAGCTGTTTGCAGTGGAAAATAACCAAAAAAACCCCTTCGTGAAATATTGTTATAAATTGATTACGTGAAACATTCCTAAAATTTTGTAACATCCCGTTGTTTAACTTGCTAACTTTAACTAAACGAAACAACGGTAACTTGTAAGAAATTAACCAAACGTTTTATTTCCCTTAGTTCATGAGAATCCACAATATATAAGATATTTTAATTTTGTTTAGATCAGGGGAACATCGACGCTGGAAATATGAGGTCAATTCTCTATTAACACAGTATTTCAGTCCATTATTAAACAATAAATATATATGCATAAACGAATTTACAAATAATAAGCCCTTAGACCTCACAAAGCAAAGTGCGCCTCTCGAGAACGAACGCAGCCCCCGAAATAACAATTACAATCATAAACAGATTCAATTGCGCCATTTTCGTAAGAGCAAAACAATGCGCGGAAGTGAAATTGCGAGAGGAAAACCGGTTACCCCGTGGCGGCCATTATGGCGCTTCGCAACTACGTTTAGAACTCATTACGGCGACCGTTCGGGACCCGTATGTTGCGTTAATGTACAGCTCCCGTACGTAACGTGAACAAGATCGTGATGAAAAAAGTTTATTTTTGAATAAACCTGCACGCGGCTCTCGGCGGTTGAAACCGACGGCGCGTCATAAAAATGTTTTTAATGGACTTTAAAACAGTCATTAAAGCGCGGCGAGAGATTCGCGTGTCTCGACTGCTTGTAGCGACCTATAAATAAATGTTTGGCCATAAATATTTATATACAGTAAAAGCTCACAGTAAAAGCTCATGGTATTCACGTACACTTACACAGGTACACTTGAGGTTAGACAAAATAAAAAGTAAAATAAAGGCCATTAATGCACATTTTCGATCAAAAAAAATGATATCGCATTGTATAGTTGAGAACTAGGTGTATCCGTAACTCTTTCCACGACCTCTGTACTGGTTATCGAGTTAAAGACAATAATAAACAAAATTGTGTTAAAAACCAGTAAAATAAATAAAAACACAGAAACGGATTTCAATTGCCAAAAATATATAATCAGATTTACATGATTTACTATATAATAGTAAAATAGAACAATAAAAAATAGTTTACCTAGTTAAAAATGTAATCTTCTTGTATATAAACATACGTTATACATTGAAGTGAACAACTAGTATTTTGTTTTCCCATTATCACTTTTATAACTATTAAACTTTTTGTAAGTTTAATGCAATTGTCATTTTTTGCAATTTTATGCATATGAATTATGAATTAACCACAAAATTTTTCTTAGTTTATGAACAAGACCACAAACGTTTTGTTTATTTGCTTATAAAGATAACCTCTCAAGTAACTGTCTATCTCGGTGATTATTCTTCTAATGTTGCATTGTTTTCAACTTAAACTTTTTGTAAGTTTTATACAATTGTAACTTTCTGCAACTTTATGCATATGAATTAACCACTAAATTTGTCTCAGGTTATGAACAAACCGACAAACGTTTTGTTTATTTGCTTATAAAGATAACCTCTCAAATAACTATATCTATCTCGGTGATTATTCTTCTAATGTTTTTATCCTAAAGTAATAAAAATTCATAAAAATGTTTTGATATGAGTTTCCGGACACAACTTTTAAAAGTAAATGTATCGACGTGCAAACATTTACGTATCTGTGCTAATAGTTGCCATATCAACGTTATAGCAGTTAATTTAGTTACGGTCACAAAAAAATATAATATTTACGTGTAAATTAGAATCTGTTTTCACAACTGTACTCAACGTTTTCACAACTGTATTCAACCACGTACCGTGTTGGCCATAAAGTTAGCATGTCACGAGGTACAGAGCGAAGTATGGCGGACGCAACTTGGGTGTCTGTGCTAAAAGTATAGAAGCTGCCAAATCAATGTTATTGTGATTAATTTAAGTACGTGTACAACAAATACAAAAATATACATATACATCAGTATCTGTTCTCAAAACGGTACTCTACCTTGTTATGCTAGCCACAAATATAGCATGACACGAGATTATAGGGCGAAGTATGGTGGACGCAGCTTGGGGTATATATGTGTGAAAAGTATAAGAGTTGGTACAACAGTATATATATGTGTGAAAAGTATAAGAGTTGCTAAGATATATGTGTGAAAAGTATAAAAGTTTCTACAACAGTGTGTATATGTGTGAAAAGTATAATTGTTACTAAGATATATGTGTGAAAAGTATAAGAGTTGCTACAAATTGTAATTAATTTAAGTACATGTACAAAATTTTTTAAAAAATTACGTTTAAATCAGTATCCGTTTTCACAATCTTACTCAAACTAGTGCCATGCTAGTCATAAAGTTAGCTGGCGGACGCAGCTTGGATGTTTGTGCTAAAAGTATATTAGTTGCCACATCAGCATTATTGTAATTAGTTTAGCTATGTACACAAAAGAATATAAAATTTACGTGTTAATCAGAATCTGTTCTTACAACCGTCTCTTGTCTCTCGGTTACTCGTCTCTCGGTTACTCAACCTCGTACCAAGTTAGCGTGGTCCGATGTATATAACCCGAAGTTTACGTATCTGTGTTAAAAATTGTAGTAATAATAGTAATTACTACAACGGTGTTATTGTTATTAGATACGTGCACAAAATATACAAATCTTCGTATAAATCAGTATTCATTCTAACAGTCGTACTTAATCACGCGTTACGCTAGCTACAAAATTAGCACAGTTCGAGATACAGTGCAAAGTAAGACAGACGAGATATTAGAACTGTTAACATCTCATTACGATATAACAAAATATATTTATAGCATTTAGGGCACCTGGTTTTCAAAATTTAACATTTAACAGATTAATTTATTAGATAAAACTATTAGTTTTTATTGTGCTATTAAAGATGTAATAACTTTTCAAAATATGTAACTCGAAACAAAAAAAATCATCGTTCGCTAAAATTTGTATCTTCGGCCCTATATTCAATATTAACGCAAACTGAACCGTGATAATTTTAAAATGAAAAGTAAATTTGTCGAACTTTATTTCAAAAACGCTCATGCAATACATTTTTCACTTGTTTTTACTATAACTAACCGTTTTCAAGATATAGTGCAGAATGTAGGAAGCGTGCGGCCATTTATATAATAACACTATGTAAACTGTGGAGCCAAATACATAGTACACTTTAATGCACAGTACACTTTACTTGCACAGCACACTTTACATGCACAGCGAATTTTACAATGCACAGAGTACACTTTACATTCACAGTGTAAAGAGCGAAATTTTGCGTTATTCGCACAAAGGGGGAATACGGAAACGAGATTTTAGACTCTATTCAGCGCGAATATCAATCACGCGCCGGCGCCCTGCTTAATGTTGCACGAGAGCATATTGCAACGCCGCGCCGCCCAACGCATTGCCGCCCGCCTCGGGTTGATTAAATTTTAATTGGACCAACCGATGTAGTTCATCAAAAGCGTCGTCGCGAGGACAAAATTGCAGAGCGAGAAATAATTTCACTATAAAATAAACCAAATCTTTTTGTGAAAGTAATTAACGATTTTCTTTTTTAATTATTTATTGAGGGACATGTAAGCTAAGCAGATTTCATAGATTCCATAATGATCAATTTATTTGGGGATCACGTATTTAGTTCAACTGTAAGGCGATTTTCCGAACAGGGGCATTCTAACTTGCGTCAATGGTATAAAAAACTCAATTTTAATTTTTATTTCTCCAGCTATTTGTTATAAATTCTATGTGTTAGCGCATTTAAATCGGAATGGTGTACCATTACTGTCGACATTGATATTTTCAGTATATCTCTGAATATAAAATTTTGAAAAAAATATTTGTATTTCTTATAATTAGCCGTTTTATACAATTTCCATACTATATATGGAAATTAAAAAAAGTTTCACGTCATTAGATTGCTCCCTCCCTAAAATTTCCATATTAATATTTTTAATTGTTAGCTTTTCAGATATATGCGGGTTCATAAGGTATATTACTGTATTAAATTGTGACCTATAGAATCTGCTGTATATTCATAACAGACATGTTTTATGTTACCCCTGTATATTTCAGACATATTGCCGTATATTCAGCAAAATCGTGAAATCTCGTTTTACGATCAAGGATTTAATAGGACACCAATTTATTTTACTGTCTTAAAATGGTATAGCATATTTTATACCAAAAGCAGTAAGACATGTACGGAATACTATCGATTTTTAAATTGTATAAAAAAAATAAATCATTTCAATTATTTTCATAATGAAATGTGCGTATCTCTCCTAATTTAATCGTCTTTTCTTTAAATTGGTAAAACCCTTACATCGTGCAAAACATGTTACATATACGCTAAAATTTTTTTTTATATTAAATGAAATCTACAAAATATTAAAAGCTTGTCATAAAGAAGTTTAAAAAAAATCTATATAATCATTACATTACGAAATGTAAAACAAAGCGAAGGAAAATTGTCAAAACATCTTCCTTCACATGATATAGGTAACCTATTTCGAACGTAAATATATATAAATGTAACTTAATAACCGTCTATGTACCTACAGGTAAAAATACAGAAGATGCTTGCCAAAGCATATAAACGTAGAGGCGGTACTACAAAGCGCTGAGAAGAAGCCGCTACGAAAATTAATTCTATAGAATATTATTCAAATCATCGTAGCAACCCATTTTCCGTGTCCACTTGCATTAATTATCTCCCCGGAGAACAATATTGGCTCGCTACATCTATGGTCCTAAAACAATACGGGATGAGCGGTGCCTGCCAACGTGGGCGCGTGCTAATTGTGAACGTTGCGTCAGTACAGGACGATATTCTAATGAACAATGTCCGGCGGGTAGCGACGAGCAATTGGAAACGCGAGTTAGCAATGTGTTCAAAAGCGAGGAAATTACGCGTGCGTGTAATGACTCGTTACCATTCCAATTTAGCATATTTTAAATTTAGAATATGTTGTGACGTTTCCTCTGTCACGTTCATTTAATTATATTGTCACAGTTAATTTATATGATAAACGCTTATGGTAGCTGAGTGTCTTCAAAATATGGGCACGTATACTTTATACGAAGCAGATTTAGATATGAAAGAACCCAATATGTACATAAAACGCAATTAAAAAAAGGTTTATCTTTAGTAAAATTAAGTATGTATTTTATTTTTATACAAAGATTAATTGCCATAAAACGCACAACACAAAACGCAAGTCATTATACAAAAAAATTTGCACGGGTTTCTTTATAACAACTACAAACATTATTAATAACATTAAATTATTAAATAACTAAATTTAGCGATCAATAACCAACTACAAAGAACATGTGAAAAGAAATTTTATTAAAAGTATCACATTAGTCTGAACTGTCAAACAACACAATAACCATAGCAAAAAAACGACAGCCATTTTTTTACCGTATGCACGTAGCTGATACACTCTTCGCGTCGAACCCGCCAAAAATTGTTTGGTCATTCGTTATTTTTCTCAATATACCTTATCTCTTATGAAATATATCTTACAGAAATATCACCAAAACTCTCGGTGGTTCAAGAACTGTACATTAGCCGTCAAATACACAATTTATATACGAATTTACATACATTTCATAGCAGTTTATTTACGATTTTTTTAAAACCAATTTTTTTTTAAATCGTGTGCAATTTCTATTTTCGAAGATTCCATTTTATAATAATTTCTTCGAACGATCTTAAAGTCACTTCCCCCCGACGTTTATATCGGTTATTTCTATTATGCATTATGTAGATTAAACGTGAGTGAACGAAAAACAAAGAAACAAATCACAGACTCAATGAGATTAAAACAGAATCATGTTCAGTACTTTGCCGTATGTTCATAGTGATATTAACCCTTTAATATTTGTATCTATACATGTTGTGGCGTAGCAACAATGGTATTGAACGCTTGGTGATACAGGAAAAGTGGAAAGTATCAGACAACGTGAGAAAGTACCGATGAGATTGATATATCAGGTCAAACTAGCCGTGAACGCCCCCCTACACGAGTGTGCCAGAGAACAGCTGATAGAGAGGAATGGTGACGTATTCTGTGGCGCGTCACTTATCCGCAACCCACGGTGGCCACAATTTTCTCTTGGACGAATGCTCACTCGAGGGAATATTCTTTTTTTTCATTCCATGTTCATATGACACAGATAAAATTACATGGAAATGAACGCTCATCCGCGCTTTTCCCCCAATATCCCGTTGAAGGAAATCGTGCGCCTTGGAATTAGTTTGATTTGTAATCACTCGATCAAGACAAAAGAGAAGCAAAGAAAAAGTCCACGGTGGCTGCGACAATGGATTGTTATGGGAAATATCTTGGGAGCTTGTTAACAAAATTTGCGGATGAAGATCCTGAATCATACTGCTTTCATCTTCGAATAAATGACAGCAAATTTGACCTTTTTCAATATAAATTAAAAATAAAAACCAATTTGAACTTTTGTAATCGTCGCGTTTGTGATTCCAAAGCCATTGATAATTTTTGAAATTCTCCAAAACAACAGCGTGTTTTCATAATTCCACTTGAATACCATTTAGTCGCATACAGTCCGTCGCTACAGGGTGCGAGACAAAATTCCCGAACCCGAGTAAGCGTTCTCTCTGTGTTCACACGTTTCATTTTTCGTTCATTCGAATGAAGACGAGTACCGAAATCCAAAATCGTTAGATCGGTTCACTAATGAATGCATCGTCAACATTCGTCACTTTTAATATATTTTGCGTTCATACGTTTCGTTTCGAGTGAAAGATGCTGAATGAAATGAACAAAAAGTGAAACGTCCGATATTGTCTTAAGACGAATCCATATGTTCATTATATTCTTATATGTGCAATGTGTTTAATTTGTGTTAAACTTGCGAACCCCCTCCCCTATCATTTCTGACTTCCTAACATTTATCCTTTCTAATTTATAATCACTAAACAATATTTTATCAGTCACGTCTAGTTGGATTATAAAAAAATTGTTTCCCCATAAATTAATACGAATAATAGAAAGCCAAGCGTCGTCTCCCTAACACGTTCAAATAGTAACCTCACATTTTAACTTTCATATTTATTCGGCGTCCTGAATAATCAAACCTCTATATAATCCTTGCATCCCTATTTAAATACGCACAAATTTATCTTATTGGCACAGGAAGGCGCGCGGTCGAGCACTAAGGCGAGCCGCACGCAACCCTTCATACGTTATTCGCTCATGAAAGCTTATCGCGTCCGCGTGTCGCATTATATTACGTCCGGCGGAAGCCGAATACGACAGAAATAGAAATTACCGAATTGGCGCAAACTGATTAAACATTTTTGGCGACTGACACGTCAGTAGTTGACGGTGGGCGGGCGTGTAAGGACGTGGCTGTGTTGGTTGTTATAGCGAGCTTGATTTGTCTTTTGATAGTACATTATTTCACGTGATAGAAAGTATGCATACATACAATAACATGTAAAGTTAAAAGAAGTCTACATTACAGATTTTTTAGAAAAATATATTTGGAGGACTCTAAATAAACTAAGCAGAAAAAATCGACCGTTTATAAGATGTTTATCTGTACGTTTGTTTTATGTGCATTATGTAACTTCTATTTTTACAACTGTTCTACTTTTTTTTGTAATAGTTTTTCTTTGTCGAATAATTTCACATTTTATTGCACTCCGCGCAGGTATGTGTTTTATTATGGACTAGTATACCAAGAGGTAATTTTATTATGGACTAGTATACCAAGAGGTAATTTTATTATGGACTAGTATACCAAGAGGTAATTTTATTATGGACTAGTATACTAAGAGGTAATTTTACAAGTTGTTAACTTCTAATACAGTTTTTGGGAAGAAACCTTTCGCCAAAAATGATATAATTTTGAAATCTTGTAAAATATTTATTATGATTCTAAATTTATCTTTCAAAAATTACATATGCCTCCGTCCGTTGATCTCTATGTATGCAAGTACGTATGTCCGTACCGCGACACGTTATAGGCTCACGATATGCTAGTACGTACTCGTATGTACGAGGACAAGTTACAGGGACACGATATGCAAGTACATATATACGCATGAGGACACGTTATAGGGACACAAATTTTAAGTGCGTAGGTTTATACGTACGGGGACATGTTATAGGGACACGATATACAAGTACGGATGTACATATGAGGACACATCACAGGGACACAATATGCAAGTAAGTATATAGGTATATACTACTCATAGGTATGAGGATACGTTATAGGGACACGATATGCTAGTGTGCATGTGCGTATAATGATATAATTTTGAAATCTTGTAAAATATTTATTATAATTCTAAATTTATCTTTCAAAAATTACATATGCCTCCGTCCGTTGATCTCTATGTATGCAAGTACGTATGTCCGTACCGCGACACGTTATAGGCTCACGATATGCTAGTACGTACTCGTATGTACGAGGACAAGTTACAGGGACACGATATGCAAGTACATATATACGCATGAGGACACGTTATAGGGACACAAATTTTAAGTGCGTAGGTTTATACGTACGGGGACATGTTATAGGGACACGATATACAAGTACGGATGTACATATGAGGACACATCATAGGGACACAATATGCAAGTAAGTATATAGGTATATACTACTCATAGGTATGAGGATACGTTATAGGGACACGATATGCTAGTGTGCATGTGCGTATGAGGACACATTATAGGGAATAGAAAAAGAGTACACGATATAAAAGTACGAATGTACGTATTAGAACACGTCATAGGGACACGATACACAAGTACGCATCTCCGTATGAGGACACGATAAACAAATACGTATGTACGGATGAGAATACATTATAGGGACACGATATGTAATTACGTTTGCGGACACGTGTCCCTAACGCGATACACAAGTACGTATCTACGTATGAGGTTATATTATAGGGACACAACACGCAAGTACGTATGTACGTAAGAGGATACTTTATAGGGACGCGATATGTAATATGTATCTATGTACGTAGAGGACACGTTATACACGGACTACGAATGCCTAAATTGTAAAAATTGTAAAGACGTATAAAATGACAGACAAACGTACGACAAGATCATTAGAATTGTTTGTTTTACTAGGAAACTCTAAAAGAGACTTTTTCCTTTATAGCTTTAAGTTGGTAAACGGTATACTAAATCACAATTAAACACTGACTAAATAACAATTGCTCTATTGTTTGTAGTCAAGCTGACCGTGGGAATCATCAGCCGCATATAATCAATTTAAATTCGTCATCACGGTTGCCTCTTGACTAAGCCGAGATTTTAAGTTCCCTTTAAACTGCTTCACAGTTATCGGCCGGGAAATCTAGCGAAGTCCGCCGGAGGCTGTTTGTTTAAACAGTTTGCCGAATAAATCACTCGCCCGGTAAGGAGACTCATTACGCTGGCGAGCCGGCCTGCTCCGTCGTAAATCAATAGACCAATAACACAAGTCAGTCCGCGTGAAATATCACCAGCGCCAGCCGGCCGTGAGTCGTCCATATTAATTCATTAATATTTAAGGGTCGTGTACTTGGCACTTCAATGGACCGATTCGATTTATGGGGGTTCCTCGTTCGCGGGGAGGATTAAGAAGAGATAACTATCAGAGTTACCGACGCTGTTTGATAAAGTACGCGCCGCTCTAATCTCATTCCTTACTTGATAAATTACAGTTCAAGTTTGAGTCGACAATAAGATTTAAGTTTCGTGGGCGGAAATTTTATCAATAACTTTCATCGAGCTTTATTTAGTTCGAATTAGGTGTGAGATATGATGGGATTTTCCAAGCCCAGAACTAATCATTCAAGCGTAACCTAGAAAGCAGTTTGGGCTTTTATATTTTTTTGTTTCGTTTTTTTTTTGTTACATTCAAGTGTAATCTAGAAACCTCAAATAGCTTTCTAGGTTACACCTGAATTTAATAGTGTAACCTAACTCGTACTTTTATCTTAAAATTTCGTTAACTTTCCTTACGTAACATCGTTAATGTCCGTCACGAATTTAACCATTTCTATTAGATACTCAATACGGAGGCCGCTATGGTGAAAATGGAAGTGCACATTCCAGAGTTGGATACAGGATTAGTCTTCAACTCAAACGCACACATCTACCCTCTCCGTTTCATGGTTGGTAGAAAGAAATAAATAAAATAAATCTCTTAAGTATGAGTAGAACACGCACCACGAAGATTCTGACACATTTTGGTATATTTCGAGTTTTTGCTCTGGAGCTTTGCTATTCCATTCGCACCTATGTGCTACTCGCTCACCTACAATATAAACATAGAAATATTCATAACCATAATTATGTCCTTTTTATACGTGCTTTTCCCTGACTCGACGTCTGATTCTTCTATCCATATTACTCGATATTTGAAGGTGTATGTAAAATTTCGTAGTAGATATGCACGCTAGCTGGAACCATATCCTTCGGTCGTTTTAGAAGTGTATAGGGTATATGGGTAGAACGTGTGCACTGTGTAGATAGCTTTCACACGCATACAAATACGGTAAATTCCTGAAAAACTAGGAAATCTATTTTTTTATTAAATTTTGTACTAAACTATAAAAATACGAGTTAGATCACTTACTGAGGGCACCATTTGCCTGCCGCGTGCGGTCGACATGCCCGCGGAGCGCGCGCAGTTTGCGCAACTTCGCCTCTTGCGCTTCGACGCGCTCACGCAGCCTCCGGAGCCGCTCGCCCTCTAACGACACCTGCAAAAAATAAAAATGTGTTATGTCAAGAAATATAATCATCATGATATACAAGGGTTATATTACGTTTTTCTACCTCGGACAAAGCACACGGCGAAATAATTATTGGGAAGAATATAGTCCTTAAAAGAATGAAACGATCGGTCAGAACCAGAGCCAAACTGAACTTTCATCGGAATGGTATTCAGTAATATTTAAAATTTAAATTTATCAAAAAAGAAATCTTACTTTTTGACAAGAGCTGATTCAAACTCCTCTTAATACAAAAGTAATTCGGCCAACTGGCAACCAAAACATCAGCTATTTGCCTTTACAAAACAAAAGTAATTCGGCCAACTGTTATAAGACAAAAGTAATTCGGTCAACTGGCAACCAAAAAAATCAGCTATTTGCCTATACAAAACAAAAGTAATTCGGCCAAATGGCCACCAAAAAAATCAGCTATTTGCCTATACAAAACAAAAATAATTAGGCTAACTGTTATAAAACAAAAGTAATTCGGCTAACTAGCAACCAAAAAAATCAGTTGTCCTAATTGATAGCGTGGATTGATAGCGAGGCATATGCACTTTGACGGTGCAGCGCACTGCAGTAAACCGTGTTCGATACCCGGCCGTTCGTCGAGCGGAGCTGGAAGGGTGTCATTATGGTTGGTTGTAAGAGATTTTGTCTCATAGCAATAAGTCTGCTATATGTATCAATTAGATACAGTAAGTTAGATACATTAATAAATAAAAGAATAAATATCACCTATGAACGAATGCGAACAGCCTGCAATTTGTACAATTACAATTTAATAGTTTTTCTTTAGTTGGAACAAGGATGGAACGAATTTCCGAGCTTGGAAATTATAATTAATTTTATTATTCTGTTTCTTCCGCTAATCATTATCAATTAAAAAATGTCCGTAATCAATTGAATGCCCATTCATAATTTATAAGCCTTTGAAAAAGCACATATGTATGTATATGCGGGTCTCTATGTGATTCATACTTATCCACTAACTTTTCATTTGGATGGTAACTTAGTATTTTCATCGCTTTAGGGAAAATATAATGTTCTAATCCAATTGTATAAGTATTTATTAAAATTAATTAAGATATTGACATTTAAGGCAATATACATATTTTTAATTTACCGATAACCACGATGTGATCAGATGAATTTAACGGATGTCGCCAATTTTTAAAGAAATTTCACGGCAGCGGAACACTATACATCGCGGCTGATTTAACAGTACAGCATTACAGACCAAAAGCAAAAAATAAGAGAATATACATCATAATATGATTTACACAATCTGTACAGTGTAATTCCTGTTATATGCTCATTTTCGATATTTTCTCAAGAATGAAAATTCTACCGATCACACAAAACTGTGACATCTTTTATAAATTTCACACACAATGCAGAATTTTTTATAAATTTGCAGAATCAAAAAGAAAATTAAATGACAGAAAATGTAAACCGATCTCTTTTGGTATGGTTCTCAAGTGCAACAAGAAACATTATAATATGATTTACGCAATCTGTGTAAATACATCATAATATGATTTACACAATCTGTATAGTATAACTCCTGTTATATGCTCATTTTCGATATTCTTTCAAGAATGAAAATTCTACCGATCATACAAACTGTGACATCTCATAAGTTTCACGCATAATGCAGAATCAAACTGAAAATGTAAATCGTTCTCTTTTGGGACGGGTTTCAAGTGCAACAAGAAACTCTCATAAGTTTGTCATATAATTTCCGTTCGTCCATGTGCCACATCATCACAGCTTCTTCAGCAGTTTTAAACTTATGTGTATAAAATATTGGAATCAGATGCTTCAGAAATATCATAACTATTTGAAAAGAAATAAAAAATAACTTAACGTATCACCCAAATACATGTTGAGTCATGATGAATAAATTTTCTCGAATTCCCGATTGAGTATCATCGGACAGATCTTTCGAATTCCATCCGAGATACCATTTTTTACATCATGGAACTTAACCTCGTTTGTGAAAAATTAAGCTATAAAATGATATGCAATGTCTACCACTCTTCCGTCTCCCTAACTAATATTTCACATCAATACATCCCGTTATTCCCCTGCCAATAATATTAATGACCATTTGTTGAGGTTTATTTAAGGCATATGTGACATTGCATATATAATTTACCCTTGACTCAAGTTCAGTACCTAACCTCACAGATCGGAAATCATATGAAAAGGTTGATTCAACCAATCGCAAACTAAAATCATCAATCATCCGGTATAGAAATTTTCGTATTAAGTAGAAATTATTCGTTCCTCTAAAGCCAATCAAAATATTTAGAAGACGACGAAAGTAAAAATAACTATTAGGTTGGTAATTATTAAATCTGCCATCTCAGTTCTTCAATGCTAGCTCTTATGGTAGACAAACAGAATATTTATATTCATTCCAAAAAGCATGAAGCTGTGTCCCTGCTGCAAAAGCAGATCATAATTGTAGCTCTGCTAGAAAATACAGCCTTAACATAACATATGATTAAATTTGATATAGGAAGTCGCTCTAAACGAAGATTAACGGTAAAATAAAAATTGTCTTCTTTGAATACACCTTCACCCATCCGTTATGAATATTGACTGTGGTTTTGCTCGCATCTCGACCTAAATGGGGTTCGTGAAACGAGGACACTCTCAAGTTCTCTTCGTGAAATTTTGATAATGTTGTTTGTTTATTCGCCAAAGCTCAATTGCTAACTGAACAGAACGTACGACGCGTCCTTTATATATTCTACTGCGTCAATTGGCAAAATTGTATAAAGTCGCCACAACAGTATCCTAGATATTATATTTCAATTGGTGCAATAAAAGTACAGATAAACCTTTCTAGAGTCGGCTAAAAAAGTTAATGGTGAGACTGGTTACCACTCAACATTAACTGTTACAACAAGGTGCCAAAGTAGTACGAACATATGATGTCATCTCTGTTAATTCCATCTCAGCAAAAACAACGTGAAAATTTATCACTTTTGTGGACGGTACACCCATTCCCATGTGAACGTCCGCTTTTCCACGTAACCTAATCTCAGCAAGCGTCTTATCACTATTGACGTAAACCTTTACATTTTGAATTCGTATTCAGGACACCAGTAATACTTCATATAAGTCTCAACAGAATTGCATAAGCCAAATTTTTCTTCCACATTTTCAGTTCATTTTCATTCACGTATTATTCTATGTTCTTTGAAGAAAACGTCAGCATCATTCAGTTTTGTCTATTTAATACTATTTCCAAAATTTTTCCTTAACGTAATTGTGATAGTCCAATGAAACCTTTTTTAAATATCAATAGAAAAGAACGGTTCAAAATAGGGCATTAAGCTTCTTTTTACATGTTTCTTCTATCACAAATCATCGCGCTGATGTTGAAAGCAGTAAAAACATTCACCAACATTTTCACCTAACAAAGGACTCATCTCCCGTTTAAAATTATCATTACACGAATGAATCTAACTTTACCTACAAACATATACCTTTGCCAGTTCAAAGAAACAGCAAATTTACCATTTCCACATTTCATTTATCTTCATTACACGTATTCCACATAACAGGCGTAGTTTCGTCAATCGCAACACAAACGACGCGAAAAAGCCCAGAAAACCGCGGAACACTTCTGTCCAAATAAATGATCCTTAATAGGCGTAACTCCGGGCGACATTTATTTGAGGAGGACGCGCGACGACTGCCCCCGAACGGGTGACGACGTCGTTAATTAGACCCGCAGCGATCTCCGTAATTAAGGCGCATTCGGGGAAAGCTCGGCCGCAAACGGCCCGGTTCGACTCACTCGCCACTACTCCGACTGGGGCGTTACTAATGTCGATATTACTCGCTGCGTTGTCGGCGTGAGGAAGCGCATTATCATAACATCTAATGGTTCGCCGCCCTAACAAGTCTCAATAATGACACTTACGTGGAAACTCTACGAATGTTTAAGTCGATTTGAACTTGTGTTAAGTCCGAATTTACGTAAAGTATCCAGAGACAATGCTTGCCGCCAAGATCCTTTAGGTAGGAGGGTAGTTATTTTAAAACAAGTTAGGTTCGCTTCTCTAACAAGTGCTTACGTCTTATTGTTGTGACTTTACTTATCTATTTTTTTGATTGAAGTGCGAAGTTTACTCCAGCAATAATATTTTGCATTTAAAAAGCGTTTTTATCTTGAATTTGAGGAACTTTTTATTTTAGCTTAAACTTTAAACTGCATTGTCGTAACAATCAATGTTTAAATCGTTTCACACTGTGGGTGCGTTTATAACTCTTTTCAGTCCAAGTTTCTTAGGGTATATTCGACCAGAATTTTTCCCAGTTTCTTACAAAATATTCGATCAGAACCTTTCCACGTTTCTTATAGAATATTCCAACAGAACGTTTCCAAATTTTTTAGAGAATATTCGATCAGAACTTTTCCACGTTTCTTACAGAATATTAAAACAGAACGTTTCCAAATTTTTTAGAGAATATTCGATCACAATGTTTCTAAGTTTCTTAGGGAATATTCGATCAGAGCGTTTCCTACTTTCTTTGGGAATATGCAATTAAAACGTTTTCAAGTTTCTTAGGGAATATTCGATCAGAATGTTTCCAATTTTGTTAGGGAATATTGAATCAGAATGTATTCAATTTTCCTAGGGAGTATTCGATCGAAAGGTTTTCAAGTTCTAAGAAAATATTCGATCAGGAGGCATTCCATGCTTCTTAGGGAGTATTCGACCAGAACCTTCTCAAGTTTCTGAAATAATATTCGATCGAAACGATCGAATGCTCGATTCGATCAGAACGTCTTCAAGTTTCTTAGGGAATGTTTGATCAGAAGTTTTTCAAGTTTGTTAGGAAACATTGAATCAGTACCAAAGATCCTGATTCAAGTCCCTACATTTAATCCGAAATCTAGATTTTAATCTGAACAACAAGCATCATCCCAGTAAAAGTAGTAATCAAATCGATCCAATAGTAGGCGCATCCAATAGCTTTGATGATACCACGCGGCTTACTTTACAGAAGCCGGCTTGCATTAATACAAAACCATTGACCGTATTAATATAAAACATTAGTATAGTTAGATATGTTTAACAACAATTAAAATCCCGTTACCATTAACAAATTTTATACGATGTAAATTTTGTATGCATCGCAAGACGTATTTCCACCGGTCGTTGAATGACGACATCACTTTTATTCTCAATGAATACAGCTGTTAAGTAAATATATTATAATCTTGTATACATTACGGTGGCATTCCAGAAGCAATCTGCAGTAAGCGGTTCTAGTCGGATTTAAGAGCCCCACATTAGAACGGGGGCGCGGCAGCGGCAATAATGCATGCACCCATCCGTAGCCGCCCGCCCCCGACTGACAGATTGCTCCAAATCTCCATCCGTTTACAGATGCCGAAACGTATCCTAGCGCGTAAAACGTACGGTGACGAACTTAATGCGCTTTCACGAAAATTGTGTACTTACAGAAGCCAAAGAGGATCTCGTTTTGATTGTTAAGCGGGTCTCCGAAGAAAGCGGCGGAAATAAAATATCGTCAACGTGATACGTTTGTAGGTGTGCGTACGTGGGCGGGCGGGGTTTATAAGATTTCCGATATGACAAAGTAAAGTTGCAGCTTTGCTTCGCAAGTGCTTCGATGATTCATGATTTTATGTGTTATTTTGCATACAGGTTTTTTATTGCTAATACACATATGAAAACAAGTAATTTTTATGGAATGACGTCCTGAAAGTTAAATATACGGAAAATAATACACAGGTTACCGGTGAAACCCGATTTTGGAATAAAAGTTACTGTTTAGACCAAACTAATTATTTAATACGGTCAATGTAATTTCTTCATGTGATTGGTGACACATTGTTAATATGCCGAGAACACTCTTTTTTAAGTTTAAAAACACAATTTTTTAAGTTTAAAAAATAATTAAAAGAAAAAGAAATTAAGGTAATTAAAGAAAAAGAAAATTCACATCTGTTTTTCCCCATTATTATTTATCTGACGTATCCAAAATCACTTGGTGCATTGAATGTTTCAAAAAGGACATCAAGGCCAACTGATTCAAACTATGTTAATATAGTCTCTCCTATTGAAACAACACAACAGAAAAATTGTTATTCTATAGTATAAATTGACTGTGACTTGCTTTTTTAGGTTATGTAAGCATTTTTAGTCAATGAAATTAAATATTAGGCACTTAAAAGTAAAAATTTCTCAGATTCAAAGTTAAAAGTTTTATTAGGCAAAGTGAGCTTTGGTTAAAGAAAAGATCGTCTTGTCTCGGAACATGTGCTTTCACTGTAACATAAATCGCACTGGCCTAGTCTAAGCTGGTAAGTTCTAACGTGCTTTGGAAACTAATCGTCCATCCTAAAATTGGTTTTATAGTCTAAAATTAGCTTTTTGGCCTTTCCGGATTTTCGAATTACAAACTATACCATCTAATATATAAAACAAAAACACAGTAAGAACTATTAACGTCGCAAACAATACCAAGCTCGACTTTTTCTAGCATCTACTGATCTGTATCTAATAAATTTAAATTGATAAAGGAGCAACAAATACTATAGGTTTGCAGGTGCACAAATTTTCAATTTCGACATATTTTCCTGTCTATCATATATTTGTCTATGTCCAATTATATTGCCACGCAATTTTCCACGAATACGACGGGGTAAGTTGCGGTTAAGAGGGCGGTATGTCCTATTGCAGTTTTCCCCATGATTCTAAACCTTCTGAGCTGAAAAGCAGTATATTTTGAACCCCCTGACCTATGTGGTCAGGGGGTTCAAAATATACTGCTTTTATCGCCTATTGTTAAAAAAACATTAGAGAGGGGCGGGGGTGAAGCATATGTTATAGAATACATTAAGATAATTTCTATAATTATCGTTTTTGTGTTTGTGCACACATTCTGTAAAAACTACTAACCCAATATTGGATAGAATGTATAGAGTAGAAAAATATAGGAGTCCACTTGAAGTAGAAATGAAATGTTAGTTTTATTTCCTCGCAAACAGTTCATTCAATCAGAAGACATGTAAACTTAAGATTTTCATAAAAAATTTACATTGCATTAGTACATGTAACAAAGAAGTGCCACGAGGCGTAGAAATTACACAAATGTATATATACGTCGATAGATGACGCTATGTGTATTTTAAATCGCGCAATGAAATTTTCCACTTGGGTATATATTGGCAAAATAGGCGTGGCCAGAGGTGAACTGTAGAAAGTATACTTGCATAAAACGGCATCGATTCGTTTTTCGGTAGTCTACGCATACGAAATCGCAGTAACAATTAAAAAAGAAAATTTAAAATGCAAATCCAAACTAGTGCCATAAGTGAACTATCTGTATTATGGAGATTTAAAAAAAAATGTTCCCATCCTCTTTCATCTATAAAATCTTTCCCAAAAAAGAAATTCAACGTTTTGTACGCAATGTCTATAATTGGGCCGTTTTCTACAACTATCTTAAATTCCACCGAACTCGAAATGGTTCCATAAGCGATCCATTTTAATAATTTTGAAATGTTTAATAAACAATTATTTCCCAGAATTTAATTATTATTTCATATCTCAATATTTCTTATGCCATATGAATTTGTTTTTTTAAAGAAATTGTTGTTACCTTTACCATCGTATCTACACATTAATATTGCCTAATTGTAGACACTTTAATACCTCCTTAAACCATTGAGCCAAACAATGCTACTTTGCTCTACATAATGATAACAACAAATTCCAAAACTTATTTATCAATTAAAATCTCAATATTTTTATGCATGGCGAATTTGGCCTATATATATATATATATATATATATTCAATAATATTGCCTAAATGTAGATACTAATACTTTTTACACCATCTACCTTTTACGCTATTACACCAAACAATGCTGCTTTATTTTCAAAAATCTTCAAATCGCGACAACAAATAATTCCGGAATTTTATTATTAATTCCTATCTCAATATTTTTTAAGCCCTACTAAATTGATTTTTGAAAGAAGTAATTATCTTCGGTGTAACCATATATGTACATTAATACTGTCAAAATGCAGATACTTTCATACATTTTTACGCCACTACGCCAAACAATGCTGCTTTATTTTCAAAAATCTTCAAATCGCGACATCAAATAATTCCGGAATTTTATTATTAATTCCTATCTCAATATTTTTTATGCCCTACTAAATTGATTTTTGAAAGAAGTAGTTATCTTCGGTGTAACCATATATGTACATTAATACTGCCAAAATGCAGATACTTTAATACATTTTTACGCCATTACGCCAAACAATGCTTCTTTATTTTCAAAAATCTTCAAATCTCGACAACAAATAATTCCGGAATTTTATTATTAATTCCTATCTCAATATTTTTTATGCCCTACTAAATTGATTTTTGAAAGAAGTAGTTATCTTCTGTGTAACCATATATGTACATTAATACTGCCAAAATGCAGATACTTTAATACATTTTTACGCCATTACGCCAAACAATGCTTCTTTATTTTCAAAAATCTTCAAATCGCGACAACAAATAATTCCGGAATTTTATTATTAATTCCTATCTCAATATTTTTTATGCCCTACTAAATTGATTTTTGAAAGAAGTAGTTATCTTCGGTGTAACCATATATGTACATTAATACTGCCAAAATGCAGATACTTTAATACATTTTTACGCCATTACGCCAAACAATGCTTCTTTATTTTCAAAAATCTTCAAATCTCGACAACAAATAATTCCGGAATTTTATTATTAATTCCTATCTCAATATTTTTTATGCCCTACTAAATTGATTTTTGAAAGAAGTAGTTATCTTCTGTGTAACCATATATGTACATTAATACTGCCAAAATGCAGATAATTTAATACATTTTTACGCCATTACGCCAAACAATGCTTCTTTATTTTCAAAAATCTTCAAATCGCGACAACAAATAATTCCGGAATTTTATTATTAATTCCTATCTCAATATTTTTTATGCCCTACTAAATTGATTTTTGAAAGAAGTAGTTATCTTCGGTGTAACCATATATGTACATTAATACTGCCAAAATGCAAATACTTTAATACATTTTTACGCCATTACGCCAAACAATGCTTCTTTATTTTCAAAAATCTTCAAATCGCGACAACAAATAATTCCGGAATTTTATTATTAATTCCTATCACAATATTTTTTATGCCCTACTAAATTGATTTTTGAAAGAAGTAGTTACCTTCGGTGTAACCATATATATACATTAATACTGCCAAAATGTAGACACTTTAATACCTTTTTATGCCATTACGCTAAACAATGCTGCTTTATTTTCAAAAATCTTCAAATCACGACAACAAATAATTCCGTAATTTTATTATTAATTCATATCTCAATATTTTTTATGCCATACTAAGCAGGCTTTTGAAAGAAGTAGTTATCTTCGGTATAACCATACATATACATTAATACTGTCAAAATGTAGACACTTGAATACTTTTTACGCCATTAAGCCAAACAATGCTGCTTCACTTGGAAAAATCTTCAAATGATGATAAGGTAAAAACTCACAACTTCGCAACGAGGAGGCCCTCTAGATACTGCGCCTTTCAGATGTTTCGCAAAGTATCTATTAACTTTTCGACGCGAAGATTTTAAATAAAAAAATCAGCTTCTCCGCGTACAAAGTAATGCAGACTCATTTCCACGGCGGGACGCTATCAAGGCAAAATGACAATCAGGATTGTCTCGTAAACGACTCACATTACTCGCAGTATTCTCTGCACCATGTCTTACGTCTACATGGCTACACTATTAAGCCATTATACAGCGAGAATGATAAGATGCAATTTCAGAGCGCCCTAACGATCGATCCTGACACAAGTTCTCCTTTACATAGATATCTGTCCTTTTGCTTATAGCAAGGTCACATCTTTAACTCTTAGGTCACCTTTGTAACAAAAAGTGCGAAACAATGACTTCTCGTTAATTACGTACTTTCGCTTATGACAAATGCAACCCTCCAGAGGAATGAAGGTACACCGAGTTTTTTTTGAGCGAAGAGTGTACTGCTCAATCGAAGACATATCGTTAGGTCTAACTATGGGTGAAAGTATGGACTGCTCACAAACTACGGATTAATTTTATGGTATTCTAGAAAATTTAAATTTGTTTTTATTTATTTTCTTAGCGAAAATAACCAATCGATCGTGAACCACCCAAATACTCCACCGTATTAACTCTGTAGTTACGTATTGAACAGTTGGACAAATCGGGATAGTGCATCCAATACCGAGCTAAGCAACTAAAGCACTCGGACAATCGGGGTTATTGTTACGCCCATTCGGTCTGTAAATCGTGATGCAAGTGGATATTGTTACACGCATGCGGACTATAAATCGTGATGCAAGTGGATATTGTTACGCGCATGCGGACTATAAATCGTGATGCAAGTGGATATTGTTACGCGCATGTGGCCTATAAATCGTGATGCAAGTGGATATTGTTACGCGCATGTGGCCTATAAATCGTGATGCAAGTGGATATTGTTACGCGCATGTGGCCTATAAATCGTGATGCAAGTGAATATTGTTACGCGTATGCGGACTATAAATAGTGGGTGACTTTGTAATCTTGCATAATAGTCCGGTAAATCACGTAAACTTTAATAATTTGGAAAAATGCCTAGTGGCAAACTCTATTCTCATTTGTAGATACTTCTGTCCAACCATACCCAAAACAAAAAGTAAGGGTTACATGTAAGGATGGCAGAAATCGGACGAATATTTCCTTTATTTTTTTCAACGTGAAAACGTAAGTTATTCCATATGGAGACCGAATGACCGATTTCGTTTCCAATTTGCTACAAAACATAGTACCCTAAAAGCCTTAATACAGTATAATAAGTGGCAATTTAAATATAATTAATTAAGTTAATACATTCGACGACAATGGATAATAAAGAAAGTTCAGGACATATCCTCAAGATTTGTACATATACCCAGACATGCAGAATTAACTGCAACATATAAACTACAACTTTCTAAGTTTCTGATTTTACATGATTTACCTTGGGTGAAAAATTAAATCCTGCTATTTATATTTTTATATAATTCGTTATCAAATTTTCCGTATTAGAATTGTTGATTCTTTTCGCTGTGCCACTTATAAGGAATCATATAATACTCTTAGGCGGGTAACTACCACAAACTTTCCTTCGAGGCAAAACTCAGCACTTATTTATCAGACTAGAAGTCATCACTAAGAGGGCTTCCTAAGATAATAAATATTTAATTATACCTAATTAAGTTGGGAGATATATACATTGTAGTGATTATCTCAAAAACTACGACATCTAAAATTATCGTTGCAGGTATCCTACAAACTTTTTGTAGGCTTCTATACGTATATCCCATTTTCCATAATTTTAGGTTCAATAATTTTGGAAATAAGAGTACCGGGTAAGGTTAAAAAATATATGTACCCACCGTACATATACTTTTTTGCAAATTTTTCAGTATATCTCTGAAGATAATTTTTTGAGACCCTTGTAATTACCCCTTTCAATCCATATCTCAAATTTACATAGGACTTCTGAATTTTTTTCTAGTAACTAATTGGCCACCTCCAAAATTTCCACAAACCATATTCGAGTGTTATCTAGTGAGATAAGTGCGGTTAATATGCTTTAATACTGTGCGAAATTTAAAGTTTCTAACGTGACAGACGGACCGACGAATATTAGTGAAACTATAAGGGTTCCGTTTTTCCTTTTGATTTATGAAACCATATAATATGTTCACTATACTAAAGGACTTTTAGAAAAATTGCCTTTCATTAACTTCATAAGGAAAAAGAAAATACTCCTAGATTATCCGTTAGATATTCTCACGAAACATTTTTTCTCCACACACACATATATATATATATATATATATATATATATATATATATATATATATATATATATATATATATATTTATATATATATATATATAAAGCTCTCAAACGTATTTGTTCATGTGCATTTCCTTTGTATTACTAAAACGACACAACAATTACCATTTTATTGTGTTTGTTTGAAACCCGGCGCAAAATCCCTATCTATACCAAAAAGGTACACACATCACATTGTCATTTATCGACTCCTGGTCATAAAATCAAAATAATGTTATCAAAGGAATGTTTCAATGAAGTTTTTGGGCAGTAAACTTAAATAGTGTCTTAAAGAGTTCGTGAAAATAATTTTTGCATTCGTTATCTGAAGTCGTTTACCCAGGAAATAACCTACTGAAAACCGCAAAAGTTTAGTACTAAAAACAATCAAAATCTTTTATCTTCATTTTGTTTTGTGCACAATACGGGTAAAACCAAGGAGCATTCTAAAAAGTCAAGAGAGATAATTATCGGCCTATTAATAACTAATTGTGGGATTTCGATATTACAAAAGATACCCAGGCAAACCATTAACAATGTTGTGAGGAAATTTGTGACTCAAGGCATAATTTCTAACAAACGTCGCCCAGGCAGACCAAGAGCAACAACTTCTAGTGAAGATATATATAGCTGTGAAGAGCAAACGTGATAGACGTTTAACTGCACTTGAAATATCTGCAGAATTCAACACTGACCGCAGTAAACCTGTTAGTGTTTCCACAGTCAAAAGAAGACCTTAAGAGATACATAACAGTTTCAAAACCGCATCTTATAGCAATAAATAAGAAAAAGAGGCTTGATTAGGCCAGTGAACACAAGAATTGGACATCTGACGACTGGGAGAAAGTCCTCAGGAGCGACGTTTTTAGGTATAAGATAAGAGCCTTCGTCCGTCGACAGACTAACGAAAAGGTAAAGTGTGGCTTCAGTTAAGCACTGTGGAGGTTCTGTGAAGGTTTGGGGCTACTTTATAGGTTCTAGGGTGGGCGATATTATAAGAATACAAAGAATTCTAAAAAAGAAGACTACAAAAACATTTAAGAACATAATGTTGTGCCTGTTGGTGGGCTTCTTTCTTTAATTGGTCCAGAATTTGTATTTCAACACGACAATAATCCGAAACACACATCAAAGCTATGCAGGAGCTTTTTAAAAGAAAAGCAACATCAAAAGATTTTGAAAGTTATGACATGGCCCCCACGGTCACTTGACTTGAACCCGATAAAATTATTATGGGATCAGCTTGACAGGCAGACCAACTACTGGCCCACCATCTCAGGAACACTTATGAAGAGTACTGCAAGACGAATGGCAAAAAATAACTACGACAACCTTGAGGACATTAATTGCTTGATTGCCTAAGATTAGTGACGCCATCAAATATCTGTTATTTGGGTCTAATAATATATATATATATATATATATATATACATATTTATATATATACATATATATATATATCTATGAACAATATTCAAATGGATTTTTAAAACGAATTTGGTACAATGCAAGTCGTAAAAATCCTTAGCCTCCAAATTTAATATATATTATATACAATTTTATCAATGACCTTAGCCATCCGTTCACAATATATTACAGATATGCTGTTCGGGTATAATTATAAAATTTGTAAGGCTATAAAACGCTTAGGACAACGTTCGAGATGACCATAAGAAACTATTAGTAAACTATTACTTAATAATTAAATATGTTATTACACGATACAGTTTACATTTATACCTACCGTTTAGTCAACTTATTAGGACAGCTATAGAAATAATAAGACCAAAAAATGTATTCCATCCCGAATAGGGTGTTTGAAAAAAAATCCCCCCCGCGTCATCCAACCAGATCGCTATTCCCATAATTACTCAAAGATACCCGAAAGTAGTAGACGTGTAACTTAAATCCTCTCTCAGATGATAGATTGTACATGAGGAATTGACAGCTTTCGAATGACGCGCTCCGCTGCGAAGACGGGCCGCGGCACGCCGGCTGACACGTGTCAATCCGTGGCGGCTGTCGCAGCCGGATGGGACCCCCTCCGGCTTGTACTTGGTAACGTTTGACTTTATACTTTTTACCCTGAATGTGTCAGAAAAATTCAAATAAAATACCACACATTGCGTGCAAGCATCTCGGTGACCTCAAAGCGATCGCACGCTGCCTTTGAGCTTCCACGCCGAAATTGGGTCGTGATTTGAAACACGCCACGTGACAGCAAACGCTCTTCCGTTTCCGTCTAGCGAGCAGGTCGCTCGTGTTACGTCCAAATTTACATGTATAAACTTTACCTTATATTTTCATTTTGTGTAGTATGCGATTGGCAACAGTTCTTGGATTTAGAAGAAATAAATGGTTTCAGGAATTCGCTTTTATAACGGCATTCATTATGGAAGTAAAATGTCTTACGGTGCGTCTGAGCCTGAAAAAGATATACGTGAGTAAACTGGCGGTTGGCATCTTCGGTTGTTTCAGTCTCTTTCTTTTTATTATGCGTTCTCCGTTATCCTCGACGCAATGCAAAAAATATGGCACTCATGCGACTTGATCGTAATTTTTTATGTTATTTCAATTTATTTTACTTTTCACAATTTCGTAATTGTTTTTCGCATGAAAGATAACACTGAAAGTTTTTTAACATTAAAAATGGAACCAACTAACAGGTTTGTAATTTATTTATTGTTTTTCAAAATTGAGGTCCATGCATCGTTTCATTCGATGAAACCACTTTGATAAGCAATCCGTATCCTGCCTTGAACATCTCTTCTAGAACCCTTTTGAACGCATCTTTGGCGTCTGGAAATCGTATTCCTTGCTGTTCATGTTGTATTCTTAGGTATAAATAGAAATCAAACGATACGTCAGGGCTGTATGGCAAATAACTCATAATTTCAGCACTCGTAGTCAAATATTCCGTCACCCATTTGGTTGAGTGTGCAGAGGTGCTGTCATGTTGAAAAACAATTCTACTGCGAGGGTGTTCACGAGGGTGATGGATCACACTTTTTAACGGGCAAATAATCTCTGCGGTAACGTTCTTTTACTTTTCAGAACAATCGTTGCATAATAACCAGTTCGTCTGAAGAATCAAGCGACTATCTTTTACCAGCACTTCGCCCGTTCTTCACCTTTATAAGCAACTCTTTCAGAAGGAAACACCCACTGAGCAGGATGTCACTTGGCAATTTCAATTTTGATTAAATAATCAAAATTGACCCTTTTGGCAACTCTATGCTCAATGGATTACTAAAGAATTCGATTTTCGAAATTTGAACTGATTTTTTTTTATTCAAAACTACCCTCGTACAATGCACTCAAAAAGTAACCAGTTTCATTTGCTTCTTCTGGCAGACACCATTTTTTATAAATTTACATTCAGAATTAAAACTACTAAAAATAACTTTACTGAAATTTATATAAACAAGTTTCAATAAGACAAGTTTCAAGTTGACAACCCTGACAAACTTCATAACTTGATATTTATTTGACTCGTAACAGCAATGAAATTGGGGAAAAAATATAATTTTGATTATGTCCTGAGCAACCGCGCGATAAACCTTTTTAAACATTCCTCTCGCTTAAATATTACCTCCATTAGTATAATTAAATATTACATAGAAACCTTTAATACCTAGAAACTAAATATTTGCTTTGAAAAGCCACAGAACTTGTCGTTTCATCAAAACCGATTCATTTGATTTTATCATAGCCTATAACTTTACCTACCTGGAGTTTATCATTAAATATAGAAATTAAATCTCTCAAGAAGTTAAAAGTAGAATTAGGGGATGCGGGGTAGCTAAGGTTTCAGTTATAATAATTTGATTTTACAGTAAAAATACAAATAAATACATACTCGTAAATAATCTCTTATTTGACTCCTTAGAAAGACAATGACGATATGAAAACAATAAGTACATGACTTTATGAAAAAGCTTTGAAAAAAGTTTCATCTTTCCGTTCGGCTTCACGCTCATAACTAAGTAACCACTACGACTTTTATGAATAATATATGTGAATATAATTCTCAAATAAGGACAGAATCATCGACAATCTAAACCGGCACAACATAATTAAGTCCATCTTTTGCACATAAAATAAGGACACCATCCTTCAACAGATTTTGAGTAAAGATCAGAACAATAGAAACAATTTGTATCTTCTGCTCCATCAGAATCTTCATCATTATATTTTTTTATTTATACTATCCTCTCCTTTCTAGTTTCCTTTTCCTTTTTTTCTTTGTTTACTTTTTCGTCTGTCCTATCTTTTGTATTCTTACTTGCATCGCTAAATAATTATTTTATAAATTTCTTAAAATTTGCTTTTTTATTGACCTTTCTATCGGCGACTCTTCCAAAATTGCAGTTTTCCATCTCTTTGTTACAACTCTTTTCTGTTCCGATTACACTTTGAACAGTGACATGACATTTTTGGGTGAAACGCATGAAAATACAGTTGTATTAGTTTTTTTATAAATGGATTATCCGGCATCCATGAGCAGCCAGGCATTGCTTCAAACGAAGATCAATTTTGCACTGTCTTATTTGATGTTTCTCTAAGAGGGAGTGGTGCTTTATATGCTTGATAATTGTATTCTACCGGAGCTGGTTCAACTGATTGAATATGTTATAGTTCTGCAGTATAGTTCTGCTTGTCATATCTTCCTCAATAACGTCAATTTATGTCGATTCTAATTTAATGTCTTTATAAAAACGGGCAAAACAATCGGCAAAGGGAATGACGAAAGTAACTATTAGTTACATTACAACATAATTATTTATTAAAATAACGTGACTTATATCGAAATAATATGAAGAGAATTTTGCAAACAATGACAGTACCTTATGTGTATAAGCAAATATTTCTAGAACGCTCTTCGATAAACAAACAATGTTGGTTCGCTGCGACTGACTGATTGTTTTGAGGCAACTCACGTGACTCCGTCCCTCCCTCTCATTAGTTATGTCGACATCCCATTTCGCCCCAAGTTCCCTTATATTGGCAAATAAGGCTTTTTATTGACTTAGAAATATCTAAAAATCTCATTTAATCAACAGAAACACAAAATTTATCTTTTACAAAACCGTTGTTAGATTGGTTTTAAACTACAGCTATAAAATATGGGTATTATCCATTGATGAGTTGAGATTGGTACTTTGTAAGAAGTAAACTTTGTGTAGTGCCTTTGGAGATATAAAAGATTTGGAGGAGATAATATAATTTTGAGCTATGTAAAAAATATAAAGAACCAGATAATATAATATATATCCAAAATTAATCCTTTAAACTACTCGTGTTATCAGAATGGATGAATGTGATCCTGTCAACAAAACTTTTGAAACCTACTTAAAAACGTGGAAAAGGTAACAAAATGGGATGGTGACTATGTTGATAGTGACTTCAGATGCTAATAATCAGAGCTTTACAGTCAAAGAGATATTTGTCTAGTCCAGATTCTAAAATAAAGACTCTCGCCGATAAGGGCTGTCATGATATTAGATGACACATGCCTAAAGTCAATTAAGCATTCCACTTAGAGTCAATCAAATAACTATCATCCCAGAAATCAGTCACGAAAGCAAAGAACAAATTATACATTTTCATTTATAAATTATTTCCCTTTTCAGGAAAAAAAATGTTTCTATCTAGATAGGCCAAATTTCTTTCGAAATAATCTCTTTCATTAGAGCGCGAATGCATTTTTGGAAAATCAAAAAGAAACTTGTCAATTGTTCTATTTTAATATCTGAGAACCTACAAATTGCCTCTCCTATTAAACCTTACCTTGTACCTTAGTAATAAACACAAACAATTGTTACACATAAACAAAATTTACAAGCAGTAAACAATAAAAGTAAAATATTTTCTTCTTACGATCTTTTATGATTTACAACACAATATGTTTACATCTTACATCAATAATTTAAAATAAATACTATGTATGGGCTTTTGAAAGTTGTAACTTTTATAAGTACCGAAGGATTAAATCCACGAGTTTTAAGGTTTTTCTTTTATTATCAAAATATACTTTAATATTTTTTCTTCAGTAACTTTAATGCGTGCTTCAAAAAGATTATAAGGGCCGCACGTCATTTGATTAGCACCCACCCAAGGCCACTAAAAGGTTAGCAGTATGAGAATGAACATTTTATAACCGGTACATACAGACAGTTAAAATTAATATTCATTGACACCTCCACTCGGCGATGTCGGCGAAAAAATCTATCTTAATTTACATAGGAGCATCCCTCAAAAAATTACCTTATCTTTGAGCTAACTAAATACATAAACGCAAAATATGTATAATAGGACAATATTTAAAAATAACCTAGCTAATATGCTGTATATAATACGTACAAGAGGCGGACGAACAGGCACGATGAAATTATCAGATTCTTAATTTGTTACATAACTCTAAAAAAAGCAATGCCTAAATTCGATATAATAAGGCATTCAACAATGGCTTAGTATTCTAAGCCCCATTAATTTCATCGACAAAAGTATGACTTAACGCTAGCGTAAACGTCAAATGAATAACTTTACACGCAAACGCAGTAAATCTTGGTACTTTAACATAGCGTACCCTTATTTTTGACAGGAGACGGACGAACAGGCACATGAAATTATCAGTTACTTAATTTGCTACGTAACTCTAAAAAGAGCAATGCTTAAATTTCTATCGATATTAAATTGCATTCAACAATACTAAGCCCAATTAAATGAATCGACAAAATTATAACGCTAGCATAAACATCAAATAAACATCTTTACACATAAACCAGATAAATCTTGGTACTTGCACGTATACCCTTATTTAATGTTTAATTAGGCCTATTATTCTGTAATTTGTCATATCCCGCATACATAGTGTCACAGTTCGAGTGAGATGGCAAAATACGGATCCATTACGGCGTGAACAGGATGGCAATAATTTTATAAGGTTTTATAGTTTTGTAACAAGCGCCCTGAAAATTAATTAATGAAGACTGAATTTATGCACAGTACTCGCATTGTATCGAAACGGTTCTCGTTTGTGGCTGGCCTAAATTATAGGCGGTTTATTTAAATTGCTATCTTTTGATTGGTGATATGGGGGCTTGTCGTCATATAACCGCTGTAGTGAAAATCTCAAGCGATAAAATTGTTTCCAAATGTTTTTAACTTACAATAAAGAAATACATATTACGCATCATTTTGAAGCTTAATACTTGGTAAATGGAACCTAAACTTCATTTTAAAAGACCTTCCTAAAGATACCTTATACAATGAAATAAATATTATGAAATAATATAAAAAAAAATCAACAGCATTTCTTAATAAGCAGTAGAGTAAAAATTAGGATTTTTAAACATATTAATTGAGATATTTATCTAAAGCTATAGGAAACTACGAGGGTGCTAATAAAGTGTTCGTTACAGTTTCCCTCTAATTTTCATAGGTCTCACCCTCTGCATTCTAGAAAATTAACACATTTCTTTAATAGTATGAATGAAACAAATGTGGCGAGCTCAATATATATTTATTTCCACGTGCTTATATAGCTTTTTCTTTTTAATTCATATTACAGATTGGAATCTCGTTTTTATGATGACATACCGTACTGTTTATAGAATTGCTCGCAGATTATACATTAAAAGTTAATTTCTACGCGCACCGTGAGTGTGAAAGGAAGTACATCACATCATAAAACATCTAATAAAATTACAGCAAAATTTTCAACAAAAAAACAGAAAAAATACTTGTATTTTCCCACTACATTATCGCCATATCAGTTTCGTATCCTCAAGATCCATTAAAAGCGTCCCAGTCCTTAAACAGCATCTAAGGCACTCCTAAATAAATACCACTATCACTCGAGAACACATGTCAAGCGATAGGCCGCAAACTTCGCCCGGTTCCATCTAAAATAATGTTCGATCTCACAGAGACCCATCGCCGCACGTACAATATCATCGAACAACGAACACAATATTGCCCGATGGATAGATAGGCGACGCGTATAATACGAGATACGAGGCGAAAAAGACCTTAGGTAAACAACTCATGGGCCGGAAACAATATCGGGGCCCGATAGGCAGGTTTGCGCACTCCGCAACAGACGTCACCTCTGCGCCCGCACTCAGATTATCTTCGTAGATCAGCCTACGATGACTTTAGGTGAATTTCGGCTGGAAACACGCAATATTTTCTTTTGGAGAAGATGAAGTTTCTGCAAAAGGTCGTAAAACACATGTCAGTGCTGTTGACAATTACATCAACGAAAAATTAATGTATTATTATTAGCTACTCGACATTAACCGAACTGAAAGTTTAATAATGAGAAAGAGTTTATACATTTACGAACTTTGATTAATATTATCGATGTGATGAAGTAGACAAAATTACATTCAAACGTTTACCAGCTTTCTTACTTAACAAGCGATTTCTAAAGTGTTCTCTAGTCGGGCACTATCGCCACATTGGTCGTGTTTCGTATAGATTGTGAGGGGGTCCATAGTGAATATTTGTTTTTGGCGAAAAATGCCTCTTGCAATGTTTCTCTATTGCTAGCGGTTGACGGCAACGCGCTTGCATTCACTATTGTGAATTACGCCATTGACGAAGGATCAGAATATTCAGTCACTCGCCCTTCAAACTCTTTTCTAAAAACCTTGGTTTCTAGAAATGTGGCCAAAGAAATTTAGAATCCGTAGCTGCACAGTTGATGTGACATTTTTTTGCTCTTTTAAGATGGTCCACGGGATCTCTAAAATACATCTCCATAACCACATCCCAATGTTAGATACATTGAAGGACTTGCAAAGTCAGGAACCAAGTTTACCCTTTGTAGAGGAAGATTGGGGCGTCTAGCCACTTCTTCAAACGAAGATTGGTCTTTTTCGTTATCCACCTTTTTTCAGATTTCCTCAAATATTTCTACTCTAGGTCTAGTATTAGCATAACTAGTGATATTTAGTAATATATCATATCTTATGATAAGCGCTTAAAGTACATATGACGTAACAGCTACAAAGCAACGTGTCGAAAAAAGTTACCTTATTAGCATACCGAACAAAATTATTTTAGCACATTTTTTTTACTTTTAAAACCTAGAACTTTTATTGAGCACCTAGTTATACTTTATGCATTCTATTGAAATTCTAATTCTGATATTTAAAATCCGTAACTACTACACGGAAACCAGGAAATATACCAATATCACCAAGTTTCTTTATTATTTCAGAATAAAAATTTTTCAAAACATATGAAATAAAAAAATATACTTTAATAATTTTCGATCGGTAGTTGCAAAAATGCATTAAGTGTATCTACTCGCCAATCACATTTTAGACACTAACAAAGCTCTTACATACGCGTAAGTACCAGAGACAAAAATAATAGAAAAATATCATCCCGAAAACTCATACTGGCTTCGGCAATGACCTGCAGACGTTACTCAGTGAACAAAAAACTATTGTCAAAGATATCAGAATTGGTTACGACATGATTATATATATATATATATATATATATATATATATACACACACACACACATATATATATATACAAGTCTTGTGCGATCTCAACTTGAATATGCTGTTGCCGTCTGGAATCCTTACTATCTTACATATTCTGATATGATCGAAAGAGTGCAAAAACGATTTATACGTACATTGCAATATCGCTTCAATACACCCAAAATAGACTATTATAATGCATTGTATACATTCAAATACCGTACTCTCCACGAAAGGCGTATCGAACTCGGAGCAATTGTACTTTATAATATTTGCCATAGTCGTTATGATTGCGCCGATATAGTGAATCAGTTGCAGTTTCGTGTGCCAGGGAGAGCGACCCGTAGCATCGCACTGTTCCATCTACCTACCGCTCGTACTAATGCTGGTGCTCGTGTACCACTACGCAGGCTTTGTGATGATTGCGACGGAAAATTTCATTCTCTAGATATATTTGCCAGCTCAGTATTTCAATACAAACAGTCAGTTAAACGGATACTATACAACCATTAGTCCTTTGAAAGCATTGACACTACATTTTCATTTATTCAAATCGACGTGATATTCTGTTTTTTTTTCTTTTTATTTAATCGATATTATTATGGGTGGGATAGTGATTACTATTAATTCTATTATTGATAACTGTTACAGTGAACTTTAAAGGAAAGGCTGATTTCAATAATTTCAATAGTTATTGCTTGATTGTTAAAAATATTACTTTATTAAAATGTAATTTGATATTTTATAAAATTTCTAATATTTAATGTATCATGGAAATATCTAGAAGGGACTGAGGATATATGTACGTAGAATATTACTTTCATGTGGGAATGTTAGGATATAAGTTAACCTTATTGTCAAAAAACTCTTATTTTGTATTTCACTATGACTTGTATCTGTTTTTTCTCCATAGGTGATAAATAAATAAATAAATAAATAAATAAATATATATATATTTAACTACAAGAAAATTTCGATAAGTTTTAATGAAACGCCTACTGTGAAATTGGCAAAAATAAAATCTTTTGTTTGTTACACAAAGAACCGGACGCAAACTTCAGAGGTATATAGAAATTGAGCGCACGACTGACGTACATAACGTGACATGCGACCCTGCTACAGGCGGAACTACGAAAGGGGAAATAGCCTAAATTTTGTCACGAATACCAACCAGTAAGAGACCGGAAACATACGGGCGGACAGAACTGCCCAAGCATACTCAAGCTCACAGTAAATACTTTAAACTCCAGTATGATTTATCGTAGCCGTTATAATGTGACAACCGTGTAAGTAAAATAATATTTGCACAACGTGTTTACAGTAAAATACACTTGTTTGTTTTATAAGGTCGAGGTATCGTACCTAATATAAAAATGTACTGCAAACCTTTGTCTGTTATAGATATGCTTTATTATCGGTTACCGCATCAGTCTCGAGTTCCGACAATAAATGTAACTAGCGTGACCCGTGCGAAGTCTTCGCATTATTTATTCTATTTTACTAAAATTGACATATAGAGGCGCAAGTATCAAAAGCATTGAGCTAAAGCGTCACTTTATTTATACGTGAGTGGATTTGAAATTAAACAAAAATTTTACTGACCGTCAATCATATTGACGTTGAGCCGTTAGATGGCAGCATTGCTGTTTTGTGTATATAATTTTAATAATTAATTAATTTGCAAAAACAATAGCAATAATAAATTTTTTAGTTGTGGATGCCGGTAGAGCAAGCAATTATGTATAAAATTATATATAATTTATGTGGATTATTTGTGAGGTTTTTTCTAAAAAGGGAGAGTAACATCTTAACCTTAGCGTATTAATATATGTGATATGATGATGATGATGATGATAATAACTCGAGTAGCTTTATAAGTAACAAATTGTTGATATAGAAAGAGGAGATTTTGCTCTAAAAATGTGTCATTCACGAACAGAATACGCACTACGAGGGTTCTGTAGACATTACTGTGAACATATAAGGGTATATACAAACTAATTACAAATTTAAATTTTCCAAAATGTAAATACATTTTCCTGCTACATCTTTCACAGGCTTAAACATAAACGAACTACGAGTATAAAAATGTATAATTCCACATAGAACTAGAAACCAATCAACTTTGGATTTTTCCCTTTATTTGTGCTATAAGATCCAACCCATCATGCCGACTTTCGAGATATATATATATATATATATATATATACACACACATATAGCTTTAAAGGGCCATATCTTTTGTTGTATGAACCAAAGAATTGAAATTTTTACAACAATGTAAGGCTATAGGCCTCAGTACACGATATTAATTCCAGCTTGCTATCTCAAGCCATTTCTGAGGAACACTGCTTTGACAGACAGACGGTCGGACGGACAGGCAGGCGGGCGGGCAACCAAGTGATCCTATTAGAGTTATTTTTTAATTTTCTGGAATGGAACCCTAAAATTTAAGTAATTTTTAAATTTTTTTCTGTAATGATCGTCATGATCTAATTTGCCCGTTGGTCTGTACGTATATACGAATGAGCTCACGTCACAGGTAGCAATTCTTAATGAATTTTGGGCTTTCTTTTTTTCTACCGATTGGTAAACAACTATAATGGAGCCTATCGTTTTTCACAATAATTCGTAAAATAGATTAGATTTTTATAAACAATTTTGCACAGAAACCTTTTTTTTTAGTTTTCGGCGATTGTTCCCGGCCTACGTTTTGAATGGACTTTCTCGTGTGTTTTCCCTACTAACTGCTTTTTTCTTTTTATTTTTTTTTTAACTTTTTCTTCGAATTCTTTATTTAATAAATAATAAAAAATAGGGGTATACAGTTTTCAATTTACCAACGATTTAATTATCATTTCAGAAACATAAAACCTCTAAGAATGTTTCGTACACACTTAAGCATTTAAAAACATTTAAGAATACAAAGTATTTGTGATAAACGGATTAAAAATATAATTTAACATTATTTTTCATCATATAAATATATTGCATATTTTAAATATGTATAAACACCGTGGATTTCCAAAAAAGTATGAGGTTTAGGCTATCCCTACAATTTTCCGATAAACTTTAGGTACAAGTGCGTGCGTGCGTTTGTGCGTACGTGCGTGTGTATGCGTGCGTGCGTGCGTGCGTACGCGTATGTGTGCATACGTGCGTAACATAATTTTTACTGTAGCAGTTTCGGAGATGGGACTTTTCAGCAATAGGTCTAGAACTAGTTTACATAAAAATATCAAAACAATCTTTGGAACTCGAGTGTTAACTACTGAGACACATGCAGGTTACTGTGCTTTGTTATTATGGTAATTCAAGTTTCTACGTCAAACGGTTTTTGAGAAAAAGGGCTAAGACCACAATCCAAACCATAAAAAAGTTCATAGCAACCCGATTATTAAAACAATCGAGAATATTAAAACATATACAAAACTTGCGTGTTCAATTTCATTATAGAATCAAATCTTTTCCAGATCTAAGCGTACTTGTTTACAGAGAAAAACTGGCAAATAAATTAGATTTAGAAAAATTTCAAGTGCGCAACGGTGAACGCAAAAAAGAGAACCCTTTTTTATATATAATATACTAATATATCAAGACAGTTTGTTTCTTCCCATATCAAAAATAATCTTAGAAACTGTTGTACCGATTTCAATAAAACCTTCGCAGACGTGTTCTTGGTTCCCGAGAGCATTAAATGAAATATATTACCTTGTTATATTACAAGGATCAGCGCATATAAGATGGTCGAAACTAAAAAAAGATGTAAGCATATTGTATATGTATATATACAAATTTCATATAGTGAGATGGTTTTATAGAGATCCTTCACTTACATTTATCTATATCGTATGTCTAACTCATTATAAGTATTCAAATGATGAACATATTATCGTCCACGCAAAAGTAATACGAGAAATTATAGTGGGAAATTTAAGAAAATACAGGAAATTTAAAGCTCTTTATTAAAAATATTATTAAAAATCTTCGATGATTTATAGCCATATTTCCCTTCATATTCTATATTTATATATATATATATATATATATATATATATATATATATATATATATATATATATATATATATATATATATATGTTGGATGCAATACGATGTATGGAAAATTTGTTCTGCGAGAAGTCCCTTACGACATACGTGTAATTAATTAGTAAAGGAAGAAAAGTATGGACTTTAAATTAATTTTAGGAAAAATGAGCTGCAGAAAAATAATTTACCTTTTCAACGAATTATAATAGGTTTTTCAATATACCTAATACACATTAGAGTCTCTATAGTAAACTAAGAAAATTTATTGTTTTGGGAAAACTAAAAAATACATTTTTAAAACCAACGGACTCGTGAAAAACTTCATGAGTTTACTGTTAGTCAAAGTTTCTCCTCCATCATCACACCCTCCTAATTACAATCCACCTCTCCACCCTATTGGGGAGTTCTTGACTTTCAAATTACGAGATTATTTCACTTCACCTTCAATGATTATGGTCCCCGGACACCAAATCCAGGGCTACTTTAAAAGTTTTTTATATTCTAACTAATATTATAAATGCGAAAGTTTGGATTAATGGATGTTGCTTGTTCTATAACTCCATAATTTTCAAACAAATCTGCACGAAATTTCGTAGATGAATAAATTATAGCCTAGACAAACATTTACTATTGCCCTGAAATTTGAAGTAGTGCCTGAGGGATAACATCAATCTTTTATGACGTTCATCACGTTACTACTTGTTCAAGTGATATTGCCTGTAATAAAACAAATTTTTCACGTACTACTAATTTTGGAACACCATTTTTTCCTTCACATGTTAGAAAAACGAAAAACGCCTTAAACTTTTTTCCAGTCTGCAGTTCATGATACTTGGCAGCATCTTCATATGCTTCATTTCATATTGATAAATATTTATTTGAGATAGAGTATATTTTATTCTATACATGTTTGGTGCACTCATCAACGAAAATCTGTCTAGTCGATAAACTTGACAAGAGATAACGTCAAATAATGTAAAGATATTTCCGTAACCAAATTTGGACTAAAAGATGACATTGTATAATTTATATAATAAAATAAAATTCTAATTTCATTACAATAAACTAATTACAATTCGACTCGAACTTAATTAGATTGTGAAGCGCCATTTGATTTTTAAATATTTTACAAATGTTTTACACAAATCAAAGTGCCGAAAGACAATAATTGTAGCTCATACACTATGTTTCATTATTATTTTTTTCCTCAAAATCAAAACTCTACGAAATTCACCTTTTCAACTGAAACTTGCCACCGGGTTTATTATATGACGTTTTATCATGCGATGTGCATTATCAATCTATGTATGCATGATTGTTAAGAAATATAAAGTGATATTTAGATAAGAAGCGTATTAGTAAACACATACACTCAGATAATATATTGTCGAAGAACAGAATAATAAGAGATAATGTAAAACGACGAGGGTTAACGATAGGTTGCCTGCAAAAATGAGCTTTTTGATGAGACGTGCATTATCAATCGACGTACGTATGACTGATAATAAATATTAAGTGATGGTTGCTGAAACAAATTATGCAATACAATGAAACATAACGACAGATAAGTGTACATATACACTCAGAAAATTAACTATCAAAAAATAAGATAATGTAAAATGACGAACAGGAGATGTGAATTATCAGTCCATCTATATATAATTGCTAATACATATTAAGTAATGGTTGTGGAAAATTAATGCAATACGACAAAACAAAAGAAGCGGATGAGTTTATATATTCAGACAATTTATTGCCGAAGAATGATATGAGATAATGTAAAACGACGAAAAGCTGGTTGCAAAAATGTCACAGTAACCTTTTTAATAAGATGTGCATTTTCAATCTATGCATCATGTATGATGGCTGAATAATCTCATGAAAATTTTGAATGACAACAGAACAACAGAGAGAGCATGACACAATTGTTATAACAATTATTTAGGGCACTGTGTCCTGGATAACACAAAAGTAGGACAAAGGAAAATTGAATGCTATTTAAATGGGATTACCGTGCACCATCTGCCGAATGAGTTTACGTAATGGGATTAATAACGTAGATATCTGACGAAAATACGATGTCAAAGAAAATCTTATTGTCAATATCAAAAAGAAAATCGAGACGGTTTCGCTATCAGCCGTCTGAGACGTGTAAGAAGTAAAAGACTTATACCATAGCATATATGTAAATATATCGAATGGCAGAAGCAACTCGGAAAAGAGGAGTATGGAATCCTTTATACATCGCTGCTCAACTTATACATAAGAAATCAAGTAATTTAAACGAACTTGTATTCTATATTAACATACAAAGCGGAAAAGTTGCCTTGTTTATTTGTCCTATTTCTATTTGTGTTAGAAAGCCGTATGGGTTTTCTAACACAAATAGAAATATCTCTTTTGGGGTAGATTATGAGTTATATATTACCAAGCCACGATTCATAAACAGTGATCAATAATGTAACAGAATTCGGCGAACGCTGCTTAAACAATGCAAGGTGGAAAGAGATCGGCTTATTTACTGATTTCTTTGATCGTCACAATTATTCGCGTCGATATTTACACAACCAACGATGTCGTTTGGCGAACGGAGCAGAGGCGTATAGTGACAGTGGTGAGATCAGTATAATTAAGATAATTTTACGCCGGTGAAATCGTGGGCCATCTGGTTTATCACTAAAATAATAAATTAATTTACAGTTTTGTATTTTTGCGACAGACGAAAGTTATAAACATTTCTCAATAGTCTATATTTTCATTCGATGATAAAAACCTAGAATGTTATACGTTACTAGCAGACTCAACTCCAAAGGGCATATAAGCCGCGCGCATACGGTAAAAAGTTTTTATAACTCTACAACAACAGTTGTGTTGAACAGTTGTGACAGTTCCAGTTCAGACTCGTTTATAATTTCAGATTGCGGGTTTTTAGGAGATTGTTATGTATTTCGTTGTTGTTCAAAATTTAATTGTTCAATAAAGCAATATTAATTATTTCAAAAAACTAGCTATTAATCTGATACATGATATACGCATAATTTTTCACTTCATTACTTTACAAATAATCCTCAAAACTTATGAACCGATTTTAATAATATCTTCACAGATATCATATGTGTCTTTGATTTCTGGACTTGCTTTTGTTCATATATTACTACAATCAAGACTAACAGTTACTAACATTTTACGTCTTAGTAAGACGTAAAATGTAACAAGGCATATTGGCAAAAATTAGAGGAGAAAATAATTTACTTCAATGCTTTGTGAATCCTTTTTTAAAAAAGGATGCGAAGCCGCCTCGAGCTACGTACACGAGGCTTCTTGGATAATAGCTAGGAATAAATATATTTTTATTTGAAGCACATGACAAAATTAATTTCAAAGAATTCGCTTAACAATTGTGTATTAGTTGTATAAAATATATCCTAAAGTTACGTCGAAGTCCTTTCCACGTGTAGTTCTGTTCTTACCTTCTCCCAACATAATTTTTCATATCATACTTTGTTTTATTAGGTTGAAAATTAACTTCTGTTCTTTGTCTTTTTTCAATATTTTCTTTAACTTTTATGAATTTTCCTTAATTGTTTCCAATTTCTTGTTATAAATCTGCAGTAAATTATTCGCGGACAGTTAGAGAAATCGAATATTCTACATACAGAGGCGTAATTTGTCGTTTTAGCCCTATACAACGAATCTGTTATTAATCCCTGTAATAAATATTATTTCTAAAAAACCTGTCAAGCACGAGTGGAACTCGCACTACGAAGTTTCCGTACAATTTTGGCATTTACAAACATTTAATGGTATTTAACATTCCTATTAAACTGTTTATAAAATTTTTATTTTTTTAGAACGAAAATATATTAACTACTATATCTTTTAGAAGCACATATTAAAAAAAATTATATGATAAATATACTTACATAACAACAAATTAACGATTTTCTGATTTTTTTGATTTCTTGCCAAATAACAGGATTCTAGATCAACAGGAAGTACCCAATACGTTTTAATTTATTTGCGAGTGCCAAAAAACGAGGCATAAATGGTCGTAATTTTAAGGTTATTTTTGCTTGTCTAGACAGATATACAGACAACGAAGTGATCCTATAAGGGTTCCTTTTTTTCCTTTTGAAGTACGGTACCCTAAAAACTCTTTTCGGTACAGTCTTATTTCTCGACACATATACTTACAACAACGTGGCAAAAGAAATTTCACTTCCACAGATTTACATTGGAATACATTAAATAATGGCGTCCCACACTGTATGGTGAAAGTATTTTTTTCTTATGTCAAAATTTGTGTTCTTTTGTATTACACTTCATTCATGTCCATAGATTTTCGTGCAATTTTTTATACCGATAAGTTTGGCGCTAGAATACAGATTGAGCAGACGCCCCAAAGCCCCAAAAACCACTCACGATTTAGTCAATATCTTAATGTCCTTTTTATGAATGTTTCAGGAAAAACTATTTCCTTTGATCTGCCACATCAACTATGCTGTGCTTTAGATGGGCAGCGTAACGGTATATCACCTTTTTGATAATATTTAAACTTGTTCTGAATAGCGCAAAAAAGTTACCCCCATATTATCGGGGCAAGCGAGGAAAAAAGAAAAGAATTTTGAATATAGTAATCATTGCTGCTTATCTGTAACATATCTATGGGCAGCTACCTTTAGGCTCTGCCTTACGCCAAAAGCGACGGTACGTGAGCTCCGCCATATGGCGTTTTCAATTTCCCTATCTAACCGATCCCCTTTCACGCTATCCAATCATATTGTAAAGGCACGTTCATAGCCAAAAACATACCTAAAAGAGTTAGGTTGTTAAATAAAGCTACAGAATAAAAATATTATACTTTTTACCAGGGTACAAAGCGATAATTATCTTTGATAATTATTAAAATAATTATCTTTATAAATATAATCGAAAATATTTAATTAATAACTCTTCAATTTTTTAGTAATAATTATAAATATTACACGCGCCATTTAATATTTATAGTTTCCCCCTGTCGCGTTTCGTATTTATCAACCTGTCAGTATTTCTTAATTTGTATTGATTATTGCTGTAACTGGTAGTCTTTTTTCCATTGAATCAAAAATTATATTTAAGTTTTATTTTAAATTCGAAATTTTCAGATTCAGACAATTCTCAAGCATTTGATACAGTTCATACAGTTGACGAGGATGAGAATGATATTCATTCAAACTACTCATTAATTATATTAATTAATATGTAGTTTGATTTTTGCCTATTTTTGTTTCAAAGTTTTCTTTTAAATTTTGCAATTGCAAAATCATAGTCAAAATAAATAAAATATTATCTAGTTTGTTAAATGTGTATAATTTAACTAAACTACTTGCTTCTACTGTAAAACGTGATAAATAATACCAGTTAAATAACGAGAGAATGATACATTAGTTTGATAATATAATTATAATGGTAATTACCAGACAATTATCATAATTACCAGATAATTATCATGATAATTATCGCGGTAACAGACAACAGATGATTATAACGCAGTTTTCATCAATGACTACATTTTTTTTATTCGTGATTTTATTAAAACAGGTAAGTAGCTGTATAAAATTATTTTTTGATTTTATACTACCTTTTACCCGCGACTTAAGTTAGTGTGGACCGCAGTAATGTAGCCTATGTGTGAATTCAGGTTATAATTTATATCTGATTAGAGTTATAAAAGGAAGAAAATTGTATTTTATATGTATTTATATGTATTTTATATGCCATCCCAAGCGAAATTGTATTTTATATGTATTTATATGTATTTTATATGCCATCCAAAATTGTATTTTATATGCCATCCCAAGCGAACCATGCCCGTACTTAGGAATTCGGAATACACGGTATTAATTAACCCATGCAAAAATCAACCTCACAGAAATTTCTTTTACAAATTATACTACGTGTTTTAGTAGATATCTAAAAAATGTCATAACATATGGATGCTTTTCTTTATAAACTACTTCGGTTTTCAGGATAAAAATAATCTATATGTTAATCTACAAATCTGAGGTCAGAAATAGTAATCTTCATAACTACGCTATTATATATTCACATTTCCAATTTCTTTTAAAAAATAGAACATCACATTCACAAAGTAATCATACAACCGCAAACATTCATTCATCCATCCATCTAAACTTTCACATTCATTATATGACTTAGCATAAAGTAGACAAATGGCTTATTAAAATATCCATCTTTATAAACCCATCATATTTAAATCGTTAACTGATTTCTCACATCACATTTGAATAAACGAAGTTTTTCGTAATTCAAATTAGAAAAAACAAAATATATATTCATGTCAATTATTCCTGCAGCAAAAAAAAATTGTCGCATTAACTATAGTATTTGTATTTTTATGCAACCTGAAAACTTGCTTGTTTGCGTAAAAAAAGCCGTACCAAAAAATGTTCAACCCATAAATCACAACCTTTCGTTCAAGTTAAAATGCAATCTTTGCATAAACGATCAAGTAAATTAGAAAAAAAGAGAAAACTTCATCAACTCTTCAGCGCATTTCAGGAACGGCTGCATGATTCAAGGGATCACTTACACCTTCATCAATCACCGAGTCTATATGAACACACCAATATATCAGAAGCAAATCTCCTCAGCAGACGTCTACGTCTTTTTCCATAAGTATTAAACAGGAACAAACTTAATTTGGTTTATTTGCCATTTAAAAGCTATTTACCAAATCCAAGCATTTTGAGAAATAACAATTAAATTAAAAAAAATAAATATTAAAACATTTACACGCTAAATTTGTCAATATTTATTTATTTACCCACGGTAATATAAAGAATTGGGATATTTTTTGCTTTTCTTTCGAAAAAAAAAGGTTTTTTGTTTTTATTTTGAAAAAAAAACAATCGCTCATCATTTTTACTTTTATTTAAAAAAAATACAATCGCTTATCGATTCGCTTGCCGGTTAAATTATAACGGAGAGCGAGGTAAGCGACATACAAAAAAGTTGCGGTTCGCGGGTGACGGAAAACTTGACTACGAGATGCAGACATACCTCCATTTACAATGACGCGTCTTTCGATTGTGTATACACATATTTTATTCATTGTGTACAAACATACTGGCATCGAAATATGCATATGGTAAAATGATAACATTTTCATGGAATCGGTAAAACAAACCGCTCTTTCACATATATTATTCACATTTGGGTTAAATGAAAATTTTATTTGTAAATTTCAAGCAGCTTCCTGCTCACATTAGTCTGAATCGAATGATTTTCATCGCTCCATTTTTACGCCGTGAAAATGAAGCTAACTCGGGCATTTAATTATTTTTAAACATTTAATAAAATAAATTAATAGTTTAGCAAAGTAAAAAACGCTTTTAGAAAATACTAAAAAACAAAAAAATAAAAAGCAAAAAAATTATTATCGAACCTGTTGTGTGTATGTGATCCTTTCTTCTGTCAATGTGCAATGTGATCCTGTCTTCTGTCGATTGCTTACTATTCGATTAGTAACTTTTCAGTTTGTAAATTAATATGTCAATTATAAATTCTCTTTTTTCGTGCTCGGTGACTGTTCTTGGTCTCCGTTTTGGACAGATCTTCTTGGCCCTTCTCTCTGCTCGTTGCTCTTTTCAACTTTTTTTATTTTTTACTTTTTCTTACAATTGGTCATATAACGAAGAATAAAAAACCTGTTAAGCACGAGTAGAAATAGTACCAGCACGGGGTTCCTTAAAAATTTAGGAACTTTTAAATATTTAAATGTATAAAGTATTAGAAATACTATTAAACTGGTTACAAATATTAATTTTTCACAAAGTTAATACACTGCCTGTCATATCTTTCACAGCTGTAAAAACCAACTAATTATAAAAACGTATAATTAAACATTAATTCGAAATCATTGATTTTTGGATTTTACTCTTTATTTGTGCTATAAGACCTTCCACTAAGCCAACTTTGAAAATTGTAGGCTTAATGATCAGTGATTAAGACTATTATAGAAACAAAATAATATACTTTAAAAGGCTTTTTTATTGCGTAAATCAAATACTTGAAATGTTTACAGCAATTTAAAGCTATAGGCTATTAATATACGATATTATTATCAACTTGATATTTTAAGCCGCTTCTGAAAAAAAGCCCTTAGCAAACAGATGGACGGACAAGCAATTGATCATATAAAGGTTCCGTTTTTTTTTATTTGAGGTATGAAACCCTGAAAATGACGAGTGTGAACTTAATCAGACGCCAGAACTAGCTTATTATCAAGAAAAGACAGAACTGGTGCATTTAAAACTGATGTCAAAAGCAGCACTTGCAACATAATTAAAGGAAAAGTTGTTTGTATAAAGATAATAATTGAATAATTGAGGTACACAGTATTGTATAAAGATAATAATTTGTTTGTATAAAGATAATAATTGAGGTACACAGTATTGTATAAAGATAATAATTTGTTTGTATAAAGATAATAATTGAGGTACACAGTATTGTATAGAGATAATAATTTGTTTGTATAAAGATAATAATTGAGGTACACAGTATTGTATAAAGATAATAATTTGTTTGTATAAAGATAATAATTAATGTAGTTCACACGTTCAGAGAAATGCGGGTAATACGAAAGAAGCTATCAAAAATCTCGACGAAACTTGACTTAGGCAATCGCGATCGAAACACGCCGGCTGTCAACACAAACAGAAGCCACACTCGAGCCGACGGATTGATCTCACGCGGGACGTGCTGTGAGAACTTTCAGCCTCTCGAGGGTGTAAACTCTTCAGAGTGCGAGCCTCAACTTTTGACCTTGAGGCGTTTTTGCTTCGTTCCGCGTTTCCGACTAAAGCCTTCGTAATGACGGTCGGCAACATCTTGCCATAAACAACATATAATTGGAAAATGTTGGTTTCACAATTGTAATTGATACAATAAAAATCAACAACCATGATTTGGGTTTACGTTCCTAGGGTCCAATACCTACATTATTTAAGATCACATACACTTTGATTTACAAAATACGTACATACGTACAGATACGTCATACGTACATACGCATACGTACATACATACATATGTACAGATTAACAGACAGAGGCGCATATCATTTTTAAAAGATAAACTTGTTTCATTATATATATATATATATATACATATATATATATATATATATATATATATATATATATATATATATATATATATACATTTGTTTTTTTTTTTGAGGAAGATCCTCCTCTTTCCAAACAGCTGTATTAAACTCCTCTAAAATATTTAAATATATATGATTATGAAATCGGCACATGATGCTTTTTCAAAAGAATAATTAATTATGCTGTTATTGCTCGGGGTGATGCTTACTATAATTCGGTTAATTCTTTATTAGCAATTCAAAAAAAATTAAATTCAATTAAAATTAATAAAGAATTCACTGTTCCATTAAAAATTAATTCAGGCTTCTTTCTGAATTCCTTAACCTATTATTACAATAAGAGTCAATATTTTTTTTGTGTAAAGTCAAGATTGAACCCAGGCTGTTAATGCTATCTAAAATTAATAGAACTGTACTAATTGCACTAAAATGCATTTTATGTTGCAATTAAATATTTTAATTATATAATAATTTAACTATATAATAATTTGAAATTATTAAACTGTTCAAATAAATTCATTAAACAAAAGGTTAGTAATTAGCCGATTGTTAACTTTACTAAATGATTTTATAATTAATCTCAGTTAAATGATATTCAGTGTAAACTTGGAGATGGTTAAGTTTCTTTGAATTATATTTATTGAATGATATTATAAGCTGTGAAATTGTGTCATCTATGGTTTTTACTTTACATCTATTTTTGTAGAAATTATTTTTCCAATTCTATGTACTACACAGGGTACACCCACCTCTAGATAATTGGTAATACAGAAATTAAATAAATAAAACTAACTTAAAGACCGCCATACATTTGCAATATTATTTTCCCCCCATTTTAAAGCGACACCTAAATACTTATGTTTATATTACTCATAATTTATAAACTACAGTTAAACGTAAACTCTAAAATTTGTAATAAATACAGGATTTTGCAATATTGACCAGAAAATCCAGATATTCGGGGATTAAAAATTCCAAAAAATTAATAATTATTTTTGTTATCAGGTCGATAACAAAATAAATTGAAAAGCGACAACTTCCACGTCTCACGTCATTATTCAGGGGGAAAAAAAGGTTTAACAGCATATTTATATTCTACTTAAAGAACTCTTCTACGATACCCCATAGCCCAAGATAGTGTCTTACAGATAGACGGACAGAAAATATTAATAGGGTTACAACAATAAGGTTCCACTCGGAGCTTTTTTGAGTGTTAAACCATAAAAATGACGATATTTACTACGGCCCGAATCGAAAAATGTTATAGAATATTTAATACGTATTAGTGAACGTTTCATATTTTATAGAGAAATCCGAAAAAAAAATTTGCTTTAACAATTAACCAAGAATTTGCATGATGTCTTTGTAACACGTACGAGTATATTTGATGATGTTCTGAACAATGGAAATAAAGCAGTTAAAACTAAGTATTTCCTGAACAAGCAAATTCAACATTACAAAAAAATGTATTTAGCAAATATCATAAAACACTTGGAAATACGAATGTGTTTGCAATATTTAAAATACATTGAGCAAAAAAATTAATAATAACTATGGAGTAATTAAGAAATTAACGTCATTTCAGATATAATGATTCAAAACCACAGCACATTTTATACGTATACTTCAAACCGCAGGTTTCAGTATCACGTATTCAACATATATTCAATACTCAACTGCGCTGGTTTCAGTATTATGTATTCAACATATATTCAATATTCAACTGTGCTGGTTTCAGTATCATGTATTCAACATATATTCAATATTCAACTGCGCTGGTTTCAGTATCAGGTATTCAACATATATTCAATATTCAACTGCGCTGGTTTCAGTATCAGGTATTCAACATATATTCAATATTCAACTGCGCTGGTTTCAGTATCACGTATTTAACATATATTCAATATTCGACTGCGCTGGTTTCAGTATCACGTATTCAACATATATTAAATATTCAACTGCGCTGGTTTCAGTATCACGTATTCAACATATATTCAATATTCAACTGCGCTGGTTTCAGTATCATGTATTCAACATATATTCAATATTCAACTGCGCTGGTTTCAGTATCACGTATTCAACATATATTCAATATTCAACTGCGCTGGTTTCAGTATCACGTATTTAACATATATTCAATATTCGACTGCGCTGGTTTCAGTATCACGTATTCAACATATATTCAATATTCAACTGCGCTGGTTTCAGTATCACGTATTCAACATATATTCAATATTTAACTGCGCTAGTTTCAGTATCACGTGTTCAACATATATTCAATATTCAACTGCGCTGGTTTCAATATCATATATTCAACATATATTCAATATTCAACTGCCCTGGTTTCAGTATCACGTATATTCAACATATATTCAATATTTAACTGCGCTGGTTTCAGTATCACGTATTCAATATATATTCATTATTCAACTGCGATGGTTTCAGTATCACGTATTCAAGATATATTCAATATTCAACTGCGCTGGTTTCAGTATCACGTATTCAACATATATTCAATATTCAACTGCGCTGGTTTCAGTATCACGTTTCAAATAAAGGTCAAAGCTGACGTGATAATCAATTTATAGTAGGCGTACCTAATGATAAAAAGCACTCTGTTTTAGCTGACCTTTACGGGCATCTAGAACTCGAACTTATGAAATAACGAAATGGTTAAAGTATACTCGTAAGCATATATACATATATATGCACACATACAAATAGATTTAATCTATTAAACGTACATCCAGTAGCTGTTACCTACGACTTCGTTCACATCTATTTATTTAAATTCACATTTCACTGTACTTGAAGAAAAATAAATATCATATAGCTCAGGCGGCATATAGACTGACCTTTGATTGTCTAATTATTTATACCAATATTAATTACGGACCTTAAAAATGCGGTATAATGTACCTTGAAGAAAATGAAGAAAAAAATGGAGAGTGTTGTTTTATCTTGTTAGTTCAAAGAATTCCGTAGAAATTACGTTTACAATCTATTATGAAAAATAACCTAACTTTCATAAAAAAAAGATTTCTGTTTAGTCTGATTGACGATTTAGATAAAACTTTTAAGGGGCTTATATTTTTAATTTTCTCTACATAGCAGTACCATTGTTATTCTTGTAACACCTGGGCCCAACACTATATGGACTTTTGCCGGTCTCCTGTATGACCAATAAAGGAAGTGTTTTCTATAATCGGTGAATAATAATAACATTATTCATAACTTAATAAAACTATTGTGCGTGTCAGCTCCGACGCGCCATTGGAGTTTACTCCTTAATTACAATTGTATTGGAATGTATAAATTAAGTACCACTGTATATAAATATAAATATCAATATCATTTATCAATATATCTCTTACCGTTAAGGTAGCGTTCATAAGAAATGCATTCGCTCGATTGTTTTTTTGTTGACTTACGTTGCAATACTGGTCCTATGAATTTTTTTTATCGAAATAATATATATAACCTATGTTCATCCCGAAGATCCTTTCAAATATTAGTGAAATAATTTTTAAAATCAGACGAGTAGTTCCGGAGATTACCTCCTACAACCAGACTTGCAAAATTTAACTTTTTTATAATATATGAAAATGTTTTTAACGGGATAATATAACCTATATTCATCCTAGAGATCCTATCTAAATATTGGTGAAAGAATTTTTGAAATCGAAAGAGTAGTTTCGGAGATTACCTCCTACATCTAAACTTACAAACTGTTACACTTTTTTAACGCTCTGAACTTCGTACGCTCTGAACTTTTGATTTTACTCCCCATAAAATATCATACCGGGCGCTTTATGTAAAAATCGATTATTAAGGAGTAAACTCCAATAATAATAATAATAATATCATAATCAGTGAATAATATTAACATCAATTTTATTATTATTTATACTTAGAAGAATTTTTATTTTCGGATAATTATGAAAAAAGAGCTAGATACAAATTGTACCCCCTGAGTGTCAACTTCTATTACGCTTAATCGTACGGAGCAAACGCTAAGCAATGGGTGCATTTAATACTGCATTCCGTAAGAAATGTAAGTCTTCAATATTGTGTTGGAGATCACAACATGATAAGGTCACTTATTTATAGTTATAACCTCGCATCAAACCTACATGGGATTTTTGTATTTAAATGTCGAAAATTTTATAAAAATAGCTTCAAATTATTAGAACTTATATTGGTTATTTCACTCATCTAATTTATCAAATATTTAAAGTAAGACTGCCATTATTACTAGATAATTTCAGTTATTTACTACATCGATATATAACAAATTTATCGATTGGTAACTGTTGCATATCAGTCTCTTTGTCTAGATGTAAAAATCTAACTATTCTATCGACATATTGGTATGATTCGATAGAATAAATAGATTGGTCTGCGGATTACCAAAAGCAACCGTTTATTTTAACTAACTATAGAGTATGTATATGTGTGATTTCTTTATGAATATTAAGTATATAGTGGGAATGTATTATGTTTTTGTTGAAGTTACACATCTTTAGCGATGTAAAAGTTATTTCATCACGTTAAAATTGTGTAACGCTTGAGGAAATCGGCCGTGTCAAAAGGCCAAAAGTTTATTCGAATGCCAACCTGTCGATGAACGAGCAAGTCGTCACCTATTTTCACCGCCTTTAGATGTGCACTTAGTTTTGTGTACGGTGTAATGCAAAAATTATAAGAGAAGTGGCGTGTTAAATGACTGACCAAACAACTTATGTGCAAGATCCATTATTATTGTTTTTGAAAAAGGTAAAAATGTAATAGTCATTATTATCGTGACTTGTTTGTTAGAATGCAATGGATAAGGCATGAGCTAGAATGTGTGTTGTACATTTCGGTGAACCCTCAACAACGCCACAAGCATTGCTTATGCGTAGGCATTCGGCTTATGCGTAAAGGTTTGACTGATGATGTGATGTTATCTGTAGTGAACAATTTTGAAGCAAACGTTTCGGTCACGTTTATGTGCGATATTATCATTTATTCAATAGCTTCCAGTGAATTTTTTTCAGCCTGTTGCTATAAATTAGTGAAAATATAATGAGAACAACAAGAAAATAATGACACATTTCTAGATAACTAATGATTAATTACTTAACTAACATAAACCGTTAAAGAAGTTTCACGTCGCCCGTGAAATTATATGGGTGAGGCTCACAACTTTTTTATTCTATTATTTTTTTAAATATTTTTCTCCACGACGTGAATATGAAAATACATAAAATAATTTTAATTTGATTGTTGGCCAATTTGAAATATGTGTACATAATAATAGAAAAATATTGTGCAATAGCTTTAAATTTCATGACGTAATTCCAAGTGTCTCTAACGTCTCCATCTGCCATTATAAAATGGCTGTATCGTTACTAAAAACTAAGTTTATTATTGCATATACATGTTGAAAATTATAATAGAAATAAAATAATAAAAGGACTGGGGCGTGGCAATAAATACGGTTAATAAATTTAAATTCGACCAAATATTTAAATTTTAAAAATTAAAATTTATTTTCTCATACAGGGTAGTTAAAAATTTAATATTTTTATTTAGAATTACAATCATTATCATTTAATAATTGAATAATAATAATAATATTTATATTATTTTTAAATTAATTAAATTAAATTTCAATTATTTTAAAAATTTTAATGAATACTCGGCGTTTAATTTAATATAAACACGTGTACATAATGAATTGTTAAATTTACTAAAACAATCTAAATAAAGTTTAATTAATAAAGAAAATAAATAAATATGCTGAAAATTTATTAATTTTAAGTATTTAATAAATGATAAAGTAATAATTTATAATGCAAATAAATACGTACCGAAACTTAACATCACTTAGAGAAATACGCTTATAATATATTATAAAAAGCATATAAGTACTATTTCAATCACGAATATTCATAATAAATAAATTGTTTTTTTTATTATCTGAACCACTATTAAATTTCAATATATACAATACAGTTGATAAATACAGTTAATAAAAATATTATTTAAAACCATAGACATAATTTAAATTTGTATCAATATACAAAACACGTTGTGTATTTACAAATACCTCAATAACTATCAAGAATGCAGTGTCAGTACACGCATGTAAATATATGTTTAGTGAGCGACTTCACCCTGTTGATTTTTGTTGCATCGTCCGTGCGCATGCGGGCATCGTAAAATATCACTCTCACCATTTTATCATAACGCACCTAAAGAAGTGTCAAAAGTTACAATATGACAAAGTGAAGGATTAAAAAGGACCAAAAGTATAACAAAAACATTAAAACTAATAGGAGAAGTGATATTGGGAAAGGTATGATATTTTAAATAACTTTTGAAATACTGTATTGACATAAAAGAAGGACTATATGTATGTTTGGAAATTACTCCACACTTACAATTGTATAACATAAAACTGACAAAAAACTGTAAAAATGAGGCAATGTATGTAGCAACATGCAATGAGGCTTTGCATTTTAACTTACAGAGTGGAAACACTATGACGTAAGGCCTTGTCCGTGGCTGTCTGGCAATAGGCGTATAGCTTATCTTTTAATACAAATCGCTATACCTTTATACAAATTGCTATATTTAATACAAATTGCTATATCTTTTAATACAAATTGCTATATCTTTTAAAACAAATTACTATATCTTTTAATACGTTTGACAAATTTTGCATTTATTGTTAATAAAACATAATTTTCAAGTACCGTGCGATAAATTAGATGGTACAATTTTTGAATTCGCTCTGCTGTACGAATTTTTTTCAAGTTGTTTTTGTTATATTGTCTCGTGGAATACCAGTCACGTTTGTATTAAAATTGTCGTCTTTTAATTTTTTGATGACCTCTAGTTTAAAAAAAATGTCTTTCGTACCCCCATTTGGTTTCGTACCAATATCAAATTTCCGTTTTTAGCTCACGTTTTAAGTTGTCCACGTCCATAATGTAGGAGTAAACATTTTCTATGACAATTTTGCAAAAACCATAGATTAATATATATAAAATGAAAAAACCTAGGATATTGAGCTAAGGTTTTGTCAGTTATTGGACCTAACAGTTCATTGATAACATAGGGTGTCGTTAAGTTTCATGGTAGCCCCCATTGGGTCGCAAAATGAACTCAGAAATGTGGTAATATATCCTTTTTTTCTTCTTTGTCAGCACTACAGCCTGGTGTAGGCCAAGGCTTTCCCGATCTGCTCCCTTCAGGCAGTACGACTTAATGCCAGGTTTCTCCACCTATTGACTCCCAAAATTTTGAAGTCCTTCTCTACACTGTCCAACCACTTTGTAGGTGTCTTCCTCTTCTCCTTCTACCTTCAATCTTCGCGAACGTCAGTTTTTTGACTGACGTTTCAACCACCTGATTCTGAACCACCTGATGTGTCCCAACCACCTGATTCTATAGAATTTGTTTTGCTTGCCCATATTTAGTATAAATTTCATTGTTATATAAGCTTCTCCAATTATTATTTTCTTTGACCGCTCCAAAAATCAATCCAAGGATTTTTCTGTCAAAGATGAGTAGCCTATTCTGTTCTGCTTTATTAGTTATATCTACCAAATGTAAAATTGTTATGTCATGCTTTGGCTTAGGTTAAATTTAATTTCTTATTTAAGACAACGTTACAATTTAACTTATTACATAAATAAAATAAGTTCTTAAATTTCCTTCTCAATACTCACTTCAAAATCGGTCGCTGGTGACAATTTAACTCCCTTTACAAACATTCCCCTGCAGGTCTGAACTCTTCAACAATGTCCTTAGCAAGAATAGACTGCGAAATAATCATTTAAATTACACTTTGCTTTCAAATTCAAATCACGGTGTACTGTTACATCTAAACGGCGACAAATAAACGTCGTCGGTTTCGTCGGAGGGCAACCGCGCCTCCCCGCCCGCCCTTCGCCCCCTCGTGCTATTCAATTTACTAACTCGCGCCCGACAGCTCCGCCCTACAAAAGCGTTCATTTAATTAATTCTCGAATGAGACACAGGGCGCTTTTTTTTCCTTCCATCAAAGAAAAAATTCCGACGTCTGTCATCGAAGCGGTCGACGCAGCATCGGACAAGGGCGAGCCGGCAGAAGAAAAGGCCGCACATGGTGTTCACAACGTTGACTTATGAATATTCATGTTAAAAACGAGTGTTAAAATTAATGTCGTGTTATAAATTTCAGTACAAGATCGGATATACAAACGAATACATTGCAAGGTTTCTTCATTACTAAAACATTTTTCGGAGCGTATTTTTTCCTAAGCGGAGAAAATATCTTCATAAAAGAACCGGAGGAAGTGAGCTCGTTTGGATAAAGAGGTTCCATCTTGAACAGTACTCTCGCGTTTTGCTCATTTCCAGCGACAAGTCGTTTGTGAGAAACTTTAGTTTCCATACGAAATTTCAATACACGAATGAGCGGAAGTGAGGATGGGAACGAATCTCGCTGGCAGATATTTTTAGTATTCCAAACCGAAATTGAAAACGGATCATTTAAGGTCTCACCTCGACGTTTCAGAAGTTTGCGACAGACAATAGTCTATGACAGCCACCTAAAATCAAAATCGTATAAGTTTACGAAGCTGGACATATTTATCAAGTTTAAAAAAAATATCGGGAGAACAAATTGGTCCATTGAATGCTTTCAAAATTGCCATTTTTTTTTCTAAAATATCATGAAATATGTTCATTTCATTAAAACCAGTATTAAAAAAAATTAAAAAATTTATTAGAGAATAAGCGATCTTCAAAATTTAAGTGCGGGAACAAAGTAAGGATATCTCCCTACTTTGTTTCCTTTCTCTCATCTTTCGGTCTTACAGAAAACAATTAGCATTACTAACAATGATGTCATAAATCAGTATTGCACGTTAAGTTTAAACTTGTTTAACTCAGTAATTTTTTTAGATTTATTAAAAAAAATTCGCTTTTCATCAGCTTGTACTTTGGATTTGTGATTTATAAAAAAAAAGAAATAGCTAAATACCCTATTATAATATTTCGCTTTAAAATTACTATTAATAATTTATTTTTGGTAACTTTATTTACAAAAAATATTTCTTTTTTATTTTGGCGTGTCATGTATGTAATAAAAGCTGATGGAATACAAAATTCTTTTATTATGAAAAAAAGAATGTAAGAAAATACAAGAAGAAATTACACTTTAAAAGATTGCGAAAAAAACACATAAAAATTAAAAGATTGCGAAAAAAACACATAACATCGTCGGTGAAAGAAAAAATGCACAAGAAAAACATAAAAAAGACGCGCGTCTTTTTTATGTTTTTCTTACATAAAAATATGTAAGAAAAAGTTAAAAATAAAAAAAAGGTTAAAAATAGCAAAGAGCAGAGGGATTTGGCGAGAAGACGCGCACAAAAAAAGCCGAAAACAATCGCCGAACATAAAAAAGAGAGATTTTGTGGATTTTCTTTATAAAAGTTAAACTGTTTGACAAATCATTGCGATTTTCATAACAGACTTCTATTCCGATAGTTAACCAACCAATCGATAGAAAAATTAACCTCCGAATCGATCAAGAATTGCTACCTATAGACTTTTCTCATTCGTACATATGTACGTACGTGCGTGCGTATGTACATACGTACGTACGTACGCACGTACGTACTAATCAACGGTCGGAGAAGCATATAATTTTTCGAACGCAAATTTAGATTATAATAAATTAAAAATGATAGAATTTAGGCAGGCCTCCTCTATCCAAAAAGCTATATAAAAAGTTAATTACTTGTAAAATTACCCAAGTTATAATTACTAGAGGCTGACGTGCTAGTCGTTAATAAAACACACACCTCCGGGGAGAGCGAAAAATGTGTCTTTAATTTTTTTCATATTTTAATTAGTTATTAAGTAGATGTAAAATAACCAAAGGTTACGCACGCATGAGGAGCTATCGTTACGAACTTTAGTCGTGCTTATAAGTTCAATTACGAACATAACACGCGCTTTCCGTAAAGCTAAAAAAATCCATATCTGACACTGATACACTTGACCGATTATTCAACGAATACCATAGTTAGTTAGAGCAAAAAATATTGTACAATACACTGAACTGTAATGCACCTTAATTACGTTTGATTAGTTACAGGTTAAATTTAAAGTTTAAATAAAAACTTATGGTAATTATTTTTTCATAATTTTAACTTTTACAGTTTTGACTATGGGGCAGTGGGGTGAGACCTTTTGCCTTATATCTCTGCAATATTATGCATAAAATTTTCACAAGAATCGTTTTGGTATACACGTAATCAAAGGCAATTTTTATACCAAACATCATTTCTATGATTAAATCGAACCATTTCTGAAAATAACTGTGACAGATGGATACACAAACTATCACAAAACGATCACTCGCGTATCTTGTAAGACTTTATTTTTTATAGTTTCTTATCGTTCGTGTGTACGTCTCTCGCAGTCATCTTTTTAAGAAGCAGTCTGACGTAGAAACTGGAAATTTCGCATAATAATAAAACATAACCCGCAATACATCTCTAAAACTAATATTCAGAAATAGTTGTATGGAAATTTTAGGGTAGGAAAATTCAGTATTGGAATTTTTTTTTGAAGTGTATCATTTGAAAGGGCCAGTTTCGAGGATCACAAAAACATTTTTTCGTATTTTAAGTATCATAATACTATATATCTTCAGAAATACATCTTATTTCCGAAACTACTGAATCTAAAGATATGATAAAGAGGGTTTTTAGAAGCCTACTAAAATTTTGCTGGAAAAGGTTTTTGTCACTTATCGATGCAGTACTAGCTTTCAGTATATGGTAATATCGTTAAAAATATCTGAAATAAAGAGTATAAATAAACTGTAACGTTGATTACTGATGTTACGGTTTTTGAAATAACCTACTAACTTAACTACATTACGGTTTATAATATTTATTGTGTGTATTACAATATATAAAGTAATTTCACTTCAAACGAGGTACGGAACTTTCAACGCACGAGCCAGACACTCACCTGGCCAGTATTTTAAGGAAATAAATGTATAATTTTAAGCTATAACATCTAGGTTTAATGATTATTTTCTTTTACATTACAGTTACTCCGTTTTGATCCTGTAAATAACCAATAATGAGATAGACTTCAACATGCATGCGCCTGTTCAGGCGATAAAATATTGTTCGCTAAAAACTTAGGTTGTTGCCAAAGGCCATATTCAATTTGTTGATCATTTGTGACTTTACACTAAAATATTTTTATTTATAAAATTTTAGATGGACTTAATAAAAAGACTGTTAGGACTCTCGATATAAAAAGACATTTGAGACTCTCAACATAAAAAGACTATTACGACTCTCAATTCTCAACATAAATAGACTATTGAGACTCTCAACTCCCAACACAGAAAGATTGTTGAGACTCTCAACTGTCAACATAAAAGACAGTTGAGAGTGTTGATTTAAAATAGTGATTTTTTTGTTATTTTGTAGTGAACATACTTAAATAATATGAGTCCTTTCGTTCCTTTCATTTGATTGTTACCAAATACGTAGTAGTTTTTGATTGACTTTAGTAAAAATTAAATTAATTTTATGTGAAAATTGCTTTTTCGAAAATACCACCCCTGGACCCATTTCCAGAATTCAGTAATTGAGGTTTAATATCGGATAATACCAGATTTGGAATTGAAAACCATCCTGTATTGCTAGCCTTAAAGTTGAAGATATTGTAAGCTTACTAAAAGTAATTTAACTTAACTGTTTCAGTCGAAATAACGAACTAGACTCCAAGTTAACGACAGAGAACAAAATGCTCAGTTACGAGTCAGATTTGTTTTGTTTCGTTCTCATGTTGCTATCCATTTTAGTTACAAAGTCAATCATATATATAATTACTAAACTTGCATAAAATAAATCTTGAATTTTATTCATACAACATTTAAAAAAAAATAAAGTTTAAAAGAATTAAAAAACAATTTTGCGCTATAATCTCGAAATTGTCTAATAAATGAAATAAAATACATCTTACATTCTCGGACTTATTAAAATATAACTAATAAGCAATCAAAAGTAATTAAAGTAATGACGACGATTAAACAAATCCAATTGACTAGAATAAATCGTAAATAAAAGTATTTTTTCATCATTTTAAAATTTTGCGTTTTTTTTTAATTTTTACTTTATTTTTAAGCACAGATTTGTTGGTTCCTTAGCCAATTTGAGCAAAATATTGTGTAATTTTTAAAATATGTGGCATTATTAATCACAGTACTCGATGTTGACGTAAACAAATGTTCGGGTTTTGAACCACGAGTTCTTGATCTTCTGATCTTGCTAATTTGACCCAGTTAGGGAAAAAACCGCCTCACACTGTAGTCAGTCAGTGACCGGCGGTAAAAATCCCGACTCCTTTCAACGACCGGCATACGTGATATATAACGTATACTATACGAGGCTTGTGTCCAACTATGGCCGAGCAGGCCCGGTCTAAAGCCTGTTCCAATTGCGAAGCGGGGGCAGTGTTAGTACACTTTATTTTTAAGCTTGCGACATATTAGATTTTTTTGTATATTAGTCTATTTAGGATAAATATTGTATCATTTTTAGGTACACGCGTCATTATTAGTCACCGTGTTCTCTAAGTACGTTTATAGCAAGGGTCGCTTTAACGCTCACCTAACGTGGGTGGTAAGTACCGTCGTAACAATTAAACGAAGTCCCCAAGGCTACTTTAAAGGATCAAAATATTTCCCTTGTTTACTCTGCCTAATGGCAAAGACTTAGCGCCAAGGTGTTGCAAATTTCTACATTTATTCGGCAAAAGTCGCGCCGTGACTTCGAACAAAGGAAGTATATAGACATATGTACATATCTAACGCAGTACTTCCGGTTACGTCGTCGCTTGTTGGTCGGACGAATCACTAGCATTGATTTGCCGATACTAAATGTAAAAAAATATTGAATATATTTGGCGTTAATTTTGTAGAAATTCATTATTCACAATTAAATGAAACTACGTGATGTAGTATTATTTCTACTATCTTTAATTTCTTTACCACGACCTAGGTTTCGTTGTATTACAACATCTTCAGGTGGGATATTAGCAAAGATCTTTGCTAATGATCTTGAATAATACTACATCACGTAGTTTCATTTAAATGTGTGTAAAAAAATATTTTAAGAAAGACGTCGATATAATCAGGGGATTTACGTGTTTCTACATTAAAATTTGATTCTCATTCAAATATTATCTTTTTTTCTTAAATCGCGACTGTTTCAATAGAAAAATCATGATTTTCATCTATTGTTGCCACAGATTTTCATTGTGATCGTTTGAATTTCCCATCTGGCGATTTTGCTCTACATCTCAAATTACACATGAATTAGCAAAATAATGTAGTGTAGTTCAGTCATTATCTACATCTCTTGAAACTGTTGATGCAAATTAACTTAAATAATTGTATTTCTAGAATTTTTTATATTTACCCATGATTAACAAATTAGGGTGCACATTATTGCTTAATATTTCAACTGCACGTTACTGTTTAATATTTCGCAAAAAAAACGTAAAAATTAAATAGCTCAAACGAAACCTCAATTTACTGCGAAAGAACCATGAGAACTATATTTTTGAAGATTCTGGTGCATATAAATTGAGACCTCCACATTAAGCATAAATAAGTACATTTTCACATTGACGAATAGGGGCCGACAGACAAATGCGCGGACTTAAAAAAAACTGTAAGGGTTTCGTTTTCAAAAAAGCAATTAAGCTATATTGAAATAAATTTCTAATAAAATCGTATATTGGGAAAAATTTAACATCGATGTAAATTCAACTGATACCGTTTGGAAAAATTTTACCGACCTGATGCTGGCGCGCTTCTTGCTGCTTGAGGTAACGCAAGCGTTGCTCCTTTGCGGCGAGCAGCTGGTGCTGCGCGTCGATCTGCTGCTGCTGCCTCAGTGCCATCGCTCGCAGTTCGCCCAGCGTCAGCTCCACGCCCTCTGCCAGCTATCGATAGAAAGAGAAAGGACAGAATAAATATCAATTCGATCTAAAATATACTTTCATATATTTTTATTTTTAATTGGTATATTATATGATAAGTACAGGTATAGATAAGCAATATGTTATAGATAATACGCTTATACATACTGCTACCAAGCTATAGCATATTCTGCGTACATTTGCATTTATTGAAGTGAAGAAAACAAAATATATAATTCTCCAAATCCGCTCAAATACACATAAAATGTTAAGTCGTCAAATATGAAAAAGCTCTTTTTGTATTTGAGTTCAACTGAACTTATTCTGTAACCTAGTTAATGAAGTGATAATGAACTAGTTAATGAAGTGATAATGACTTAGTTAATGAAGTGATAATGACCTAGTTAATGAAGTGATAATGACCTAGTTAATGAAGTGATAATGACCTAGTTAATGAAGAGTCGACTATCATCTTGGAAAACAGGAATCACGTTACGTATTGTGAGGATTTTCACCCTATCTATCACTGCCATAATGAAAATTACGAAGTATTTTTCCATTTTCTAATCGAGTGAGGCAGTTCAAAAGTCGTGAGGGATACATTAAAATAATTTGCTAACACAATTACGACTCACTTATAACTATTCAATAAACGAAAATAAATGTAGGAAAATACTTGAAAATGTTAATATTTCATAAGATATCTACAAGTTACACTCAAGGAACAACGAAAAAAAGTAATGTTAAGATGTAGAAATCACAAAGCATGGATAAGTTAAATTCTGAAATAATTCCCAGAGAAACGTTAGAAGTTATAGTTATATAAGTGAAAACAGTAATAATATAAATAGAAAGTCTCATAAAGTATGACCAAGTTTAATACAGGAATTATTGAAAAAGTAATGTCAAGAGTCATTGTCATATAAACGAAAATAATTAGTAAGATGGTACACGGAAAATTGCCTAAGCTACATTTTACATTTAAGAATTATTCAAAGAGAGTCAAGTAGGAGTCATATTTATATCGGCAAAAATAATTAGCAAATATATTTATGAAAAAGCTAATAAGACATGGGCAAATTATATTCAAGACTCAACAGTACAGAGTAAAATTAGGAGCATTAATTATACAAGTGAAAAATGGTTACAATTATTTTAATTAAAAACCTCATAAAATTAGAGCAAGTCAGATTCACGAAATACCGAGAGTACCGTCATGAGTCATACTTATATAAGCAAAAATAGCTAGTAAAAATATACCTGAAATACCTTGCGAGATATGAACAAATTATATTTGGGAATTGCTGAAAGAGAGTAACGTTAGGTGTCATAGTTACTTAGTGAAAAAATGATAAAATTATATAACTATGATAAAAAACCTCGTAAATGTGATGCAGGAATTAAGGAGAGTAAATTGATTTATAAAGTCATAGTTTTACATACAAAAATTGCTAGTAATAAAATACGTAAAAAATCATAAGACATAGCTAAGTTATATTTAGGAATTACCAGTACTATCGGTAAATCCGGCTAATCGCAATTTTACCGATATTATTAATCTCAACGTTACCGATACTGACAGTAACTTTGACAGTTTTAACATGAGGGTTGTATAAAGGAAACGTACGACAATGGAAAAAGTAAATGTTTGAAATATTATAGATATGGAGATAAAAAGAACATAAGATAAATAACAGCGAAAATAAAATACATAGGAACAGATATTCGTAACGTATGCTCCATTACTGCTTAAATATCCGATATCATATTGGACGTAGGGACAATAAAATACAGTCACAGGTCCATTACCGCTTAAATATCCGATATCATATTGGACCCGTTTGAAAACTCTCATAAATGTTAAAATAACTTCTGAATATATGAAGTAATGGTAAACAGTAAAGAAAATGTTTGTCGAACTACTCGCTTTCTATTCAAAGTAATACATCACTTTACCCAGTACCAAATACAACGAAAATGTGATGTAAATTTATACATGAATTATACCTGTTCTTTGTTCCCGTCTAATGCTTGAACAGTTGGGTCTATTCTGATATATATAAACGTACGAAAAACGTACTAAAAATTTTGTACGTATATAGTCTTATTATACAGATACTAAAAAGCTCTTCGAGTAAAGTTCTTGACAACTCATCGGAACTCATCAAGTACGAATTACGAATTAAAGGGCTCGCAAAGTAAATTCCAAAAAGTAATAAGTGGTTGTTAAGTACTTGTAGGCAAAATAGCGTAAGTAGGTGGCTGTGTACTATCGAAACTTAAACGTGGATATTTTTATTGCTATGAATTTTTATCTTAAAAAAATAAATATAAAATAATTTTCATAAAAATTTTTTAATCTTAATGCTGTTCTTAACGTTCATTTAATCGTAACCGCGAATTTACTTCTTCACGTAACAATTTTCTTCATGTAACAACTTGTTGGCGGCACTATTTTCTTTCCTTGAATAACGTGTTGTTAATTAGACTCCCTTAATTAAGATAATTATCAGAATTTGATTAAACTTCTTTCAGCGAACACATAACTTAGATACTTCACATTTTGCTAAACGACTATTATAAAACGATTTGTCCAAAAAGATAATTGTATTTGTGAAAGCCATAATTGTAGAATATATACTGGTTTTTCATTCTTCGATTTATAAGCGTAAGCTGATAGGTAAAGAAGTGGCTAAATTTTGTTTTTTAAAGTTTTTTTTTGTAATGGTTCGCAATCGTTTTTTAGACATTAAATGTTTTATTTATTTTAAATGGTTTAAAAAAATATTAAATTAATAAAGGTTACCATAGGCAATCTAAGCCAAAATAAATATACCTAATTGAATATATCTTTCTACAGCGCAAGTTAAATAATTTCTTTTTACATTCATCTTCAAAATATGCCTAATTGAATATATCTTTCTACCGCGCAAGTTAAATAATTTCTTTTTACTTTCATCTTCAAAATATGCCTAATTGAATATATCTTTCTACCGCGCAAGTTAAACAATTTCTTTTTACATTCATCTTCAAAATACGCGTAATTGAATATATCTTTCTACCGCGCAAGTTAAATAATTTCTTTTTACATTCATCTTCAAAATATGCCTAATTAAATATATCTTTCTACCGCGCAAGTTAAATGATTTCTTTTTACATTCATCTTCAAAATATGCCTAATTGAATATATCTTTCTACCGCGCAAGTTAAATAATTTCTTTTTACATTCATCTTCAAAATATGCCTAATCTTCTCTAAGTATCATAAATTTTAAAAACATTTTTGCAATATCTTTTAATATATTTTACCTCGTCTACACTCTGTGTGAAAACAAAATAAATAAAATTTTAAGTAAAACGAGAAATAAATTTTCCTTATACTGTTAGTTTAATAATGTAAATAGGTAATTTTTTACTTAATTATCATAACAAAACTTATAAGAATAGAACCACGTCTTTTTCTTAGCAAGTATACCTTTATTTCACCGCTTGTCTATGTGAGTCATTGTTTTACCAATTTGTTCATATTATAATTTATATATTAATACTTAATTTTTTATTACGTAAAAACTTTTCATAAATACGTTCAATTCATTTTTATTGGTCCGGCTTTCATTTCACAGTATGTTTAACCTTTTTTTACAGAGTTCAAGATTACCTCTCACTCACTCATATATACATATATATATATATATATATATATATATATATATATATATATATATATATATATATATATATATATATATATATATATATATATACATATATATATATATATATATATATATATATATATATACATAAAATAATTAAAAAACATTGAATGTAGAACTCGTAAACATGTGTATACTCACCTGTACTATATCGAACCCGTAAGACAAGTTCCAGAATACGTTATTCTTTCGAGAAAAGAATAAATTTATATTTGTGTACAAATCTATGTCCCAATAAGGCTCTTACGCAATAACGCCTTAAGCAACGCAATACAAAACAAGATGTCGTTTCCATGAAATATATTTTTGCATTAAAGGTACACGCAAGTACGGATTATCTATATATGTACGGAATACGTAAGTACGGAATATTTACTTAAGTACGGAATATGTAAGTACGGAATATCTAAACTTATTTTGATGTTTTCTTCGATTACATTGATACCAGTCTCATATATCAGCTTAGCTTCACGTAATTACCAGGAATTATTTTTAATAAAAAGTTACGTCCCTTATCAGCAAATTCCTTGCAGTTGCAGTAAGTTGCCGTAACGATGAAGGTTCCAAAATTTACTATTTTAGTCACACTTGCAGAAAAGGCTTTGCACTAGCATCGCAGCTATTTTCTTAAGGCGTTAGCGTGGCGCGGCGGGAGCTAATAAGCTCAGTATTTTATGGGTATCTACAGTGACCTGCCATGAGAACTGAACAACGTATTGTGGAACTTTAAAAATAAGATATCTGTAAGATGAAAACTTAAATACGAATTATTTATTTCTGAAACTTTTAATTCCTTGCATTTCCGTTGAGTTATTTTTTCCGTGTTAAAAGTATACGACTTGTTTCCTATTTCATATTTTCCCCTAATATTATTCACGTCTACGAGTTCAGAAAACAAATATGATAGCACAAACGTACTACAAATATTAGCGAGTCCAAATCAGTAAAAACCGAACGTTTTTTTACATTATGACAGGTTTCCACCGGAAAGCATAGAATAGGAATACAATCAAATAAATATACTGGCACATACAACAAGTAATTTGAGAACATAATAAAAAGTAAGTAAAACTTAGTAAAGACAATTAATATAGAATCTATAACTATTAATATAACAATCCACAGATTCGATTAGCAAATGCGAACTAGAGCCGGGCTCAATAACATAAATATTCAACGAATCAACCGAGGTAAAGTAATAGTAACGGATGAAAACCGTTAATATAATAGTCCACAGATTCGATTAGCAAATGCCAACCACATAATCCATGCTCAATAACATAAATATTGAAGGAATTAACTAAGATAATGTAAAGTAATAATAATGGATGGAAACCGTTAATATAGATAATGGTAATTAAAAACTTAGTAAAATATAGAATCTATAACCGTTAATAATCCACAGATTCGATTAGCAAATGCGAACTAGAGCCAGGCCAATAACATAAAAATTCAAGGAATTAGCTGAGATAATGTAAAGTAATAGTACCGGATAGAAACCGTTAATATAATAGTCCACATATTCGATTAGCAAATGCGAACCACATAATCCATGCTCAATAACATAAATATTCAAGGAATTAACTGAGATAATGTAAAGTAATAGTAACGAATGGAAACCGTTAATATAGATAATGGTAATTAAAAACTTAGTAAAATATAGAATCTATAACCGTTAATAATCCACAGATTCGATTAGCAAATGCGAACCACATAATCTATGCTCAATAACATAAATATTCAAGGAATTAACTAAGATAATGTAAAGTAATAATAACGGATGGAAACCATTAATATAGATAATGGTAATTAAAAACTTAGTAAAATATAGAATCTATAACCGTTAATAATCCACAGATTCGGTTACCAAATGCGAACTAGAGCCGGGCTCAATAACATAAATATTCAACGAATCAACCGAGGTAAAGTAATAGTAACGGATGAAAACCGTTAATATAATAGTCCACAGATTCGATTAGCAAATGCCAACCACATAATCCATGCTCAATAACATAAATATTGAAGGAATTAACTAAGATAATGTAAAGTAATAATAATGGATGGAAACCGTTAATATAGATAATGGTAATTAAAAACTTAGTAAAATATAGAATCTATAACCGTTAATAATCCACAGATTCGATTAGCAAATGCGAACTAGAGCCAGGCCAATAACATAAAAATTCAAGGAATTAGCTGAGATAATGTAAAGTAATAGTACCGGATAGAAACCGTTAATATAATAGTCCACAGATTCGATTAGCAAGTGCGAACCACATAATCCATGCTCAATAACATAAATATTGAAGGAATTAACTAAGATAATGTAAAGTAATAATAATGGATGGAAACCGTTAATATAGATAATGGTAATTAAAAACTTAGTAAAATATAGAATCTATAACCGTTAATAACCCACAGATTCGATTAGCAAATGCGAACTAGAGCCAGGCTCAATAACATAACAATTCAAGGAATTAACTGAGACAATGTAAAGTAATAGTAACGGATGGAAACCGTTAATACAGATAATGGTAATTAAAAACTTAGTAAAATATAGAATTTATAACCGTTAATAACCCACAGATTCGATTAGCAAATGCGAACTAGAGCCGGGCTCAATAACATGAAAATTCAAGGAATTAACTGAGATAATGTAAAGTAAAAGTAACAGATGGAAACCGTTAATATAGATAATGGTAATTAAAAACTTAGTAAAAATCCTATTAATTATAGAGCCCGTAACAGTAAATATAATAGTCTACAGATTTAATCAGCAAACCCGAAATAGAGTCCCGCTTAATTAAATAAATATCTAATGAACCAGCTGAAATAATATAAGATAATGGTAATGTTGAATATAGACACAATAGTAATTAAAATGTTAAATATAGTCCATAGTCGTTAAGCTAATAGTTCACAGATGCAATCAGCAAACCTGAAGTCGTTGGATCCAATCGTAAATATCTAGGGAATTAGCTAAGTATAATATAAAATTATAGTATCCAATTAAAACTGTTATTATAAATATCATTAAAACACAATCCATAAAAATGCAAACGTCAAAACAGACGTTGACCAATCGGTGGATCCAAATCAAAGACCAACTACCGAAGATAAGCTCTCTAGACGTGAAACCTACGGAAGTAATCTAAGGTGATAAATAAATAGTGAAAACCGTTAACACAGAGTCCATAACGCGTATGGTGTAAATATAGAGCCCACAACAGTCCACACCGCTGCCGGTATAACAGTACGCAGCCTCGACCGGCGGATCCGGAGCAGAGTCCGACTCAATAACATAAATATCCGCGACACCGGCCGCAGGTAATCTAAGGCGATAAATCATTAGCGGGTGGGCGGGCGACGTCGTCCGCCGCGATTTATGCGAGGGAGCGGCGCACCTGTTGCTCGCGATAGCCCGCGCCCGGCGGCGCCGCCCTACCCCGCTTATGTTTATTTATCTCACTTCGGTAGCCTTCGCTTGCTTTCAAAGCGATTCCGGCAAGCACTTAACTTGTAGCTGATGAAGACCTCGTTTAGGAAATTGGTAAACAAAATGAGAAACACTTGAGGGGCAAAATGTATGATCAAGTCCACTTTTGTAGCAAAATAAAATAATTTGTACGAGTTATTTGTCAGAATACAGTAGCCATAAAATATGAAAAGAACATATTAGACTATATTGAAGTGTGACACAAAAGGAAATATTAAACTGTTACATACCAAAATTATATTCAATTATATAAAGAAAAAAAAAATGTTCTAATAACTAATAGTAAATGAAAAAAGCGACTTAAAAAATGAAAATATTTTAAAAAATATCGTTTTTAGAATTTTTGTCCGCTTATCTGCTTGCTTGTTTAAATGTTGGAGTATCACGCAAGACCTTCCGAAATAAATCTGATCTAAGTTTTAATTGGTGGATTTCGTTTCATTGAGAAAAAAATATGCGGTAATTGCAAATTACACTACAAAGCGCGCTTGCTTGAAAATGTTCAATCTTAGGGTTCTTAAAAAAAATTCCAAAAGTCTACCTGGACGATGTTATGGAAACAGCAGGTTAGAAATAAAAAAAAATTAAGTTTTCATAATTAAAAGATTTTTCTCTACAAACATTAATGAAATTAATCTACAAATTATATCAAAAATGTCCCGGGGTAATTTATTTTTAAACTACGTTCCGTAATTTTTCTTTGACTTTTAACTATATATCAACTTGATTTATTTAAGTTATAATGCGCAAATTATAATTTAAATACAAATATTATTTTCTATATATCTCAGAGAGATTTCATACAAATTATATGTTGGATATTATATATCATTCGAAGAATAATAAAAACGGCTTGACCAATTTTTGAAAAATTCTTGTGAATTTGTCTAAAAAGGAAGACATGCATGGAGATCGCATTTAAATTAGGTTGCTTGCTACATTGGTTTGGCTACGAAACTGCCACTGTAAAAGGGTCGAAAAATGATAAAAAAAATATGAAAAAATAACAGAACGCACAACCTAAGCGACAGATAAAAAACAGAAAAATAAGAGAACAAGGAATGATAAACACTGATGTAAAATAGTCAAAGCTCAGTCAAAACAGAAGCCCAGTCAAAACAGAACTTCAGTCAAAACAGGGGGTGGTAAAGCTCGTAAGGGTACACGAACTTTAACCATAAATCAAGATGAATATTAATTAAAACCAAATAGAATCGTACGTCAGTTTCAAATTCACTTTTTTTTATTTAAAAAAAATTAGGTAGCACATTTTCGAGTAGACTTCTATCAAATCATCGAACTAAATAAAAAAACCTATAAATTGCGTATCGGACTACGTATAAATTAGGTCGGCAGTCATTTCATAAAATATCAAACTGCCCACAAAGGTCGTTAGTAGAATAACAAGAATACTAATACCATAACAGTCGGACCTGTTATTGTAATTCGTCTTCAGTATTATTTTAAATTAAATATTGCAAAAAGTATTTTAATAAGTCTTGTTAGTTTATCTTAAGTACACTAGCAAACTCCATCGTTGAGTATTTTCCATCTGCGTTATTTCTGCGTAATGAATTTTTATTTTTTATAATCCCGAAATGAATAGCATAATAACGAAATAATTTCTTTTAAAAGTATTAATCGAAACCTATTTTCGGATTTTTTTACAGATTTTTAACTAGTCTTGTTTAGAAACGGGAAGATTTTGAAGCATAATATTTTGTAACGTAATTAATAGTGATAAATTGAAACTAAATTCATTTTAAAACACCTTTCTCACGATGACCCATCCTAAAAATTGTTTATTCACTCCCGATTCACAATAAGAAGAGTTACGTTTTGCTATGTATCCATTGAAATTTTTATCTAAAGCTAAATTGTCGAAAAATCGAAAGTGTGACAGACGGACGAACATTTGAAATCCTGAAAAATATAAAAACTAAATGGACTCAATAATGTCCGAGCCGTAGGATTTTACGTGATTCAACGTCATGTTTTCCATTTCTTTGCGTCTTTGTAGGAATTTAATCAACGAAATATAAGTCTTTTATTTTCATAATATATATTGTCTTCATCAATACCGCGAACATTTGTCACTTTACATTCTACGCCAATATTAGAGTAAACCAGAGTAAAAGACACGCACATGGCTAGAATGTTCCTTCATTTCTGGTATTTTTATCTCATATAGGCTCTCTCATATATATCTCATATCCCTACAAAAATATAATTCTTCAACTTATTAGTCATAATGTTTTGATTTTTGTCATAAATAAATCCTATATAGCTTGGGCACTTTATTGGTTCTCCATGATCGGGCCTATACTCTGATTGCCATACCTTAACATCTGGTCATGTTTTCATCTCATACAAGCCGATATTTCTGAAATAATATAATTTTTAAATTTGAAAAGTCATAGAATTTTGATTATTGTTATTAAAGCCAAAATCACTTGAAACCTCATTAGAATTACTTGAATCTTTCCATGGACACCTCGACCGGCATCCTAGCTTCACGTGTTTACAAAGTAGACCACATATAAATATGCATACTCGTACTTCTATATTTCTGTCTGTTTCGCACAAGGCCGCTGTGTTTTTAGATTACTTCAATTGCTGAAATAACTTAACTAGCTAGAATCTCAAAAGAGAACGCTTTCTGAATTTAATAGTTACTTTTCTATCGGTCCGTTAGTCACAGATTTATCGCGTCACGAATTTTGGCACAAACTCGTTTGCATCGAAAATTTTGATCTAGCTACTATACCGAATCTATAGACGTTTTCACGTCAAAAATAGTATCGATAACATAAGCAAATTTTTGAATTACAAATATTTAAAATAAAAATGAGTTGTCGATGACAAACGTGAAAACCTTCTTGTGCTGGAAAAGTGAAACTTCTTTTTCTGTTATAGTTATCGAACAAGACTGATGCTATTCTGTGTATAATACGAAATTGTATATCAAAGTTATACAGAATATTTTTCTGTTAGCCTTAGGATTCGAACCCGCCCCCGAATTGAATATAATATCATTTAAGTTCCGCATTAATAATAAACTCAGGCATAATCTTTTACATCACTACGTGACAAGCTTCATCGACCCAACGACAAAACTAACGAGTTACTCGTTTACCACATAATCGTTTTCCACAACGCAACATGCGGCATACAAGGCTCGACATTCATTACTATCGACCTCAGGGTAAACTGTATTGCCACATGCTAGTCGGCCTATCGATCGGCAGTTCGCGTGTCGGTGGTAGCGTGCGGCGCTCAATCCACCGCAGCCAACGTGGCCTCCACTACTCACAAACTACTGTTAAATGTGTTATTCAAAAGTATTCAAAGTTGCTCATGAATGCCTCATTACGTATAAATATATGCAACACCTAACACAATAGCGAAGTGGTCGATAAATTAAGGGTGGAAATGTCTATGTTGTTACGAATTGTTTTTTTTTTACAAATTGAGTATTAAAAGTAATCGACGCCAATATAATCTACGCAAAACATTAAATTTTAAATTTTTGAAGTTAACATTGATATATTAGAACTGTCAGTTCAGCAGTAAAACACCACATTTATAATTTATTTCTAACATTCTGATATACATTTAACGATTTAGACAGCGAATGAAACATAAGACGAAAAACTATCTGTTTTTCTCAGATTTATAAACTTCACTTTCCGCTACTTGTCTGTCTTCTTTTGTAAAAGCGTCATGATACATATCAGGCGGAAAACAGCATAATCTTTCAGATAAAGTTTATCTCAATTGGGTAAGTAGTTTTTGAGCAAAAAGTTTTAAACAAAAAAGTTATATAGTTATTAGTATAGATAACACTAGTTTTTAGTATAGATAACACTAAACTAATTTTAGTGACCGTTTATGATCCTTTAGTAGTAGGATCAATGGCTCCAGAGACATTCTGAATACAACTTATATTATAACATTGGTGAGTATTTCATAAGATTACCATTTACATATTTTCAGGGTCTGACCTTCACGCGTCCTTGAGATAATTGACATGCCAGTGTGGGTATTTTTGAAAGTAATTTTATTTACAATCTTTTTCTGCAACACTAACAAAGTAAAAACTCTTTCTTAAATAATCTACTGTGATATATTATATAATTTTTGGATATTATATAATTTTTGAACTTTTTTTTGGAATGTTTGAAAAAAGTTTTAAAAAATCTTTTTCATATTTTTATAATTCTCGCAGATATAGTTCTGACCTTCAAAAATGCGTGAAGGTCAAGAGATGAAAATATGTTGACCTTCACGCATTTTTGAAGGTCATTTATTAATTTGTCTCTACATAAATGTTATTTTTATTCTTGTGACACTTGTGCTCGAAAGTATATGGACTTTTGCCTGTCTCCTTTACCAGTAATTTTTATACACACTCATATAATGAGTATGATTCATAAGAAACCTGATTGCATTCCAGTACCGTAACACATTTTCATGAAAAAATCTGGTTAGGTGCATTTCACTAAAGGCTGAATAAACAACAAGAATTTTAAATATTTCGTATTTTAAATTTTAGATTAGATATTTTTCGATCACATAAAAACGTAGGATTATTTTGAAATTATTAATTAAAATGTATCCATAACAATACAGGTGTAGCTGATGCAACCTAAAAAGGGGTGTTATCAGATGCTACGCCAAGTGAATCAGGTGCTACGCCAAGGCGAATACGTTATGCTGTGCTCAGGGTCATACTCAACGTCAGTGGGAGATTACGTTAATTTATAAATAAGTATAAAAATATAATTGTTTTTACTGTCGTCTTTCGAGTTTTTGTCCATACCTAAATTCCTTATGTGCAACTGCCCTTTAATTGTAATAAGTGTCGTCAACTGTTTCAACTTAAGATAGGCCCGTTTTTCCCAAGTTTTATAAGTTGATCACATAAAGGTTGACACAAATACACTTTTTAATTTCATGTTTTTTAGTTTCTTAATGAGATATAATCAATTTGAAAACCAAAATAAAAAATTCAATTCTAAACATTCACAATGTCCTTTTCGTTCATTTACCTTGGATTCTTACATTGCGAGAGTAATTGCTATGGTAAGTACAATTTTAATACTTAGCCCCGTGATCTAATTTGAATTATGCTTTTCTTTTTATATACCACCACACATTAGCCATTAAATAATTTCGATTTTATGTACTATTAGATCTAATAGTAATAAGTTCTCACATATATTAAAATACCAAATTCGACGATTTATAGAAATTTATTTAACTTATGTTATATCTATTTTAACTTATGTTATATCATATTTAGCTTTCTAGCTTTTTCGCACACCTTCCGTCGCATATTTAGTTCCAATTGTGCTATATAAATATAATCGGAAATATTGATGAATGCTTCGAAAATTAAAAACGGCTTCTATATTTTCCTTTACAATCTAAAATCTATTACATAATTTTAATATTTTCAATGAGATTCCGCAGACAACCAGTGTGGAAAGATGAAAGAAAATCTGAAATATAATGAAATGATAATACGAAGTTACAAGAATGTAAACAATCAACTCTGGTTGAAAATAGCTTACTAAGTAAAATCACCGATTCAACACTACTGCAAATCTAAATTTATCCAGATTTAATTTTATTACGTCCCTAGACTATAATATAATCATACGCCATTCACATGTATCGAAATTTTCTGAATGCGGTGTGACCTACTTGGGCAAAAAGAAAGGCGTGTAGCGAAAAATGCATTTGTATCGGATTTCAGCTATCAGAAACTATTACAGCTGGCGTAGACAGTAAACAGTTTCGAATTTTACATCTCTATATACTAAGGAAATCTTTTCAAATAATTTTGTCCATTTCTCCGGTATTATACTCTTATACTGATTATTCGATCTTTAGATGCGAGTCGGCAGCTTTCCCACTTAGGAACTCTTTGGAAAATTGTCAAAGAGAAATAGATTGCTTTTGTTGGTGAACTCAATCGCTTATTAACGATCTGTCAATTTGACATTTCGACTGATTAATTAAACTTAGATTTTGATTATGGAATACTGTTTTAGTTTTGGAATATCTAATATTTCTGCGTTTTGACGTATCTATAACTAAGGAGATTAAGGATACGTGAAATGTATATTTTGTTTCGTGACCTCATTTCTCAATTGGGATAATTATTTCGTTTAATGTAAAACACATGAAGGTTTGACGCTAATTGTAATTAAACCAGGGAACTTTGCAATATTTTGTTTCGTGACATCTTTTGTCGACTGCTTCACGGGGCACTTATTTTCTTTGCTGCAATACACTTGAAGGACACTAATTGTAATTAATCAAGGGTGCTTTGTCATATTTTGTTTTGGTGATGTCATTTGTCGAATACTTCACATGGCAATTATTTCCTTTGCTGCAATACACTTGAAGGCTTGACGCTAATTGTAATTAATCGAGGGCGCTTTGCTACATTTTATTTCGTGACTGCATTTGTCGAGTGCTTCACGGGGTAGTTGTTTCCTTCGATGTAATGCACCTGAAAATTTGACGCTAACTGTAATTAATCGAAGGTGATATGGCATATTTTGTTTCATAACCTCATTTGCCGACTGTTTCACAGTCGCTAAACACACGGCTAAAGAAATTTTTCTTATGACTGTTTAAATATATTTTATGACCTGCTGTCCGGCTTTTCCTAGGTTGCCCCGTTTTGCTCAGGCAAAAAGGAACTATGACCGAATTTTATTTTATCTTGATTTTAACAGCTTTACGAGTCGGATTTGAAAGAATCTTTTCTGAGCGACCATCTAGAAACCAGGAGGAATATACGTGCCAAATGGCAAGTTTATAGATTTTGCAGTTCACGAGATACATATAGATATATAGACGCCGATTGTCGGAAAATTTTGTTAAAGCCTATTATTATCCGAATCTTATTTCGATACATTTTTAGTAATTTAAGTGTCCTATCCGACAATAGGTGCTTGGATAAAGTAGATTAATCTACTTTTCATCAGTTTTACCTTCATCATTGCTTAACCCATTCTTGTTTTAATGGCAGACACCACATCTACTAAAAAGTACACATAGCACATTGATTTAAGTTTTATATGAACAAAAGAAAGACGCTTATGTTCTATAAGTAAATATACATAATTTGTACTTTCATAAAGTTGCTAGTATTACCATTATTTTGTTATCATTACTATTATTCTGTTTTTTTTATTTTTTATTTATTTTTATAATATCTATGAGCATAAACTTTATTTAAAATGCTAATAGATGGCGTTGACAGAAAGAATATCGTAACATTTATTAAGTTAGGTTTTTTAAATCTGTAATATGCAGATAAAATTCTATATATTGCTCGAACATACCAAAGTTCATCAAAATTCGACCAGTAGATTTCGCATTATCGAAGAAAATATTGACAGACAGGAAGATAAAAATTCTAACAACAGGTTTTTTGACTTTTATTATCATTCAATACGCTAAATCAATCACTCTTTTTAAAATATTTTCCATGTACAGGATTCACTCTGGTATAGTTTTATTATATGTATAGATTTCAGATGTACGCGCGCATTTATTCACAAGACACATTGCTACATGCGCCTCACCGTATTTGGTTCTTCAAATAACCACTACTCTTTTCAATAAGTTAAATTAATTTATTATATAATTAATTTGACAAATAAAAATCGTGGAAAATGAGGACTCAAAAGTTATAAAGAAATCTGAACTTCAAGAAAAACAAAAATCATGGAAAATGAGGTCTTAAAAGTTATAAACAAATCTGAACTTAAAGAAAAACAAAAATCATGGAAAATGAGGTCTCAAAAGTTATAAACAAATCTGAACTTCAAGAAAAACAAAAATCGTAGAAAATGAGGTCTCACAATTTATAAACAAATCTGAACTTCAAGAAAAACAAAAATCATGGAAAACGTGGTCTCAAAAGTTATAAACAAATCTGAATTTCAAGAAAAATATAAATCATGGAAAATTAGGTCTCAAAAGTTATAAACAAATCCGAATTTCAAGAAAAACATAAATCATAGAAACTGAGGTCTCAAAAGTTATACACAAATCTGAACTCCAACTGTCACAGAACTACTTTTCTGTCGCACGCTTTCTCACTTAACTTGCTGATATTTTCAGATTCCAAATACTTCGTATCCACGTGATAATATCGACAATAATTTTAATAATTTGAGACTAGTCATTTGTCGTCAAAATGTCGCCGAGGGGTTTACTTAACTCAACCCATAATTTTAAACTCTCTGAAAATTTTTTATCCCATTTTGTTATCGTCACATTTTATTTTCTGTCCGTCTTGTAACATTACAAATAAAAGTTTAAGTTGTAAGTTTGGATGATTGGAAGAAATTGCTGGTTTAGAAATAAGTTTGCTAGACGTACTAATCATTTAAGATGAACTAATACACATTGCTAATTAGGAACGAAAATAAAAATATTCATAAAATATATAATTTTTGTAAAATAACTTAAGCTTCATTGCTATTATGCTTATTATCTTGTTAACTAAAAACGATTGTAGTAATAATACAGATGGTTAAATATTCCTATCAAAAAGAATAAAATAAAAAAATATATACTGAACAGAGCAAAAAGAAAAAAGAAAACCTAAACCTTTAAAAGAAAACCTTCGTTACAACAAAACCACAACTTCTTTAATTCTAACGAAAATTTTCATACCCGGATATATATTATTAGATATTTCTAGGGCAACACAACCGGATTAAAAGAAAATTTTAAAATCAAACAATTATGGATCATTGCAAAGTAACGTCCACCACATTGTTAATCTACCTTACCATTTATTATTTTTAATTAAAACGAGGTCCCATTTAGTATATTCTGCTTGAGAGAACAACTTACTAGACCAAAAGCCCCATTCAGTATATTCTGCTTGAGAGAACAACTTACTAGACCAAAAGCACCATTTAGTATATTCCGCTTGAGAGAACAACTTACTAGATCAAAAACCCCATTTAGTATATTCCGCTTGAGAGAACAACTTACTAGACCAAAAGCCCCATTTAGTATATTCCGCTTGAGAGAACAACTCACTAGACCAAAAACTTACTAATCGTCGTCACAACTGTAACGTGAGTTCGCAAGGGCCTAAGAGCGTCGAAATATCGTTTGATCAACGACCGAATAGCACGCGTTCGTGACTTATTCAAAATACGAATAAAATCAGAATTACGAGCACGCAATTTACTATTCAAACAGAGTAATCGCTCGCGTAGGAGCGGCCCAATAACCATCAATACCAGCCAATATACCGGCATTTAATATAGAAAACAACTTAATTGCTTTAATAGCAAAAGATCTCATTTAAATTCTGAACACGGGCTTATCGTCGACGTACCAAAAAAACGTGGTCTAGCGCCAGTCATAAATAATATATTTTGACGGTTTAATCCGCAAACAAGTCAACTCCAAATGTTGTCCAACTAAAACAGCTACACAAAAAGTAATTAAATCTATACTTTCACCAGACCAGACAGATAAAAAGTAATTGCGTGGTTGTTGATACCCTCATTCGCAATGTCGATAGTAATCAGTAGAGCACATCACTAAAATAATAAGGAACAGTTACATTGACACGAATACGAGTATGTATAATATTTTAATTTATTTAATTAATATGCAAATTGGAAGTAGCAACTAATACAGAGGTAGGTAACGACAAAACCTGACAAACTAATGCCTTCCTATTTATCTAGATATTGTTATAAAATTAACGGTGACCAAATAAGCAATCACCTATATCTTTTATTACTTAAATTGGTTATCTTTCTTTACAAATACCTAGATGATATAGTATTAAAATTATACTGCAAAACATTGCAATCAGAAGCAGATACATACTGAAATTTAATTTTAATGGAAGCTAAATTTTCTTTGTCATGCAAAAATTTAGTTACCAAAAATAATTATCCTTAATAGCGATGATGCAACAGTTAACACGTCACGGATATAAGATAGTATTTATTCAGTATTGTAATGGCATTTTTGTTTTTCATACGTTCAGAAGTTTAAAACAAATTAATGTATAAATCAGATATTGAATTTTTGCGGATTAAAACGTCCATATGTTTAACCGAGAAAATAAATCACGTAACTACCAGAAAAAAAAATGTACTAAATACTAGAGGTACCTTGCCGGGCGTCGAATCACAAAGCTTAAGTAGTGTTTTTTTTTTAGTGCGTTTACTTTATGCTCTTATATTATACACAAAACATAAGTAAAGTTTAAATTCCGCGATAGCTGACTTACGCTTCCTCCCTACCCCTGTCTGCTCTTAGTATTCCTACAGCTTCCCGCTACTACCGTTCGTGTTGTTTAAGTTTCTATATGACGTTTTCATCATTATAACTTTAGAGCTGTTTGAAATATCACGATTAAATTATATAAAAATTTTGTTCCTAGGGTTACTAACTATAATCTGTTTGAAAGTCATGTCAATATCTCCAGTAGTTTTCGAGTTAAATCCCTACGTACGAACGACTGACAAATCAAGAAATTTTCTTTAATGTTAGAGTCGTTTTAGTAAACGATTACGCAAATAGATTTAACAGATGAAAATTTGAAAATCGGAGATACTCTTACATTCTATTTATTTGTATGACTTAGTAAATATTAAAACAAAAAATAATTTCTTCACACTATGTTATGTGTATGGTTATATATTTCGACAATTCGCTTGGTGGTTACAATACAAACACACGTATATATCTGTATTTCAAAGATATAGAATGTCAAACGACAAAACCAATATAATAAGGCCAGGTCAACGTGTTACAAATGTTTTGTAACATACTGAAATACGGAAAATTGTGATGAAGGTTTGTGAAAAAAGAAAAATTAAAAAATTGGATTCACTTCATTTATTTATGTAAATTTTGAAACTACATGTACATCTTCGAAATTTCTAAGGTTGTAATCTGTTAGAGTCGGGAACTAAAAATGAAGAGGACACTATGACCAAGAACTAGTCGCTCTTTAAAAATACGTAAATAAAAACCGGTAAGATTGTATTTAATAAAAAATGTACACCGCATATGAAAAAAAATTATAACCGAAAACATAATAAATTGTGTAGGGCGGGCACAGCTCTCATAAAAGCGAAATTTCAGAAAAAGCTCGGCTCACGCGACCATTTGTCACAAAACCAGAGCGACAGTGTTATATACATTTAACTAAATAAATAAGGATACGTGTTATAAGAGCCGAAAGCTCGCTGAAATTACTTATATTGACGTAGCGGGAAGTGACAATGAGTAATACGCGCTGGGCGTCCCGCCGGTCCGCCCTCGACGAGCAAACAACCGCGACGCAAAATTAAAATGTATTCATCCGCAAAGTAGCCGTGACAGCCGCAAATGCTGTCAACTTTATAAGAAAACAAAAAAATATATATATTTCGCCATCTCAAACGTTAGGCTGATATTACAAAGGCGCGTCGTTTTCACAGAGTTGAGCGACCGAGTAATAACGACTGGGGTAACGAAATCAAACAACCAAAGCTTTTGCGGTACTGTTTTCTTTTTAGGATTTCGCCCTCGAAAGCTAGGTATGCCATAAGGGTATCTGTTGAATATTTAAAGACGATAGGTTTCACAGTTTCATAAGTTTTGCGTCGGTTAAATTATTATTAGTAGCTCGTTCTCTGGATTTACTATTTTTATAAACTCGTACAAGCATACATAATTGCATTCTGAAATAACATGTCAGAAGCATTTTCATGCGAAATGTCAGTTAATACTGAATCATATTAAAAATGTTTATATTCCCAATAGTTAAATTTTTAAGATTAAAAAATGTTTATATATATAGTTCATAAGATATGTTACCTTGTTTTGTTTCGTATGTAAATAAGACTATTATTAGTAGGTAATTCCCTGGATTTACTGTTTTTATAGACTCCTACAAGATATATATAATTGCATCCTGAAATAACACGTCAGAAGCATTTTCATGAGAAACGTCAGTCAATACTTAATCACATTAGAAATGTTTATATTCAAAATAGTTAATAAATCTCAAAATTTAAAAAAATTCTTATATATATATATATATATATATTACATTGCTTTGTTTCGTATGTAAATAAGATTATTATTAGTAACTATGGATTTACTGTTTTTATAGACTCCTACAAGACATACATAATTGCATCCTGAAATAACACGTCAGAAGCATTTTCATGAGAAACGTCAGTCAATACTTAATCACATTAAAAATATTTATATTCCCAATACTTAAATTTCAAAATTCCAAAAAATTATTATATGTATAGTTAATAAGATATATTATCTTGTTTGGTTTCGTATGTAAGTATAGAATTCTTATCGTGCGAATTTCATCTATTTTATTTTGACGTTTTTTATAACATCGTCTCAATTCGACACCGCATAACTAACGATACGGTCCTATCACGATGCTACAAAATCAATCTGCAATCAAGAAACAGTTCCAGTAACGACCCTTTAGAGGGTTTGAATACGTGTTTCGAATGAACGAATTCAGAATACCTCATCAGCCTCCCTGGAGAACCCAACTCAACGACTGGAAAGCACAGTTCGCAGTGCCAAAGAAAACATCTCACAACTTTTCCCTGGCATGCAACGCTACGTTAACGTAATATATGACGTTACTGACATAACGGTCAAATAACGTAAGTATTTACGATATTATTTTTAAAGAAATAAGATTATTGTGTGATCCACGGCGCCACGCGGTTAATTTTTGTTTTAAAAAATAATGTGGATTGTGTTTGTAAACAAAAGGGCATTGACTGAAATATAAATATCAATAACAGATTGGTTAAATAACTACAATATATTGAGAATAATTGTATCTAACAAATAGTTCAATTTAGAGACTATATTTAGAAATTGTACGAACAGCTAACACTTTGACGGACACTAAAGCTTAAACTACCATTAGGAGTATTTTCATCGAAGTGATAACTGATCCAATGATATAATACATTTTACTTTATAATTACTTACGCTTACAATCGAACTGTACGTCGATTTATGGCGCTACCGAATAAGTGTTTTTGTCCACTTAATTAAATAGAGTGTTTAAAAAAATTCTCCAGATAACGTCCTACTCACTACATCACATCTTAGCGTTGAAATAAAAATTTTCGTCATTTCGTAATTTTGCGTCTCACGAAAAATTATTCGAATTATTGTAACTCAAATTAGAGAAAATTACATAGGTGTTATTTAATTTTTATTTTGCAATTATATAGGTGTTACTTAATTTTTATTCTCCAGATAACGTCCTACTCACTACATCACATCTTAGTGTTGAATTCAACATTTTCGTCATTTCGTAATTTTGCGTCTCACGAAAAATTATTCGAATTATTGTAACTCAAATTAGAAAAAAATTATATAGGTGTCATTTAATTTTTATTTTCCAATTATATAGGTGTTACTTAATTTTTATTCTCCAGATAACGTCCTACTCACTATATCACATCTTAGTGTTGAATTCAACATTTTCGTCATTTCGTAATTTTGCGTCTCACGAAAAATTATTCGAATTATTGTAACTCAAATTAGAAAAAAATTATATAGGTGTCATTTAATTTTTATTTTCCAATTATATAGGTGTTACTTAATTTTTATTCTCCAGATAACGTCCTACTCACTACATCACATCTTAGTGTTGAATTCAACATTTTCGTCATTTCGTAATTTTGCGTCTCACGAAAAATTATTCGAATTATTGTAACTCAAATTAGAAAAAAATTATATAGGTGTCATTTAATTTTTATTTTCCAATTATATAGGTGTTACTTAATTTTTATTCTCCAGATAACGTCCTACTCACTATATCACATCTTAGTGTCGAATTCAACATTTTCGTCATTTCGTAATTTTGCGTCTCACGAAAAATTATTCGAATTATTGTAACTCAAATTTGAAAAAATTATATAGGTGTTACTTAATTTTTGTTCACAACTAAATGAAACTACGTGATGTATTATTATTTCTACTTTATTCAAATTATTAACTACGACCTAGGTTTCGTTGTGTGACAACATCTTCAGGTGGGCAATTTAAAGAAATCCCACCTGAAGATGTTGTAATACAACGAAACCTAGGTCGCGGTTAATAATTTTAATAAAGTAGATATAATATTACATCACGTAGTTTATTTAATTATAAACAAAAATTAAGTGATAATGAATTTCTACAAAATTCACGTCCGATATATTTACTATAGGTGGTACTTTTTATTTAAAATGCCATTATTTCTTAGCAAAATTATTACATTGTCGTCCCCTCGATGTTTTGGGTTGATCACAAGGCCTTTGATGATGCGGCGCACCGCGGGGACCCGGGTTCGATTTCCGGCCGTTCGTCGAACGAGGTTGGACTGGTGTTATGGTTGGCTGTAAATGATTGCTCTCGTAGCAATAAGTCCGCCATATGTAGCAATTAGATACATTAAAGTAGATAAATAATTTTTGGGAGGTTCTCTGTACATAGTAAATTTTGTTACGGACTAATTCAAACTAATTTCTAGAAATTAATCCTTTTTATGGCCTGTTCCAATTTGGCTTTTATTTTGGCATACAGTGAATTTCCAAATATTATTATTTCTAATACTATCGATCTTATACAACAATAGTTAATAAAAATGAATTCAAATGCTAAAAGTATAGTTTGCACTAGAGCATAATTTATACCTTCTTCAAAATGATGAAAGTATTACGTCTGCATCCGGGAAGGGGTTAATGAAAGTGTGTTTTCAAAGGAAATATTACTGGATAAGCACGAATAACATCGAAGTCTGTATGTATTGTGTTTGTATGTATTTATCTATGTACGGACGTAGGTACGTATGTATGTACGTGCATACTCGTAGGTATATATATAGGTACACATGTGTGCTTCCAAAAATCACATAAAACCTGAAGGCAGGACTGATACGGAACACTGACTACGGACTTATTTTATTTAAAGTGAGTTGCGACGATACAACAGGCGAAATCACAACATAAAATAAACAGAAGAAAAAGTTTAAAAAATTTTAAGCATGAGTGGAACTCGCACTACGAGTGTCCGTACACATTTAAGTATTTATAAACATTTAATACTACATAATATTCCTATTAAACTGTTAATAAAATTTTAATTTTTGTAACAAATTATATTGCCTACTGCGCCTTTCACAGGCGCGTATTTAAAAAAAATGTATGTGCGATAAACGATAAATTAACGATTTTCGAATTTTTTGCTTTACTTGTGCCACGAGACCTTGTTTCTTACTAAATTTCATGATTCTAGGGCAACGGGAAGTACCCTATATGTTTTGATTTATATGCGAGCGTCAAAATAAGCTGCATAATGGCCGTATTTTTATTGCGTTGACTTAGAAGCTTGATTTCAGCATTTTATATCTCCAAGGGACCGTAGACCTAAGTATTTGATATTGATGTCATCTTGATAACTCCACGCGTTTCTGAGAAAATAACAGACAGACAGATAAACGGATAACATAGTGATTCTGTAAGGGTTGTTTTTGTTTCTTTTTGAGGTACGAAACCATAAAAAATATCGGCCTAAAGTATTTTAGCTAGTTGCCTGGTTACCAACTAAAACTGTTGCTATTCTTACTTGCTTGATATACGTATGTTAATGTACATATGTATGTTTTATGTACGTTTCATGTACGTATTTCTGTTCGTACGACAAAAAACCATTAAAAAGGACGTTTTTGTATGGGAGTCAGAGTATAATTTCTACTGTTTTATAAAAAAAAACTGAAAACGGGACACTTTTGGTCTCAGCTCGGTATCCGTACGTATGATTTTCTGTCACAGCCTTCCCAAATCTCAATTGTGTACTGTAGACACCGGAAATTTGGCATAATTATGGATTTTGATTACCCAAAAACAGGATTCATATAATTATAAATTAGTTTCAAAAGGTATTGAAGGGAGCGGGAGGTATTACGTTTCAAAAGAAAATGCAGTTCTAATTTATGAAAAAAGTAAAAAAAATAATCGTTTTACCATATTTTTTTTCTTCCCAAAGGAAAGGGTTCGCGCCCCCTTTCCTTCTGAAGTATAAATTAGAAAGATATTAAAAATAAATGTTACAAATATGCAATAAAGTTAATATCTAAGTAAAACCATAGAAAATTTAAAAACCATCATATATTAGCGAGTAAGAATATATTATTTAATAATACGATCATTTAAATATAAATCGCACTTAACCTATGATGATTAATGATTATGATGATTAATATAAATCCCTCACATTTCAATGAGAGATTTATATTAATCACTGCATAATTAAACATTGCATAAACATAAAATTATTATTATCATTGTATAATTAATCATTGCATAAACATAAAATATTTCAATCTGAAACGATTGAAATATTTCAATCGTTTCAGCGGTCAATCGGTGTAAACCCAAAGGTTATACGAGATAACGTGCAGTTACGGACATGGCATCGAATCAAAGTATCGGTACTGTACTTATATAAAGTATCAAAAACAAAGTATTTTTTAAAAGTTACTTCACAAGTTTCAAATTTCATATAGGTATAGTTAAATCAATAAACCTTGAATTTACATGAACCAAACGTTTCGTTTGAGCTTACGAACTTTAATGTTTTTTAACGTTAAGTTGGTTGACTTGCTTCGAGCAGAACTAACGAAAGACGTCTTTTCTCAAATTACAAACGGTATGAACGGTAGCCAACATGATAATACTTTGGTAGCACTATATTGCTATCATTCAGTTGCTACGAAAATTGCGGTTTTGGAGTATTATATTAAGGACAGGAGTTTAAGGGAGATTAAATACGATACCTGCTGAAAAGTACTCATGAATAAAAATATCGATTAAGAATTATTGAAAAAAATGTATATGATATCAACCCAGTTTCATACTTTTGGTACAAAAAAATCCATTGCGCGAAATTCGACTAAGATTCTACCAATTTATTTTATATATTTAAGGAGATCGAGATATTTTTAAACACGCAATGAATGTACTGTATTGGTACAGCCACAATATATGACGAAAATACGTGACGTGTGTCGCGACAAAATTCTTTGATGCGTGCTAAACCGACCGACAGCTAAATTATCGGCATTCGTCGCTACCCAAACAAAAGGAACGTTCGTGACGTGACGAATAATTTCTCCATACTTACGCGATAACGCGAATTTTCGCCGGAGCCCGATAATGTGGCCGTACGGTAACTTATCTCAAATATATAATATTATTAGACGAAAATAAAATCTATTATCGTTTTCTATTAAAAACCAAGTGTTTTGTATACAAACACAATCGCTATCATCTTATTATGTATTTCAATATGATACCTGGTAATTTAACGAAGGGTCTTTACTAGTTAAAGGATTATTTGGATCCCTACTAAAGCCAAGGACGTTCGTATTTTTAGTTATTTAAGTATTCCCCCGGAATACCAAGAGTCCTGTTTTTTTTAGAATTTGTAGAAAATAAGATTATACGCACCCATATGCTTCGTCATCGATGATGAGGAAACGAGGGTGCTAAGTGAGCTTTGCAACTAGAGTAGTACTAGTCCTCCGTCCCTGCTCCTCGAGATAAACGCAATAGCAATGAAAATATTCAGAATATTTATAATGTATTACAATTTCGGGGTTATTGGCTCGAGCTGCCGCCGGACTGTTCGTGCGGGTGGTTCCAGCATTGGTAGCCACGCGGTAGAGCAGGTCACGAAGGCGTCCGCGCACCCGCTGGAGCTACAATGTGAAGACCATCGCTGGACTGATCTAGACCAGACTAGCGACCTTTACTCGTAAATGGGTACCCGAATAATATTACTTTAAAATATAACTAATCTAAATTTAGATTTAAGGCATATTGATAATTATATTAAGTTTTAAATTTAGCTTATGCTAATTACAAATAATGATAATATTTAGAAATAGTCTCTTTGAATTCTTATTTAAAATATTGATATATATATATATATATATATATCTATACATATATTTATATGTATATATATATATATATATATATTTATATATATATATATATATATATATATATATATATATATATATATATAATAAGAATTTTGTCTTAATATGAGGCTTGAGTTTTTTTTGTACCTAAATTATGTTTTAATTGTTTAATTATATATTTTCTTTTGAGTTATTGTTTAATTATATAAGTAACGGGAAATCCAATATAATGCGTGCGTGATGTTCTAAAATGGTTTTCTGGAAATAAATAGGTTATTACTATTATTATTATTATTCATCGCCGTGGTGTGTTGGATTGATTACATGGCACATTCCCTTTGAGGCGTGTCGATGCGGAGACACGGGTTCGATTCCCGGCCGCTCATTGAGCGGGGTTGGCTGGAAAAGTTTTCTCTTATAGCAATATGTCCGCCATATGATTCAATTATGTAATTAAAATACATAAATAAATAAATAAATTTAAATTAGTTTCGAATTAAAAAAAACAATTACTCCCTTGTTTCCTTGTTGCTCCGTAATAAATTGAGAAATCCCGTTACATTTCACTTTCATGTCCATCAAAGCGAAGAAGAAAACCTACTAAAATAAAGCATTAACTCCCAAAATCAAATATCGTAACTGACGTATATCCGTCAAATCGGACACGGCATTGGAATCCAAAATTTGAATGCGGATATTCGAGAACGTGACACAAAAAAAGACAAAAAACAAACGTTATTCAAATGAAAAAGAAGCCTGAATTTCCCCCTAATTAAAACAAAAATGAAAAATTACCAAAGGTCGTTTGGTCAAAAATAACGAACATGAAATGAAATTGAGGAAATATATATTACCAAAAATGCTGAAACGGCTTTTCCAAAGATACTTTTCCTTCTGTCAACGTTCTCAATCGTTTTTTTAATACTTATGAGACAATAAACAATTTTTTTCCAAAAAATATGTTAGAATATATTATATCAGTATAAATAAAAAAAAAACAAATTATTTAAGTAAAACAGATTTCGCAAAAAGAATACACTAAACTTTTTTTTTTAATGTGATACTAATTCTACACCCAGGCTAGAAATTTCAACCCAATAAATTCTACGTCGTATGTTGAACATAAATATGCTGGAAGACAGGTGTGGTCAAAATTCGTTCGTTCATAGTATCACATATTTGACATTTTCAGATTTTGTTAAATGTATCATTAATAGTAATATAACATTAGTAACGAAAAAAATTTATGAATGTTATAATCGATACCGGTTGATTTACAAATATTATAATGGATAATCCAGTGTTCATTTATGAATTAAAAATATTTTATATTTTAAAGTTCTGTTAAATATATAATAAAATCAACAAAATTTTTTGCATATTGTAATCGACGAATAAATGTAGGTTTATCGATTACAAATATATAATATTTTATTTTATATAATACTTTTAACGAAGAAATTTTATGAATGTTATAATCATTATAATCAACAAAGCTTTTTGCATATTGTAATCGACAAATAAATGTAGGTTTATCGATTTCAAACATTTAATATTTTAAGGTCTTGTCAAATATATAACACTTTTAACGAAGAAACGTTATGAATGTTTTAATCGATAAACGGATGTTCGGTTATCGAAACATTTAATATTTTAAGATTTTGTTTTTCATATATATCATACTAATAATGAAGATGACTTATGAATGTTATAATCGATATCGATCGATTTATGAATATTATAATCGATACACAAGTATTATATTCAAACGGAAGATGTTATAAGAAATATGCTTTCTTTTAGATTTGGCCATTTTAAATGAATTTGATGAACCATGCTTCAGGCCGCCTGAAAATGAAACATCTACACACTTACGTCGTAGATGGAAAACACTACTCCAAATCTCAATTATCTAAAGTAGGGAAAAAATACAGACTGCAGATTGAGTTCTTTAGCTTTTGTTTTCTTAATTAATTGAAACGAGCTCGCTATACCTTAAAGTTCAACATTTTCTCATCGTCGTCCGAAGACTTAAAGGTAAGGTGTAGCTTTAGTTAACGAATTTCGAGAAGTGTTTGGTTTATCATTTATATTAATTTGCTCAAATATTTTACAAAACGTAGGCTTCTTATTTTCGTAAGAGGCTAATACAATTTTGATGGAATGAAAACAGTAGGGGGAGCAGAAGAAAAACTTTTAAAATAATTTACGTAAATTTTATCTTCAACGTTACCAAAACGAAGCAAACTTAAGATATAGGGCTGTGAGACTTAAATGTGAATTTTCTTCCTAAAATTGTGACTATATTTTTTAAATTTATTTTGGACACAATATAGAAAGGATTAAAACTAAAAGGTACATCCTCTTTACTTTCGTGATACATTTTCGTGACGCTGAATAAAGTTATTTATATTAACACGTTTAATGCGACTATCAATAAGTCGTCGACTTAGTGAGTTTAGTTTGAATTTGAATGATTGATGTCTATATATGTCAATGTACTGAATCCTTTCCGAATTTTTTTATATACGAAAAATAGATAAAACACGAATAAAGGTAATTGAAGAAAATAAAAAAAGTTTCCGACCATGTGGTATTCGTCAGAATCGCTCGAAGTGTATAAAGCAATGTATATAAGACAATACATATTGTTCTGCTGAGATATATCGGCGTAGTCCTACGGTTAGTATATATCATACGTAGTTCTACGGTTCAGTAGTATTCGAGATAAGTATGTATAATACAGTAGTTGTTGGTAATGACGAGTGTTACGTGTAATATTCAAATCAGAGCACTTAAAACACAAATCAATGAATATTTCGCAATTTACTTCTACAACAGTCATATGCCGTATACAATATTTCTTTGTACCTCTTACGTTAAAAAGAAAAAAAAACCAGTTGATATATATGTTTCTCAAACTAGTAGTATGAACAGAGTGATTAAATTTATAAAAACGCATCATTTTTTCCTATTTTAGGGGAAATTTTATCTATGCTGTTAAAACTTTGCAAATTTTATTAATTGACTGAAATATTTTAGTAAATAAGTAATAAAAATGCGTTAAAGAGAATTCTATTCAAGTTTTTTACTTCTTTTCTTGCTAAGTTTTAAGACTTTATGCAATATATGAATAGAAATAATTTTATATGTACGCAAAACAGTTTCGAGCATCATTCAGAACAACAATGATAACAACAAAGATATATACTACCCAAGCTTACGGCCGAACGCATGTGGCAATTACTTCTAAACAACATCTCATCCCCGCTAGACCTTCTCTTCCTTATAAGAAATTTTAATTAAAAAGCTCGCCGCCGTACCGAGTGAGACGTCACTAATTGGCACGGACGGCGCGGCATTGTTGCGTGTGACTCCCCCGCCCTGCGCCGCGCTTCATGAAGTTATGAGTCGCGACTAGGGTTACCATTTGTCATTATTTCATACAGTGAACGTTAAACACGTAAAACTTATAATGCACCCATGCAATGGATGCTTTTAAATAAATATTGTAACGGCTTAGTTAACAATTATTATGATTAAAAGAAAAGTATTTATAAATGACGCTGGCAGATTATGCCGTGATTTCTCCCTTCTAATGTATTGGTAAAAATAAAAAAAAATATCAATTTTGATCGGTTACCGACGACACAAGTTATTGCAACAATGCATAGTCATATCAATAAATCTCAAATCATGCTTGCTATATTGTATGACTTCATAAAAAATGGCGTATTTTATAAACAAGATTTTTTGATTTATTGAATATATTTGGCGTTAATTTTGTAGAAATTCATTATTGACAATTAAATGAAACTACGTGATGTAGTATTATTTATACTTTCTTTAAGTTCTTTACCACGACCTAGGTTTCGTTGTATTACAACATCTTCAGGTGGACTATTAGTAAAGATTGATCTTTGCTAATAACTCACCTGAAGATGTTGTAATACAATGAAACCTAGGTCGTGGTAAAGAAATTCAAGAAAGTAGAAATAATACTACATCACGTAGTTTCATTTAATTGTCAACAAGATTTTTGTTCTTCACACACGATAAGCTTGTGCACTCATATACTGACGACCTTTTTCCAAAACCTACTTTGCACGTGTTATTTTCCTGGAGATACTGGAGTTATAGGCTTATTATACACCAGAATGCCGGACCCTAACCAATTATAATATAAAAAAGTTTTCCGCCTATATAAACATTGTTTATAAGTAAATGATGATAAATTTAATGGCCTAGAGAAAGCATTTCAAATAGTCTTCTCTTTTTCTTTATAATAAAGTTCAATAACATTCTTCATATTTTTATTATTTTAATTATAGCTATTGATAACAAAACACTTATTAAAAACTCTTGAAGTCATATATATACATTTAAATATATATATACACACACACATGTCTATACTCTTTATAAATCATCAAATTCCATAAAAAAATCAAATATCTAGCTCGACTCTCTATACCCCCATCAATCCCTTATCAAGTCACATAGGTTCACATTTATGTGTATTGTGTAATAATAATTACTAATCCACATAATTTATCATTTATAAACGGCATAACTAAATCTTTATATAAAAATACAAAGACTCCCTAAGTAGAAACGAAATCTACTATTTGTTTTTTTAATATCTGTATTTTATAATTATTTTACAAAATGTATAATATTATACAATACCTAAAGCAATTTATGGAATAAATACCTTCGGTACTGTTAAAGACTTTTTTAAAATGAATCATCATTAGGTAATTAATCATTACTATAATTGTTATTAAACAGACAAGCTTTTCGATTTAGCTTGTAAACACACACAATTTAAAAAAAATGCAACTTACACAGTTATTTAAATGTTTCAATATTGCATTAGTTTGTATGTATATATTAAAGACAGGAAATTGGATTAATAAATTAAAAAGTTATTGAATGGTAACCCTAGCCGCTGCGAGCAATTAAAGTTTGCTTGCGGACAACGGTGGAGTGAGTGCCGTCGACACGGCGGACGCCCGCCTGCAAACGTCAAGCAGATGTCATTACTGTGCGACGAAGAATGCCTACCCACAACTTATCCATCGCGTCGACCCAAGTCATACATTTTATCCATCTCGTCGACTTCATGAAGTAGCCGCTCAAGCCACTTAGCGTACTGATCAATAATTATGACAGTGTTTTGGTAAGGATCAATCACTCAACTTTTTGGGCCTTGATTTTTTTACCACTAAATTTCCTGTATCGCTGTATCTTACTGCCCATGTATAATCTTGAAAATATAAATTTTAATCTATACTACAATAAAATTGTATCGTGATACGTCTGCACATTCAAGGTATCTTTGAAAACGTACTTAAAATCGACTATTTAAAGCGTTCACAATATCATCCATTCATACTATAGCGATAAGAAAAAACGAGCAAGCCAGACAGTATATCTACCTCCCTTTCTCATATAGCGGCATCTCTCTCTGCTGGTCGTTCAAGATGGATAATGTGTAATGCGCTTTATAAACAATTTTATTGAAACTATATTTCTTTAAAATTATCTTTGTTTACTTTAACGTAACTACAAGTACTTAACGGATCTTTACCAGAATTTTAACCGTTTTGGGATACAGATTACGCTATTAACTTGGGACGGGGCAGAAGGATAAAACCTATTTAAGGTATTAAAACACACTATTATGATAGGTACATTAAAACGCTAAATTAACTACACCAGAGTTTTATATTATATGAAAGTTTGGTGTTCAAGTAAAAAACTGAGGGCATCCATTATAAAAAGAGATATATAAAAGGGGGTTGAGCAAGATACTAACATTTTGATAACACTCATAATTTTATGAGGAAATAAACTGAAAGCAAATTACGAGGAAAAGCTATCGTTTAAATAAAATGAAAACGATGAATGTTGGTTGCTAAAAAGCACAAATACCTGAGCCGGAATTAATTATTATGGTTTCAGGTTGCTTCTCGTCCCGGATCCTATAATAATATTTGTCGAACTAGATGATTTCGTATGGGCGGTTCGTCGAACTCAAAGATTTCATATTCCGAGTAACAAATAACAATTGATGTTTGTGAATTTATCTACTTAGTTAAAACAATCTGATTAAATTAATTCTGCAGACGAAATGTTTACTTTTAATGTGACGCTTGAAATAGTGTTCCCAATTAAACGGTTCCTTTGAACTTTGCTATTATAAAATAAATTGACAATTTAATTAGAGACGAGCTTTGGTTTTCTTCATTATATTACTTAACATACTTAGATCTCTTGTCCTTATTTTAGATGCTACGAAAATAGGTCGCGTATTTTTCAATATTGCGTGAATCCAGTTACTACTGTTTCGCTGAACTTAAAAGGCAATAGACAATAAAGCGATATCTTTTCACTCCCAAAGGAATACATCAAACACACCAAATCGGGAGAAAATATTGGTTATGTCCACCAATATTAGCTGGGGATACTAGAATCAATCGAACAGTCCTTTGACCTTAGCTTTCAGCAATCAATTACCTTCAAAAGTTTGAGCAGTCAATTATTTACACAATGTTCAGCCACGCCTTTTTGCAATAAATTACTTTCAAACTTTGGATTGAAGCTTGGTTTCTCCGTTATATAACTTCCATTGATAGTTTTACTGTCCTTAATTACGAAGCAGGTCTACAGGTACCGGCAGCAATAATCAGCACGTGATGTGTGTGCTAGACGAAGCATACAGTAGACATTTCGCACACATTTTTACGTCTATTCTAATTTATTACCAATAATAAAAGATGAAACAATTGAATGACCACACTTATTAATGATACATGCCATAACTATATCTGGGTATATACATATGCCATAACCTTAAAAGAGAACAATTTAAAAATTACTCAAGGTAAAAATACAGACAAGATTAAAAAACATTTCATTGTTCAGAAATGTAAAACGCCTTCAGAATTACATCATTCACATCAAAAAGAGTGCATTCACTTTAATATTAAAAGGGGACAGGATCAGATTCAAACACGATAGCATTTTGTGGTAGGCTAATTTTAGTCATAAGTAAACAACTAATTCAGAATGTACTACAATTTAGAGATACATTACACCTATATAATCCAGGTAATTTTAAGGTAGAAACCAGTTATTACTCTAATTCACAACAGTTTAATTTATAGGAGAAACACTTGTAAGTACACGTTTTACGGGGCAGCCTTATTAACATTTAACTACCTGAAATTCTAAATCATGAAAATAAAATAAAAATAGACCCAGACTAAGAGAATTCTGACATTCCCAAACATATCTATCAAAACATTTAGTTGGGAAATTTTGAAGAATCAAGAAGCACTTTCTTGAGACAGACCACAGTCATATTACAACTACTATAACACATTAAAGTTCAGTTGCTACTTCTGGACTTGGTAGATATAATGCTGACGACGCATTTTATAAAGATGCTGATATCGAACTCATTTCTGTAGAATTTCCATAAATCATGTTTGCTTCTCTCTGTCTTTGCTGACAGCACAGGTTTGTAAATGCACACTACAAACAACTTAGTTCTAAGCTTAATCGCTCGTTTAATATACTACACTAATTTTTTTACCTATTTCACTTTTAAATATTGTTGATATCATTTCTAAGACAAATATTTAATCAATTCCAGATAATTTGCAACTATGATATACATAAACCCTCGACAAGATATCTTGTAGAGGAAAGAAGGTGAAATACGTTTATTTGTCACAAGTCATGACTAATATGGACTTCCTAGCACTATAAATATTTGACAAAGCCTAATATAATTAAACAGAACAAACGTCTGCATAGATATATGAATATCTCAAAAACTACAACATCAAGGTGAGGAAAGAAGACGTCCTGCAACCTTTACGTAGGATTCTAAAAAATACCTGTAATCTTTACGTAGGATTCTAAAAATTACCTATAACCTTTACGTGGGATTCTAAAAATTACCTATAATCTTTACGTGGGATTCTAAAAATTACCTATAATCTTTACGTGGGATTCTAAAAATTACCTATAATCTTTACGTAGGATTCTAAAAATTACCTATAATCTTTACGTAGGATTCTAAAAATTACCTATAATCTTTACGTGGGATTATAAAAATTACCTATAATCTTTACGTAGGATTCTAAAAATTACCTATAATCTTTACGTGGGATTCTAAAAATTACCTATAATCTTTACGTGGGATTCTAAAAATTACCTATAATCTTTACGTAGGATTCTAAAAATTACCTATAATCTTTACGTGGGATTATAAAAATTACCTATAATCTTTACATGGGTTTCTAAAAATTACCTATAATCTTTATGTGGGATTCTAAAAATTACCCACAACCTTTACATAGGCTTCTAAAAACATTGCTTTTTTTCATATGAATATTTTCGGAAATAAGGCAGGATGGGGATATATATTTTTTGCATGTTTTATATCTCTCACACATACTACGTAAAATTATAATAAATTATAAAAAATGTTGGGACCCTTATAATTAGCCTTTTCAAATAAGACCCCCATAAAATATATGAACTTTTTTCGATTACTTATTTGATTACCCATTTAAGTTTCTAAGTCAAACCTAAAATAATTAAAATGTGTTTCGAAGAAAAGCGGTAGTGACCATAATACAGTGAAAGCAACATGATCTTAATAACGACAAAAACAATTTTCATCGTAATAATATTTAATGTTTCTAATTCTTGCAAAAAAAGATTCACTCACTAACTTTCTGAACGTGTTAGTTGAATAGGTAAAAGAAAAGTAAAAATCGGGAAAGCGCAGCAGTGGAAGCCGAAATAAGCAGGAGACAAGTCAAGTAGGGCTCTAGCAGGCGGCGACATCCGGCTGAGAGCTCTGTCTTTTCAAAGCCTTATTTATTACTTCCCACTTCCTTCCCTGTTTCATCTGACGACATCTATTTCGATTTCGTGGCTTGTGACGTAAACGGACTTAGAGAAAATTACTGTTTTGTCTCTTTAAATTGTTACATTGGTCTGCTAATATTTGAGTCGAGTTAGTCGAGTAGTTACGTTAAACTTAAGCGAAATAAGCTATTAATATTAAATTTATACATAGATTCATAATCTAGATATTAAGTATCCTAACAAAATGTTTACCTTTTAAAATGTGTTTTAGACAAAATTTTTCTTCATTACCGCTAGACTATTAACAAATATTTCACTGTAGAAATTTTTGTAGAAGACTAAACGAAAAATATTTCGATAAAATGTTAACCACATGAAGGTTCATGTCATATATAATATCTTAAAAATGGATAAACATCTCACTAGAAAGTCACAAAAATAATACGAATGAGGACACAGGCAACTGCTAAAATCCACCTTAAGAAAAATTAAATATGTTTAGATAGTTCGGCCGCGAAAAATGTATAAAAAATAAATACAACAAACGTAAAAAGAAAAAGGCAAAAAATATGGGTTAAATATAATGAAAATTATATAAAAGAAGATAATAAAAGTACAAGTCACAAAAGAGAAAAAAACATGTATGAAAGTAAATAAGATGCTCTTCGTAGCAAAGCAATATTTTATGTTATACCCTCTTCCTCGTTAGAAGAGGGTATAAAATAAAATATTATACACAAATGTAGAAAAAAAGGCGTAGAAAAAGTGATGCTTTCAACCACTCGTGCTACAATATTGTGACACTATCCAGCTTCTCAACACACAGAAAAATTCGAATACATTTTTAAGTCACAAAAGAGAAAAAAACATGTATGAAAGTAAATAAAATGCTCTTCGTAGCAAAGCAATATTTTATTTTATACCCTCTTCCTCGTTAGAAGAGGGTACAAAATAAAATATTATACATAAATGTTGAAAAAAAGGTGTAGAAAAAGTGATGATTTCAACCACTCGTGCTACAATATTGTGACACTATCAAGCTTCTGACCACACAGAAAAATTCGAATATATTTTCAAGAGTTTTCCAAAAAATGAAACGAACATTCATTACATGAAATATCTGCTATTAATCAACGTCATGAAAGAAATTATATTTAGAGAAAAGAATACATTTCTTTAAAAATAAAACATATAAATGCTGGTAAACCTAAGATGCATATGATGGGCCTCCCATATTTACAAAATTTCATGAAATCACAGAAGTATGAGAATCGATATAATAAACATATTTAAAAAAAAACAATTACATTAAAGAAAGCAGTTAACTTAGTGCAATGAAAGAAATAGAATTTTACTACCTAGAGATGGAAAAACATTTTCTTTATTAATATATTTTCAGTTTCTAACGAAAATCTAACTACCCTATCCCTCTCAATTTCTTTTAAAAACTTCCATCTTACTTTCTACTACTGTGTCCAACATTAAACATTTTCGCTTCGCATATCAATAAAGATAATTGTTTTCCAGATTTTACTTTCCCATCGAAACTTTTTTAATTCATCTAAATATAACTAACGTCTATTTTTATAGTACTTCACATCACAAATTAGTTTTTAAACTTTTTCTAATATCGATAAATTTTTTAAAATAATAGAGGAAAAACTTTCACCTGGCCTTTTTAAAGAAGGAAGGAAAAACCACTCAACTGGTTTTTCCTGTTTTTGTTTCCAACCCTATTCAAGCGATAAGTATCTCATATAAATTACCTCTACTTTAATTATAGAAATGCCACCATAGTTTTTTCCATAAACTTTTAGTTCTAATATGCTCCATATTTTTCGATGTGAATAAAAACAAAAAAACTCCACCATGCCATATGTTACCACTCCACCATTTCGTACGTTAATTCTTATATAAATAAATAATCCTATTGTGTGCAAAACCTTCCGTGACACGCATGAGCGATATATGAAAACAATAGCATCACATTCCCACAAATAATACACACACAAAGCCACTAAATCCTCCAAAATAATATTCGTATCATGAACAATTCACTCGAATCGAGAGTAAAAATATAGTCGGGAGGGGCACCTGAATTCGGTGCAATAAACAAAGAGGCGAACGTGTCACGAATAAAACGCCGTGCCGCCCGCCCTCGCGCGCCATCCGCCTAGACAACGGTTGAATCATGGCTACGGCGGAACTTCTCAAGCTCTAACTGTTATTAGGGAGTGCGAGTTAGTGATACCACGTGAGAAGGGCTTAATGACCATTCACGATGAGACGCGACAAAGTGGTATGTGCATAAATTCAAACTAGCTAAAATTAAAACGGAAGTAGGTTTGAATTAACTGAATTTTACGTCCGTAAATTGTCGAGCAAATAAATATATCCATAGCAAATTAGGAAAACTATCGAAGTGAATCATTAAAATTAATACTATCGTATTAATAAAGTAGTCTTACCTAGGATCATAACAAAGTTGCCTATTTGCTTGTTGCGCTAAATATGTTAATGTTTCATCGTGCAAAAACATAAAACTGACAATTGATTCTATTTTTTATGAATAGTCATTTTAATATAACTAGCATATTACTAATTTATAGAATGCATATCTTGGAAACGTTTTTGTTTGGAATATTAACAACGATATATAAATAAACGTGAAAAAATAATTTAAAAACTAAAACCAAAAAAAGGAATCAACGATGAGGACAACACCCACTTGAGCAGTTTTTTTTCTTTGACTTAAATAACAATCCGCACTTTGTTAATAAATTAAATAACAAACAAGACCACAAAATTTTAAATCGGTTTCCAAAAAAGGCAAAGAATTTTCAAAGCATAATGAACATTTCACAATTTGAACTCAAGATCCAATTTAATAAACTTTTTAGAACACATATTTCCGGAAAAAAATTTTTAACCGTTTGAAAACATTTTTTACCAAATAGTGAAAAGATAAGCATATTGATTGATTAAAAAATATTTGAAGATTTAAATAAACTTCAAAATAGGCAAAAACTTGGTGTTGGAAACGGTTTTGCTTCAAATACAAAATTGTTATTATAAGCCTAAAAGCGCAGAACGTTTTTACAAAAGAAAATATTTACTTTAGAAAAAAATTACCTTAAATTATAAATTTTCATGACAGAAAACATAATATATTACTCACTCACGAGATCATGCTTACCACGACGGTAACAGCACAGCTATGAGACCAATGCTTACCTGAAACAATATAAAATAAAAGCAAGGTTAATTGAAAGTCAAATAATAATTATGGTTTAATTAAAATGCCCTTTATTTTAAAATAATGTATCAAAAAAAACATTCCCGTTTAAATCAATTTTTTCTTGCCTTCTTTAAATAATTTCTACAGTCAATATAATATATGGCAAACAAGGATTCTTCGAGCAGATAGAATTTAAGTTTAAGATATAAATGGCACATTAATGAAAAGTGAAAAAAAAGATTTCCTATATTTTCCCCGCTTACAATGACTAGATGATGAGTCACTGAACGGTATAGTAAAGTAAAACAAGAATGGGAACGTACAAAGGCATACATACTTATTATGAACAATACAAATTTTTTGACTGTTTTAAAATGCAAGATAATATTTTCAGACCTTCAATTCTTGCAGAATAAGCGTCGATAAACGCGGGGTGCAAATTTACCAGCACACCTGAACTGCTATCAGATTCTTGTATCAAATTGGATTGACCGTTAAATAAAAAAAAATACACCTATGCACATAATATGATTTTTAAAAACATAGTTTGAAATCTAATCTTACTGAAAATTTTTCGCCATTTTTTGCGCATATAGTTAAAATTATTAAAAAATAATACCTTTTCTTTGCAATCATCATTCCATCCAGAACAATCGTTATTAGGTTTTTTCACTCTCAAATGATCTCTACTTAAACTGCTGCTGGTGCAAGGTTCGGTTATGACAACAGTTAAATCAGTTTTATCGTATGCTTCCGTAAAATCATCAAAGCTATTAGAAAAACTAGGTGGTGGTTTAATGATATGCTCATCATTATCGATGTCGCTCGATATAAATTCGTTGCAGTAGTTTTCGACTATAATATTATTTGCAATTCTGACTTCAGGTACTGACTGCTCAATTTGTTCGGTCACAGTTTTCGATTTAAAGCAGCTTGTTGATATTCTTTCAACAACAGCTTTAATTCTTGTATCGTTGCTATCTTCGGTGTCCTCGTTATAAATGTAATCTTTTTTCGATTTACTTTTACAGGATTTCACTTTCTTCTTCTTTCCTTGGGTGCAACGCTGAGAAGAACTAGCGCTACTAGACTTTTGTGAGCGACTCTCATCGCTGGACGTAAGACTGTCGCAGCAAACTGGGTTAACAAGTATTTTGGTCGATTTAGCTTTTTCTTCTATTTTTCTCAAATTAAGTAGGGTTCTAGGTGACTTATGATACATTAGAATTGGTGATGATGCTTCTGGACTATATTCTTTGGTCGATTCTTCATTGGTCTGCTGGGGTTTCGGTAACGGTTTTGGAGGTTTGCTCGATTTCAGCGTCCTAGGCCTGTGATGTCTCCGCAGGTTAGTACCCAGCGGGCCCACGTTGGTCGGTGGGCCACCCTTATACAGAGTGGTTTCCGCCGGTTGACAAACACACGCAAGCATTATTCTAAACGTTTTTGATACAATGATGAAAAGTTTTACACATGTTTATGGGTTCAAACACTCGTGGGTGAATTTTATTCGTTGCAAACTATACAAATTAACTACGAAATACAACGACTCAACTTTAAACATTTTTCTGGTGATCGGTTCAAATTCTGAAATATATAAACAAAATTATAAATTTGTTTGTAGGTAGTTTTAACAAAGATGTTTTGCTTTTAAGTATATTTTGTCTTATAAGATTTCTGTTCTTGGACATCTCTGGTAACATAAAGACATAAAGCATTCGACATACGATCTTCCGTTCACTTAGCAACTTAATTTCGGCAAGTAAAGAAGAGTACCGATTGTTCTTTCTTCATGATTTGCACGCAATATGTGCACAAAGATGAGTGAAAGTCTTTTCTCTTATGACACAGTCAAGCATTGGTTTAAAACAGCCTAAGAAGGATATTTTCATCTCTGAGATAATCCTCGTTCAGCGCGATCTCCTACATTGAAATTGGAATAACTAAAGCCTTCTAAAACGGACCCAAAGTTAAGTTCATATTAAAAAGCAGAAGTACTCTTAAGCTATAATACTGCAACAAAAAAACAACTTCATTGGTGACGAACTTAGATGGTGGGTTCATTAGTTATCTATGTCAAATTTAGTTATTTCTAATTGGTGTGAGAGAATTTGACTAAACTGTCAGAAATGTTTAGGATATCAATTCTTAGCCATAGTTATTGTCAAATTATGCTTACGTATTTTTATTTCTTAATGATTTAACTTAATTCTGTCAACACTTTTTAAATTTTTTTAAAAGTTTAAATAGGATAGTAACATTCTAACTATATTGTATTTTAAAAATACTGAGTCGTTCTAAGGAATTCATCTCCCTATTTTACGCGTTTACCTCCCGTTAAAATGCCACTGCCACAACTTACGATCCAAGCACACTTCATTTGCATTCTTCAAAGGGACATAATCCTTCACTCTAGCGCTCGCGTAGTTAAATCCTCTCATACTGGTCTTTTTCGTGACCTTTTAGTTATATTTAAACTTAAACGCCAGAAGTAAAGCACTGAAAAGTAATAAATTATTCACACATTATTCATTGAACTAATCTTCTTGAAGATAGTGTTTGTAATTTCGCATCGTTGAAGTGTTTAAAGAGAGCCATGAAAGATAAACTACGATGGAAAAATGTACTAAATTACTGTTAATTTTGACTTTCATCTGTTTAATTTAAAGTAAATTATGCTACAATGTTTAGTTTCATTTCGGAATTTTTTCATAAACTGAATATTAAATTTTTTTAATTACGATAATGCCTTCAAAAAGTGAGTATAAGTAGACATTATTATTAAATGAACGGAAATTCTTCTTACAGAAGTAAGTCCTGTAAAATTTAATAAAGGACTAACTAATAAAATTATACACCAACGTAGATATGAATATTATAAAGTTGGTATTAATTTACTCGTAGTATATAAACAATACTGACTTTGTAGTTTAAACAAATTCATTTTGCATCATTTAAAGTTACCATACGGAGCGTGATGTAGCTTTTCACTTGCATATTTTGAGAATACCATAATTTTATAAATACATATGAGTAACAAAGTAAAAACGTATGTATTATTCATAAAGGTGATTTTGTACATTAAACTGAATATATTTAAAGCATGTTTCTCCAAAAAAGGTAATTTTTTTTCGATGGAATCGCAACTTTGACCGCTGTTTTTTTTCAGGAAATATTGAGAATTATTATATGGACTTTATTTCATTCTTACTGTTTTCCACTCATTTCGATCTCTGGAATGAATAAAAGATAAGTTCTTTTATTAGACTTGTGTGAATAAAAGACAAGTTCTTTTATTAGACGTGTGTGAATAAAAGACAATTTCTATTAATAGACTTGTGTGAATTAAAGACAAGTTCTTTTATTATATTTGTGTGAATAAAAGACAAGTTCTTTTATTAGATTTGTGTGAATAAAAAACAAGTTCTTTTATTAGATTTGTGTGAATAAAAAACAAGTTCTTTTGTTAGACTTGTGTGAATAAAAGACAAGTTCTTTTATTAGACTTGTGTGAATAAAAGACAAGTTCTTTTATTAGACTTGTGTGAATAAAAGACAAGATCTTTTATTAGACTTGTGTGAATAAAAGACAAGATCTTTTATTAGACTTGTGTGAATAAAAGAAAAGATCTTTTATTAGACTTGTGTGAATAAAAGACAAGTTCTTTTATTAGACTTGTGAGTAAGTTTGTTTAAAGCATCAATTCAATGTTTAATAATTTCTATATTTTGATAAACGATAAGTTAATCGATTCGTTTAACATTCTTCTCTTAATTTTTTTTTAAATTTTAAATTATAAGCAATGAATTACATTATAAGTTTCCATAAATGAGAGGTCAACTCTTTGTACTAGGCAAAATATATTAACGAAATCGAGTTTAGTTAAGAATTTTTATCAACGTGAGTACCATTTAAGGGCATGTAGCGCTATCTGTTCGCTAGTTATAATTATTTCATTTGGATTAAAATTGAATATAAAAGTAACGCACATTATTGCTCATACATCAGTACGTTGTTTTCGCAACAATAACTATACTGCACACTTAGCTTTAAGCTGAGTGGGATGGAAGCTCTATTACCTTTCTATGCTGTTAACCCGCGGTTCAAAAATTATTACTCACAGCTGTATTCATCTCCCAATTTCTAGTTTTGCCATATAATGTTTTATTGTATTTTATCACAAATGCTCCATATTACTCTGTTTTACTCTGCCTTACTCAAGGTATTATCGCTAAACTGAAAGTAGAGCAAGGATTTTATGGGAAAAAATAACTAAGCTAAAAACAAGTCTAAAACTATTCGTTTTTTCAACAGCATAACAGCTAGTAATAAGTACAAAATAACAAGGATTATTTATCCATTGATAAAGAGTATTTCGAACTATAATGTCTGCGTGGAAGGGACCACTGATTTTCGCTGCATATTTTATAAATTAAGGGCCGTAGAGGCACCCCTAGGGAACTCAACAAGTTCTATTACAAAAAACGCTAAAACGAACGAAGAATATTTAACGCACAATACAAATGCGCATTAAGGACCCGTGGACAATCCCGTTTCTTCTCTGTTCAACCCTGAGAGCATAAATATAATTTCCCCTCGAGTGGCTCCCGAGAGGGTATCGACAAAAATAGTCAGTGCCGATAGCAATCTGCAAGAGGCTTTGGCGCGCCGTAATTACGCCGCTATAATAACAACAGTCCGCGCTTGGAAAAGCCGCTATCGAAAAATGCTCCGATCTTGGGATTTTCCTATTAACTTCGTTACTACGGCATGTTGTGTGATTGCACGAAAGTTCTGTTGCGTTGCGTGACGCGAGAGCGAAATGTGGTTCTGTATTTTCGGCGCCTTTGTGTCCGAGGTGGCATAAAATACATGGTTAATTTAATTACAACGCCATTAATTAACTGATCTTCGTTAAGACGCCTTTTTAATAAAAGTTTTGGCAATATTACAGTTGTATATATATATATATATATATATATATATATATATATATATATATATATATATATATATACTTTATACAGTAGTTCTAAATTTAACTTATATATATATATATATATACTTTACGTAATAATTCGATAAGTATGAAAAAAAAACATATTTTTTATACTGCAGCTTTAAAAAGATAAAATCGAGCTGATACAGTACTTTATTTCCCTTTGTCTGCAGAACAATACAAAAATATAATTTATTTTTAGAGTTCTGTACATCGAAAGTAAAAAAACAACCCTTTAAGATCACACGTGTCTGTCACAGTCGTTTTTCTCAGAAACTGCTTGACGCAGAAACTTAAAATTTGTAAATATATTAATCTGACTACCCTATTGACCTATATATTAATCTGAACACCCAACAATAAAAAATTATTATACAGATTTATTAGGAGACAAACGAAGTATTTGAAACTATTTTTTTGGAGTTTACTCGTTAAGAATTGATTTTCATATATAACACCCGGTCTGAAATTTTATGAGGAGTGAAGAATGAAGTTTATAGGGTGCGAAGTTCAGAACATTAAAAAAAGTGTAAGCGTTTGGTTCTGATTGTACTTAGTTCAGAGCGTTAAAAAAGTAACCGTTAGATGGCCTCTCCGCCCAATATTTCTGTGTATCTTTAGAATGAGATATCCATGTTTATTTGGCATTTTCTTATGACGTAATTGCAATGACAGAGTGTGACACACATAGTTTACAATCGTTTGCTTAAATCAAGATGTAATCATGGTTATAGTTTGTAATAGATCATATAAAAATGTCATTATGTGTGAATATTTGGTGTCTTCTAACTTACAAAATTAAAAAGCCTCTTTTAATTTTAACTTCTTAGTCTGATGTTACTAAATGTTTTTAATTTTGTTGTATAAATTTAATCTTGTTCATTTGTGTTTTATTTGAAAATAATTATATAATCAGCATTTTGTTATTAAAGAATTTTCCATTTACATTTAATGATATTGATATTTATATAAAGTGTTACCTATTTTATATATTCCAAGACAATCTTATTTAAGGAGTAAACTCCAGTCGTGCGTCGGTGCTGACATGCACAATTTTTATAAAGACTTATAAATATGTTTTTCATTTTTGGTAGTATATTTTTACCGAGATATCCTGAAAATTATATTCCCATCCCATTCTTTCCGAGACTCCTCAACCTAAAATAATGACAAATAGGGTTTTTAGAAGTCTACGTATTTGTTGTAGGAAAACTATAGCGATTATCGTAGACCTTATAAGTTTTTATATATACACTTTGTTGTAACGCCTGTGAAAGATACAGTAGGCAATATATTTACAGTGTGAAAAATTAATATTCGTTAAGAGCCTAATAGAAATACTATGTACCCTTAAATGTTCTTAAGTGCCTAAATACTCGCAGCGTGACTTCTACTCGTGAATGACAGATTTTAAATTTAAGATATCAAGATGATGTTTAGGCGTATTACACGCCAAAAATCCTTAGTAATGTTTAGGCGTATTACACGCCAAAACTCCTAAGTAATGTTTAGTCGTATTACACGCAAAAGTTCCTTGATGATGTTTAGGCGTATTACACGCAAAAGTTCCTTGGTGATGTTTAGGCGTATTACACGTCAAAAATCCTTAGTAATGTTTAGGCGTATTACACGCCAAAACTCCTAAGTAATGTTTAGTCGTATTACACGCAAAAGTTCCTTGATGACGTTTAGGCGTATTACACGCAAAAGTTCCTTGGTGATGTTTAGGCGTATTACACGCTAAAGCTCTTAAAGCGTGAGTCATAATTTGGTTTTCTAAACTTCTATTCTTAGGTATAATGCCATTAACCGTAAAAACGGATAACCAAATCATGATTGTACACAATTAAAGAAGCTAATGGTAATAATACCTGTTTTATTTATCACTTTCCTTAAAAGCCCGCAGTTTCGCAACTCTTTGTCTAAGTTTCTAATGGAAGTAAAATCTGAACAGACGCAATTTTATATAGCTCAAGGTTCGGGTACTAAAACCGTTATGCAACTTTAACAGGCATATTCCTTTTAGAAGAAGGTAATGTAACACCACTTAGCTCTTAAGAAAACTATAACTAATACACGGAAGGATAACTGGAGCGTGTCGCACGTAACTCTGCGCAGCGCGTGATTGAATCTCTAAATTACGCGACTTTGACAGGCGTATTCCTTTTAGAAGTAGATAATCTAACTCCACTTAGCTCTTAAGAAAACTATAACTAATACACGGAAGGATAATTGGAGCGTGGCGCACGGCATTCTGCGCAGCGCGTGATTGAATCTCTAAATTACTCGACTTTGACAGGCGTATTCCTTTTAGAAGTAGATAATCTAACTCCACTTAGCTCTTAAGAAAACTATAACTAATACACGGAAGGATAATTGGAGCGTGTCGCATGGCACTCTGCGCAACGCGTGATTGAATCTCTAAATTACGCGACTTTGACAGGCGTATTCCTTTTAGAGGTAGATAATCTAACTCCACTTAGCTCTTAAGAAAACTATAACTAATACACGGAAGGATAACTGGAGCGTGTCGCACGGCACTCTGCGCAGCGCGTGATTGAATCTCTAAATTACGCGACTTTGACAGGCGTATTCCTTTTAGAGGTAGATAATCTAACTCCACTTAGCTCTTAAGAAAACTATAACTAATACACGGAAGGATAACTGGAGCGTGTCACACGGCTGCGCAGCGCGTGATTGAATCTCTAAATTATGCGACTTTAACACGCGTATTCCTTTTAGAGGAAGATAATCTAACTCCACTTTGCTCTTAAGAAAACTATAACTAATACACGGAAGGATAACTGGAGCGTGTCGCACGGCTGCGCAGCGCGTGATTGAATCTCTAAATTATGCGACTTTAACACGCGTATTCCTTTTAGAGGAAGATAATCTAACTCCACTTAGCTCTTAAGAAAACTATAACTAATACACGGAAGGATAACTGGAGCGTGTCGCACGGCTGCGCAGCGCGTGATTGAATCTCTAAATTATGCGACTTTAACACGCGTATTCCTTTTAGAGGAAGATAATCTAACTCCACTTAGCTCTTAAGAAAACTATAACTAATACACGGAAGGACAACTGGAGCGTGTCGCACGGCACTCTGCGCAGCGCGTGATTGAATCTCTAAATTATTTACGAGTCGAACATTGGGCGGGCGGGCTTAATTGAGATGTCAGTACGAGTGACAGTCATGTTTTAAACGTTCGTCAGTAACCCATATACATATATATTTGCATACCTACATTCACAGATACTTATATATGTTTTAATTATATTATTGTTACATATTTAGTTACATTTTGAGTATGGTTAGTTTATATTCATAAATGCCTTCGGAAAAAGCTTTTTAGGGTACCGTAGCCAATTCTCTTATAGTTTCGACATTTCCATCAGAATGTTATAGCTATTTTACTCGCAGACTTATTAGTGCTACAAAGCCGGAATTTATTATGATATATAACGACCACAAATTTATGTAAAGTGGAAATTATTTTCCTTTACACACCCCATTGTGTAAAGTATTGTAGAGTAGGTTTTTTAAAAATATTGGGGGTAATCACAAATGATGTTTCGATAAAGGAAACTATATATTAAGCTTTAAATTGATCAGTTTTGTTAGAGTTGCGTGTCCCCACACCCAACCAACTAAACCGATGTTTATATATATATATATATATATATATATATATATATATATATATATATATATATATATATATATCTGAAAGTATTCACAATAATAGTATATATAACGAAATTAAATGGAAAATCATCACAGCTAAATAGGCTCTCCTAGTTACCGAGAAATAGTCGACCAACTTATGACATGTAGTTGGGTCCGTAAGAAGCTCTGAAAATCCATAAATGTGATGTAACTCAACCCCAAAAATAACTTAAGTGCCTAAATATGTACGGAACTCTCGTAATGCGAGTTCTATTCATACTTGACAACTTTTTTAAGTTTGAAGGAGAAAAAAATTTGAAACAAAAATATTGCTCTTCTCAAAGCCAATAAAAAATGTTATACTTCTTAAAAAAACCTTGTATAATTTTTTATTCAAATACATTCATAGTTTTATCGATGTTCTATATATTTTCTAGAAATAAATTAAAAATTTTCTCTTTAATCAATAAAAAATCTAAAAGCCAATGAAAAAAAATTAAACTTGTTAAAAAAGTACCTTCTGTAATTCTTTATTCAAACATATTCATTCTTTTATCGATATTCCATATACTTTCCAAAAATAAATTAAAAATTTTCTCTCTAACCAATAAGAAATCTAAAAGCCAATAAGAAATTAAACTTGTTAAAAAACTGCCTTCTGTAATTCTTTATTCAAATATATTCATTATTTTATCGACATTCCATATACTTACTAAAAATAAATTTAAAATTTTCTCTCTAACCAATAAGAAATCTAAAAGCCAATAAAAAATTAAACTTGTTAAAAAAGTACCTTCTATAATTCTTTATTCAAACATATTCATTATTTTATCGATATTCCATATACTTTCTAAAAATAAATATAAAATTGTCCACCTCTCTAAACATGTTGTTTGCAAAACAACCCTAAATTATTATTCAAATACATTTTCTGCACGCCATTTCGCCACCTACACGGCACTTATTCTTGTATTATTTACATTAAACCCTCAAGTTTATTTATTTTTAGTCTTACATCACAATCTACGTTGAAATCGATTTCAAAATTTTATCTCCTTTTTATTATATTCTATTTATAATAAAATTATTTCTATTTACAAAAAAAAATTAAGTTCGTTTCGTTAAGCCACGAATAAACAAGTACGACTCTCTCCGCACTTACGTGCAAATTCGTGTCTTGGAGCCATAGACGAGGCACGACGGAAATTAGGCTCAAAGCGATTAAAGTGAGAGGGTATAATTAGAGATGCGACAACCACACAGTGCCACCCCCACAGCTTACGACACCGCCCGCCTAATGTACATAATACTCTGTACTAGTGAATATTACCTGCTGACTGCCTCTACCGCACCTGTATGATAACGACTGAAACCGAAATAAACTATAACGGTTTGTTCAATGAAATTTCAGTTCGTGCCAACTAAAAGTTTGCTCAAATATAAACTAAAAGATAAAAAAAATTATCTAAATTTATGAGCAGCACAGGGATGATTAGACATTTGATACAGAAATTTGTATAAAATACTTGAGGTTGTTGTTAGTTTAGTCGTTGTGCAGAGAGATTTGTAGTCTATATATATAAACTTAAATTATATGATCTGACAATTTAATACTACAGTAGATCTTGATAACTCAAACTTCGTTAACATAAATACCTCTATAAATTAATAAAGTTGTCTGTTGTCTTGCCTCGGTCCCTGAAGCCTTCTTTTCTCGGGAGAAATTTTATGTCTCGTTTTGCTCTTGTTGGCAACATGCGTTATTGTTTATGTCAAAATTCCTTTGAAGCTCTATCGAGATCATTGTAGTAATTAAAATCCCTCACTAAATAAAAATATGGATCGCTAAACCCGTCTTAATTTAAACACTCTCTAAGTTAACAACTCTATAATTCAAACTTATTAATGTTTCCCTAGAACTTAAGTTAAAATTCTATATTAACTTACACCTGCCGAATATGCGATTTTTCTAGACTTTTCAGTTCTAAAACTGCTCCTAATTATCACATGGCAATAATTCATATGGATCTATTGTATTTTATGTTTATGACAGCACAAACATGGTAAAAACTGGATAGTTTCCGTGTTTAGCATAATTATATTTAGAGAATTGGGAGAATACGAGAATATTCATGAGATACCTAGAGGGTCAACAAACTTTTGAATTGAAATGTTAACAATACGGAGACTGAGACCTTTTCACCGAGTTACAGCATAACAGAAACCAGGATGTCATGTTTTGCTTGGTCATTGTAGTGGAAGAAAACAATTTGGAAGTAACTATGTTGACAGTAGCTAGCTTTTAGTAGGAATGTAAGTTCATTTAAAAATCTTATTAAATCTTAAGAGTATCGTTATATATGGAAAAATATCTCATCTTTGTGTACTATTTTAGTTAGACATATACGTATTTTTCGTAATATTAATGACGTATTCATCTAAACGTTTCTTATTTCATTTATGTATTATCAAATTCGAAAATGAAGAACAAACTCTTCATGATTCAATAACACGCACTAAGTTGGCGGGAAGCGTAAAAGATAATCATCTGTTTCATTCTTACTCGTTCCATTTGTACAAGAGACACAACTGATCAAAGCATAGTTATAGATATTTTGTATAGTAAAGTGATAAAATTATCACTTCCACTACCTGCTGTGAAACTCGCTTTGGTTTGTCTATGATAATGGGACTCGTAAGATAGTAAGTTCCATAAGTCGCAAGACAGTCGTTCCATGATAGTAAGTTATGAATTATCGTTATTGTCGAAAAGAAATTCGGCGTTTCCATTCCGTTACCTGTCTTTAAATGGTGAGTTTCTGTGGATCGGTTAAGGTATATAAAAAAGACACAATAAGAATCGCAACAGCAGGTCCAATTGTTGGGGTACTAGAATTGTTATTTAGCTACCATGACCCTTTCTCAGCGCGTATGAGCAGGACTATAAATTTATAAAACATATATAGTTTTATATTTTGGGAAATGACTACTGTCCCTTAATTTATGCGCGATCCGAAGTGCACTTAATTAGATTGTAATTAGTAAACATTTCTTTATTACGACTATCTGTTGTACTAAGATGTTGTAGGCGCATTTTATCAGTTCTGGAAATATATTTTTACATCAGAATACCCCTGAAAATATTTATTTGAATACTCAATATTCTCAATTCAGCTGATTCATATTAACTATCACTAATTCACATCTGTAACTGTCAGTAAAGGGAAACTTCATGTAATAACATTTTTGTTCTACAATCATATATGTTTTGTAATAAATAAGCATTAAGATATAAAAACAACATGACAAAGTGAAAACGAAAATATTAAAATTACAATATCGCGCTCAGAAACAAATAAAAATTTCCTGTAAACCTAACCAGCTCGCTAACAACATCCACATCGTTAACGTTGGTCCCGTCTACAAGCTCGGTTTACCGACTCCCCTCCGCTCCGGAAAACTAGACGAGCCGTGAAAACGCCGAGTTGGAAACGTCTGTAGAACAGGAAAATTATTTATATACATCTCCATAAATACACAACAAAATCAAGCCAGAAGCGTAGTAGGGTTGGTAGGTAACAAGTCCGTGGTATAAACATGTGGTGTCTCATATTGTTTGTAATACTGATATGGCACAGAATTTTATTCAAAACTCATTTGTCGGGTTTCATATCTAACTGTCTTATTAAAATATGCTATTGCGATATTGCGGCATTTGAATAGACCATCCACGGCTCATACATTCATTTAACAAACGAATTGTTAATCTGCCCTCTAAACGTGAATCAGTTTATGAATTCATTAAAGCTGAAAGGATTGTAGGTTTCGCCGCAACATTTTTTACTATGTCGCATCGTGTTTGTTATGTTACAGTATTAATATGTTTTTCTCAATAATTATTTTTAGGGTTTCGTACATCAAATTGAAAAACAATATCCCGATAAGATCATTCACGTGTATATCTGTGTAATTTGAAACTAATAAATACATTTTATTAACCCAAATATTTCGCACTTTCTTTTTAAAAATATCCATATAATAATTAAAAAGGAAATTTTTTTATTTACTTTAAAGTATGAATATCTTTTAATCAATAATTACTTTTAGGGTTTCGTACATCAAATTGAAAAACAATATCCCGATAAGATCATTCACGTGTATATCTGTGTAATTTGAAACTAATAAATACATTTTATTAACCGAAATATTTCGCACTTTCTTTTTAAAAATATCTATATAAGAATTAAAGAGGAAAATTTTTTATTTACTTTCAAATATGAATATCTTTTAATCAACAATTACTTTTAGGGTTTCGTACATCAAATTGAAAAACAATATCCCGATAAGATCATTCACGTATATATCTGTGTAATTTGAAACTAATAAATTCATTTTATTTACCGAAATATTTCGCACTTTCTTTTTAAAAATATCTATATAAGAATTAAAGAGGAAAATTTTTTATATACTTTAAAATATGAATATCTTTTTCTTAAAAATTATTTTTAGGGTTTCGCACATCAAATTGAAAAAACGGAATCCTGATAACATCATTCTCGTGTATATCTGTGTAATTTTAAACTAGTAATATGTATTATTAACCCAAATATTTAGCACTTTCTTTTTAAAAATAGCCATAAAAGAATTAAAGAAGGAAAATTTTTATTTACTTTAAAAGAGCTTATTACGAGGAAAACAAACATTGTTTTCATAATTTTAAATGGAATAATTACAAATATTCTATATATTAATAAGTGAAAAGAAAACTTTGAGCCCCTTTTTAAGCATATGCGCGATCGGAGGAGTGTGAAATTTGGCATAGCTAAAGTTTATATGGAAAAGTAGTTAGAAACGTTTATATTCGTGCTGCCAATGTCAAATCCATAATAGTCTGTGGTCAAACAATCGCACAGAGTAAAGATTGTCGCCAAAGAATTTTAAAATGTCAGATTGACTGAATGAGTTTCGAGCTGTGAATTTTGTGTAATTATAAATGTTTCTTTTTCAACCATCTGTGAAGTGTATGTCAAGGCAAAAAGCATTTATTTTATATTTTGTGTAATATATATCTTTGTTTTGTATATTGGTGAAATATATCTTGCTTAATACACGCCCTTTGCAAAAGGAAAAATCTATTAGCTTGCTTAATACACTTGTTGCAAAAGGAAACTTTTGTAGCTGCAATCTGAATTGACTTACACTCGCCTACCTAGTAGCAATTTCGACAAAGTGAGTAAGTAAATACATTATGGACCACTGGTTCCAGCAACTAATTCCAATAAATATGCAATTATAGACATTTCTCCCCCTCTTCCCCTATTTCCAAAACTACTGAATAAAAATAATTACAAAAACAGGGTTGGTACGTTCTGACTGAAATGTTATAGGAAACCCATAGCGATTATCCTTGATCTTATAATTTTTTAAATATGCGTTTTTCCGCCTGTGGAAAATATAATATGCAATATATACGTTGGGGGGAAAAATTAATATTTGTAAATAATTTAACAGAAATACTACAAGTGTTAAATGTGTACGGAATCCTCGCTGTAACTCGCTGTTTATAGATTTTTAATACGTATATAAAACACTCTCAGAATCTTCATGTAAATTTGAAACATTTGATAAAGAGAACGAATCAAAATAAATAGTACATAGTAAAATAGTACCGTTCAGTTTGTTCACCAAATATACATACATACATATATACATTCTAAAGCACATTGTTTGCATTTACATACATAGCTTAGTATTTACAGCCTATCTTCATTAGATAACTATCTATGTAGACTGCAGAAGATTATGATCTTAATTTCATTTGTGTTGAAACATCTAACCATGTAATCGAAATTTAAATAAGTATAAAAAATATGTAATTGAAAATTAAAATGAATTAATAGCACGAAATAACGTCAAAGCGTAGAATAAATAATAATATTTTATAAAACAGTGGATGGGTTAATAAAACTTTTTAAGAATATGACGAGTAACAGTTTTATTAAAAATATATTACATAAACAAACATATTATATATATATATATAAAGTGCGAAGCTTTTGCATAAAAGTGACACGTGATATAAACTGTAAAAAGACATAGGATACTTCTTACTAATCAGTGCGATCATCATTGGAAGCTCTTCACGAAAGCTCGCTAAGGGAACGAATAAGGAATATTACATCGAAAAATTATACCATGCTCTTATGTAGTAAAAATTATTAAACGAAAAGACAAATTTTGGCAATATGGGGAAATTATTTTTTATTAGGCACTTCATTATTTTTCATTATCATTACACTACTGGTTAACGATAATAAATAATAATAAAGTACCGTATTTGGGTACCTTAAATAAACCCGATTATGTAATAACCTTTTAAATAAAAAGTAACATAATATATATACTAATATATATATAATAATATATATACTAATGTATATAATATGTACATAATATATATACTAATATATATATAATAATATATATACTAATGTACTCGACGAAATAAGTCTATAATTTTTTGTCAGGCTCTTCATTATTTTTCATTACCATTACACTACTTGCGCGATACAATTAATATTTTATTATCAAACCGTTATAGCGTGTTTTAGTCTTATCCTTTAATTACATAATTTGAACTCCGGTAGCGTTCAAGTTATAAATATATATCAAAGCCTTAAATGGGGATTGGAAATTGAAAAACAATTTAACGCATTTTTCACTTGTAAACAAAAGCAATGAGACCAAGTGTCATACATAGGCGATATGTTTCCCTCTCGTGTATATATACTACATAGATAATTTCACAGTAGATTAAATTAATGGCATTTGAAAACTATCTAAATGTGGGGATGTACGGTTCAAAGCATATTCACATTATACTCCCACTAAGTATACTAAAACCTTGTAACTAATATACATTCGACTCGCACCTTCACGAAGTACTTCGTCGTGCATTACACACTATGTAGACACAACAAGATTAGCTATGGAGTGCAAAATGTGTCCCGCAGTGCAGGAAGATATCGCTAATTTAAACGCGTTCGCTGCTTCCGCCGACATATTTGATTAATATAATTATTTAATGAATACCGCACGTTGACTAACATCGCCGTCTGATTACCTCCTTCATAACAGACATACGTGTCGCGTTGCAATTAGTTTACAACTGAGATTCGCTAAGAATTTGTGGTTACCGACAGGGATGATGTGGCCTAAGTGAGCTTTTCGACAGGTGTAGTTTAAGGGTAAAATAAAGGTTTGATGATTCATTGACCTCTAGGGCTTTGACTTTGATGAACGAAAATATTTTTATTACTGTGGCAATCATTTTTTTATAAATATTTATTACATTTGTAAGTTGAACACATGAAAGAAATAGTACGTATACATAAAAAGCCAGTGTTTTATCTTTGCGTGTAAGTATGTTTGTTATGTCCTCCCCAAATGACGGACGAATTCAGATGAAATGTGGCGTGAAGAATACTGACGAATTCGCAGAAGGTCATGGCATTATCTCCGTACATATTAAAGTGGATAAATATTGAGAGAAAAATATAGTAACCAAGTAATTAAAATGTATCTCTTCATCATAGTGTTACAAATGCAAAACTATATAATTTTTTGTCTTATTATAAAATCTAAAAAAGATATAAAAAAAGATAACTTTAATGCAGATGTTACAAGCTTTAATAATTATAAAGTGCTCTAATTACAAAAATCTTAGGTAGTTCGAAGACCATTACTTATTTCTAAATAGGAATAAGATTTTGTATTGGTATCGAGTAAAAAATGTAGTAAAGGCTCGATCGAAAAACTGCTTAAAAATGTATCTCTAACCGAAATTAATCATCTTAAATTCATAGGTGTAAATATAGATGAAAAATTAAAATGGAAACTTGTAAATATTTTAGGGCTAATTGAAACATTAAGTGCCTAATTTCAACATAAAGAAAGTAGCGAAACTGTGTGGGGTGGATGCCGCAAAGGCGATTTATTTTGCTTATTTCCATAGCAAAATGACTTAGGATTTTTTTGGGTACTGTTGCAGATTCAAATACAAAATTTACTATTCAGAAACGCCCAATTCGGTATTTATCAGATCTAAGATCCAGAGACTCATGTAAGGAGGCATTTCGAAGTATGAAAATTATGACCATGGCTCGTGCTTACGTCCATGAAAATATTAGATTCCCGAAAATATTATTAACAATACATCTTTATACTCTGATGGACATAGCATTAAGCGCAAACTGCCCAAAGGTCTAAGTAATAAATTTTCAATAAATTGTCTGCAACTATTAAAAGTTTTGGTAGGCCTACGTTTCTAGAGGGCATTGAGAAGCGTGCTAATAAAAAAAAGCTTATTAGGCAGGAAACAAAGTGTCGTCTCATAAATGTTCTACAATTTTTATTATTGTTAATACCAATATTATCATTAGTATTATTGCGACACTTTTCATATTTTAAACGATAACAAGCGTTATTATTTATATTTCGTCTTTTCTGATTAGTAATTAGTTATATTTTATTACCTTCGATATTTTATATTTTACGTTTTACGTTTTTGATCGTTTATTTGATATTTTCTGACATTTATGTGGATGCCTTTAATTTACATTTATGTTGTATTTTTTTATCTATACATATAATAATCCTGCAACAGAATGAATTCTGTACAAGGAAAATATTTTAAATAGAGCGATTGACTTAGCGCAAAGAGTGTAATAGAAGCAAGACATTTTTAGAATTTTGTCTGTTAATTTGTTCTTCAATCACGCGAAATCTGCTGGATGGATTTCGATGAAATTTGGTGTGGTAATAGTTTATATCTTCTACCAACACATAGGCTACTTTTACATTACTTTTTTGCATGAATATTACAGATTAAAGAACCATGAAATTTTAGTGAACGCCATCTGTTAGCGTTTTAGTGTACTTTACGCTCATATAGTTTCGAAAGAAAAAAAACAAAGAAAATCCTAATAACTTCTTTTATTCCGTATTCCACGCGAACGAAGTCGCGGACACATCTTTTAAATAAATATGTTTATAATTTAGAACTAATCGAATTATGTGTTGTATCTGACTTTTGTTGTAAGTTAATCTTCGTATATTTATGTTATTGTTTATTATATCGCCTGCTTATACATATTTTTTTTGACTTTGGTACCATTAAACGTATTTTATGTACCAATATATTATTTCCTCTATACTTATTTGTTTGTTAATAGCAAGTATATTCGTATATACTTGCTACTAGAAAGTCAAAAAATAAATTTGAAATGTTCTACTAAATAAAAGGACATATTTGAACTAAAACAAATGTTAAGTTTCAGTTGCGGCCCCATTAGAGAAAAATGACTTTCTCGTAAGCTATTCCAGTAAAATAAATATAAAACTATAAAGCCGCTAATTAGTATTACCGTAATAAAGAGGGAAAGTTTTCCGTTTTCCGTATAAATAATTATTTATCTTCATTTTTTTAAATTATAAATAACAAGTGCGAAACCTGCACGTCAACACACTTGGCTGCTTTTATTTTTTAAAGGAAAAGCGCGCTGGGTTCAACGACTTCACTCCATCAAAAGTAAATACACATGTAGAGCACTTAATAAATTATAAAGCCGCTAATTAGTATTACCGTAATAAAGAGGGAAAAGTTTCCGTTGTCCGTGTAAATCATAATTTATCTCAATTTTTTTAAATAATAAAGAACAAGTGCGAAACCTGTACGTTCACACACTTGACTGATTTTATTTTTTAAAGGAAAAGCGCGCTGGGTTTAACGACTTTAAATATTTGATCGCTCCATCGAACATAAATACACATATAGAGTGGTTGATAAATTATAAAGCCGCTAATTAGAATTACCGTAATAAAGAGAAATATGTTTCCGTTTCCCGTGTAAATCATAATTTATCTTCATTTTTTTAATAGTAAAGAACAAGTGCGAAACCTGCACGTCAACACACTCGACTGCTTTCATTTTTTAAAGGAAAAGCGCGCTGGGTTTAACAACTTTAAATATTTGATTGCTCCATCAAACGTAAATACACATGTAGAGCACTTAAATAAATTCTCACTAGTCTTTTAATCTTGATAAGGTAAATAAGGCTTTATTCATTAAAATTACTTAAGTAATGGAATAATTTAATGCTTCGTAATGGAATATTAATAGGTCAATATTATAAATGCGAAACGAAGACATTAGTCTATTTCAGACGTCTCGCCGCCCCAATCACGTGCCAGGTATAACCCCAGTTAAGTTTGGCGACCACCTCGTCCAATGCCGCCTAGAAACAAATCCGGTCATAATTTAATTGCTCAAACGTATCAATCGAGGAAAATATATTTAAAGTTTTTTCTTTCAAATGTACAACTGTTGAAATTCTCATCTAACCATTTCAGAAAAAATATGAAAATGAATATACAAATGGAAATGATACGCAATTGAACTTTATATTCGTTAGTCGAGTGCCTCCTGATCGGATGTCTATTACAAGGAAGATTAAATATAAAAAGTGTAAAAAAGCATATTTTACCGAAAACATTTTTAAGTGAATTTCGCAGAAATACACCTAACGCGGAGATCTCGGTTTTTGAAATTCGAGGTGACTTGGTCGTCAAGCGACCCAAATTCAAGCTCACCTTGAAATATAATTCGCAAGTCACTAAATGGTAATATAATGTTTTTAAAAGTAATAATAAAAGTCCCATTGTAAAAAAATACTATTATTATGTACAACATTTTTGTAGTAAAACATTAAAAAAACAGATATAGGTTTTCTAAGATATGTTGTTTTTTTAACTCCTTAGTTTACAAAATTTCTTTGAAAACAATATTAGAATATTATCAATTTTGTTAATTTATGAACGTAACCTAGATTTTGATTTATATTGTATACAGAGATGTCCTAAAAATAGTGTAAATATATATATATATATATATAAATAAATATATAGTGTATAAATATATATATATATATATATATATATATATATATATATATATATATATATATATACATACATATACACACATAAAAATAGTGTCAAGCGGAAGTCAAGAGGTAGAAAATACACCTATACATGTTCAGGATTTTTTTACAGTTTCATAGTTGTCAATTTTTTTATGTTTTTTCAGCTAGTCATAGACTGAAGATAAAATGTTTCTTTATATTTCTTCGTGAAATGAGTAAATGTGACAGAATCTTATTTGTTTTTATCAGGTATTTGAATAATTCGGGATAAAAATACTGAACATACAAAGGGACGTTTCGGACAGATCCTGTGATTCTCTACCTCTGTGCTTCCGCTTGACACTATTTTAGGACATCTCTGTATACAATATAAATCAAAATCTAGGTTACGTTCATAAATTGACAAAATTGATAAAGCAATGTCAAAATGGTGTCAGTTCAAACTGTAAAAAATTCCCAAAAATTCCGTTTCATAAACAAAATTACACAAATTACTCATAGTTTAAAAAACATTTAAAGTACTACAACTTTTGTGTGGAAACAGATATTTTCACCACTTATTAGAAAGAAAAAAACCTGCCAATTAAAAAGGCTCGGAAAACCCTTACCCCCATACGTACCACACATGGTCAAGACTGTCAGTCAGACTTACTGATAGTTAAAAACGTATTTCTGTTTCGCATTAACTGTCAGTCGAGTAGGAACAAAAGCCTACTTTACCGATCGCGCCCTATTTCCTGATCCAATCGTTAACTATCCAGACAAAATATGGTTTTAACTGTCAGTGAATCAAACTGAGAGTCTTGACAGTGTGTGGTGCATACGGGCGTTAGGCGCTAATAAACATACATTTACATTATTTATAAACAATTAAATGAAACTACGTGATGTAGTATTATTTCTACTTTCTTTAAGTTCTTTGCCACGACCTAGGTTTTGTTGTATTACAACATCTTCAGGTGGGATATTAGCAACCTATTATTAGACTATAGCTTTGCTAATTGCCCACATGAAGAGGTTGTGATACAACGAAACCTAGGTCGTGGTAAAGGATTTAAATAAAGTAGAAATAATACTACATCACGTAGTTTCATTTAATTGTGAATAATGAATTTCCACAAAATTAACGTCAAATATATTCAATATCAATCAATTAAGGTATTTTTTACGAATTTCTTTCATGAATAAAAGTGCCAATTTAAAAGCATTATAATTTTTTCCTTGACACCATAGATAATCAAAATGATTACAAATTTCACTTTTATGACAGGTGATTGCCAACAGTTTTACTTTAAAATTCTTATTTGTGGATAAAACAAATTATATTATTTTAAATTTAAAAACGTTCTAGAATGCTATATACTTCAATTTAAACAAAAATATCGTTTTAAGTTGTCTCTTAAACAGTGACACAACTTCTAATCTTGTGTTAGTTCCTTCTTTCTTCCTTTTTTTAAACAATTTTTTTCTAATAACAATAAGGTTTAACCGCAATTAATAACAATAAGGTTTAACCGCAATTTATACCACTAAGAGTTCTACCAAAATCATCTCCGTTGTCATTGAGGAGTTTCAGTTCATCGAACTCCCGCGTACTTTATTTCCGCCATATATCCAACTACCTACTCGTATTTAATTTTAAATCGATCGACAGTTTCGTTAATAAATTAGTTTGTTGGCACGTTGAGTTAATCTAATTTAGTACAATTATTAATAATATCACTTTAGTAAACTTCCACGAACCGTGTGACACATTTAGGGCAGACCTTCTGGGCAGAAGAGTAGACTGGGCCACGTAAGAAGAGAGGGTCTATGCTACGTAGTTTAACGATCGATGATTAACAATAACGTAGATTAACAATTAATTTAAAGAAATTTCTAATAATAAATAAAAATACTTTTAATTCTATTTTTTTAATTTTCCCTACCTTTCTTACGGTCCTATTCATATACCTTATTGCACTACAATTTGAAACTATTCTGACAAGATAATAGATACGAGTAAAATAAAATAGTGAAAATGCCTTCCGGAAATTAGAGAATAAGACTATTTCCCGCCTATAAAGGTGGGATATTGTGATTAAAACTACGGTAGATCATATTAGGGGATGGGGAAAGTCTAAATAGTCTAAACAGACACATGATTTATGGAAACCCCTTACTGCTTATCTTTCTATTACTGAGTATGTGATGTGCCCAAGATTAAATAAACGGTATGCTACCGTTTATTAAATACGTCAGTATAATGAATCTACCACCAGACTAGAGTTACTAAATTTGGTAATCCCAATAGCAGCGAAGATTCTAACGATCCTCCGTGACATGTACTATGAATGTGCTCGAGTGAATCCTATGTGAGGTGACAGTATTTTATATCAGTACGGAATGCAATGTAGCATTTTATCCTTAAATTTTTCCAACTTTGATGTGTTATAACTTTCGGTAAAAGTAATCATCTAACTTTTGTAAAGCAATAACAGATAGGTGTCTATTGACGGATAGGTATACAATACCAGACAGGTATCTATTAATATATGGATGGAAGATATTTTTGAAAAAAAAGACAGTGTGATATGTTATTTCCAGACTTCTCTAAAATCAAAAGCCGTTTTTTTATTTTTGTCTGTCCATTTTGTTGAAGTATCACGCAAAAGTAAGAGAACAAATTTAAATGGAACTTTCACTAAAATAATCCTTGGGTTCAAGTTGAAATTTATGTTGTTACAAAATATTTCTTAAGACATATTTTTTTCTGTCTGTTCGTGTTTATCTGTTTGTCTATTTGCTTGTTCGAATCACGTAAAAGCTACTGGATTGATTCGAATTAAAGTATCATGGAGCTAATGCCTAAGGCGAAGCATTCAACCCTTAATGTATTTCCTTCCATCAAATATTCAATAAGGCACCATTCAGGCAGTAACTGAGTGCGTGGAGTTAAAATTGATGACCAGAAATTGATGAAATTATTACAGCGATTAGGTTTAAAATTCAAGCTAAGACATATTCTGGTATTAAATATAGTTCTGGTCAAGGGTACTTTTGAGATGAAAACATTACTATTCACAAAAAATAAACTGCGGGTAAAGCTGCGAACAAAAGCTAATAAATACATAAAAACCTATAAATCAATTCATTCAAACGAACTAGCTGTATACGTTGTCATCATCGGCAGGCGGCATGCTAAAGGAAACGCGATCGATCCAAAACCCTACCCGTGTTTCCGCCTAGAACTTTTCGCCAAAAAGGGTGCTTTCGCTTATTTCATTTTCTTTGATTTCCTTTTAAAGACTTCGAAAAAAGTTTAACGTATTGAAAAGTAAGCGGAAGTAAATTTAAATAAATGCGCGGAACTTGCGAGATACCGGATACGGCCAGCCGATTCAGCGAATCCTTTTTTTTCAAATATCGTATATCGTTTAATACGGCTTTATTTAGCTGATTATATTAATACATTAATTAAAATAAGCATTATTAATTTATTTGCGATATAATCTTTCTTATTATCATAACATTTTCAGATTCTATGCAAATTGCACCATCGAAAAATTACCTGAAATTTGCGATAATGACAAACAATTATTAAAACGTCACTACGATAATCTAGCTTGTAAAATTTAATTATTTCTTATAATTTAAAATATCCTGATATTGTCAAGACTTTTCAGGGATTTTCAAAATTCTACAGATTTTTTTGTAATTCTAATAACAGAAATGAACGAATCACTCTTTTGACCTATGAGACTAGAGTGAACACGCTGATTGTTCTCCAAACATTATGCATTTCTTCTACTATACATTCGTAATTTCTTGTTGTGAAAATTCAATACGAATTCGCTCGCGTAAATATTTTTATACATATCAGCAAATTATTAATGTTCGTAATTTTTTTCCCGATGTTCAGAAAAAGAAAATTTTAAAAAAATAACTGTATTACAATAAGTTCTTAAAAATCCAACTACCTATCAACGATAAACTTTGTAACTGCTGCACATCACTACGCAATAATGCGACATATATGTACAATAGTGCTCTTAAAAACTACCTATCAACGACAAACTTTGTGACTGCTGCACAGCATTATGCAATAATGCGACATATATGTACAATAGTGCTCTTAAAAACTACCAATCAATGACAAACTTTGTGACTGCTGCACATCACTATGCAATAATGCGACATATATGTACAATAGTGCTCTTAAAAACTACCTATCAACGACAAACTGTGTGACTGCTGCACAGCACTATGCAGTAATACGACATACATATACAATAGTGCCATCTGTTGAAAAAAAAATTGTCAATTATCTGACATTTTTTAATTTTGTTATAAATTTTTTCCCAATGTTCAGGAAAAAGTGAAATGTGTGAAAATTGTGAAAAAAGTGTGAAATATGTGAAAATTCAACACAAATTCGCTCGCGTAAATATTTTTATATATATCAGCAAACTATTAAGGTTCGTAAATTTTTTCCCGATGTTCATGAAAACAAAATTTTAAAAAAATAACTGTATTACAATAAGTTCTTAAAAATTCAACTACCTATCATCGACAAACTTTGTAATTGCTGCACAACACTATGCAATAATGCGACATGCATGTACAATCTGTTGAAAAAAATTGTCAATAATCTGACAATTTTTAACTCTGTTTACTAATTTATAGGGCCGTTTAACATGCGTGTTATTTCATCTATTGCTCAGCATTTATTTAAAGCTAATGTACTTCTGTATATGTTCCCTTACAATTAAATCAGTGAATGTCGAGATATAAGCAATACGGTAGTTGACTCACTCTAAATTTTGATATTTTTCGTACAATATTGTAAAATATAAGTTAATTAAAAACCAGTCTTGAAAAAAATTCAAAAATTGATTGAAAAATAAGCCAGTTGTAGGCTTCTAAATTTGAAGATACAGATAGAGTTGGGTATATCCCTGTCTCTTTTCCTCTCGTAGAATATAATGTGCAATATTTAAAATGACCTCACAACACAGTATTGCCGTCCTTCTCTAAAGGTTAAATTTAAACATTTATAACTCGGTCAATTTTTAAGATTATTAAAAAACAATTTCACTCTTCATTAGCTTGTACCTTGAAATTATGATAAATGAAATAAAAAAAAATAGTCAAATATCCAATTATTAAGAATCTTGACATGGTTTTTTTTCTTTATTGGTATGTGGACACTTTAATGTATAGTATATATGGCTGACTTATTTCTACCAGTCAACGATAACAGACCGTTTAAACAAATCGATATTATATATAAAATAGAAGATGTACATAAAAACGAAAAAAACAAAATCTTAATAAGTGATAAGAACAGTATCTACTCTTGTTTACACACAAAATGACAAAAAATGAGTATACAAACATCAACTTGAGTTAGCATGGAAGAAGAAAAAAAATTTCCCAGTGTTTCGAAGAGACAGTACTTTTCCAACATATTTTTTAAAAATTTTCCATCCTTGAAGATATTTACCGAGAACATTTTCCTGGTGTCAGGATCCAGTAGATTCTAAAGTTTTACTACCTGAACAGTAAAGGATTTTTCTTAAGAGTCAAGGGAATCATTAATATAATTTAACTGCATATTCTGATTTTTTCGTGGCAATGGAATCTTCAGCAACATACCTAGTCTCTGTCTATTTATGATATTATTTTTGCTCGCAATATAATGGATAAGAGAAAAAAATAATTGAACTATGAATCCACAAAATCTAGAATAAGAATGGCCAGAACATGGTGCTACCTCTGAAATGATTTGTTACGCACCTAATTAGCTTAATGCTTAAAAAGGCAACCACTTTAAATTCTATTTTCAACTGCGGGCGCAATTATAACGGACACTTTTACGGTTTGAACATTTTTCCACATTAAAACGATTCGGACAAGGAGGTAAGTAAGAAAAATAGGTCCGCCCGGGCGGGCGGAGGGCAGAAAACTTTTCAAAGTGGACGGGCGTGAGACGCGTTGGAAAACACAGTAATTACGGCGCGCAAGGAAACGCTCGGCGTACGCTGCTGCTCTGTAGCGGCCGACTGACCTTTTGAAAAACACTTTTGCTCTTGGATATACTGTATAATTGATATACCTTTTTACGCAACTGGTGCAACGTAAGCGTTTAATCCAAAATCTAAAACTCAGTTAAATTTGAACCACACAGCGCAAGTAAAAATCTTTTTCTGAAAAATAATAGTGACCCTAATAAGGTATGCGGGGCGACAGGCAGTAGTTAGAGCCCCGCACTTGACTGTTGCTGAATTAGAGAAATTTATTCAATGTTCACCAGATCTGTCAATGTTGATTATGAAGTCTGGAGAGAGCTTGCTGGGAAATGAATAGTCCGCGTCGAATGTAAGATAATTTCTTCATCTAGTATTTATGAGAGCTATCGAGCTCTTTACAAAGTCAGACAGTACAAAAATTGTTAAACTATGCTAATTGTTTGCACTGAACTCGAAATGTATTACCGTTTCTTATATCTCATTTCATCCCCTTGTGCGGCCGCCAATTCCCATGCCAGGGGCTGTAAAACCGCGGCCGCCTGATCATTACGTCGGTTACAACAGTTGTCCAGAAGATAAGGTTTGAACACCCATTTAGGGTAATGTGGCTTAAATGATACTTATGATATTAATATCGAAAAAATGTCAAATTAAACGGATAAATAGTTTCAAAGACTTGATGAGTCGAATTAATCTAAGCCCAGATTATCACACGCATGTAAACGGTATGTGGATAACAAAACGATATATACAATGTCTCTGTTATCTCTAATCTCTAAATGAAAAATTATTTTTAGTATCTACGTTTAAAAAAATTGACCTATTTTCAAAATTCAATAAGATTTTCCGAGATTAGCGTGAAAGAGAGATCATTTTTACTCGTTTAGAAATAGGAATACATCGTAAGTCTTTTTTGTAATGCAATTGGATGGTAACTTTTTAAAAACTGTATGACCTCGACAGTCGTTTCTATGCTTAACTTAATTGTTTTGGGGGATGTTATCTCAATATAGGGTTAAACCAAAAGGCAAAAGAACCTTGTTTATAAGGTCCTTCACTAAATAGTATTGGCTATCATTATGGCTACTCCGATCTTAGATGTAGCTGCTCTCAAAATTCTTTTCAAGTACATCTATATCATTCCCTCAAATTATGCAGACCATGGTATACTTCTTGTGCCTTGGAATTTATATTGCATGACCAGTCTTAAAATGGTGAACCTTGATTGTCGTGTTGTATGGCCAATTTTCTGTTTTTTAGCGTTCCGTAGACAAATTGCAAAACCGGAACATTTATAACTTCATCTGTCTATCTGTTTATTAGGAGACTCAATAGTCTCTAGGACAATTCCTAACGCCAATAGTCTCCGAGTATGAGAGTATAGATGAAATTTTTAAGGTGTCTTCTATGAACCGCTATACAATGTAATATTGGAATTACGAAGAAAACATTAAGGTTGAGACTTCAAACATGTAACTGAGGGATGAAAAAAAATCTAGTACACATAGGCGTGTGGTAAAAATGATACAAAAGTTTCAAAATGTTTTTTTTTATTTAAGCCAATGGTTTATAAGATGTGCGCTTTTAAAATCTAAGTGTAGGTACACTTTTTAGACTTTAAAAGCGCACATCTTATAAACCATTGGCTTAAATAAAACAAAATATTTTGAAACATTTATAAGTAATAAGTATAGTTAAAAGTGTTAGAAAATTAAGGTAATAGAACATAAAATTAACTTAAATGAAAATTGGTTTGACTAAGTTATGTTGTGTAGTTTTTGGGATATGGAATATTTTCGGTACCAACCGCAGCAATAACTTTGTTTTTCAGTGTCTTTGAGAAATACAAACTTATAAGTTTCATATTGTTTGCTGCTACGGAACCCTTCGTGTGCGAGTCAGACTCGCACTTGGCCATTTTTTATATTGTATACATGATTTCCACGAATTCTTCTTAAGACTTCAATGTTTGTTACTCCATCCGTCTGTAATATTTTTAAAATTCTCCATATATTTAAACCTCAAAAGCCGCCAGTTTTTAGTGGTAGCGAATCTATTGAATTAATAGTACTTATCCTTCATTGAAATTAAAAAAGTCATACAATTTTTTATAAGAGTTTTTTACTTTAATGAAAGATAGGTACAATTAAATCGACATATTCAAACACTAAACATTCGCTCAACTTATTCAATCGATGAATGAAATGACATTTAACAAGAGTTAATTAATTTCATAAATTTCCTTAAACAAACTCATTTTTACCTCAATATATCCTGAATCTTATTAATTTAATAATATTAATTTGATACTTTCCACACATCAACGTAATAAATTCAAGAAACGCAATTTACCTTAGTCATCTAGGGCTGACAACGAGCGTACAGTGTTTCTGTTAAACCAACAATGGTCATTCGGAACGTAATTACGTATTCATGAACTGTGTAATTTGTTAATGCAGAGTTAATTACCCCAAAGAGGGGCTGTGCCCTCCATTAGATGGAGACTGCTCTCCTAAGTGTTGGAAGAAGGCTACTTAGCCCAACCATTATAGTCTTAAGTTTGCGACGGAAGACAAACATTTAAATGAATAATTTAAATCGTGTAGAATCAAATGTATTGTTAGATTTAGAACCCAGCTTGTAATTAACAATATAATATTAACAACTGTAGCTGTTAAATTATGTATTCGTAAGCCATAGCTGATTTTAATTCCTCCCGTAACAGTGCTATATATACATATATATATATATATATATATGTATATATACATATAATTTAGAAATATTGAATATAATTTTAAGAAAAGACGATATTTGTTTAATATAGTAAACCAAACAATTCTACGTATGACAATCAGGTACGGTTAAAATTAAATACAATTTGTTATCATAATCCAAAACAAAAAAGGGATCTTCATAAATGCATGGAGTGTATTGTATTATGTATATGTTAAGAATTGTTATTAAAAAACCAAAATAAAATAGAAATCTAACAAAATATATAAAAACATTTTAGAAGCGGTTACTAAAAATAAATATGGATTCATTTTTAAACGTGCACCATTCACCTAAATAAATTAAAATAAAACTGTTAACCGACTGTCTTTTTGAACTGCTCTGTCAGTTTGTGAGTTTCATGGATTAATAATGTTACATCTATGTATAGAGGAAAGAAATTAAAATTAAACTGTTAACTGTGTCTTTTTCGACTGCTCTGGCAGTTCGTGAGTTTCATGGATTAGTAATGTTACATCTATGTATAGAGGAAAGAAATTAAAATTAAACTGTTAACTGTGTCTTTTTCGACTGCTCTGGCAGTTCGTGAGTTTCATGGATGAATAATGTTACATCTATGTATAGAGGAAAGAAATTAAAATTAAACTGTTAACTGTGTCTTTTTCGACTGCTCTGGCAGTTCGTGAGTTTCATGGATTAGTAATGTTACATCTATGTATAGAGGAAAGAAATTAAAATTAAACTGTTAACTGTGTCTTTTTCGACTGCTCTGGCAGTTCGTGAGTTTCATGGATGAATAATGTTACATCTATGTATAGAGGAAAGAAATTAAAATTAAACTGTTAACTGTGTCTTTTTCGACTGCTCTGGCAGTTCGTGAGTTTCATGGATGAATAATGTTACATCTATGTATAGAGGAAAGAAATTAAAATTAAACTGTTAACTGTGTCTTTTTCGACTGCTCTGGCAGTTCGTGAGTTTCATGGATGAATAATGTTACATCTATGTATAGAGGAAAAAAATTAAAATTAAACTGTTAACTGTGTCTTTTTCGACTGCCCTGGCAGTTTGTGAGTTTCATGGATTAGTAATGTTACATCTATGTAAAGAGGAAAGTAATTAAAATTAAACTGGTGACTGTGTCTTTTTCGACTGCTCTGGCAGTTTGTGATTTTTATAGATTAGTAATGTTACATCTATGTAGAGAAGATATGATAGGACAGAAACTGTACTTAGTTTCATCGTGCTAGTTAGTCCCCACCCGGCACCGGCAAGCGATGTCACGCGTGCAAGGCTACAAGAGCCCTCCCACTGATGAACCGCGCCTGTGGTAAAGGCTCCTCAGTGCATCAAGGACCATGCTCTGGTATTTTACTTGATCCCGCAAACCGATCCCGGTACTAGCCATCACCACAGACCCGATTGCTGGTGTATACAGCAATATACCTTGATATATTGACCTGTGCGCCATCGGTATAGGCTCTGTGGTGTGTCTAGAAAGTTAGAAGGGTTGTGTTGAGATTGCAGCGTTCGCCGCTGTCGATGCTAACCAAAGCTCATAGGACCTGCTCAACGGATGCGTTGCCGGTTTTGTTAGTCTTTTGCCTACCGACCTCGTGTCGAAATTTCATCTTGGCACTAGGTAAGAATTTTTATGCTGGTCCATTACATAAAGGACTCTTTTTGCTAGAAATAATTTTGATAAACATAACTCCACACTGAATTCTCAAAGCTGTTAAAACTTTCAACATTTTTAAACTTTTTAAACACTGAAAAAATTTAAAAAATTGAATTCCGTCAGGTTCTTGATCTTCTATTACAAAACATCTTTTAAATATTAAAGGTATAAGCACTAAATTCACGTACCATAAAAAAGTTATAAAGTAATTGTTTTTAGGTACACGAGATTAATAAATTTTTATCCTTTCGTTGAACAAAAAATGGTGCTAAAACTGAAGAATTTTTTCATATCTATACAGCAAAGTACTAATATAGAAAAACATTCATTTCATGATCTTATTGTTGTATTCTTATCAATTTCGGGAACTACAAGAATAAGTTCTAAATTCATTTGAAATCCGGAAAAATAAAAAAAATATTTTGTTGTTGAAAAACAAAAAATGTTGTAGGTTTTCCATTAGGGAGTTTTGTGGATTGTTCACTCTTAATTGCAATATCTCAATAAATTAGTAGTTGTTATCTTTGTCCTATGAATTATTACTTTGTACAATAACATGTTTTATATTATATGTAAATAACTTGTTTCCAATTCATTATATGCAACTAAATTATATCATATGTTAGTTGACACTGTAACTTAGAGTGATACTTCTTAACAGGTAACTAAACTGCCCAACTTTTGCTCCAGATGATAAGGAACTAATCATATGGCTGCCATTACTAATCGTGTCGCAATATAATTTCTAATATTATCTTTATATCTACTGTATGTAAAAACAAAAAATGTTGTAGGTTTTCCATTTGGGAGTTTTGTGGATGGTTCACTCTTAATTGCAATATCTCAATAAATTAGTAGTTGTTATCTATGTCCTATGATTTATTACTTTGTACAATAACATGTTTTATATTATATGTAAATAATTTGTTTCCAATTCATTATATGCAACTAAATTATATCATATGTTAGTTGACACTGTAACTTAGAGTGATACTTCTTAACAGGTAACTAAACCGCCCAACTTTTGCTCCAGATGATAAGGAACTAATCATATGGCTGCCATTACTAATCGTGTCGCAATATAATTTCTAATATTATCTTTATATCTACTGTATGTAAAAACAAAAAATGTTGTAGGTTTTCCATTTGGGAGTTTTGTGGATGGTTCACTCTTAATTGCAATATCTCAATAAATTAGTAGTTGTTATCTATGTCCTATGATATATTACTTCGTACAATAACATATTTTATATTATATGTAAATAATTTGTTTCCAATTTATTATATGCAACTAAATTATATCATATGTTAGTTGACACTGTAACTTAGAGTTATACTTCTTAACAGGTAAATAAACCGCCCAACTTTTGCTCCAGATGATAAGGAACTAATCATATGGCTGCCATTACTAATCGTGTCGCAATATAATTTCTAATATTATCTTTATGTAAAAATAATTGCTTCAAAAATACATATTTCTAAATAAATTAATTTAGACCTCATTTAAAATCCTCTGCGATAAAGTTATCAGGTTACAACGTATGTGCTCAACTAAGGAGACGCAAGCAGCATTTTTGATACTCTACACAACGAACAGAAGCAGATATAGTTATAACCAAACTTAATGAAATATGTACATATACAAATCCATTTGAAATAATAATCGCGTTTCCGCCAGTCAGTTACGTTCAACGCCAGAGAGCGTCGGTTAAAAAAACCAGATTCATTCAGCATTCACTTTGCAAACACCAGCTCGGGGCGTACATCAAACTCGCATCCGAAAGCGGAATACACACCGGTAAATACACCCGCGGCTATGCGAGATGAATATTGAAAAGGGAAAAACGAATCGAAATCTTGCTCGCTGGCCACGCGGAAAACTGCGTTCTCGAGCAACGAGTTGGACGAGTATAACGCCGTGAGATTAACGTCTGATTCCACCCCAAACGTCAATGGAATGATTTTATGTCTCAACCAGTTTTCGTGTGTCGTTTGAGAAAATCCTACCTCTTCTAATACATAGTTTTATTACATATTCGTCCAATTTTGCAATTTATTTATAAACATTTACTATTCCTTTTTTCGCACACCTGAATTGCATTTTTGTTAATCTTATTATATAGGAAAACGTTTCTAGGCGTTTCCCCGGTTCTGATTTATAATGCTTTTCCTGATGCTAATAAAAGAAAATTTAGTAGTCTTTTTTCTCTTTTATATATTATAACTGATATTTTCATATTAATAAACGTGGATGGGATAAGAAATGCCATTCTTTTTCACGATTTCTATTATATTTCAGATTAGTCAGTATAGTATTTTACTTTACATCAACGTGTGTTAAAACTGCAGAACATAAATACTAGTCAAATTAATTCAATCCATCTTTATATCCCTTTAGTTATTTAATAAATTATTATTTACACATTCAAAAAACGATTAATATAATTTTAAAAAATTAAAATATTATTTCGAAGCAATTAGAAAATTACATATGCTCACACGTGCTCTAAAACTATTTGATGAGAACACTTTTTTACTTTTATTACAAATTTAAAACATCACTCTTCATAGTAATTGCAAAAGAAAACAATTAAGTCGACGCGCCCACAAAAATTGCGCGAACAAACAACACACAGAAAATCTTGTCTTTTGAAATCGTGTATCAATTCTGTCATATGCTAGCAATGATAATAAATTATTTCTTCGACATCCTAAATACAGAAATTCTTTATAACTATACAATACCTACGCTTCTAAATTTAACCACCAACATTAAAACGACGCACCACTGATTCCGATTGTCGATTTGCGACATGCCACTCCACACAGTCCATCCACCAGCGCCCATCCAAAAGCTCTCGGTGTCATCAATCGTAAAGCTTTTAACGTCTATGACACAAAAATCAAGTCTATTACATCATATTTACCGCTTCAATGGGCACGTCCCGGCCGGCGCGCGTGTCGCCGCTGACTCGCATCAATCACTGGGCGGCGACGCACACGCAGAAAGGTGAAAACCGATAATGGACATTTTTGTTAATTGCCGTTATGATCGATTACCCTAATGCCCGCCGCCCTCGGGCCCAATCATCGGCGATGTGCGCCGAATTAATTGATTTATTTACATTTCACTCGGCCCGGTTCGCGAACGAATCGCCGCTTGAAAGAGTTGGGCTTCGAGTGAGGGTCGAAATATTTGTCGGCTATCGATATTGTGTATTGTTTAGATCATAAACACGCACCGAAATGATTCACAATAATAAGACCACGACAATAATCGGAGAAAATTGTACACATGATATTTAATAGTTTAACGCACACGTCCGACAAAAATTGGTTCTACAAAAAATCGGAGTGACTCTGACCGACTCACATCGATGCAAACGTTACGAGCTAAAATGCGCTAATGGAAACGGAAGATATTTAATCAGTTTTTGAAGTTATACTTCTTTAGGCGCGTTATGAAAAAATTATGAGAGTGAAATTTTAAGATTCGTCACACAAAAGTTACAGTATGAAGTTGCAGCGGTTGCAGTCTCGAAACAAAAGCTATTGGCACCATCGTCGCCTTTGTTCACTGTTTTCATATTCATAGTATTTATCGACATGTTTCTAGTGTCTACATTCACACACGTGTTTCATATAAGTGCGATTTATATATGTGCTGATAAATTATATTCAGTAGTGATTTAAATTCAATATTTTGATTAATATATTTACTATTCGTAAATATTAGTGAAAAAATTGTGTTTATAAACTTTTTCAAGTGCTCCAATATAATTGAGGTTATCTATCCGTATGTATTATTTAATGATGCCAAAGAAGTATAACTTCTCACGCGCGTACATAAGTACACGCACCCTTTTTTAACGTAGGCGCAGACATTGCGAAGCTCTTTCACAAAAATCGGCAGCTGTCCGCCGCTAACTCATCACATACAAAGGTCGGACGTCTACGTAGCGCGTTATCGTTTTCAAATATAAACAATCTTACTTTTGTAAACGGTGCTGGAAAAAGACAAATTTGCACAAAATTGATTCAGCACAAAAATAGGAGTAACGATATCAAATGTTTGTGACCGATATCAAAAGATAAGCATACACGTTTTCCACTTAAAGACCACTTAATCATGGGTTAATTATATAGAGAAAATAAACAATTTACACTTTCATAACATTCCTCTTTTTCGCTACAAATGCAGCAAAAATGATGGAACGTATAAACTTATAAATGTCACTCTATTTACTCTTCTTTCGAATTTATTTATCTCATTTTCAAATATAAACAATCTTACTTTTGTAAACGGTGCTGGAAAAAGACAAACTTACAAAAAAATTATTCAGCACAAAAATAGGAGTAACGATATCAAACAATATGTTTGTGAACGATATAGAAAGATAAACGCTACGGACATGTTTTCCACTTAAAGACCACATAATTATGGGATAATTATATATAGAAAATAAACAATTTACACTTTCATAATATTCCCCTTTTCCGCACGCAGCAAAAAGAATGGAATATATAAACTTATAAATTTCACTCTCATTTACTCTTCTTTTGAATTCATTTTTCTCAATATAAAACTTATTTTAATATTAATTTTCAATCATCCGAAAAATTCTTATTCCCAGGTTAATTCAGGTTATAAGATTTGAAAATTTCTTTCTTTAATTGTTTGAAAAAAGTTTTCGAGGACTTATTTACGATACAACTTAAAAACCTTTATGGATGTTTTGATTTGGTATTAAGTCACTAAATTATGTTTCGAGTATTATACTTAATTACCTTTCGAGTAATTTATGAAGGTATTAATGTTCATTGTGATAAAAAAGTACTTTTAATTATGATAGTTTACAATTATTGAACTCGAAAATGTTATAATATTACCGCCTACGTAGGTAAAGTATTGAACCATTATTAATCGTACAAAATTAAACAAGGAGCAATGCAAAAACGATTCAATGAATGACCGGTGTTTAGATTAGCAAAATCGTTTGTTCTTCATAGAAGTAGGTCTGTGTTACATGTTTACATATCATAAATCTTCAAGCTTTCTTCACAAGGAATCCAGAGTACCCTCCAGGGTACATCAAGAAAGATACCCTAGATGATAGATAAAGGCGATACTGTAGTTACTAATATGTAAACAAAAGGGGTTATTATATTAAAATATGTATTACAAAATAAACACCTCCGTCCAGTGGAGAATCGTAAAACTAAGGTACTTGATACAAATAAGGCCTATACACCCAAAAATTAAGGCTAAACCCAATTTCGAAAATAAGGTACTTGACATTAAACGTTATATTTCAAGCAGTTGTTTCTGAAAACGACTTGAGACTTTCACAGGCGTTAAAATAAAGCGTTTATTTCAAAAGTTATAAGATATAGAATCTAGGACTGTAAGCGTCTAAAACCCGTATATTTCCAAGTGGTCGAATTTTGACCGTAATTCATTAAACTTTTAAGTTTGAACGTTATTCCTTTACGTGAAACTCATTTAGTCATTTTGACATTTTAAAATTGTTTGGCGATAATCTCTCTACTCTGTGCGATTGTTTGACCACAGACTATTATGCGTTTGACACTGACAGTATGAACGTGAACAATGAATCTTTTAATGTGTTTGTAATATTTCATTTAATGTACTTGTAACACATATTATATATAAATTTTAGCTTTCTGCGCTCCTTCTTAATATAAACTTTAACTATGCCAAATCTCGCACTCCTCCGTACGGGCAATATTCTTAAAAGGGGGTGTAAAGTTTTCTCTTCATTTATTAATATCCCTGAATAGCCCTAATAACCCTTTCAAACGATATCCCACACTATAAATGGAATTTTTTAAAAATCGTATCGTTAGTTCACCCTCTCCAAAATTTCTACATAAATATTTTTAAGTATTAGATGAGATATGTTCAGTGCAATATGTTCTATTACAATGCCAAATTTCAAGTTTCTATGTCAAGAGGTTCTGAGAAAAACTGCTGAGAAACACAGACAGACTCATGAATGATTTTATAAAGGTCCCATTTTTCCTTTTTAGGTACGGAGCCCTAAAAGTATACATATATTTCTAAATATCATCATAAAGAAAAAAATATATATACATAAAATGGTCGGGCCGAATGGTTAGGGAAAGCCATTAGTGATTTGACACGTAGTGCGAGCGCGCAAATCGGCTGTAAAGGCCGTAGTAATAGTCGCGAATACTCGCCAGATCGGACCGCCCCGATAATAAATAAACAAGCTCTACGAGAGGCGTAACTCTATCTCCATCTCTCGGGGAAGGTCTACGTACAATATGCAGGGTACAAATATTATAAGATTTATCTCAGCGCCTAATTTAGGAATGAGCTGTATGGCTCATTTCTAAATTAGGCGCCGCGATTTGCCGTAAGTTGGGCCCTTCAACTTTTGAAAGGCCGTTGAAGGCTTGTTCCGATGGCAGATATGGAAGAAAAATTTGTTTTTTAATTGAGTTAACAAGAATTGTTAATTTACATAATGGTTACATATTGTAATCAAAATACGTAATTGTATTTTTAAGTATACTGGAGGAATTGTACGCGGAGTTTTCGTGTTTTATACATTTAATATAATTAAGTTTTGTATTTTGTCACCGCTTTTGGAACAATAAAACATCTTGCGGATAAAAAGATTGAGAAGGTATATCCCCTACGTCTCTGAAACTGATTTTCGAGCCAAGAATGGAAATTGGAAAAAAATTCCATAATTATAAGTGGAAGATTCAACTCCACAATACACCACACTTTCGATGCGGATATAATGTCATTGGTGAACAAAAAAATAGTTTTATTGCTTTTTTTTCGTAAATTAATAAATACTTAAAAAAACAACGTATTTCATAATCATCTGCCGAAAGACATTTTCGGTAAACATAGGCCTTCATAAATTTCCACAAATATCGATTCCATGCCAACGGTTTCCCGCGATCTTTACCAAATAATCTGTCCACCTAGGAGGGTCGTCTCATTCTGCACCTTCCGGTAAGTGATCGCCATTTGAGATTTTCGATTAATTTAATAACAATCGGCAGTGCATGTCCTGATTGAGAGTGTTAACTAAAACGATATCATATCTATTAAGAAAAAAATTCTGATTACGCTGAAATAAGGGAAGGTTTTTCGAAGGAATTCGTTGTTCGAGCATTAATTATGAATGGATGTCTAGAATTTGTACGTAAATCAGACAATAGAAAAAAAATCTGTCAAGCACGAGTGGAACTCGCGCTACGAGGGTTCCGTACAATTTTGGCATTTATAAACATTGAATGGTACATAGTATTCCTATTAAACTATTTACAAAATTATAATTTTTCAAAACGAAAATATATTGCCTACTATGTCTTTCACAGGCGCATATATATTTTTTATGTGATATAATTACAAATTAACTATTTTCGGATATTCATGCATTCGGGTGTACGAATACGGAAAACGAATTCGGAAATCGAATACGGAAAACGAGTATTTGCGGCCAGCCTAAACCAGTGCAATTTCGTTCTAGCATGCAAAATGTATATAGTAGAAATTTTTATAACACGAGAGCAGTGTTCAGAACTCAATAAATTTAATCAGGATTGCGTAATATCGGTTCCATAATAATTTCCCCAATCTACGTTATTTGGATACGATAATATAATATAAATATACAAATAAACATGTAAATAACACGCCGACGAGATTTTATGCAAGTAATCCCGTCATAAGATTCACTATGCCTCCGTTTTCAGATGTAACGATGTTCGCAACAAGGCCCGCTAAATAAAATATTCAAACACAAAAAAAAGCGAACAGTGAGCATCACGCGGACGGGGCCGCGGTGCGGTCTCGCCGGGCATTAGCGCTTATTCACATTTAATAAATGATTTCAAAGGGACCGAAGCGGCTTTGTGGACCGCTCCCGGAGAACCTATTTTGAAGAGAGCAAAAGGGCGCGCGCGCGGGTTCGCTCGAAAAATTTTCTCGTCGCATTTTTGTCGTTTCGAACCGAGCGATTCGCGTTATTTGATTCGACGTACGGCGGTCGTGTGTTTATTTTTTTTACGGCGCCGGAATTTGCGCGCGTATCAATCGTAGTTTGTTTAGGGTTCAACCGTTAGTTGCCCCAAAACTGTGACATATCAAACTAACAGTTTTGCCACTTTTATTAACAGGAGTCATTGATCTATATACAAATAACAATAAATAGAGTGAAAGAACCTGTACAATAAATATATTTTGAAAAAGCTCAGGTGACCGTAAAGTTACAGAAAGAAACTGGATCATCTTTAGAGTTCCGTACATCAGAAGGAAAAACAGAGCTCTTAGAAGATCAGTCACATGCTTGACTGTCCGTCAGTTACAGACGTTTTCCTCAGAATCAGTTTGACGTAGAAATTGGAAATTTGACATAGTAATATAGCTTATTACCATATAACATATCGACTATGTAACATGCTAACACTGAAAAATATTCATAAGAAAATATATTTACGTGCAAATTAACTAATCGATTTCTTTAAAATCCGCACATACCGTGGGATACAATGAAACACATAGCTACAAGGGCCTCAAAATGTACATAACATAGGTAGAATATACTGAAAAACATTTACAAAACTACTGAAATTGATATTACGAAAATCTTTAATTCTTAGAAACTTACGCAAAGTTTGTAAAAATATTATGAGGATGATTCTAAATGTCATAGTTTTTGAGATGTTTACAATAACATGTGTGTCCCCTTACTTAATTGTATTAGGTATTATTAAACATTTATTGTTATAGGGCGTCCACATTAATGATAAATAAAGTAATACTTCAAACGAGGTATAGTAGCCAAACACGCGCTTGCCCGGATCTTATCGAAATTTGTGTGCGCCTGTTTGTTTGAATGCATATTTATATCTGCGGCCTATATAGCCTAATGAATGAATTTAGATGGACGTTTAGTTGTTGTATACCTTAGATTCCGGGAACGAACATGAGTTTGCGAGCTTTTGGGATATACATCTCTGCTGGTCTGTCTATTCTTGGAATTTTATCACTTGAAAGTTACAAAACAATTTAGATACAAATTTCACTCTCGTTTTAGGGTTCAGTGCTTCAAAAAGATAAAAGGAACCCTTATAGGATCACTTCGTTGTCCGTACGTTGGTCTGTCAAGACCCCTTATCTTAGGAACGCATGGATGTATCAAGTTGAAATTAGTATCACGTACTCAGATCTACGGTTCTTTTGAGCTGTAAAAAATCAAGCTTCTAAGTCAATGAAATCAAGAACTCTAAAAATACGGCAATTTATGATGCATATTTTTACACTCGTAAAAATCAAAAGAGAGAATACTTCTCGTTGATCTAGAATCATTAAATTTGGTAAGATGCAAAGTCTCATGGCACAATTATAGGAAAAAATCGTTAATTTGTGGTTGTATCACATAAACAGAACATTTGTTAATGTGCACCTGTGAAAGATGTAGTAAGCAATATACATTCGTCCCAAAAAAAATTGAAAATAGTTTAATAGGAATATTATGTACCATTAAATGTTTATAAATGGCCAAATGTGTACGGAACCCTCGTACTGCGAGTTCTACTCGTGCTTGACGTATTTTTTATTTAAAAACCATAAGCCAATCACTTCATTCACGCGCGAACTACGATGAAAGAGATAGCTAGGTACCAAGAGCTACCCACGCTATCACGTATATGAAAAAGATATATCGTGATGAAATTAAGACAAATTAACTCAATTTTTCAGGACTACTTTTAAAGCGTTAATGACATGGCTACATTAATGAAGTCATGGCCGTCAGCGCCGTGCCATGGCTAATAAATTAACACTTTGTCAATTAGATCAATGTTTTTTTTTCGTGTGAAGTTTCTACAGCGTCTATAATGCCTAAATATGATGTAGTGTATGGTGTTATATAATTTTAATTATTCTTAAAAACAGTTCAGTTTTACACAAATCTAATGTTACATTCTCTCGCAAGAAAATGTCTTATTCAATGGCGTTTACCATTTTGTATAGCGTATCTATGAGTCACGTACATCCAAGTTTGTATTTCAATGTAAACATTGTCGCTTTCTTCCAGAGTAAATTCTGCTCCGTCAAATTTTAAATATTTAACATTTCTTTTACAATTTTCATAATCTATAATTACTTGTTTATGGAATTTCATTTCAACAAGATGTTTGTCATTAATATTAATTAAGGACTATGGCTGGAAATTTTCATTTCTATTTGAGAATGAAATTCTGCATTAATGATATGGCTGACTTCAAGTAATTTCTTCATTTCACTTGTACTTCTGTATATTTAGCTGACAGTGATTGATTTTTTTCAGAAACAGCTGAGAATTAACCTCAATACATTCTAATCAATTTGATCCAAAGAATCACTTCTATGAATAATATACACGTACTTTATTACAACTGTATAACGTTAACGTGTAATAATAGGTAAACAAGATTTTTTTTTAAATTGTACCGATATTATAATTCAATGGTTGACTGGAAGAGATTGCTCATGTAGCAATAAGTCCGCATATGTACTATACATAAAAGTTAATAAATAAATATTATAATTCAAGTAAACATTCATCTATCTGTGATTAGTTTAGTCAAGCTTTTATCTAGAGACTTCCCAAAATTGAAAGTATTATTTTCATTCTCATAGTGAAAAATATAATAGAAAAACTGACAAACTATTATCAATATTACACATATATGTATGTGGTTACAAAAGGGGATTGGAAAGTATACATATTTCGAATTGACCGACTGAAATCCGTCACATAGGCTTAGCAGCTACCACTATCAAAGTTTGACTTTAGAGTTTACGTACAAGTATGTTTACAATAAAATGTACGGTTTTCCAAAAAAAAAAATTAATAATTTTAAAAATGAAAAAAATAACAGTACTTATAATATAAGTAAGCGTTTTATCCAAAAGACAACGAAAAGCGAGTTTATCGTATCATACAAAGCAAAATAGCCCTCGCTATATAAATTTACGAAACGAAGATACACAAATTACGTTCGGAGAGCATCGTCATTTTAAAGTTGATTAATTTTATTTCGTCCATTCCAAAGCGAAATATCTTTTTAAGATTCGTTTGAGCCATCGTCGTCGGTTGCAATCTGTTTATCTTATCCGAAGGCGAAGGGAACTAGATTGTAACCCAAAAGCCGTTGTAATTAAGAAAATTGTTATTAATTAAGCGAGGTTAAAGCGAATTCAAAGCGTCTACTTTGTTTTAACGATAAACTCTACCTAAGTCATAATATTTTGGATAGTGCACGTAATGTCTTGAAATGCCTACGTCTGCTGGTTAGCGACAGTGCTCTTCACACTTCGCGGACTCGGCAGAATTTGATTATCTTTATGATACTTGATACTAGACAGGCCGATGGGATACTTGCTTTAGGCAGTGAATTAGTTTTGGTAGCTAGCCTAAATGAATTATTTCGTTTCACGTCGCACTGAAATTTTAGGAGCTCGACTATCTTTATTAATTTATGAACATATCTCTAGCCTATCATTATTCTGTGTTAACATGACACACTCGTAATTTAGAGCCTTACTTTTTTCGCACTCCATTAGAAGTAATATTACTTTCTTTTTCGTAAGTTATAATTAATATGGACTCCCTAGTGCACCAGATATTTAATAATAACTACTCGTAATTTAGAGCCTTATTTTTTCCGCACTCCATTTGAAGTAATATTACTTTATTTTTCGTAAGTTATAATTAATATGGATTCCCTAGTCCATCAGATATTTAATAATAACTACTCATAATTTAGAGCCTTACATTTTCCGCACTTCATTTGAACTAATATTACTTTATTTTTCGTAAGTTATAATTAATATGGATTCCCGAGTGCATCAGATATTTAATAATAAGTACTCGTAGTTTAGAGCCTTCCTTTTTCCGCACTCCATTTGAAGTAATATTACTTTATTTTTCGTAAGCTATAATTAATATGGACTCCCTAGTGCACCAGATATTTAATAATAACTACTCGTAATTTAGAGCCTTATTTTTTCCGCACTCCATTTGAAGTAATATTACTTTATTTTTCGTAAGTTATAATTAATATGGATTCCCTAGTCCATCAGATATTTAATAATAACTACTCATAATTTAGAGCCTTACTTTTTCCGCACTTCATTTGAAGTAATATTACTTTATTTTTCGTAAGTTATAATTAATATGGATTCCCGAGTGCATCAGATATTTATTAATAAGTACTCATAATTTAGAGCCTTACTTTTTCCGCACTCCATTTGAAGTAATATTACTTTATTTTTCGTAAGTTATAATTAATATGGACTCCCCAGTGAACCAGATATTTAATAAAAACTACTCGTAATTTAGAGCCTTACTTTTTCACACACTCCATTTGAAGTAATATTACTTTATTTTTCGTAAGTTATAATTAATATGGATTCCCTAGTCCATCAGATATTTAATAATAACTACTCATAATTTAGAGCCTTACTTTTTCCGCACTTCATTTGAAGTAATATTACTTTATTTTTCGTAAGTTATAATTAATATGGATTCCCTAGTGCATCAGATATTTATTAATAAGTACTCATAATTTAGAGCCTTACTTTTTCCGCACTCCATTTGAAGTAATATTACTTTATTTTTCGTAAGTTATAATTAATATGGACTCCCCAGTGAACCAGATATTTAATAATAACTACTCATAATTTAGAGCCTTACTTTTTCCGCACTCCATTTGAAGTTATATTACTTTAATATATTTTACATATGAGAGACTGTACGTGAGCACGTGAACAATCTCCTCCAGCCAACCAATAACAGTCAGTTTTGAAAAATCCGTTGGTAAACTATGAGAGATTTTACAATAAAAATATTAATAGCACATTTAAAAAAAAAGAAAAAACAATACAAGCTACTGACATGAATTAGGATGGGGGAAAAAGGACAAGAGAAAAAAACGGTTTAGGAGACCTAGGGCTTTTTTACCAGATACTTTCATTTCATCGAAATTATCCCTGTGTCAGAATCCAACTTCCGCTACTTGGAAAGTAAAGGATATTAGTCGTAAGAGGTAGAGGTATGTTTAGAAATAAGTAGGCTAAGTGATTTCAGGGGGTAACCCAAGGCTCTGAGCAGACAAATCTTTAAGTCTGCCAATGTGATAAATTAGACCATGAGTTTTTTTAAAATATATTAAAGACAAGTGTAAGTATGTGAAGTTGGCGTCGATCTCGCATGGTCAACCATTTGGGAAATGTTAGAAATATGATCGACCTATGTTTAGAAATATGATCGAAAATATGATCATAAGGTGGATGGTAAAAGAGAATTGGATGAGGTCAAAGATGTACCGGATGCATAAATGTTGGATACTTTCTAAATTGTTTAGATATTCTTCATTAAGATCAGGACAGCACACACCTCCATTATCAATACATAAATGTTTTTTATTTACGCATTAATGATAAAATCTGTTATTTTCTACCGATTAACCATTTTTTGTATAATTAAAACCTCGACTAATTTTTTTTATAGGCAGCTCCCAAGAACTTCTCAGATCATATCAGAGAGAAAATTAACTTTAATATTTTTAACGAGATTTTTTTTTATTATCAGTTTCAGGTATTTTATTTCATATTAACCTTCCTCCCCCTCTTATAACGAGATATTCTTCTACGTAATTCGATATAAATAGTTAATTAAAGCGATAATTATATTTCGTCCGCTAACGTTCAAGGGGCGAGCGCCCTTCAGGAAGGTTAAAAAGGGTTTGTTTACTGTTTGAAGCTTTTCGGAAAGTATGATTCATTCGTGCAATTAACATTCATCAAATAAAGTTGATCTGATTAATATAATCAACTGACCCTGGAGTCGGAAGTTTATTTCGTGTAATTAGGGTAGACTTTTAATTAGGTTTTTAAGATCCGGTGAATAATGTATGAAGAGCGAGTTGATTTGTAATTCGAAGGAGAAACAAGTGTTGGAAGTATCGAAGGTAAATGTTAAAGGAAATTAAGTATTGTTGAAGAAAATTAAGTAAGAGTATTTTAATATAGTTCCTATATCCATGGAACTGACCAACTCATGGGGTGCGACTATAAGGGCTAAACCACTATTTTCTGTCTTTTCCACTAAAATTACTGGAATTATAAATTTACGTAAGGGATTTATGATTTAATTGGATATATCTGGATTAGGCGATATATTCAATAATTGGATATAATCTATATTCCAACTCCGATTAAAGAAACTCTTTAGAACTTGACGGTTATTTTGATTTGAACTCTTATTTCAGATATTATGACAATCTAAAGAGAATTTATCCCATGTTTCATGTTTATGTTTTTTTGATATAATGTAACTTACCATACGCGCAATCGTATATTTACAAAACCAAAATCCGTTTCGTAATTTAGAATTACCTGCAAAGTTCGTGAAACACGAATTTTTCACCGACCTACCTCATACGTAAAATTTCTGTTGGCCTCTACGTTATTTAGAGTTAAATAAAAAGTCAGAATTAAAGAACTTACAGACGTAAAGGTGACCTATCATAATTACTTCGGTGAATCTCCATAAACTGTTTTCTAACTCAGTTTTAAGGAAAAAAATAAAAAAACAAATGAAACATAAAAACAATATTTACATAAATTAACTGTTTGCGCACTACAACAGGTTTAATTATTGATAAATAAATAATCCATTTATTGTTAATTTTCTTTTAAATGATTTAATTAGCGCCAGGAATTATCATTTCGGAATTAACATTCGCATACATCATTTAAGTTTTTTGACATTTCTCATCGAGTCGAAGATGGCGCTGGCAATCTTTATATATTATTTTAAAATGTGAAGATAACCATTTAATGTGTTGAAAGTAAAAAGTAAATTTAGTAATGAATTCAAATTAGTCTAGATTGTATTTCGAAATTTCTATCGAAAACATTTTCTGCCTTTTATAAAAAAATCTACATTAAATCGTTCAGCAGCATGTTTTGATACTAGTTTTTTGATTTCATTCTTCTTTGAGTTTCCGCTGAAACAAGTCGTGGTGATAAATGTAATCCGACTAAATCAAAATTGAATTAAATTCTGCATTAGTGACCGCAGTTTATATTTATATAAGGTCTCACTGGTGATTTGCCTGTTCATGTATTTGCATTTACAAAGAGTTAGTAAATTTAAAATGTATCAAAAAGTTGAGTTAGTAAAAGTTGTAATTAATTCAAACTCGCTTTGTTTAATTTGAATGCAACTATCAAGATATTTATTGATACGGCAATTATTGTGTTGCATATAATCGGTGAATCAAAAGACTTGCTCGAGTTAAGGAATACTTCATTTTGGAGTTGTAATACGAATGGAGTTCTCGCGTTACCCTGAACGAAGCGAATGCCACCCTGTTTGGAATCTTCATAGAACCTTGAAAGTTCCCGGCTCTGATCTGTTGGGAATGCAAAAATTAACCTTGTGCAGAAGTCTTCGGGTCTGTGAATATTAATTAATTTGCGCATATATTGTCCATGTAATTCTGAGAATACACCAATGATATAACGCCTTCATACATGTTGATGTGAACGCTGACTCTTCTAGTCGGTGATTGTCATAAGTTTGAATCTAGACAATTACTGTTTTGTATTAGTTTAAATCTTCTTTTTTTGTTTGGGATTAGTTTGTCCGAGTGGCGTTTGTGCTATTTTACACGCCTGCGTTATACCAATAACTAATTGCTAGAACTGATATTTTAGCCTAAGCACTTGAGAAACTTAGAAATAGAGCCGCATTAAATAGAACATGGGGTAAACAACATATATCACATTAGTTTCTAAGGCTCGGTTTGTTTCTTTTATGTGTTCTTATATATACCATACAAAATTATGTGAAATTTAGTTAATTTTTTTATTAAATATATTTGTCGTTAATTTTGCAGAAATTCATTCTTCACAATTAAATGATACTACGCGATGTAGTATTATTTCTACTTTCATTAAGTTCTTTACCACAGCCTAGGTTTCGTTGTATTACAACATATTCAGGTGACGCTATCATAGATTTGACGGTAATTTTTGATTGAATGAGATTTTACGGTAATTTTTTTATATTCAAGAGTTATAAAGTGGATAGTTTATAATTTTCTTATTATGTTTTTTATTTTATTATAATTTGTATATATATATATATATATATATATATATATATATATATATATATAGATATATACTATTATAATTTGTATATAATACTCTAAAAAATACTCTCTTTTAATGCCAGAAAAGACATAGTCCCATTTCAAAGATCTAGATTTTGATCAATAAAACAATAGTATTCATCTATAGGAGGAAAAGTTTATAAGTTTGTTTGTTAGGGGTGATCTCAGAATCTACTGAATCGATTTCACAAATGTTTTCATTGTTCGATATGCAATATTAACGATATATGATATTAAATACAACTAACTTAAGAGCAAAGAATTTGATTATTTTTAAGGCAACTTTCGGCCCGCCTCTTGTTTCGGTGAACAGGTATAAAAGTTATGACAATAAACATATAGCTTTTCTAAAAAAACAAATTACGTCAATAGAGGGGGTGTAGGCGCGGGGTAAGAAGGGAGTATCGTTGCTACTCTGATAGTGTGGGCGGCATTGAACTGGTGATAATTATTGGCGTTACACGTGTTTAGCTTTGCGAAGTGTCAAGGAAAAATTAAAGTGTTTATTAATTGCTTTTTGATTTGTGTTTGGTAAAGTAGAAATGGAGTTGTTTTTCTCTGAAAAAAGAAAATTGTTTTGTCGTAGCGATAACAGAAACTTTGTTGAGTGTTGTTGCAAAACATTAATCATATTCGTTGGTTTTGTCTTTAAATTAGTTTTAACACTTCGTTGTCTCCACTTAATATTATAAACCGGAAAATTTTAGGAGTTTCTTTATCAGGGTAATCACAGAAACTACAGAAAATATTTTAAAAACGCCTTCACTAGCACATAGAACTAGGAGACTTCTTAGGACTCTTAGGAAATAAGCTATTAAATACAACTACTGTAAAGGAATACAAAATTTGTTATGTTATACGTAATACAGTTTTTACTGAGATTTTACGGTAAATCGATATTCTGAATATACTTGTAGTAGGTATCCTAAATAAAATCCGTTGCCTGGTTGAATATCATAGTATAGAAGTCATCCTCGATAAGCTTTCTTAATTATTTAAAAATAGTCTAACGTAGACGTAGTCACAGACAACTAGTAGCTCAAAATGTAATTCACGAATAAAGTTTACTTCCAACCGAATTAATTTATCACTTTCATATTCACACCCAACTCATATTTCACGTCATTTGAACACATCGTTGTCCATATACCAAATCTCAAATAGCTGCATTGCTATTAGTACTATCCTATGTTCTACCGCCTCTCTACTTGTCAGTAATTTATTTCTAAATGAGATCCTAAGTCAACACGGCCCTGTCGATACACCGTTCACGTGTGCTCACAAAGAAAAGCGAGCTGGGCAGTGTAGGCTCAGCTCGAGACAATTAGCAAGCCGATTCTGCAAATTCAACAAGCACCACCGTCTATCGATCCGTACGCAAGCCGGCTTGCGCCCCTACAGCCCCTTGTTTATTCGGCTTGTTTACCAACAAAGAAATAAACAAACAGCGCCTTATTAGTTCACAATTCCCCAAGTGCCGAAACGTAGCACGAAATATTATAAACGGATTGCCTTTATGAATATAAAATTTGAGACATATTTCGTATTCATGAAAGCGAACTCAATATGAGGAGGTCAGAATAAATTTTAAGCGAATTAGCAAATGTCGCACTTAAAATCATAATGCTGTTTTCGAGTATAAATCGTTATTCAGATTATACAATTACCTGTTTATCAAAGCGACATATACTATTTAGTTTTAAATGATACAATTAATATGAAACCAATAATCTACTTATTTATTCGCGCCATATCCCACCAAAATAATGAAGATGCGAATTATCGTCGGTACAAGCCAATAACAGTATGGTTTGCCGTCTTGTTAGAATTCATTTTAGCGGGATGCGGTCCAACCGCTTATCGGTCATTGGTATCACGTATCATATATTCCAGTGACATAGTCGAATGGTGAGTGCAAAAACTAAATTTAACATCAATTGTTATGCTTAACTGGAAGAGATTGCACATGTAGCAATAAGTCTGTCATATGTACTATGCATAAAAGTTGATAAATAAATAAATAAAAACAATACAAAAGAAGCTACAGCCGCCAACAATTAATTAAAATTTATAACTGAGCCGCGGCGTTACAAATTTTATTAACTTTTATTTAGAATACGTTATATCGATCAGAAAGGAAAATCTATTTTCAAGAAAAGTACAACTTTTAATAAAAATGGATCTGTAGGAAGCACTGACGTCAATACTGATTATATCATCGAAAATCCTTTTCCTTGACACAATTATAGCAGGAGTGCAATTGAAACAATCTACTAAAACAAAGAATGCCACTACAAAATAGAGTCTTACTTAAAATTTTTATGTAATTACTCCAACACTGTTAGCCTTATAAGGTATGAGGTTATTGCCACCTTTTTAGCTGTTGAAAGAATCTATATTTCAACAGTGTCTTGTATAACTTCCTCTTTTCATAATACTTGCATCATAGTAGGTATTATGAAAAGAGGCAGTTATACAAGACACTGTTCAAGAGCTTTTCAAAGTCGTCAAGGCCCTGTAGATTATTTCTCAAGTGTTTGTCTATAATAAATGTAGACGAGGAAACGTAATTAAATAACGTCTTTATCGACTAAATTTCACTTATATTTACTTTCTTCACTTTCTGTGTGTGGTACGCCAAGTTGTAGTTAGAACCCCGCACTTGACTGCTTCTGGAGTGAAGGATTTAACGTTCACCATATCTCTGTTACCATTGACTATGAAGTTTGGAGAGAGTTCGCTGGGACGACTACCAATGACTAATCCTTGTCCGCGTGAGACAATTTATTTATTAATTAAAATAGAGCTTACAAAGGTGACTATGTTTAAACTACGGGTTGCTTCGACTTGAACTAGAGCGAACTTTTGAACTAAACTTCGAAATGAACTAAATTTTGCAGTGTCGTAACTTCTCTTATATGCTGCCATGTGATTCCTTTCTGCAGCCGCTGGTTCTCACGCCAGGGGTTATGAACCCACGCCCGCCACTTTGGTTACTGCGGTTGTCAGGAACAGTATTATTATGTAGTTTATCTTCTCACATCGCCATGTATATAGATGTTACTATACTATGCGGTTGTTCAAGAAGTCTAAGTCAAAGAACAATATGAGCAAGTTTTTTCACATTTTTAATACAACTTTCTCCAGTTAATGTTGTTTGAATTTTTGGACTTTGCCCCAGCAAAAAAGGGCTTCTTCTTAAAAAATATATATTTACGGTTAATTTATTCACGGTATTCTCAACGACTTTGCAATTTATTCTGCTTCAGTCGTGTACAGTATAATATGGTCCGGTCTTTTAATATTGAATTTATGGTAAATATAATAAATTTATAATATATTGGTTTATACCCCAGATAAATATAATATATTGGTTTGTACCCCCAGATAAATTTATAATATATAATATATTGTATATTGGTTTATATCCCAGATAAATTTATATTGGTTTATACCCCAGATAAATTTATATTATTTATACCCCAGATAAATTTATATAGATATTGTATATGGGTTTATACCCCAGACAAATTTATATAGATATTGTATATTGGTTTATACCCCAGATAAATTTATAATATATTGGTTTATACCCCAGATATAATTTATAATATATTGGTTTATACCCCAGATAAATTTATAATATATTGGTTTATACCCCAGATAAATTTATAATATATTGGTTTATACCCCAGATATAATTTATAATATATTGGTTTATACCCCAGATAAATTTATAATATATTGGTTTATACCCCAGATATAATTTATAATATATTGGTTTATACCCCAGATAAATTTATAATATATTGGTTTATACCCCAGATATAATTTATAATATATTGGTTTATACCCCAGATAAATTTATATTATTTATACCCCAGATAAATTTATATAGATATTGTATATGGGTTTATACCCCAGATAAATTTATATAGATATTGTATATTGGTTTATACCCCAGATAAATTTATAATATATTGGTTTATACCCCAGATATAATTTATAATATATTGGTTTATACCCCAGATAAATTTATAATATATTGGTTTATACCCCAGATAAATTTATAATATATTGGTTTATACCCCCAATACGGTCCGGTCTTTTAATATTGAATTTATGGTAAATATAATAAATTTTTAATATATTGGTTTATACGCCAGAACTTTTTTGTAAATTTCATTGTCGTGCAAAATTCTTTCAAACATAATTTTAATGTATGTTTAACTGAAAAAAATATATTTATAGCTTGATTTTGTTGAACAACGTTATTTAAGTGTAAAATTATTAAGTGATATTTAAGTGTATTATAGTTAATATAATAAAAAAGTCTAATTAAAAAATTATACTCTTCACACTTTGACTGCCTACATGTAAATCATAATTGCTCGTTACACACTCTAGTGAGGTACGTCGTTATAAACAGAGGTACATCGTTATATAGCATTACCTATACGTTCTAAAGATATACATAACGAATGTTTATTTGGATATTATATCTTATACGATAGTGAAGATTTTATTATTTTTATAGATGTCACTCGGATAAGCCGTTTTTATGTTTAAATAAAAAAAAAACAAACATTTCCTTCGCATTTATATTAGTATTAAAATGAATAATAATAAAAAGTAAATCATGAACCAATTTCGTCATTTCCCTGGCTGTATCACAAGAAGATAAATTCTAAAAGGTCAACCGATATACATAAAAAAATCAATCGTTACTTGCCGATAACCTTCCATTTCCGGTAACGACACAATTCCCCAAAATACGATTTATCTAATCGATAATCAAAGTCCAATCGAACCAAACAGAACAAACACTTTATTACCATTGCACTCACAAATGGACCTCCAAGACCGAACGCGTCGGGATTAGGGATAAGATATGGAATCAAATACATCGATAGTGTATTCTTGAGTAGTATCGAAAAAAGTATTGATGCCCTAAAGTATCGACCTTTTGTCTGATATTATTACACACACACACACACACACACATATATATATATATATATATATATATATATATATATATTTGCCATTTACGTTGTCAAATGGCAAAAAACGGAGCTCTTATAATTTCGTCCTATCCGTCTATCTGCCTTTCCGTAGGTCACATCCATTTTACTCTGAGGCTATTAGCACTATATAGATGAAATCTGGATGAAAGATCTTCTATAAACCGCTATAAAATGAAATAGGGTAATTGCGAAAAAATAATATTCCTCTATATATCCTATATATCCCTCTGTTATATATATAACAGAGGGATAAAAAATACACATAGGCATATGGTTTATTTATCATTACATAGGTCTTAAAATGATATAGAGGTTCCAAAAAAATTTTTTTATTTAAGTCAATAGTCGGTGAGATATAGGCGAAAAAATAAAACAAATTTAATTAATTAACGTTTTATCTAAATTATGATAAAAACCAACATAACAAAATTAAAATACGAAACAGACCAGCGAAATGTTTACAGAAAATAGAGGAAAGTGAATACAGTTCTAAACTCTCACACTTCCTCTGTTTAATCACTTTAAGATAATATTTTGTCCGATCGTTTCGCACGGAATTAGGCACTGAAACATGTTTTTGCTTTAAGTTGATTATCTTGATTGGAACGGCACAATCGATATTTTTTGTCAAATTACAAACAGTATGAGTGTTACCAATAGCACAATACATTCATAGTATTCTATTACCACCAGTCAGATGCAATTCAAAACGAGTTCTTGGAGTTTTAGATTAAGGACAGATTTTCGAGGAAATTTCGCTACACCTACTGCAAATTACTGAAATGAGTAAAAGTATCGGCTAAGGGTGTCTCAGTGTACAAAATAATAGGAATCTAAAAAATACTGGAAAGTACTGACACTGAAAGGTACTGATACTTTGCGTTCCTAGCCCAGAGCGATAAGAGAGATGAGATGGTCGAAGCTAACCATCAATGTGAACACTCGAACGATGTTTTTTTATGAAATTACTAACACTATGAAATGTCACCAAAATGGAAATACTTTGATAGTATTGAAAGGTTACCAATTAGCTGCAATTCAAAATGAATTGTTGGAGTATTATATTAAGAATAGAATTTTGAGGAAGATTCGATATACCTACTGTAAAGTACTCAAATGAATAAATGTATCGATTAAGAGAAATCCGTTTATAAAAGTATCGGTATCTAAAAATTTGATCGATACTGGAAATTATCGATACTTTCTCCGTGTCCCTAGCCCGGGACGATAAGAGAGACGAGACGGTCGAAGCTGGCCATCAACGTGATTGCCGGGGATAAAAAGACGAGGTGCAAACATGTGAACGCGCCTCCAGGCCGAGCCGTCTTACGCCGTAAAGGCGAAGATAAATTAGGACCATTTCAGCGAAGCCGTCCCTCAATGTAAATAATAAATTTGCATACCAAATTTGCTTTTCACTCTTTAATGAAAACGTTAACTTATCATTCACCACGCCCGCGGTCTGGCCGCGCCGCGCGCTCTTCTGTCGCAGCGTATTTATTTATGCATTATATATACTTGCAAGTCAAAGTTCAAACTTTATAATGTATTAAGTTATCTACCGGTAGTAGATTAAATTTATTCAATTATTTATTTATTTACATAATATATTTAATGTACTGATATATAAGGCGGGGTTATCGCAAAAAGAGCCTATCACTTCCAACCAACCAAAGCACCCATATAATGAAATGTAATCTATATTGTAAAAGATTTTAACATATTAAGCATAAAAAACAACGAATAACAACTAGTAAAAATTGTTTAAAACTTAGAAACATTTAAGGGTACATAGTATTCCTGTCACTTAAGAAACATTTAAGGGTATATGGTATTCCTGTCACTTAGAAACATTTAAGGGTATATAGTATTCCTGTCACTTAAGAAACATTTAAGGGTATATAGTATTCCTGTCACTTAGAAACATTTAAGGGTATATAGTATTCCTGTCACTTAAGAAACATTTAAGGGTATATAGTATTCCTGTCACTTAGAAACATTTAAGGGTATATAGTATTCCTGTCACTTAAGAAACATTTAAGGGTATATAGTATTCCTGTCACTTAAGAAACATTTAAGGGTATATAGTATTCCTGTCACTTAGAAACATTTAAGGGTATATTGTATTCCTGTCACTTAAGAAACATTTAAGAAACGTTTTCACATGCGGAAAAATATGGTGCATATTTAAAAAATTATAAGATCTAGAATAATACTATTATTATTCCCTATGATCTTTTAGTCACATTTTATCAATCCAGTTTTTTTTATAATTTTTAGTTCAGTGCTTTCGGAAATAAGGTGAGTGGGATGCTTTCTTTTCAAAAATGATTTAGAATACGTTTTTATATAGGAAATTTAAATTTATGATAAAATATCTTTGTATATCACATAATAAGCCCTTTCAAATGATACCTCACATGAAGCACAGAATGACGAGAAAAATATTTAACTAATTAATTTAGCTCTTTAATTCATATATGAAAATTATGAAAGACATTTTTGTATATCGCATACGCCCTTTCAAACGATACTTCGCATGAAGCATAGAATGACGAGAAAAATATTTAACTAATTTATTTAGCTCCTCTTGAATGCATATATGAAAATTTTGAAAAAATTTTGAAAAAATAACAAGCCCTTTGAAATGATACCTCACGTGAATGACGAGAAAAATATTTAACTAATTAATTTAGCTCCTTTTAAATATTGCACTAGAAAAAGCTATTCAGGATTCAGATATTAACACTAGGGGCACCATCTTTTACAAATCAGTTCAGATCCTAGCGTATGCTGATGATATTGATATAATTGCTAGAATCCCACCAGCCTTGAGAGAGGCCTTTCTGTCTGACAATAAACGACTACAAGACTAAGTATATGGCTATACAAAAATCTCCACCAAATAATGCATATAATCGTTTGGAGATTGGCTCACATACATTTGAAAGGGTTGACTGTTAGTTACCTTGGATCTTGTGTTAACAATAAGAATGACACTATCTTTGAAATTCAGAATCGCATATCATCGGCCAATAAAGCATTTTTTGGACTAAGCTCCATCCTTAAATCTTCTTTTATTACAAGAAAATTATTAGTATATAAAACTCTTATTAGGCCAGTTCTAGCATATGGTTCAGAAACCTAGCCTTTGAACTGGATATAATAAAATAGCAGCCTTTGAAAGAAGGGTTCTGAGGAGAATTTTTGGGGGTGTCAAGGAAAATGGTATTTGGCGAAGACGTCTTAACTCAGAAATCTATAGGTTGTTTGATGAGCCTGATATCATAAAAACCATCAAAATCAAACGAATGAACTGGGCTGCCCACGTATTTAGAATGAAAGATGAAAACCCAGTAAAAAAAAGTTTTCATCGCAAAAACTCTAACAACTCGTAGAAGAGGTAGATCAAAATTACGATGGATCGATTCAGTGGAAGAAGACTTTAACATTCTCAGGATAAAGAACTGGAAAACCCAGGCGAAGTGTAGAACCTCCTGGAAGAATCTCCAACAGAAGGCCTTGGCCCACCCTGGGCTGTCGTGCCAAATATGATGGTGAATTTAGCTCCTTTTTAAAAAAAAAGTTAGCTAGTGTCAAATAGGCGTATTACTGTGCCAAATTTAAAATTTCTACGTTAAATGGTTCTAAGAAGATCGGCTGAACAACATGGTTTCATTTTTCAGTACGATCTTAGAATGGTTTCATTTGAGTTTGTGTCCAATTTGAGGTACAGAACTCTAAAAAATGTAAACAGTATACAAATCCACACAATACATATTATATATTAACAAAAATAAAGCAGAAGAATGGATTTGGGAGGAAAAACTAGGGAACGAAAAACTAGAAAAAACTAGGGACTATGGGAAATTACGAAAGGAATTTCTTTTTCAGACGAGCTTTGAATGCCTGAGCTGACGGCGGGTTCCGAATACCAGAGTCCAATTTATTGTATAGGTTGGCAGCATGAACTGTGAAGGAATATTCAAAGGTCACACAAGGCCTTATGAGTCCTAAAGTATAGAATTCATATATTAACTGTCGACGCCGTGTTGCGTTCATCACAACGCCTTTAACGGCGCAGCGTACGTAGAGTCCCAGGTTCCATTCCCGGTCGCTCCTCAGTCGAGGTTGGAGTGGTATTTTATATCGCGTAGCTAAAATGGCACAAATCAGTGAAAGGGTATCCGTATCTCTGGTGCGAGAATTTACGCACTGTGATCGTCAACCTTTCTGCCCAGCATGAGCGTTATGGGCATTACCTCAATGATACACGCATTTGAAGAGGCTTATGTCCAACAGTGGACTGAGACGGGCTGTTGATAGAAATTATGATGAATTTAATTAATTTTAGTGTGGCTTCGTAAAAGCAAATTTTTTTTAACAATACATTGATAAAATCAAATTAGAACTTACACGTAAATACATTTTAATACAAAACGGCGTTAAGGGTATGGTTATATAAAAATATGCACGTATTACAAAAATACCTTAACCCCAACAAAGTAGATCACCTTAATAAATATTCAATCAGGTTCCTTATTTTATGCATCGCGCGTAATTAATGTAAACATTACATTCGCCCCCATTATAATACCTATTTAATTAGATAAGTGTAAACATTTGTGTTAATACAATAGCTTCTTTACGCTTTTTGCGAATAAAGGACAACGTTAAATGAATATAAAGCATTTAAATTTTAATACATTAGAAAAAAAACAAACTTGTGTGCCTCATGGCAGAAACCACAAGGTAGAAGCAAAACTTTTACGACAGTTTGACTTTCCTTCATTGAACGTAATTATAAACATTTGATTTAATAAAATAAATTGCTGCACGTACAGTGGTTACAATGACCTCGCTTCTACGTAATCGTTGTTGCAAAACTCAATAATTTGTGAAGCATGATACAATGTTCATTATTTGAAAATATTGTTGCGTATACTTATATAAATTGACCCAAAGATGGCGTTAGAATAGCGTCATGTGCCACTGAAACGATATACAGTATGTATAATCACTAAATAACGCCACTGCAACCACTTGTGTGATTAATCGTGTGTGATCCACCAAAATATTTTTTTTCTAAATTAGTGGCCTAGTTATGAAATAATTAAAGTTAAAATTTTGTATAAAATCATAATTATGTGTAAATTAGCAGCCTGTGTAAATAGCGCCAATTGGCAGTTTGGCAACATATAACGTATTGTTATACATCAAAATGAATTATCATTTATTGTCCTTTTGGTATCTCTGAAACAAAAATATAACTTAAGAAAATAAAAGTTGTACATAGCGTTAGGATTATTCATACTTTCTTTTATTATTCTGAAAATAAAGTATTTACCTTGGTAACGTACACCATAGTAAGTTTTATAATATAATTTGCACTTGACAAATGTTAATCATCTCTACGAGAGAATTTTGTTGTCGTATTATATTTCGAACAACATCCTAAGTGTTTGGAAGAGGAGTCGAGGGCTAAAATCAAGTAAGTCCATAAAAATATAATAAAGCACAGTAACACAAGAATTACACGACAATTCTCCACGCGACGGAAGTAATGTCATTTTAATATTTCAAAAGTCATTTGTGAGTATTGCCATATTAAATATATCATTTATTTTGAAATCATAATTAAAATTGGTCTAATATTATTACTAAGAAATAATAATTAATCAAAATGGTAAATGAAACAATATGATATTAATAGTTATTCAAATACGTTTATTTTAAAAATTTATATTATTTTTTATAATCTTAGATATTTAGGCGAATTATGCATATTAAATATTTTCAAACGGCAATAAATTTTATTACCAATTGTAAACAACCTTGACCTTAAAATGAAATTGAATTTTATAATTTTCTTTTGTAAAACTATGCTAATGAAAGGGATAGTTAGAAAATTTAAATTCACCATCGATCACTTAGAAGGGTATTTATGCAATATTGCCACATTTTAATAACTTATGACAATTTTTAGATTTAAAAAAAAAATTGGTATGATTTAAAAAAAAATACGTGTACTGCAGTCTACCCATGATGCACTATTACGGATCGAAGTGGTGCTATTTAGTGATGACACATACTGTATAATTAATACTAAGAGTATTATTTAAAAATAACTGGATTCACTCAAGGTATAACACTACATATTATTACGAGCATTTAAGTTCAATACTAATAACATTAAATACTAGTAATAGTACAAGAGTTAGATAAAAAGAAATAAAACTAATGTAAAATATATTATATTTCAGTAGTTTATTTTCGTTATATAATTTCCATATTTCTTTTTAATTTTCTTTGATTATTTTGAAAACTGCAAATTTTTGCAGCATGTTATGTCACGTTAACAATGTTCATAAAAATATTTCAGTGCATTAAAGAAAAATAATAAATATGACTACCTTGTATTATTCTTAAATATAAATCCTATTATATATTAATACATTAATTAACTTAAACGAAGAACGATCCTACATTGTTATAGCGTCATCTATCGGCATTTTTTATAACTATCCAATTATTTTAATCCACAAGCAATGCAAAAGGCGATACAAAATTTCTAGTGGCCCCATCTATCAGTGAAATATATAAAAACTAAAGAAAGTTCCACTTTTTTCTTCGCTCGTTTTTAATATAGAAGGTTATCAAATAGCTGTTATTTTTATATTTTATTTTAAAGCTAAAGCCAAAACATATAAAAAGTTTGTTAGTATCGCTTCACTTTTCGATATCATATTTTAACCTAATCAGAAGCTTTTAAACATAAATTATAAATAATATTATTATTACACGGTTTGTAACTTGACCATTTCTAAATATTTTATGACGAAATTTAGCGCAGAAAGGTTGTTTAGTATAAATACGAAAAAAATCGTTAGCGTATCATTACCATGTTTTGGTGCTTTCTTTCACGAATCTCATCAATTGGGATGTCGTTGGATAGATCTTTAAAAGTTACATATTTTATGTAACACAATATTTTATTTACTCGCATTATCCGTCAGCTATAAGCACCCAAAATAGTTTGCGATTGGCTGTCGTCTCTCTAATTTTAATTTTCTAATAGAGCATTCAAAAATTGAGATGAGCTTTTGATAAATACTTTCAATGAAAACGCTACGGTCAAGTTACGTGAGACTAACTTGTGAAATATAAAAGAAAACCATTTAAAATTTAACCTTATTATTCCAAAGCATAATGATTTATATTAAAAAAATAATTAAAAAATCGTTACCTAACCGTAATCGTTAACTATTTACCAATGAGGTATATAAGTCAAAGAAAAAAAGGAAATTAATAATAGCCATACAGCAATAATTTCTGAAGTCTACGGTAGGTATGTTAGAATAACATAAATTATTTAGTTATAACCATTAGATATGAGTATGATTTTAACATATGCAGACTTTAACTTCTGTGCTATCTCTGCTTCGTTAATATATAGTTTATTACTAAGGATACTTATACACAATGTCAATTCAGTCAATATTTATTAGGAAGTCAATAGACAAATTTAAGTACTGATAGATCCAAATAAGGTCACCTCCAACTTTAATTACTCTGCCTGAATACAAAAAAGCGTCGGAATGGAATTTCTACTCCATTTCACAATTGAAAACACGAAATTAGGTTCCGAAGTGTACGAGTCGCCCACGCGGGTAATATTTACGCCGCCGCTAACGATATGGAAAGTATCGTCTTATCGTCTGGAATGACAAACGATGTATAGAGGCCGACTCAAAGCTCCAGCCCACTGACAGCGCCACGTCGACGTGAGACAAAGTCTGACATTGCACTCGCTCCCTCGCCGGCTTAGGGTCACCCGCGACGTGAATGAATGATGAAGCGCGGCGAAGTGTTATGCTAATTGGATTGATCTTGGCGTTTGCAGGCCCCGCGGCGACTTGTGCCGAATTTCCCTGCTACGTAGCGGGGAAAATTTCCCTGTCGTGTGCGCTTTGATTGGCTAAGCGCTTTTGAAAAATGTTTCCTCATGCAAAAATGATTTATATAATGAATTAAATGCGTTTTCATATTATGTTTGCGGGACCATTCTAAAACGGTTCCGATAAATATTTTCTTTAAACATTCCCTTGAATGCGCTCAGACGTGCCTTTATGTATTATAGAAATAAAAAAGAATTCGTGTTATAAGCGGATGATTTTGGGCAACTTATATTGCATGCTGATTACAAAGTTTCTCTCAAATCAACTTTGTCAATTTGACGCCAGTTATATGACAAAGTTGATATATGACGCCAGTTATATCAATCTGTATTTCATTATAATAAACAGTTTACGTTTCAAGTGACAAGATAATTTTGGACTCAAAATGTTTAAGTTTAACACCTCAAGCGCGCGCGTCGCTTATAAGCGCTCTTCCACTCGCGCTGTTCAAACATATATATTTCTGTTAAAGTAAGGTAAATATACAGACAATTATATATTTTGAGAATAGAATGAAATAAAGAATCGAACGGTGATTCGTCTTTGGTGTTTAGTTACTTTTGCCATTACGATGTCTGTCCCTATTATTTAGGCAAACGTTAAGTTTTGTTACGCCAAAATAATAGATAACATAAGTTTTTATTAGGATAAATGATGTTTTTATTTACGTTCACGTTTAATTATTATTTGTTTTTTTACTGTAATAACAAAAATAGCAATTTATAAAGAATTTTCTATTATAAGCCTTTTTCTTTTTTACAATCATAAATGTATACGTGAGGTACAAATGCTACTGTATACGCGAGGTACAAATGCTACTGTATACGTGAGGTACAAATGCTTCGACTATGTTGTGGCTACGTTTCTTCTCTATCTACGTAAAAAAACGTAATGAACTACGTCAAAGCAATAAATGAATACTTTTATCAATATGTTATATATTATTTTGCCAGCATGGCGCGTGCCGATGTTAACGTAAAAGTGGGCTGCGCGCTCGACGGGTTAAGTAATTGATACAATTATGTTGAATTTATAGATTGTATCATTACAATTTCGGTTACAATTTAGATTTAAATATAAATATTATTTATAACTAAAAAAAGGTTACGCGATTTTTAATTTTTTTGATGTGAGATATTTAATAGCGCGTTAGAATAGGAGTTAAAATGTTCTTGACGCAGGACGCGCCTTAACATTCGGCCAGTTTCGTGTGTTGTCGTCTCTTTCCGAGTTTATCGGATAGCTTCTCGCCTCTCATTTCTTTATCACCTTTCTTCTCGGTGTATTGTATTAAACTGTCTTAAAACGTTAAAAACCTTACCCCTAGACCTACGAGCCGTTATTGCGGTTTTTGAAATGTTGGTAAACATGGCTAAGCTTATTTTTAAAACGAAATTATTTTTAAATATTTCATTATTTTTAAAGCATAAAATATTTTTGTTAATATTTTTTGATAGATGGCGCTATGCAGATTGCGTGGTTCGAACCTATGCTTGCGCTAGGGTTTTTCGGGTTTATTTGGGTCTGACGAATATTTGCAAAATTTAGATGTTTTACATCTGCTAGGCGTCCCACGGTGGCTCGATTTGATACTTTTTTTCAAAAAAATTTAAAAAAAATTTGATGTATATTTTTGAAATCGCTTTTTCTATAAATGCTTTTTTGCTTCTTTGCTCAAAACTCGCCTAAACAAAAAATCAACTTCACTTTTGCAATGTGACCACCACTTCTTACAATTATTCAAAGTATCAACTTTCTTTGACAAACGACCTATAATTAACAGGCAGAGGGACACCGAAGTGATTTCTTAAGTAATCCGTTTTTACCCTTTTAATATGAAGCACTAACAATAACCTAAAAACCTAAACTTCATGTCAGGGGTTCGAAAAACATCTTGCTTTTAAATATTACACAAAATGTATAAATAAAATTTCATTTATAAATTGAGAAATCCATCTATAGCAATTGCAATTTCATGCTGATAAGCCGTCAATTGCAGAAATAGTGTACTTGTGGCCAATGAATGGATGTACGTAGCGAATGGACTTACCTGTAGCCAGCGAATGGAAATGATTAAATTATTAAGGTCCATATTCGAAATCTAAAATATTTATCAAATGTACATAATTTAATTAAATGCATGTGTATAATATATATATATATATATATATATATATATATATATATATATATATATATATATTTACACATATACATACTTCAATACATTTACATATAGCACGTCATCCACTCATTTCGCCGAAAGCTTTCGGCTTAATTCAATTTGGTATAGTGGGCTCAGACTCGCACCTCGTCTAGTGAGCTTACGCTGGTTCAATTAACGGTATATTGACGTTGATTACCGATGTGCGAGTTTCAAGTTTCATTTACAAAATACGTTTAACGGATACGCGTATAATGTGCTTACGATAAGTTCATCGTACTATTAGAAAGCACAATTTCAACGGAACATTAAACGGAATTTCGATAATATTTACTGGAACTAGGAGAACAGTTGGACGACTGGTACAAAACTGCCAACCTTCATGCGGGTCCTTAATATGAAAAAAACTTAGCCAAGAAATTCGAACGTCTGCAATTAGTGCTCCTTGCCAACTGTTAGGCTGAGAGAAAACAAGCCTTACTTTTGTGTAAGCTCTGAGATCAGTTGTGTATATGTGTGCTATTATGTAACACGATACTTCTGTAAAACTGACACAAAAATCAACGAAATTAAGCAGGAGTATTCGTGGGTATCGAATGAAAGGTGTTAAAAGTCTCGCGTAGAATCGCAATTGTTTTTTGTCTTGGCCGCCATATTAGGAAAAAATGTATTAGAATAAAAAGGGAATATTTTCAAAATGATTAATGTGGAATAAAAAAACTATTTTGGCGAATAATTTTTGGAAATTAAGATATTTTTTTTTCAAATATTATGTCCGAGTGTTTTTGAAAATCGCGAGCGAAGTCTCACTGCAACTCAGCATTAGTATAAGACTCCTGTTGTCTTGAAACACACGAGTAGGCAGTCCGTACCAATCGCGTGGAAGGCGCGCGCAATCTTTGGTTTACAGCATTCTTATAAACTATGTTATCCTAATTGTAATAACTTGATAAATAATGCAAATATAAAAAAGGCTAAATATTTTTTGGGTTTTAATAAAAGGAATTCATACCAGTTATTATTTTTTAGCATTATTAAAACCATGGTTGTAATTCAGACCGAAATGTTCAATTCTTCATTAAAAATAACTCGGTTAAAACAATGCTTACAATTTTTAAATCTTATCACCAACAGTCCTCTTTTTATTTCAGATTTTTCTGATCGATAATTACCTAAACCTTGAGGGTATTAGCGATTTTTTAAATGTTCCTGAAAACAAAAAAAATATACTTTTTTGAACTTATATTCATAACAAACTTTCATGACTTTAAAAGAAAATGTTTTGCCTTCTCTAACACTACTCAAAACTGTCTCCTAGAGTAAAAAATCGACACCGAACTTATCATATGTAACTGGATCTCTACTTTCCACTCAATAAAATTTCAACTTCCTACGTCGAATGGTTCTCGAGAAAAATGTTTGTGACAGATAGAGATGACTCCTTAAATATTTCATTTTGCCGGGCAGATTTTCATTTTTCATCTTTTAATATACCATGCACACTAAAAGTGAATAAATACATGTTTATTTATTTATTTACTAAAAACCCATCTGAATTACACGTTGCTCTAAAGTGTAGGACATGTGGAAGCACCAAGACTACAGTAGCTTAAAGTACAGTATAAACGATAGTTATTAAAGCAGAAAAAAACAACTCACAGGTTGGCTGTACCCTCACATATATACCAATTAAAGAAAATTATTCACTTTGTATAATAACTTTAATTAACTTACTTAGACCACAGAGGATGTTAATCAAGACGAAAATAAACTAAATATTCTCTCTCGATAGTATTAATGACGTCTGGTACAGTGGTATAAAAAATATTAATTTACTTTTTTAGTCCAAAAATAGGGTACATACCCTACGTATTTTATATGTTTAGAGTTTCATTACCCTAAATAGTTTATATCAAACAAAATAAAATATATAATATTAAATATATTTGAATTTGTTTCAGTTTCTATTTTTATACGACTAATATAATTTTCCGCAATGTCGCGAAAGCGTCTCTAACGTACAAGTAAAAAGGCTATAAACTGACAACTGAGTTTTCGTCAAAGCCGCTTAGTGCTATTAAATAACGTACCGCGCGTAACGTATTTAAAAGTTTAGTAAAAATACAGCTTTCAGGAAAAACTCGCTTGAGATTTTTTTTTACATTTACGTTGTATATAGCTTTATATAAGGATTAATTTCATCCGCCAATATGTGTGATTTTTCCACGTGTAAAGTATTTTTACTTGGCTATTCTATTTTTGTCACTTTTGAGAATTTTAAAAGTACTCGTTTTGTATGGATTTATACGCAAAGTTTTTTTAAAACAACTGAATCGCAGCGTCGAAACTACTATTTCACTGGTCACCATACTTTATTTAAAAGTTACAAATTGTTAGGACAGTTAAATAATTTATATCGCTATTCTATTTTTTGTCACTATTGAGAAGTTTAAAAGTACTCGTTTTGTATCGATTTATACGCAAAGTTTTTTTTTAAACAACTGAATTGTAGCGTCGAAACTACTATTTCACTGGTCTGCATACTTTATTTAAAAGTTACGAATTATTATGACAGTTAAATAATTTATATCGCTGTTCTATTTTTTGTCACTATTGAGAAGTTGAAAAGTACTCGTTTTGTATGGATTTATACGCAAAGTTTTTATAAAACATCTGGATTGTAGCGTCGAAGCTACTAGTTTACTGGTCAGCATACTTTATTTAAAAGTTACAAATTATTATGGCAGTTAAATAATTAATATCGCTATTCTATTTTTTGTCACTTCTGAGAATTTTAAAAGTACTCGTTTTGTATGGATTTATACGCAAAGTTTTTTTAAAACATCTGGATTGTAGCGTCGAAGCTACTAGTTTACTGGTCAGCATACTTTATTTAAAAGTTACAAATTATTATGACAGTTAAATAATTTATATCGCTGTTCTATTTTTTGTCACTATTGAGAAGTTGAAAAGTACTCGTTTTGTATGGATTTATACGCAAAGTTTTTTTAAAACATCTGGATTGTAGCGTCGAAGCTACTAGTTTACTGGTCAGCATACTTTATTTAAAAGTTACAAATTATTATGACAGTTAAATAATTTATATCGCTGTTCTATTTTTTGTCACTATTGAGAAGTTGAAAAGTACTCGTTTTGTATGGATTTTTACTCAAAGTTTTTTTAAAACATCTGGATTGTAGCGTCGAAGCTACTAGTTTACTGGTCAGCATACTTTATTTAAAAGTTACAAATTGTTAGGACAGTTAAATAATTTATATCGCTATTCTATTTTTTGTCACTATTGAGAAGTTGAAAAGTACTCGTTTTGTATCGATTTATACGCAAAGTTTTTTTTAAACAACTGAATTGTAGCGACGAAACTACTATTTCACTGGTCAGCATACTTTATTTAAAAGTTACAAATTATTATGACAGTTAAATAATTTATATCGCTGATCTATTTTTTGTCACTATTGAGAAGTTGAAAAGTACTCGTTTTGTATGGATTTATACGCAAAGTTTTTTTAAAACATCTGGATTGTAGCGTCGAAGCTACTAGTTTACTGGTCAGCATACTTTATTTAAAAGTTACAAATTATTATGGCAGTTAAATAATTTATATCGCTATTCTATTTTTTGTCACTTTTGAGAATTTTAAAAGTACTCGTTTTGTATGGATTTATACGCAAAGTTTTTTTTAAAACAACTGAATTGTAGCGTCGAAGCTACTAGTTTACTGGTCAGCAACTTTAAAAGTACTCACTTTAAAAGTACTCGTTTTGTATCGATTTATACGCAAAGTTTTTTTAAAACATCTGGATTGTAGCGTCGAAACTTCTATTTTACTGGTCAGCATACTTTATTTAAAAGTTACAAATTATTATGCCAGTTAAATAGTTTATATCGCTATTCTATTTTTTGTCACTTTTCAGAATTTTAAAAGTACTCGTTTTGTATCGATTTATACGCAAAGTTTTTTCAAAACATTTAAAAAGAAAGCAAAGTTACGCAACCGTACAAGTTATATCGAGATAAAATAGTCAATTTACTATTATTCACATTTAATTTTATTTTAAGAAAAAAAAAACTTACTGAATAAAAAAAATAATTAACCAAAAAAACACTTGCTAATAATATATTTACAATTACATGTAACATCTGTACCGTCTTTGTATTAGATAATATTCATTAAAAGGAAATCTTTGTAAGTATTGAGCATCGAAAACAAAATTGGACGTTATAAAAATTAATTCTATAACGTCCAATTTTGTTTTCGATGCTCAATACTTATAAAGGTTTCCTTTTAATGAATATTATTTAATACAAAGACGGTACAGATGTTACATGTAATTATAAATATATTATTAGCAAGCGTTGTTTTGGTTAATTATTTTTTTTATTTAGTAAGTTTTTTTTTTCTTAAAATAAAATTAAATGTGAATAATAGTAAATTGACTATTTTAACTCGATTTCTCTCTGTCAAGATAAAATGGGCCAAAATGGGAGTATGGCTCGCACATCGAGGATTCCATACCGTTTAGAGTGAAATTTCTTTATTAATTACAAAAATCACTAATAAGTACTTCCTAGCGCCCTAAACATTCAATAATACCTAATTAAGTAGAGAATGTTTACTGTCAATATCTAAAAAATTATGACATCAAGAATAGTATCTTAAAAGCCCTGCTTCGTAAATACGTGGAGCGGAACATATGTTTTTGCATATTTTTCGGTGCATTTCTATTCTATTCTAATTCTATTTAAGAAAATTCTACCCCAAATTATGAAACAAACATTTCCCTAATAATCAGCTCTTTCAGACGATATCATATACATCATTTTACAATTTTTTCTGGTACTCAATCTGAACCCATCCCTTCTCTAAACTTTCTATTTTTGAGTGTTACTTATCAAAACATGTGCTTATTAATATGCATTATTTTTATGCCACATTTCACTTTGCACGTCAAGCGGCTTGGGAGAAAAACGGCTGTGACTAATGATCAAAGGACACGTAAATAACCTTATAAGGATTCTATTTTTCCTTTCGAAGTTCTGAACGGTAAGAATTTAATATTCGAACGTAAAGTAACAATATCAATCAGTAAAAATTGTTTTTTGCATATATCGTCGATTTTTCGATTAAATACAAGTAAATCAAATACATTCCAGTAGCACTAATTAATCAATAATCCACAGTTAATTAAAAATACAGTTAGCTTTAAAACAGTTCACAATTTTACAAGTAACTGTGTCTTATTTACTTGTAATTGCGTTTATTTCTACAATTGTCTTAAACCAAGGATATTTTGGATACTCTAGGTAATCTTAACAAAAATACAATCACTATACAACTACTACGAGAGGACCGCGATTACTTCTTTAGAAACCTTTTTCTATTCGAGCAATACCTGCGAAGTCCAATACCAAGTAGCCTTCGCAGATTTCTTTTTACTTATCTCTAAATTTGAAGATTTCCAGCGCAAGACCATCGCTAGGCTTGAGACATAATTATTTCCTCAAGCTGGCTGCTCTCCAAGTACACGCATTAGACTCGAAAATCCCTAATGGATAATTGCGATGCGGCAAAAGGTGTTATCATAAGAACAAAGTCTAACATCTACATTAAATCGCAATGTGGAAATGGCATAGCGCGTTCACACCGACCGCGTTTAGATAGTCATCATCATGAATGAATTTAGAAGTATTTATTGTCAGGATTCCTACTGAAAAGGTGCGAATGGAAGCTTATTGTTGCAACAACTCTGTATGTCCATCTATCACGCTATTTGACGTCAGAGTCTTCTAGATCTTAAATAGAGCGAGCAGAAAATCGTACTTAAATTTATGTACAATATATTATATCAAAGGGGCGCCTTTATATGAAAATAGAGCTAAAAAATTGTACTAGACGTGAAGGGCATATATTTAAAAAGAGATCTTCAAATGATTAATTTCCACTGATTCCACATCTTTATCAAATCTGATAGCAAAATTTCAGAAATAAACAATAAAGGAGACGGTGAAAATGGGCCTTGCCTCACAGAAATACAACATATTTTGTTAAAAGCTGGTTCTTTTTGGAACATAAAAAGCAAAAACATTTGTAACAATACTAAAAAAGCTGTTTTGATAAGCGCGCATATATTATATTTTTAAGACATCGGGAATTTTTTCAAGAAGTAAAAATCTTACGAAATGCATAATAACTTTTTAGAATTTAACTGAAAAATAACCAATATCGATGGCTTATTTTATTGTAGCCATTACCTAAATTAATTATAAATTAATTATCAACTGATATTGATATTCGCTCTGCCTTGTGGAAATGAATGTATTTTGTGGCTCCCTTCGAGTTTTCGTGGCTTTTCCTGATGATCCTGTCGGGGCTGCGAATTTCCTGGATTAGTATATTACATCTGTGAATGGATAATACCACGGGACATGATCTGCAGTTTGTTTCATCTTGCTCATTCAAAGAGTTCCATAGAAATAGCATTTAGAAACTATTATGAAAATTAACCTGACTTTCATTGACGATTTAAATAAGATTTTATAGTTGTATATTAATCTATACGAGAGTATTTTTTTAAATCTGCTAACACCTGGACCCAACACGATATAGTATACTATTACCGGTTCTTTTAATGTTGTAATATTTCTCCAAGAGTCCAATTATATTTCATTACACAAATATATTAACTTCACACATCACAAGTAGTATGACGTTTAAACAATCTTAATTAAATGCGTGTTGGTCGAATTTTTTAAATCTGTCGAATTTTTAAAATCTGCTAACACCTGGACCCAACACTATGTCGGTCGAATTTTTTGAATCTGCTAACGCCTAGACCCAACACTATATAGTATACTATTAGCGGTCCTTTTCATTTAATAGTGTAATATTTCTTCAAGAGTTCAATTATATTTCATTACACAAATACACTAACTGCACACATCACAAGTAGTATGACGTTTAAACAACCTTAATTAAATGCATGTCGGTCGAATTTTTTTAAATCTATCGAATTTTTTAAATCTACTAACACCTGGACCCAACACTGTATAGTATTCTATTACCGGTCCCTTTAATAGTGTAATATTTCTTCAAGAGTTCAATTATATTTCATTACACAAATACACTAACTGCACACATCACAAGTAGTATGACTTTTAAACAACCTTAATTAAATGACATGTTCGTCTCGTTTAAAAATAAAATTCACTTCTGTGAAAGCTGTTTTTTTTTATTAACTGATCAATAATAATTACCTATAGACTATAGACAGCACCCATTGCGCTATCTTAATATTTACCTAAGAATTGCTTAGTGCATTAAAAAACCTTCAAAAATGTTTGTTTCGGTTACATATTCGGCCTTAAAAAGTACTTTTTACACAAAGGTATTTGTATACGATCGTGAACACGTACCGTCATTATTTTATAATATTTTAAACAATTCTTGAACTTGACGTAAGAAGTTTTTTGTGAACATAACTTTTTACGTCAAGTTCAAGAATGTGTCTACCCACGGCCCGGATGTTCAGAAAATAAACCTGCATTTCTCGCCCCTAAACATTGTTTCTTTTATGAATATTCATCTTCTCTACGAGCTGCCAAGATATGGAAGAAATTGTATTCCATCATTAAAAATGAACCGTCCATATCGGTATTCAAAAATTGTCTTCAAAATCATACCTCTCTTAACACTACTCCTTCTTTCATGTCCTGTTTCGTTCACATCACGTCCTTTCCTTTTTCTTCCTAACGTTTCAAATTTAGGATATTTTGGGACATATAAGATTACAACAATGTTTTGGAGTCTAAAACGTAATCGATTTTTAAATATTGACTGGAAAATAAGTAACAAACAATGATTATATTATGTAACTGTATATTACGTTACAGATACAGTGAGTAAATTAGTTGTTCCAGTGTTACTGGAACAACTGTTATTATTATCTCAGTCACAGGGCTTAGCTCGACGAAACGTTTGGCAGAGTGCACTAGCGTGGCAGTGTGAACGCGCGCGGCCGAGTAGTTGATAATTAGGTAAAGATGCGGAGCGACGCTCCTACCTGACACCTGCGAGACGCAAATTGAACGCGCAAACGAAGCGCGATATTGAGCACCAGCCGGTGGGGCGATTCGGCCATAGAGGGGTACCTCAATAATTACAACGCTTCTCTCAATCAGCGCCATTTCAACTAGTTCTTCGTGAAAACGTGAAAAGGAAGGAATCCGTTAAAACATATTTTCATTTTCCGGCAGTAAGTGAATATTGAAAATTAACATATAACAAACTGTGGCCAAAATTGAACTCACTCTAATTTTAATTAATTAAACAGTAATAATCTATATTAAAACACAAAAAAAAATTCAATTTCAAATTACTTATGATCTTTAAATATTATATTTATTAATTACCTACTTTCTTAAATTAGAATAATATGAACCTTATTAAATTTATTTTAAGCGATGTACACAGGTTATTTCGGACGGTAGCCCTCCCTTGAAAATGTTGATATTCGTAATAATACAAGTGTTAATACAAAATAAAGACATCACAAAATTAAATCCTACATATAACAATAATTGACAGAAAAAAAAATCAATTGGAATTAACGCAAAATTGCTTTTCAATATTTAGTACATTATAAAATTGCAAGCAATGTACACAAATATTTTAAATACGTAAAAAGAAAATTTTAAAAAATAAATTTTTTAATTTCCTTAAAAAAATATTTTATTAAATTCGTTTAGAACCTTATTCGATCATAATAAAACCAGTAGGCGAGCCTTAGAAACAATTAAAAATTCAGCAATGTACCCAAATCTTTTCAATATTTAGTACATTATAAAATTGCAAGCAATGTACACAAATATTTTAACTGCGTAAAAAGAAAATTTAAAAAAAATAAACTTTTTAATTTCCTTAAAAAAATTATTTTATTAAATTCGTTTAGAACCTTATTCGATCATAATAAAACCAGTAGGCGAGCCTTAGAAACAATTAAAAATTCAGCAATGTACCCAAATCTTAAAAAGCAATTATAAATCTTCGCACTGGAAGAAGCAAAATAACAATCGATTTCATAAATATCGTATTCCGTTATGTCGAATAATTTAAATTAACTATTGCAAATGAGATATTCATTATCGAACGGAGTACAATATTAAAATAAGACCTGATATTATAACATGCAAATGGCCAGCGTATGTCTCCAAAACTACGACTGTCCCCTATATTACTACAAGGAATATAAGAGCAATATTGAGAGGAGCCCCCGTAATGGCAAACGCGCCATGAAAAAAGTATCACGGAATCGTTTGTAAGTAAATTGAATTTTTTTTTCATCCCTAGAAAGGACGAAGCCCGCGTCGCCTTCAAAATTGCAATCTGACGAGATTTCCTATTAGCCAGGAATTAGCGCGAGGCCGTAGCGAGAGAGCTTCAGACGTTTTGGCCCGGAAAGTTTACATCCTGTTTGCCTTTTATTGTATTTCACTGTCGCGTTTCACCGCGCCTCGTTCGCCTCTTCAACTAGACATTTTTATACACCTATTTTATTTGTCGGTCTCAACATCTCCTGGAGGCGAAATTCGCTGAGTCCCAGCATATCTAGTTTAGTAAGTACATTCTGACTGTGATTAAATTTATTATTTCAATTTTTTTTTTGAGCATATTTTTGGTACGACCTAATTTCAAGGCTGTGTTTAGACTATGCCACTAGCTATATAACTACAATGTACGAACTAGTACATTGTACTACTTCACCTATAAAGATCGAATGTTACAATAGTTCAATGCTCACACATATAATACGGTAGTGCACCTCAAAAGAGTGCACGTTGAACGACGAGCTAATGTGAACGAAATGTTGCGAACTATCAACCAATGAACAAAGTTCATTTATAATATACGTACTTCATTTTACATCAAAGATTTAGTTCGTAGAGGTACTACGAACTGTACGAACGAAAATGAAGTTCGCACACATTTACAGATCTTTAAAATTTTATAACAACATGAATATCCAATCAATTAGTAAGAACGCACGCGCAAAGTAACTCTCCGATATCATAATTCTAATTGACACGGACGATGTATCTCACTATAAACACACACACACACACACACACACAAACGCACGCACATATATATATATATATATATATATATATATATATATATATATACTACATCGGTTTGAAGTTTGGTATATGTACATCTGAAACATTTCCCTAAAATATTTCATGACGTAAGAGAATTTCTATTCACCACCATTAGATAAAAACGTTATAGAAATAGATGGTCAGTCCCTTTTAGATTAAAATTATAAAAGTTTTAAACAAAAATAATACTATAACGACCGGAACTTCGTGCAAATGTTGTTTGATGTACTTAAAATTTAATGTTACGAAAATATTTAGGAATTTTCTAAATAAAGAAAAAATCAGCCAAGAGCGTGTCGAAGGCGCTCACGATACATTTCTGTAGCCACCTTACAATAATTTACATTAGAATTACTGAAAACCTTTTCAAATCTTAGATTCTGCTAGTAATAATATTACATTTATTTTGTCGTGCACGGAATAACTAAATTGTTCGATTAAGTACCAATTATCATATACGCAATTTAACAGAATAAGTTACCCATTTTGTTACAGAAACTTAAACTTGTTGAAATAAAATTTAATGAAATAAATCATAAGAGCTACTTCACCTTGACAAAAATTCATCGTGCTACAGGAAGTTTTTTTCTAAACTTTTCTGAAACTATTGTGTCGCAGTATCCGTTATAACTTTCATTGAAAGTACTTATTAATATAAATTTAGCTCATAATACTGTATTTTTTGTTTTCAATAACGGTACTTTAGAAACATGAAAGAGGGGTACGCTTTAGTAACAAATTTGAGCGCAAATAATTCGAAGAATTAAAATGACTTGGTTCCAAGTTATGTTTTTTTTTATTTTAAAAGACCTATCTAAAGACAGGGTAGGTCTACTCGAGGGGTAGAACAAGGGTAATATTTACTTCATCTCATTTCTGACTATGGGTTATCAATGCGTCTCCATACGAAATAACATCTATAGATGCAAAAATCAGCGAGTAATTGAGCTGGGGCACACAGACGGAAATAATAAACCTCTAAGGCTTCCTTGCTTACTTAGAGAACCCTAAAAACCAAGTACAATCTTACATTGTTCTTGTCACAACAAAAACTATTTCCTTTGAGGGTAATTTTATAAAATATCAAACGAGCGTTCTCCTAAACCAAAGCAATCAATACCACTAAAGTTATTGCAGCTATAAAAATGTTATAAACAAACTGAAACTTGAACATCAGTGCTCGGCAACAGCAATAAAATCCTGACGTTCCTATCCCGCCATCAATACAGCAGGTGAAATCCGCAGCAGAGAGCGCAACTGAACAGAAGCATGCACCGGTCCGAATAAAGCCGTTCGCAGAGCGCTGCCCGCGTAAGGGATCAGCGAACCAGCGCTAACCGCGCGATAAATCCTTGCCCAACGATCGGCTTAAGCTGCCAACAATGGCCGACCGCTACCGTTCAACACAATTCACTTTCCACATGGGCGAATCGCGTTTGAACTATTTATTTTTGTCGAAATTTCATAGCGAATGTAATGCGTAAAAAGGATGTATAGAATGCAATGTTTGAATCGTCAAAGTTATCATTTTTAGGGTTCAGTACGTTAAAAGGAAAGATGGAACCCCTCTAAGATCACTCACATGCCTATCTGTCTGTCTGTCTGTCACAGCCGTTTTTCTAAGAAACAGCTTGATGTAAAAACTCGAAATTTGGCTTAGTAACAAAAAATATTAACCTGCACATATCTAAGTAACTAACACGCAAAAATATTTATGTGGAAATTTTACGGCAAATTAGGTACCCTAAAAAATTCACATACACTGGATACAGGATATCGTTCAGGACTAATAAAGGGGAAAATTTTCAGAGATATACTGAAAAATATGCAAAAAAAAAAATACGTCTCTGATACCCCCCCACCCTTCCAAAACTGCTCAGCCTAAAATGGCGAAAATAACAGTGTTTCGAAGTTATCATTTTTAGGGTTCGGTACGTTGAAAGGAAAAATGGAACTCTTCTAAGATGACTTACGTGCCTATCTGTCCGTCTGTCGCAGCCGTTTTTTTAAGAAACCGCTTGATGTAAAAACTCGAAATTTGACTTAGTAATAAAACATATTATTACTAAGCCAAATATCTAAGTAACTAACACGCAAAAATATTTATGTGGAAATTTTACGGAGGCAAATTAAGTACTTTAAAAAATTCGCATGCACTGAATACAGGATGTCGTTCAGGATTAATAAAGGGGAAAATCTTCAGAGATATACTGAGAAATATGCAAAAACGAAAATACGTCTCCGACCCCCACCCCTCCAAAACTATTCAGTCTAAAATTACAAAATAATAGTGTTTCGAAACCTAGGCAAAGGTTGTAGGAAGATTAACGCGATGGTTCTAGGTGTTATAATTTTTTAAATATGCCCAATGTGCAAAAATAACTTTGCCTTTTAAAATATGCATTTATTATGATTGTGAAAGATATGCTAGGAAATATATTTTATTTACAGAGTAAAAATTAATATTATTTAAATATGCACCATGATTTTTTTCCGGCGAAAGGTATTTAAGTTGTGAAAAATTAATATTCGTAAATAGTTTAATAAAAATACTGTGTACCCATAAATATTTATAAACGCCTAAAAGTATACGGAAGTATATTAAGTAGGGTGTATTAGGAAGTATATTAGGGGAGTATATTAGGTCTTTTTTTATTCATTACAAACATTTCTAATTTTTTTTTGGAATATACACTGTATTGAAATGATTTTTTAAACAATATTTTTTTAATACATTAGCTACAACCGGAAATTATTTTAGTTAAATATATCATTTGTAATATGTTCCTTTTTATGTAATATAATATGTAATCAATTCATATTATAAAAATTAATTACAATAATTATGTTACTGGAAATTTTACAGAAATGTCGGAAAAAAATGATATTTGTAAATTTTTAAAATATTTGTAAATTTTTAAAATAGAAAAAAGGACCACAAATTAAAGATATAAAGACTGTGGGATAAATTAAGTTGGTATGATAGATAATGTTTTGTTCGAGCTTATTTTCAAATTATTTAATTTCATTAATTTGCGTTTATTCCCTTGTATGAGTCAAGTGTCTAATGTCGAACGATTAGTTCATTTTGAATTTAGTGAAAAATAGCCTAGGGATACACAAATTTAAAGATATTTCTTGTATTTTTTTAAAAAAATGTTTATAAAAATAAACATTTTCTAAATACCTTATAGTGGATTCTGTTAACAAATAATTTATAAAAAATACTTACATTGTTGTTTCTATATTTTTGATTTCCACAGTAAAGAAATCAGCGTTATTTTTTAAAGAAAAGTACAAAAATAAACATGCCTATTTTATGTCGATGTTTTTATCAGCTTGCACGAAATTTCTTTCTATTTTGAAAACAGATAAACTAGTAGAAACAAAATATATAAAAAAAGATCGGGACACTAAGAAACATGTAACTAAAAGATCCAAGATTTTGATAACACTACAAATAAAACAAAGTTTGCCAACTGCAATCGGTCTGTTTACCTGTGTGTGACATTATCTGATTGTAAACAATAACAGGGCGTTTACAACACTGATAGAATTTCAAAAAAATATTGTGATATCTTTAGGTTTTTTTTACAAAATATAAACTTATTTTTTCGAAAATTACGAGAAATAGGCGTATTTACGTTATAATTTAATAGGATGACCACGAATTGTGGTACATTTTCGATGTTGTCAAATAGCACAGATCAAAGAAGAAAGGGGATATGCCATATGCAGAAATTTCTAACAAGCAAAGCGTGTCACTTTCGTAAACAGCGAGAAAGCATTTGGTTATTAATCATATCGAGTGCACTTGACCAACAAGAGCGAAGCTTAAACAATATATACTAGATAAGAAAGCGGCGTTATCCCGTAGAAGATTATAAAATCTTCAAATAATTACTTACTTTTGAAAAGTAACTTTATACAAACCTTTATAAAATATTCTTGGATTGTTATTGCAGATAATCATAGTACATTTTACCAATTTTGCAAGTTAAAACAAGGGTTTTTATGAATAAAACGGGAGATATAGTACGTTTATGCCCTAATATTGTACTGGCGGCGAGGTGACGATCGACATATTGAGTGTGTTCAAAGTGTGTATGCCGGGTGCGAAAATTGGATACACGTACACACTTTGTACGACATCTCCCTTTCATTGTACACTTCTTCTCAAATAGCCTAATACACGTACATTCATCTCAAATATTGCGCTTATTAAAAAATTTAATTATCTCAAATTCCGTTGAATAAAAATAATATTCCAACACAGTCTAAGCCCAATGAACAGAGCATTTATTTCGAAGAAAACAAATGGATCCTGACTGCATTGCAAGCTTTGAATAATTAAATTATTACGGTTTAAGAATACAATAGGTTTAGAAAAAAAAACTAAACCCATAAACAGCAAAATAAATGAATAAGGCCAACTGGTAAACCAATCTACTAAGCTCGTGGCCTTCGTCATAAGTGATCCGATATAAATGTCGTTACCGCCCATGAAATGTTACTCGCCACTTGAAGGTTGTTTTGCGGAAGAGTTTGTCATACACATGTCTCTAACGTCTCCTGAAAGAGATCGATCGTTAAGTTATAAGCGGATCACGTTACACGCGAGATGATGAACTGTTTTGCCCTCTTCTCCAAACTGAGGCTAAATTAGGCCAAAGAAAATAAACTCGAAGTTTACTTTCAAAAAACAGTATATGATTGAACAGTATATGTTCATTATATATGAAATAGACAATAAATAATTATATAATTAGCACGACTAACATTATTACTTGACGTAACTATTATTACTATTTAACATTATTACTTGACGTAACAATTATTACTATTTAACATTATTACTTGACGTAACTATTATTACTATTTAACATTATTATTTGACATAACAATTATTACTATTTAACATTATTACTTGACGTAACTATTATTACTATTTACCATTATTACTTGACGCAACTATTATTACTATTTAACATTATTACTTGACGTAACAATTATTACTATTTAACATTATTATTTGACGTAACTATTATTACTATTTAACATTATTATTTGACATAACAATTATTACTATTTAACATTATTACTTGACGTAACTATTATTACTATTTACCATTATTACTTGACGCAACTATTATTACTATTTAACATTATTACTTGACTTAATTATACTATTATTACTATTTAGGTAAATACTTTTATTTTAAAGCTAACTTGATACAGTGTTAAATCGGCAGGGAATTTGATTTGCATCGACTAATATATCTTAATCCCTATTTGAAAACTAAATTCTACTTAAACGGATCTAATAAAACGATTACTTTCTAGATTTGTTATATTTTCCCGCTATTGTTATATTTGTTTGGTAACATTTACGATTACATCTATAAGAATCTGTAGTCAGTTTGGAGAGGATTCTTCGAAACAAAAATAAATGTCATTCATTCTAATAATTTTATTTTTTTATTTTCATCATATTATCGTAAATTCAAATTTGCACGACTAGGACTAAACAATTTATTGTTTTAACATGATCGTATAAATCAATTGAAATTGGAACAAGCAATGGATTTGTAAAGTAAATATATATGTATATACCGCATACTGACAGACAAAAGCGAACGGTGTGTATATTTGAGTGCGGCTTTTGACATATAGTTTTAATATACTTCAAATTGAAAATAACTTTACATTATAATATGAAAACCCATGGTTCCAACAATATATATTACCTATAAACTTTAAAAACAATAAGAGGAAAGTTTCAATGCAGCTTCTCAATCTTATCTTAAATCCAATTATTGCTCGATAAAAGTTAGATTAATTTGATCGAGTGATAACATGGTACGCTCACTCGATCGTTAATACACCGTTATTATCTATACCTACATATAATAAAATTATAACAAAATGATTGATTTAGTGTATGGATTGAAAGTAGAAGCAGGAATTATAGAATTGTTGTCTTCCTGTTTTTGTGTTAATTTGTGCTTCAATCAGACAAAATCGACTGCGCGGATTTTGATGAAATTTGGTATTGTAATATTTAATACCCTCGAGCAACGCATAGGATATTTTTTTCTGAATAATACAGATTTAAAAAACATCCTTGGTGATATTACGATACTGTTCACCGTCATCTATTAGTATTTGTAGCTTTAGTAAACTTTATTCTCATCGATATATTACGATATGTTACTGCCAATGCCATATATTAGCTTTTTTAGTAAACTTTATGCTCGTCGATATATTAGGATGTGCTACTGCCAACGCCACATATTAGCGTTTTTAGTAAATTTTATGCTCATCGATACATTAGCACATGATGATACTTCCAACGCTGTATATTAGCGTTTTTAGTAAACTTTATGCTTATGCCTATGTAAGAATTGGTCTGCGCAAGGATCGCCCCAGCTTAGGGCAAGAACGTAGTGATAACAAATTAAACTCGATCTTATAAAAGCTCAATTTCGCGAGGCAACATCGCATCTCTACCGTATCAATTTTGAAGCAAAGAGCGCGCAGCGTCCAGACGGTAACTCTTTTTCACTAGGGTTTTAGTGCTTGAATCGGATGAAAAATGGCAGTGAAATATTTAATTAAAAATTATGGAACAACATTTTCTAGTGGTAACTCTATATCATTTTTATAGGTTTTACAATAATAGAAATTATGGTACATATTTTCTCCCGTACCTACCGCTCGAAATAAAAACAAAGCTTTGACGTAATTAAAACCACGTCAAAACCGTTTTGAAATTTGTATAATAATGGACTAAACAAACAAAAATTGTCAAAGAAATACTTTTTGGAGCAAGAAACCTCCACACAGTCGATTTTCATCTAATTTTGAAAAATGTCTTCAATTCCCAATCATAACTGAAGACCCAAAAACAGGTTCATATTGGCAACACATTTATAAATGGCACAGATTAGTTGGGTTATAGAAATGATGTGTTCCTGACATTCACTGTTATATAAATTTATGTGTTATATTATTAAAACTGTTATATATATATATATATAAAAGGTATTCCATAATATTAAAGTGTTACATTTAAATCCTTCCAGAAAATTTTTAATTTTTTATAAAATTTATTTTATACTTTATTTGTGGAGTTTTTGCAATGCATCGCAGACTCGACTATCAACAGTATTCGACAAAATGACAACATGAACACTGTAACTCATTGAATAACTGTAACGCTTGTGACAAATTGCGAAAAGGTCACACCTTACTTCCGATACATTATTCTAACTGAACGTTAATTCGATACCAATTTTTTACAGCTTAGTTTTGCAAAACAATTTTGAATGTTACATTTATGTCCCTAGTTACGACCTCATTGCAATGTTGTAATAATATAGGTTACTAACACAATTAAAGTAATTGTCGTGTAGGAGAAAGATCCAAAAATTATTATAAATTTGTTTATAAAAGATTGTTTTTTTTATTTTCTGCACTGTTAATATAACATTATTTTTAAAAGAAAAGAAAAAACTAACTTTTTAAGAAAAAAACAAACTTGCATTTTTTTAAATAAAATGAAGTGAAGTGAAATGCCTACTTTTCTTGTAAAGTTAATTATATAATTAAGCGCGATTCTAACCAAAACTAAATGGTATTTTTTTTCTTTTCAAAATGCCAATATACGATCATTTTACATTGAGTTAGTTTTTTAGACAAGTCGTTTGAGGTGTTTTTTAAATCAAATAAAAGTGTGATGAAATTACTACTTTTGTATGTATCTGTAAGGTTGATTTAAAAAGTTTTGAGAGCGATTTTGACAAAACTAAAAAGAAAATATTTTTTTACATTTTTTCTATTCGTATTTTACATTGACTTAGTTTTTTAGACAAATCGTTCGAGAGGTTTTCTAAATAAAATAAAAATTGTGGTGAACTTTACTTCTCTTTAATATTAATTGTACAATTTTTGAGTAATTTTTACCAAAACTAAACAGTAAATTATTTTTAAATTTTAAAATAAGTTCGAAATTTATATTTTGTATATACAAAAAAATCAGAGAATTATACATGACAACTACTTTAAAAGATCATAGGCGTAACAAGTAACAATTTAACTTTGCCTTTCCTGAATTTCTATTGCTACTTTTATTTTATCGTTTATTTATTTAAACATTTCATATACTGTTTCGTTCTTAGTTCAACGTAATAAAGACTTCTACGAAATCGAATTTAGACCATATATTTTCCTGAGACGGTTCACTGTGCGAGTGCTATTAACTGAGTAAACGGCGCTCCGCACCCGCGGCCGTATTGAAAGTGCTCGCGATGCGGTTAGCAGATTAAGAGCGACTCGGGAACTGAGATTTGGCGCCGAGAGGCCCTATACCACCTCACTAGCGCGACGTTAAATGGCTCTCCGATGCTTATCGCTTGTGAAAAGTTCTGCGTAAATACAAAATTAAACATTAATCACGATCCGCATCGGCTTAGATTGCTGCCTGGGATGTGTTGGGGTGCCTAACCGAGGGGTCCGCAATCTGCCAAAATGGGACACAGGTAAGAAGGTAAAATGGTTTCGTAAATAATCCTAAGTATTTTCAACTAGCGACCAATCCAAAGACTATATTTTCGACGTATGAGCTTTTCCCTAAAACATGGTTTAGTAATATCACGTTTTTAATAATACATACCCAGAACATTTAATTAATCTTTCTAATTTTGTGTACAATTACATCATCCTAATTTTACGTGGAATTAATATTAATTTCGGCCTTTTTTAACAAGCTGCACTTGTATATAAGTATATATATATATATATATATATATGAATATAACGGAAACTTTCAATTAAATTTTCACCCACTTCCGATCGTCCGTATTATTTGAAATTTTGCACACGCTCAAAAACTGACGACAATACAATAATTTCATAAAATAGAAAAAAAAGGTCTTAAAACAAAAAGACTAAAGAAAAATAAGCGAATGTTTCAATTACATTTTCACCCACTTCCAATCGTCCGAATTATTTGAAATTTTCATACGTATCAAGAACCGATTATATTACAATAATTTCATAACTAAAATAAAAAAAATTAAATTTTATTTTAAGAACACGAGCTTTTGTAGCAATATGAGCTAAAAAAGAAAAAAAATCTTTAAATCAATATAAAGACTGAACAAAAGCGAAAGGTTATCTCACAACTCGACATAATTATTTTTTTTTAATAAACTTAAAATAAGAATAAAGAGATGGACCAAAAAATTAATGAAAACGTAAGTCGAGAGCATCCCAAGCTATTGTTTAAATTAAAGTTAATTTTTTGTCAATCACTTTATTTTTAAGTGCATTAAAATATTACGTTATACAGAGTTGTGATACATTCTTTCACTCTTGACCGAAATCTTTATATTTAAAGATTATTTCTTTATTTTTAGTTCATATTACTAAAAAAGCGTTTTTTTTACTTTTTTTTAATACAATTTTATTCTGTTTATAATAATCGCCTTTTATACACCACAAATCAAAGAACAAAACTGTGAAGATTTGTTATACATATAAACATAATATTTTCATAATAAATTAAATTATTATTTGTAAAGCTCCATATATTATTTATCTCCGTTGAGTGGTATTAAAATAAAAGAACACGTGTAAGACGCGTTGTTCAGAGCTTTCTAGCATCACTGACTTTCATTTTTTTCGCGTCAACAACTATTACTTTCCGTTCCTCCCCCTCCCCTTCTCGAACTACGAAAATATATATACTCTCAAAGAATGAAAAAATACCTTTATGACTAGATTTTTTCCACGACTACTTTCGCATGAACAATTTATATTCACACTGACTTTGATAGTTCGAGTTAACTTACGTGTAACGCTATCTATTGAAATGAGTGAGAAGCGATATTACAAAACATGAAGAGATTATTTTTTTATTATTGTTTTAACACTTCCACAGTTTGCTTAGTGGAAAAAGGCAGCGACAATATTACAAAGACATTTTTTTTCCTAGGCAATTAAATTTAGTCTGTGAATTAACTTCTAAAAAGTAAATCAGTTTGTGTATCCGTATTGAATGACCAGGGAATCGGAAATATCTACGAGAATACATATATAGCTTGCATGACTAAAAAAAGACCTGGAGTGGAAAAAAATCTCAACAAATAGCAAAGTAAAACTTATAAGAATTCTAATATTTAAAATTTTTCTGAACACTCGAGACATGGACTATAAAGAAAAGTTAAAAGAGAGAAGATTGAGGCATTTGAAATTCGATGCTGGCGCAGAATTTTATAGATACCCTAGACTATCATACGAAATAATGTTTCCATGAGCTGAAAGTAAAAACAAGGCTGCCCATCATCCGCCTACAAACACACTATGAGTGGCGTGTGTGCTTACGTAAGAAGTACTATATATTGTGTAGTACACTTTCACAATTGTGTCAAACGAACATCGTGGATAACATAGTTTTTTCCAATAATTTTAATTTTTGCAGTTTTAAAAACAAGGCTGCCCATCATCCACCTACAAACACACTATGAGCGGCGTGTGTGCTTACGTAAGAAGTACTATTTATATATTGTGTAGTACACTTTCACAATTGTGTCAAACGAACATCGTGGATAACATAGTTTTTTACAATAATTTTAATTTTTGCAGTTTTAAAAATGATGAAGGACACGTTTTTTGGGGATATTTTCAACAGTGTCTTAACAAATATTTTACATAAAATTCCCCCAAAATTTTTTTAATCTAGATTCTATTCTATATTACTAAAGGAATACAAAAACTTGTCTCTTCCAAAATTCCCGCATAATTATTTTTTTGGGTTCTATTGTAAAATAAACGGGTCAATAAACCAAATTTGAACACCAACTACCAAACAAATTTCAACTTTACATACTCGAATGATCCATTTTTCTTTTGAGATAAGCAACTATGAAAAAAGGAAATTAAAAAGATTTCCTGTGATTTTTTTGAAACGTTAAATATTGAAAATATATATTTGTTAAAAAAGATTTACATTGAAACAAATTATTATCATAATTATATAGTTAAACATACCTATAGTAACACAGTAAGTAAAGTCATTAACTTTCTTACGTTTTCTTTCGTTTTTTTTTAGTAGTTATTAATTTTAGTCCGTATATTAAATGTTTTCAAAAAAATGAATTCCGAACACTGGAAGATATAAAAACTACGGAGAAAAAGCCGGCAGTTTTTGGAACTGTTGTCCATCCGTCCATTTTTTTAGTTTATTCGCGCTGAAGACAAAAACTACTTTATAAGCTTTCACGGAATTTCAGTACAATTTAAGATGTTAGAAGTAAAATGAGGAGATCGTTACTGATTGTTCGTTAGTGCTAATTTTAGAGAAAAAAACTAAACGGTTTTTTTGTGGTCAAAGTTTTTTTTATACTAAATGAATTGAGCTATGTTTTACTGTTATCTATTAATACGATGTCAAAATGTTAAAAAATTAAGAAAATTTATCAGCTTACTAACTACTCACCAACTAATACTTACTAAACCATTGACCAAAGTCTCTAGCAACTAGATAAAGTATGAAGAGCAGAGCGAAGCCACGGGCAAAAAGCGATTAATAAAAATAAATAAACGCTTATAACTTGCCACAGTTGATAGTAATAAAAACTAGAAAGCTAATCAATAATATTACCAATTTCTGTAGAATTATATTTGAAGAAAACAATAACAAGGTAATATCTATAAAACCCTGTTCTGAAAAAAATAATCTGGGAATAATTTAAAAATTTCGACTTTTGAAGCTTTTTCATAAACGCACAGCATATAAAGATGAAGAATATAAATATAAGATTAAGAATTTCGAATCGCGTTTGGAGACTTAATACAAATTTATATGGATCAAGAGTTTTTGAAGTGAACCTTCTTTAGCGGCGATTCCATAATCGATAAGTGGACGAGAATTGAGAGTAAAATTGTAAGGTCGCGTCACGTTTAGGCACATTTCGTTCCATGAGAGAGAAGAAAGATATGACGTAGAGAGAAAGAGACCTATATATTCCGACGCCATGGAACAAAAGAGAGCGACGTCTACACAATACAAAGCAATTGAATAAGTAGACGTGTGCCTCAGACACTACATATGAACAGCTAAAGTACCACGCATAACACAACGGTGTTATTAATATTTATTATTGTGTTTTGTGAATATTTTAATTAGGATTTGTCTATGTAAATTTATATGAAGATTTTATTAGATGTTTACATCGATTTATAATGACATTTTAATAATTTTTATGAATATATAGTATTCAAGTCTTCTTACAAAAATTTAGTGTAATCAATGAATTTACGCTTAGTATATTTTCTTTCTTCCTCTCATTCTATCTCCCTCTCTCTCTCTCCCTCTCTCTGCTGTTTTACCTTTACTATATTCTTACAAATCGCCAAAGAAGTTTAACTTCTATCACGTGTACTAAGTTGGACGCGATTAATTTTTTTTTCAAGAAGAAATTCTATTGTATAGATAATAGAATTTATTCTTATTGTCACCTACACTTAGTTTAGAGGTAAAGTAACATTAAAAATAATAATGTCCTTGACATATCATGCCTGAACGTGCTAAACGCCAAAAGAACATATCTCGTCTTCGTTCCGCATAATATGGGATATGCCACAAATATGATAGATTTAACCTCATTTATATAAAATTTTATTTTCAAATACTCATAATACTTATGTAGAGCAACGAAGCTCAACTCTACAAAATCTGCTAATACCTATATACAATGATAGAATTCATATTACGAGGAGAGTAAAAAAAATTGCTCTTTCACAATTCACCATCCGATGTGAAACCGCCCACTTAATTCCAAAGCAACTCATTAAATAGGGACAATAGCACGCTGTCCCCTAAAAGATTAAACAGAGGCCGGGCCCGCTTTATTAGCAGGGAATAAATTCGTTTTTATTAAAACTCGCAACATTAAGTTCATAAGCGCAATTAATAACGACACTCGGCGGAAGGAAACATAAAAAGAGCAACGACGTTCGAGGATTTAATATACGATATATTGATCGTGGCTACATTGTATATATACTTTCATATATGGGTATATTATATAGCTACAAGGCACCCGGTGATATTGGGTAGAGCTATATACCCGATATCATCAAAGGCGGACTTTCTTTTTGACCTCGACGAATAAGTTCTTTGGGGCCAAAATGATAGAGTTATTATACCAATGCTACTCTGCCCTGATTGTTTCCGAGGCAATATGTACCACTAAAATAGAAAACCTTACAAGCTCTTATTGTTAGCTACTCTTAATCTATATGCAGTTTTCGATATTACTTTTGAGGAATAAACCTGAAACCGGTAAAGTGTAGTTTGATCAAAAATTTTCCGAAACTTAATAAGGATTTCCTTTCTAATTTTTCATCCATTAAATTGCTTTCTCACGTTATTCGTTATTAAGATCTTACTTCTCTGGACAGCATATCGCTAAGAGGGGGATGCTTGATTACGTGGGACACGGAACATAATATAATGTGCACTGTACAGATAATTTAATCCCATGTCCCAGTGGCATGTAGTCCATTATAACGTTGTATTCTTCCTCATTTATATTATATTATCCTCGGGATGTAAGCAGCGATAGTGAGTACCCCATAATTTCAAGGAAAATACGTCGTTTAAAGGACGGCAAACTTGTCCCCAAGGGCGAATACACATTGCATATAAATTGCGTTCCACTCTCTATTAAAATAAAAACTTTAGCGTCTAACACAGGAAATAATGGAGTTTTTGCAATGCATCGCAGACTCGACTATCAACAGTATTCGACAAAATGACAACATTAAGACTGTAACACATTTAATAACTGTAACGGCAGAGTAGCTGCCCTGATTGTTTCCGAGGCAATATGTATCACTAAAATAGAAAACCTTAGGAACTCTTATTGTTAGCTACTCTAAATCTATACGCAGTTTTCGATTATTACTTTTGAAGAATAAACCTGAAACCGGTAAAGTGTAGTTTGATAAAATTTTCCGAAACTTAATAAGGATTTCATTTTTAATTTTTCATCAATTCAATTGCTTTTTCACGTTATCCGTTATTAAGATCTTACTTCTCTAGACAGCATATCGCTAAGAGGGGGATGCTTGATTACGTGAGACACGGGACAAAATATAATGTGCACTGTACAGATAATACAATCCCATGTCCTGGTGGCATGTAGTCCATTATAACGTTGCATTTTTCCTCATTTATATTCTATTATCCTCGAGATGTAAGCAGCGATAGTGAGTACCCCATAATTTCAAGGAAAATACGTCGTTTAAAGGACGGAAAACTTGTCCCCAAGGACGAATACACACTGCATATAAATTGCGTTCCACTCTCTATTAAAATAAAAACTTTAGTATCTAACACAGGAAATAATAATAAACATAATATAATCAACGTTATACCTTTTCTTAAGAGAAAATTATTACCATGAGATAAGCTGTAAATCAGTATAATGTCACGAAAACGCGTAAAAAATAAAGCGACGAATTCAAAAGCCCTTTTTAATAGAGTAACAATTTACCGCTATTCCTCAAGAAAATATTCTAAACGACTGTCTCCAGTTGCAAAATTTCGTTACGACCAATTTTTGATTGTATGGGTCAACGTTCGTAAATATATACAGTCGCAGACTTTTCCGTGGAATTATTTGAGGAGAATGTATTTTCTCCTATTGACCGCTATACCACAAGAAAGGATTCTAAATTACTGTCTTCAGATGCAACATTTCCTTACAACCAATTTTTTGATAGTGTGGGGTAACGTTTATTGATACATACAGTCGCAGACTTTTCCGTGGAACTATTTGAGGAGAGTATCTTTCCCTATTGACCGCTATTCCACAAGACAGAATTCTAAACGACTGTCGTCAGATGCAACATTTCCTTACAACAAATTTGTTGATAGTGTGGGTCAACGTTTGTACATATATACAGTCGCAGACTTTTCCGTGGAAATATTTGAAGAGTATCTTATCTTGTTTATACAGATCTCTTACGGTTTACACAAAGCACCCCATGAAACGTCTCAAATGGTTGATGTTTTCGAATAAATTTATCCATTCGTGCAAAACGGAGAAAAATCCTTTTAGTGATTACTGAGATTGTTTTCCTTGTAACACATGCGTCAAAAATGTCTGTATTGTGACGATCACAACATATATGGAAAAGATACATATACTGTTGCTATTATCATAATATTAGAGTGAAGTGATAACTTTATATTTCAATATTTACCATCTCCTACAAAAAAATATAGTAAACGCAGTTCTTATAACAACTCGGCATATAACAATTCAAAACCTCGGATTAGGACATCACTAGTAAATGTACCGATAAGTATATGTGAACAGTAAGTATATACTTGCAAAAATATACGTCCAGACATTCCTAAATATGTATTCTTTTCAGGCAACGGCGTCTTGGGGATAAAGCAGATGAGAAGGGAGGCAATGTCGCATAATAATTTATTTACAACGGAGGACGATATTTCATTGGCTCATTACGCTTATTACAGAGCGTGGCGACCGTAGGCCGCTATAAATCTGGCGCCGGAATAAAATTTAATAACTTGCATCCGGAGCGAGAGCGCCACGAGGAATCGCAAACGCGAGAGTGCCGCGACATTCCCTGCTTCGTGCGGAAGTATTGTTGCGGAGATGTTAGGGGAAAAAGCCGAGCTTGAAATAGCTTTATAATTGAACGAGGAAACGTTTATTAACAAATCTCTCACTGAAACAAGGTAGAAGAGTCCACATAGAATGGCATGAAGAAACTGTAGCGTTTCCAAAATATCTTGCATACACTAAACTAGCGTAATAAAAATGCCCAACTCGCTTTGCAGCTATACCTCCAAATTATTTGGCGGTTTTAAATTATAATATCTTCTTTAAATCGTAGGATCTAGCTTTTGTAAAGTTTTCCTCTCCTCGGTTATCGTAGTCTCGTAACAATTAAACTATTCTAATAAAATAAAATACTGTGCAGCTATTTTATTTAAGAACAGAAACAGAATTTTTGCTTTATTCTTGATTATTTTGCTTTTCTTTGCATCATTCCTGATTTTTTTCCTTTATTCTTGTACATTTAAGAAGTCGAATAAGCGGATGTTGGACTTTTAAAGATAATTTTTTTAATTTAAAAATGTTCGAGCGATTTTACCTAAAAAAATAGAAAGGTGTCTTCAGCAGTTATTATTGTGAAAATAGCAATTGTGTACAGTACATTGTTGAAAATAGCAATTGTGTACAGTACATTGTTGAAAATAGCAATTATGTACAGTACATTCTTTTTTTTTGTTTTCAGTCATTTAATATAAATAGCTTTTGCAAATGTCAAATGAGAGTAAATAAATTCAAACGAAACGACATGTATAAATTCTGGCAAAAATTCATCCTTCCTCTTTAAAATGAGACCAAGTTGACGGCGCAATGTTTATTTTAACCGAGTTACTAAAGTTTGAAATTACTTCCACAGAAACTGTTGCCTATTTGATCGCAGTTACCTCCCCATTCTCAGCACCGATTTTACAAACGTTTTCAAAAAAAAGTAACCACGACTGTGTTTTGGTTAATGGCTTCTTTTATATAATCATTATTTACGGTTAATTTATTTGTATTGAATTTCAAAAAGGATTAAACATTTTAAAGGTTTAAATAAAATTTGCCTTAAAACGTATGGAAATAAACGCAAAAAACAACGTCCATAAACAAAGAGTGAAATGAACGCGAGGGATGCACTCGAGTTTAACGCAAACACGCCACGCCTTCATCCGTATAATTGGCATCGCCAGCGTCGAATGCCAGCACAGGTATTTCCAATAACGGCACTTTTCCAGCAGATTTTATGAGAGCCAATTAAAAGCTTTTATAAATGCAAAGCCAGTTCGAACAAGGTGTTTCAGTTTTTCTTTCACTACTTAAACAGTAATAGAAAATCTATTGCTCTTGTTCTCGCACATGCTATGAAAATCCAAAAAAAAATTTAGAAAAACCTTTAATATGTAAAAAATTTAAGAAGCGGTTAGATATAAGATAAGTCCAATTAATTTCTAGTGTCCCGCATCAAAAATTGCAAAAAACGAAACAATTCGTATTTTAGGGTTTTGAGTAATAAGGGAAGAAAAAAAACGTTTTGCGGGTCGAATGAGAGTTTATTAACATGCGTGTTCAAAAAAATAGCAAAGTTTGTTCCTTTAATCTAATTATTTGACCAAATTTGCAAAAGTATTATTTGTCTCCCCGTGATTTCGAAAAGTATCAGCCAGAAAAAACTAACAAAAATGTAGAATATTGGTGATAAGGTCCAAAAAATGTCGAAGTCGCCTTACCGGAGATAGGTTTTTTCTCTCTTTTAAACAATTTAATTATTTAAAAAACTTTAATAACAGAGAAAAAATTAATGACTGATAGAAATGCATTACAAAGTTTGAAACACTTCGGCAATAAAGTTTTTTTCTTAAATTGAGAAAATCGACTGTTACAATTTTTAGATAAGAATTGCCACCAGGTATTTTTAGGATTGGTTTACGCTTTTCTTTTTTCATGTTACTTTTAATAATCAAATATAGATATATATCAGACCTTTTATAGTCCTTATTGTTACATTTGATTGAAAGAGATAACTTCGATATCAATAAACTCACCATATGTACATTATGTTTTATTTCATGTACATAGAAATCTTTAAATAAATAACTGATATAATGAAATCTAAAATTACTAAACATCCTGTGTGCCTGTTACATCGAAAAAGTCAAATCTGTAAGGATTTGATCGTAGTTTCATTTAATTGTTTGTTAGGGTTGGTTATTGTTTAAGGATTTAGTTTGTACGCTGCAGTGTTATCTCTATAAGTTACTTTTTTCTAACGAATTGAGTCGTAGTAAACAAGAAAAACGGTAAATTCAACAACTTTTCAATTCGTACAAGAAAATCTGAAGAAGTCATAACAGAAAGAGAACGTTATATTAATTTCAGAAGCTGCCAAATCAATGCCATCAAAGCAGAGACTTTTTAACAACATAAAAGCGTAAATCACTTTAACGGTAAAAAATTTTCATTTTCATGAAAACCTTATTACATTAAAAGCCCTCGAAATACAGTTACAAAACACGGCTTGAAATATTAATTACGCATGGAGCAATGAACTTTCGCGTCTATTTCCGATGTTCTTCCGAAATAAAATCTCTTAAACCTACTGTTCTCATGCCAACAATAAATTTGCTGAGCGCTATTTTGGCAAGGCGTCCGTAGAGGCGCGCCAACCCTGACCTAGCCGCACACGTCATACATGTACCTAGAGAGAGGCGGATGTAAACAAAACGGAGCATGCTGTGAAAATATCGCGCGAACTCCGTAATGCGCTCCGCATCGTCGTTCGCTCTGACACGTCATTTTCCGGGCTTCATATCGATGCCGGTTTTTTGCACTAACAATAGCTCCGTATGCTATTATTGAATGACATTGACTGACTGATGAGCAACGTGATCATAACTTTGTGTGTGTGTGTCTGTATTGTGTAAATTCCATGTTATATAACGTTATATATAACAGCTATGTATAAACTACTAATAAATATTGTGACTTGCTATTCATAAACGTTATGCATACCTAATATATTGTTATGCATATTTAGCAATTGACAAATCGATATCAACACATCATTATAATCAATTTTCGATACTATGCTGCTGTTCTTGTTGTATAAAATAACAATTTGGAAGTTTTTTAACACTGTTTCTAGAAGTGTAGAAGTAGAAGTGTTTTGCAAGACTATTTTGTAAAGAAATAGTATAGAAGTGATACAGTTACATTAGTATTATAGAAATGAGGTGTTACCATCCCATGCCTCGGCATAAATGTTCAAGTTACCTAAAGGTTTACTGTGTTTCAAAGTGTTATTGTAAATTTTATAATAGCACTACTTCCGCTCGTCGGGACGTGTTATTATTATAAAATTTGTTTGTTGGGGTAATGTTAACTTAGTATTGGTTCAGCAGAGTTATTAGCCTAACAATCATCAACTCAAATTATATTCTGGCTATAATATATATGTAATATATAAGCTATAACATATTATATATATATATATATATATATATATATATATATATATATATATATATATATATATATATATGCTATATAATATATAACATTGGCCATCATCAGTGAAGTCACCAGATTTAGGTATACCTGATCCTCGAAGTTAAGCATTATCGAACGTGGTTAGTACTTGAATGTATGACAGACGAAAATATTTAGTGACGTCACATGATATTTAAGAAGTTTCGCTTCTATTTATGGTGCTCTGAACTATTTTTCTTACCATTTATCTCCTCCATTTTTTAGATTCCATTCCTCAAAACGTCCGTCTGCCTGTCAAAGCCCTTTTTCTTAGAATGGTTTGAGATATCAACTTGAAATTAATATTGTAACTTACAAAAAGATAAGGCTTTTTCAAACGTATTTCTTTCTTTATTTTTACCCTAGTGTTATTTAATGATCATCAAAACCTATAAGGTACTTCCAGTCGACCTATAATCGTTAAAGTCGGCGTAATGGAAGATCGTACGGCACAAATAAAGGATAAATTACAAAAGTCAATTATTTATAATTCTATGTGAAATTTTACATGTTTTTTCAAATATGCAGATATAATACGCAACATATTTATATTCTGAAAAATTAAAATTTTGTAACTAGTTTAATAGAAATACTTTATAACATTAAATTTTCACGAATACCTAAATGTGCAAGAAACCCTCGTTATGCGAGTTCTACCCGTGCCCGACAGGTTTTTTATAGTTTAAACCAAGCGTTCTTAGGTTTAAAATTATATCCATTATTTAATATTACTTATTACCCGACATATACCTTCTTCCAATTATAAGCTACAACTGACTAGGAGAAATTTCTCTAGGAACCATCAGGTGGCTTGATATCAGCCGAAAGGATAGTGGATTACACAGCATCACTATACTTCCGTACCGCATCATTTCACACATCAACTTATTGCCAAGGGTTGTTTAAGTTGGTTACAGTCACTGCTTCTGTTAAAAAGCTAATGTAAGAAACGTGGTAATTAGAAAATAATTATTGAGAGCTGATCCTATCCCGCTCTGCGCTCTGGGTCAAAAGAGACAGCAAGTAGCCTGAGCAGAATCTTGTCGAAAGGGCGACAAAGGATGTGAAGAGCACTCCGCGCTGCTTTGTGCCAGTTGAAGCGCCGCCATGCTCTCGAGAGGCCGACAAGTGCCAATACAAGACAAAGACCCGACTAACTAAAAGACTTGACAAAATTTTACGCTTCGATGAACGCGGAAACACAGTCAATACTGGTTTCGTTAAATCTTATTTGAATAGTGATATAGTACAATATTCGGAATTTCATTCTGGCTCCATAATATTTTTGTGCATTAAAAAAGTTTTAAAAAATAATTAAGAAACGAAATATGAAAAAGAGGTTCCGAATAAATGGGTATAGAAGAAAGCGCAATAATGGCCTTTTATAATGGCCATCTTCGGTCCCCGAAAATATAATCCATATTTCTGAAAACAGGTCTCGACTCAAATGATTGAAGATACGCGATCGACGCCAAATTTACGCTTCACTTTAATATATTAAAAAAAACTCAAGAGGCCATAGTTTCATAACACATTTAAAAAAAAGCCCAGAGTCCATAGTTTCTCAATGGCAGATTAAAAGACTTATGATCACGATTTTGGGTTAGATTCTGAAAATTTATTTACCCTACTTACTTCATACATACCTCCACCGTTTAGGAAAAATCTTTCACTTTCCAAGCTACAAAATTTTGGAATCAACTAGATTCTGACGCCAGGAAAATATCCTATGTTTTCTAGGATCGAGGGGACCTACTTCTCCTGAATCCTAGTCCTTCTACGCTCATGCCCTTTCCTTTTTCTATCCTAACTCACGTCAATATTCGTACTTTATTCTTCGGTCTTTTTCATTACTGTTATTATTTTATATCGTGACATTCCTTATAGTGTATCAAACAATACATATTTTACAAATATATTGTTATGGTTGACTGAAAGTGATCGCTCCCATGGCAAAAACCCGTATTAACTGTGGATTAACATCATTAAATAAATAAATATAGAGTATGCAACGAAAAAAATACAAAAACCAGTTAAAATAATATTTCTAAAAAAATATTGCTAAAAAGTTTACGAAATGTATGGAAAATGGGTAGATAACCTATAAAAAACCGACTCAGTTCGAGAACGCTTAAACGAAGTTACCGATGCAGGCTTCAAAGAATTAAAGTTTACCAAGTCATAGGAGCTTTCCAAGTTACGAGACTATTATACCTGAACGCTTATTTTCTATCAACTCTTTTAACAAAAGACTTGAATGTTTTGAGTGTATAAGTTAAAGATCGACCAGCTAAACTAGACTTAAAAACGTTAAAAAGAAAACAAGATTGAAATGTTCGATCAGTTAGGTACTTACAATTAAATAAACTATTATTAAAGTACAGATTAACGAACCGCATACGAACTAAACTATTCCCGTACAACTCATATAACTCTTCATCGCTCCATATTTTAAATTACTTTTCCCGTTAAGCAGAACCGAATTGTAAATTCTATTTTAGTTGAAAAGACCAAACCGCCACTGATATTAGCTCTTACAATTAAATAAACTCTTATTAAAGTACAGATTAACGAATCGCATACAAACTAAACTATACCCGTACAACTCATATAACTCTTCGTCGTTCCATATTTTAAATTATGGTTCCCGATAAGCAGAACCGAATTGTAAATTCTATTTTAGTTTAAAAGACCAAACCACCATTGATATTAGCTTTTACAATTAAATAAACTCTAATTAAAGTACAGATTAACGAACCGCATACAAACTAAACTATTCCCGTACAACTCATATTACTCTTCGTCGTTCCATATTTTAAATTCCAGTTCCCGATAAGCAGAACCGAATTGTAAATTCTATTTTAGTTTAAAAGACCAAACCACCATTGATATTAGCTTTTACAATTAAATAAACTCTAATTAAAGTACAGATTAACGAACCGCATACAAACTAAACTATTCCCGTACAACTCATATTACTCTTCGTCGTTCCATATTTTAAATTCCAGTTCCCGATAAGCAGAACCGAATTGTAAATTCTATTTTAGTTTAAAAGACCAAACCACCATTGATATTAGCTTTTACAATTAAATAAACTCTAATTAAAGTACAGATTAACGAACCGCATACAAACTAAACTATTCCCGTACAACTCATATTACTCTTCGTCGTTCCATATTTTAAATTCCAGTTCCCGATAAGCAGAACCGAATTGTAAATTCTATTTTAGTTTAAAAGACCAAACCACCATTGATATTAGCTTTTACAATTAAATAAACTCTAATTAAAGTACAGATTAACGAACCGCATACAAACTAAACTATTCCCGTACAACTCATATTACTCTTCGTCGTTCCATATTTTAAATTCCAGTTCCCGATAAGCAGAACCGAATTGTAAATTCTATTTTAGTTTAAAAGACCAAACCACCATTGATATTAGCTTTTACAATTAAATAAACTCTAATTAAAGTACAGATTAACGAACCGCATACAAACTAAACTATTCCCGTACAACTCATATTACTCTTCGTCGTTCCATATTTTAAATTCCAGTTCCCGATAAGCAGAACCGAATTGTAAATTCTATTTTAGTTTAAAAGACCAAACCACCATTGATATTAGCTTTTACAATTAAATAAACTCTAATTAAAGTACAGATTAACGAACCGCATACAAACTAAACTATTCCCGTACAACTCATATTACTCTTCGTCGTTCCATATTTTAAATTCCAGTTCCCGATAAACAGAACCGAATTGTAAATTATATTTTAGTTGAAAAGACCAAACCACCATTGATATTAGCTCTTACAATTAAATAAACTCTTATTAAAGTACAGATTAACGAACCGCACACAAACTAAACTATTTCCGTACAACTCATATAACTCTTCGTCGCTCCATATTTTAAATTACGTTTCCCGATATCGAACCCTAGGAAGACCCGAACTGTAAATTCTATTTTAGTAAATCAACTCGCATTTTACAGGAGAGAAAAGACCAAACCACCACTAAAGTTATAACTTTCTATTTTACAGACTCTTAAATAAATTTCGACCCAAACTCGCTCAAAAAAGTTTAACGACGATCTAACTTAGGGAAAAACGCTATCCACATTAACTCTTCCGGCGAATTAAAATTTAGTGGTATCCCCAAATAAAGATACGACCGATTTCGACGATCTTCCCTTAATTTTTAGACTGGCTACGTAAGCCCTCGAATCTAACGATAAACTTTTAAATCTTAATTCGATACTCGCTGTACGAATTCAACTGACAGATTTATACTCTAACGGCCGAGAGGGTCGGGTGACGCATGGGGCTCAAATAAAAGGGACGATATAGAAAAGCCTTTGTTGAGAAAGGGGGTTGAGGGAGAATGGCACGGCCCTAATACGTTTCTAGGGAAGACAAAGGACAAACAATAAAGGGTGCTAAATCTTATCTTATTTACTCTTTTTATTGCTTCGACAATCAAATAGCGTAGAACAATCGCTATCATTACGAGACTATTTGACGAACAATGTAAAGAAAGGCGCAAGGAAAACAGTATCGAGGGCCAAGGGGGAAATTTAAGAGAATATATGGCATTGTTTAGCACGCTTTTCCGATGGACGAACTGGTCCTTATGAATAAATTATTAGTTGGAAAATCGAGACGCAGTGCTATAAAGTAGTTTGCGTATAAGTTATACTTTAATTACTAAACTATCAGTGAATGCAGAAAAAATATATGCGTAAAAATTCATACGTTTTAAGGGAACTATGCAGTAAATTTAATTACAAATATTTATTGTGAATTCCATTTAAAATAATTTTCGTTACTAACATATATTAATAATAAAGGTGAGACTTTGTCCGTTTATTTGTTTGTTTAGCTTCCTTTCAAGCTTAAACGGCCTTAAATTACCTTTTTCTAATAAAGTTTATTTTTAAGAAATATGCAAAAATTATATTATCTCAGAATATTAATCAATTATTTTTTTTAAGACATAAAAATTTAGAATAGGGAATTTGCGGTCTGCAATTCAAACTTCAACATTTATTTGAACGAGTATCACAAAGAACACTACATAAATTCACCAACAGATGTCGTTAAGATAGTGTCACATCCGTGAAACTTTATGAAATTACCTATTCCAATATCAATTAAAAAAAAAACTCAAGAGAGCCTGAAGAGAAATAGAATTTAAAAGGGACATTAAAATAAATTATTTATACACATTTTGAATTTTTATACCATAAATTTTAAAAAATTGTTAAGAAAGCAAAAGATAAGTAATTTCACTTAAACTGCCGCCTAGAGTATTGCAACTGGCATAATGCACTAATATATGACCTAGAAAGACATTAAACATAAAAAGCAAAATAATCAAATAAGAATATGAGAGCCGTTTTAGTGGTCTTGAGCGTGTATTATATATAATTTGTGGATTCTAGACTATAAAATAACCAGAGAGAGTAACCATAAAAGACGATTATAAAACGACAATATAAATATAATAACAAACACATATAGGAGTCAAGCAGTTAGAGAAGAATATACCCATGACAAAGATACGGAGAAGATAAAAAAAACTGATGAAAATTAAATAAGATACAGTTATCAAAGTGAAATTTAGCATAAGAAAGATAAAGAGAGCTGATGGAACGAGACCCATCAACAATTGTATAATCCATGATTACTTTTCAATGACGCATTCTGGACTAGTTTCTTTAGTATGGACCTGATTGTCGCAAGATAATATATTTACAACTATTTTGCTTGCTTTTCAACAATATAATATCGTCCCTAAATGTGATAAACAGCCAGACGAAGTACAAATTAATTCCTGCAGACACAAGATCGGACACTTCAAGGCGACCGTTCTTGTTGCAAGTCTAATTCAAATGCACTGTCGATGTTCTATTTCTAAACTTTGTCACTATTATTATACTCTGGATTTTGCAAAAAAAAACAACATTAGAACTTACATTTGTTTTTGGTGTTCCGTACCTCAAAAGGAAAAACAGAAAACTTCATAATTCAAGTGTCTGTCCAACATTTCCAATTTCCTCAGAAACTATGCGACATGTAAACTTAAAATTTGGCGTAGCTACCTTTTTGAAGTTATACTTCTTTAGGCGCGTTATGAAAAAATAATGAGAGTGAAATTTTAAGATTCGTCACACAAAAGTTACAGTATGAAGTTGCAGCGGTTGCAGTCTCGAAACAAAAGCTATTGGCACCATCGTCGCCTCTGTTCACGGTTTTCATATTCATAGTATTTATCCACATGTTTCTAGTGTCTACACTCACACACGTGTTTTAGTTTCATATAAGTGCGATTACATATATGTGCTGATAAATTATATTCAGTAGTGATTTAAATTCAATATTTTGATTAAAATATTTACTATTCGTAAATATTAGTGAAAAAATTGTGTTTATAGACTTTTTCAAGTGCTCCAATATAATTGAGGTTATCTATCCGTATGTATTATTTAATGGTGCCAAAGAAGTATAACTTCTCACGCGCGTACATAAGTACACGCACCCTTTTTTTTAAATATTCACACAATTTAAAACATTGGATGTATAGGCCTTATTAGAACATAGGCCCCATTTGTATCTATTAGAAATAAGGAATGTTTTTTAAGTATTCTCTGTTTTTTAAATATGGGGGCGTTATTTCTTAATTATGATTTAACCCAGAGCAAGACAAACATTTCTGAATCGTTTTAAACTTTTCAATTTAAAGTGACACCCGAAATGTTTTAAAAAGATGTATTTATTAAAAGAAATATCGTCCTACTGAGTTCGATTTACTGGTAACAAAATCGAATCATGCCGTTTAAGTCTACGAGGAAAAAAAAGAAATAATGTCCATGCATACGTACATACCTACAGAATTGTGATTTTTTTAATTAGAAGAGAATGTCGTGTATTAAAATGCCATTTTGTTTTTTCTGTTCCTCAAGTGTTTATTAAATGCCTAAATGTGTAATAATATGTTAATATATATGTACATAAATACACAATTCCAATCCAAAAACCCTCTCTTAACATATAAGCAATACGACATGTTATAATAATTAAAATAATTAACGCCAAAAACAGCTAGAAACAACCACCGTACACCCGGAACCGATCCCCCATCGAGCGGAACTTGTACGGAAACTACGTGACACCGGAATAGGAAACACGAGGCGACACGGTGAGCTGTATTTACATTTGGGCGTGACTACTTACGAATACAATTACAACTTATGGATCGACCGGCGAGAGTAAAATGGAGTTGAAAACTAAGGTAAATATATAAACGTTTAGTTATGCGAGTGTGCCGTTAAAGCTACCGCGACGGCGTCTCGATGGATGGACGTAACCGTCGTCGGCAATTCCTATATGCAGCGCTCCACAGTACACTGTTGCCAATTGAAAATTAAATCGCTTAGAGATAAATCTATACGTTGTACGATGTAAATATGTTGATAATTATAGGTTATATTAGGAACTGACTTTTACCTGCGGCTTCGCCCGCGAAATTTCCCGCCAGGTCGAAATGAATGGGTACTTCGTAAAAATACGCGTGAATAAATGATTACATTTCCTTATAACTACTAGACTTTAAATAATAAGTATTAAGTGTAAAGAATTTTTGTAGCCAAATATATTTACTTGCCAATGGTGAAGTTTATATACATAATTATTTACCTTACGAATTTTTACAATTAGCATCAAGTAAATGATGGTATATTTTTTAGCGTTTATGTTCACTGGTTCCTGTAATAGCGTATATTTTAATCTAGGAAGTATAACATCTATATACAAAATTTCATTGAAGGTTGTTAAGCCATTTAAGCGTGAAATAAAAACAAGCAAATAAACAGACGACGTTTAACTTTTAATATATCAGTTGGGATTATATATAGAATGAATATTTATCAGTTAACGTCAATGCTCTTGACCAAGAGCTCTTTAGATAACATTTGTACTATCCCGACTCAAGTTAGGAATTGAATTCGCGCTCCGAAAGTTCCGTATCAAGGTAATTATGACTTTCGTTGATAAAAATACAATATTCTATCAATATGTACATATCTACATGATCAAAGTCTAAAAATTGAAGGTATATTACCTTCAATTTTGTTAAAAATTAAAATTGTAATTAAAAGTTTATTTTTCTCAATTACTATAAATGGCTGGAACTTTTTTTTATTTTTCCGGTAATATATACAAAATCTTCGAGTAGTGAGAATTATGCCAGATTTTTTGGTTTGCGAACTTCAGAAGCAAAGAGCGCGATATTTAACCCTCCATCTCGGACCATATTTCAAGTTGATAGCAACAGTAGTTGTTGGAACAAACACCATTGACATAAGACAATAGACACCGAAATCTCACCACATGTGTTCCGTTTTTGCCTTCTAAGTACGGAAACTCTAAACAATTAAAAGGGGCTTTTAAATTTGGCACATACGTATATTTTTTTTCCTTTATTGTGTATTGATAATAACTCATGCCCAGTCATGATTATTAACTTTACTAGTGGTCGCTCAGTGGTCAAAATTCGACCGTAATTCAATAAATTTTTAAGTTTGAACTTTATTGAGGTTCTTTTGTCAGATAGTATACCTCTATAATCATTGCAATGCTTTTTTCAATTTTGTTCTATTACGTCCACTGACAGCATGTACAAACATATCATTAGCGTGTGTTGTTTATCTTAATTCCCTGAGACAACTATCACAAAAAATATAAAATGAACGTTTTTTTTGCCTTCACATACACTCCACAGACTATTGAAAAAGGAACATTTAAAACATAATTTCCAGCTCGAAACTCATTCAGTTAATTTCACATTTGAAAATTCTTTGGCGACTATCTCTACTCTGTGCGATTGTTCGACCCCAGACTATTATGTGTTTGATATTGACAGTATAAACGTAAACAATGAATCTTTTAATGCACTTGTAATATATAACTTAACGTATTTGTAACACATATTATATACAAATTTAATATAAGCTTTGTATACTCCTTCGCTACATAAACTTTAACTATGCCAACTCTCACATTCCTCCGTGCACGCAATATGCTTAAAAAGGGGTACAAAGTTTTCTCTTCACATATTAATGTAACACAGAACATGATGTCTATTATTGGTTCTGTGCATCAAACTAAGTATATTTGAAGTGTGCTTCGGTAAAAGTATCTTTGACAGTGATTTTTTCAGGAGGGGTTGAGAATTTTCATATAGTTACTTAACATTTTCTACACAGTTTGATGCGCAGAATCACTTGTGTGAATAATGGAAAAGTTCTTTGTTACATCCAGAATAAGTCCTTTTGTAGTGTAAATTAAGATAGGAGGATGAGAGGAAAGTCGACAAATAATTGAAGTGTATGATATAAAAATCAACAAAGCATATTAGAACGCGATCACATATTATTGCACATTCATCAATAAGGACTTTAGTGTAAGTCTAAGTGAATTGAGAATAATATTTGTTGCTTTATTTTTATGTGTAACTAAAATGTTAAGCATTTTCATTAACTTTATATTAATTCGGGAAGCAAAATCATTTATTTTTGAGAAAAAGCGTCCTACGCTTTACACTCAAATATTATACTCGATAACAAACATGGCCTATACAAAAGTTCTTACTGAGTAGAGAGAGGAAACAGGTTCCATAGTCATTTTTTTGTTTTTAGTGCATTATTTCGTAAAAGCGTGTTTTTTTTGTTTTTTAAACTGTTAATTGAGTTTTAGTCTTTTATTTTTGTTTTAAGGTTGTAAATTTTGTTTTTTCTCTTTTTATTAAGTTATTGTATAGTCAGCGGTTTTTGATACATTTTAAGTAATTCGGATATCAGAAAGTGGATGAAAATTTAGTTGAATGATTCAAATATTTTTTGTTTAGTCTTTTTAGTTTTAAACTATATTTTATTAAATTATTGTATTATCAACGGTTCTTGATACGAAATTTTAATTAATTCGGAGACCTGGAAGTGGGTTGAAAATTTAATTTAAAACTTCAGTTATTTTTTTAGTTATTTCTTGTTTTAAGACCAAAAATGTTCTTAATATTATTAAATTATTGTATTGTCATTAGAACTACACACAAATGCCAAGTTTCATAATGACACAATAATTAGAATTGTATGAAATTTAGTTTCACATATTCCATTACATAGTTACATAGGTACAAGTCGAATGGGACTTTTTTCGTTAAGTCCTTTACATTTTACCATAATATTTGTTATATGAAAGTATAACAAATTTTAATATACAATTTCAATTAAAATTTGTTATACTTTCACTTTACACTTCATTTAAATCTTTATTTCGATCTGCATATTTTTTTTAAATGACGTTAGGCGGTGAAAATATTTGATGACAAAAGAATCGACGCCTTTAAAATATCCTGCTGCAGAAAGATTCTTAACACTTCACAGACCGAACACAGAACCAACAACTCGACTACGAAAGATCTCGGAGTCCAAGCAAGCTTATTCACCATCTGTCCTCGGAGAGTTCTCCAATACATCGGATATACAGCGCGAAAATCTGCCGAGAACATTGAGAAGCTCGTTGTCACCGCCATTGAAGGGCGAAGACTGCAGTGATGCTGTAACAGGCTCCGGTACTCCGTTATATGGTGCGTTAGATAGCGTCGAGAATTGGAACTTATCGCGGAACACCACAAAAGTGTTATCAAAATGGAGTCATGACTCTCAGTAGCGAGGGACGACTCAAGTAAAAGAAGTGTAATGATAAAATACACTTCTTCTACTTTTTTCATGTATTACACTTCCTTGACTTTTTCTTTAATATATTAAACTTCTTTCACTTTTTTATGTATTACACTTCCTTGATTTTTTCTTTGATATATTAAACTTCTTTTATTTTTTCTTTGATGTATTACACTTTATTTACATTATTTTGTTAAAGAAATTTTTAGTCGCTGCCTATCACACATTAAAAGACCAAAACAGATTTAACACAATTATTTTTAACCATTATCGTTGCGGTACGAACGCCACAGTTTGTTTGAAAGTTGAAACATATTCTAAAAAAAAATTTCACACTTCCGTTAACATTTTCGCCTCATACCTCCAACGTTACCAGACGGCTATTGCATGTACGCACACGCGTCTGTCAGAAGTTTCGATATCTTTACACATTCATCACGATGCAGACGCGAAGACACTGAGTAACAAAGGGTCGATCGGCAATAAGGAAAATTGAAGAAAAAGCCCCAATAAAAGGGGCGTTTTATTCATTCAAACGAAATAATAAAAGAGATTTGTGAGGCAACCTAAGACTTCTCGTAATCCCAGCCGGTTGGATGTTGCTTGCCCGCGTCTCGCCCCACGTTCATACCGCTTATAAACAATCATTAGATTTGACGGTTGCCTGTATTAAAGTAGTATTTCCCTATAAGACCTTCATAAGCTTTCAACAACAGAAGTAATAACGGTTTCTTGCTCACACGGCTTAATCAGGCATGATTTGTGACATGAATGGGAAACAGTCACTGATAATCTTCGACACATAGATACTAATAACGCAACAAAACAAGGCGAACATAGAATATGTGGGCGGAAATGATTCTCAGCATCGTATTGTGTGAAAAGCAATACCAATTAGGATGGATATTAGTCCCAACATCAGACGGAATACGTTCTTCTCATAATTATTTTCCTAATTTATTTTGATAATCGTAACAGAAGTTTATAAATATAAAGTTGCATTTATTTTTAATACAACTACATATTTATAAACAATATATTTACATATAACTCGTCTTGTTATTTGTTTATTTACTATTAATTTACATTTCCATGTCTTTAAAAGGTTAGCCGTTTGGCCTCCCATATTTACCGGCATAATTTTATTCATTAAATTTTTTTGAGACTTGATTGATTTTATGTACTTACATTAAATATATTGGCTGTCTTTCGTGCTAAAGGGGAACAAGCAGATAGGAAAATCTAAATATTTTGGAATAAAAGTTTTAAAAGAAGCCTTAAAACAACGAATTTCTCACATTCATTCAATATAGGAATGGATAAAAACACTATGGATTCATTATATGAATATGTGTACATTTTCCAGTTTGTATATAATAATAAATAACTAATATGAATAAAAAAAATATCTTCACTTCGAAGAAACCGTCCCTTCGAAGAAACCGTCTTTTTAGCTCTATTACTTAAATGGTCAAAAATGCGCAACTTCTGTCTCTAATAATTAATGTTACTAATTATGCCAGAATATAATAATGTAAAATTAATATGAGTAAAAAATATCTTCACTTCGAAGTAACCGTCCCATACTTTTAGCTGTATTACTTAAATGGATTAAAAACACTAAAATTCTCTCTTTAACAATTAATGTTACTAATTATGCGAGAATATAATACTGTACAACAAATATGAGTAAAAAATATCTTCACTTCGAAGTAACCGTCTCTTACTTTTAGCTCTATTACTTAAATCGATCAAAAACAAGCAACTTCTCTCTTTAACAATTAATGTTACTAATTATGCGAGAATATAATACTGTACAACAAATATGAGTAAAAAATATCTTCACTTCGAAGTAACCGTCTCTTACTTTTAGCTCTATTACTTAAATCGATCAAAAACAAGCAACTTCTCTCTTTAACAATTAATGTCACTAATTTTGCGAGAATATAATACTGTACAACAAATATGAGTAAAAAATATCTTCGAAGTAACCGTCCCTTACTTTTAGCTCTATTACTTAAATCGATCAAAAACACGCAACTTCTCTCTTTAACAATTATTGTTACTACTTATGCGAGAATATAACACTGTACAACAAATATGAGTAAAAAATATCTTCGAAGTAACCGTCCCTTACTTTTAGCTCTATTACTTAAATCGATCAAAAACAAGCAACTTCTCTCGTTAACAATTAATGTCACTAATTATGCGAGAATATAACACTGTACAACAAATATGAGTAAAAAATATCTTCGAAGTAACCGTCCCTTACTTTTAGCTCTATTACTTAAATCGATCAAAAACACGCAACTTCTCTCTTTAACAATTAATGTTACTACTTATGCGAGAATATAACACTGTACAACAAATATGAGTAAAAAATATCTTCGAAGTAACCGTCCCTTACTTTTAGCTCTATTACTTAAATCGATCAAAAACACGCAACTTCTCTCTTTAACAATTAATGTTACTAATTATGCGAGAATATAACACTGTACAACAAATATGAGTAAAAAATATCTTCGAAGTAACCGTCCCTTACTTTTAGCTCTATTACTTAAATCGATCAAAAACACGCAACTTCTCTCTTTAACAATTATTGTTACTAATTATGCGAGAATATAACACTGTACAACAAATATGAGTAAAAAATATCTTCACTTCGAAGTAACCGTCTCTTACTTTTAGCTCTATTACTTAAATCGATCAAAAACAAGCAACTTCTCTCTTTAACAATTAATGTCACTAATTATGCGAGAATATAATACTGTACAACAAATATGAGTAAAAAATATCTTCGAAGTAACCGTCCCTTACTTTTAGCTCTATTACTTAAATCGATCAAAAACACGCAACTTCTCTCTTTAACAATTATTGTTACTAATTATGCGAGAATATAACACTGTACAACAAATATGAGTAAAAAATATCTTCGAAGTAACCGTCCCTTACTTTTAGCTCTATTACTTAAATCGATCAAAAACAAGCAACTTCTCTCTTTAACAATTAATGTTACTAATTATGCGAGAATATAATACTGTACAACAAATATGAGTAAAAAATATCTTCACTTCGAAGTAACCGTCCCTTACTTTTAGCTGTATTACTTAAATGGATTAAAAACACTAAACTTCTCTCTCTAACGATTAATGTTACTAATTATGCGAGAATATAATAATGTACAATTAATATGAGTAAAAAATATATTCACTTCGAAGATACCGTCCTCATTTTTAGCTCTATTAAATGGATCAAAAACACGCAAGTTCTGTCTAACAATTAATGTTACTAATTATGTCAGTATAATTGTTACAAATTATATTATGTCAGTATAATTAATAACTATTAAACTTTTTGATGTTCCTTAATTTAGTCTCTAACAGCTAATATTATAATCGACTACATTAACTTATAAACCTTATTACCATTCATTAAAATGTTTCGACAAACCAAAGAATGGAAAATATTAATGACGCGATACACTATGCGATTTTCAAACCTAAAATTAACGCCTCATAATTCGTTTTAAGTAAAACATTTCTAACTGACTGTTAATAAGTCAATGTTGCAAAGGAAACACAAAACAATTCAGTAATAACCTGCAAACAATTGAATAACAAAATGTTTCGTAGTCGAGGAGTGTCCACAACAACGCACCTGTCCGCTATGAATTCAGTTATATAAGTCAGTGCCCGCGCAATTGGGCCGCTAGAGATATGTCAGTATAGAGCAAATGTATAAAATAGCGAAAAAGACATAAATTGTTATCCGCTGATAACGTTAGCCGTAAAAAGCGGTATCAGTATGAGCAATACTAAATGGTCGTAAAAAATGTTATACGACGTCCTTTAACCTCTGTCACAATTTATACGAGGGGCGTTCTCAATACTGGTATGTTAATAGCAATTAAAATAAACGGAGTTCAGTATTCCCCATAAGAGTAATTACTAACATTATAAATATTCATAATTACTGGATTAATTGTCTTACTATAATCAATGACATAACATAGGTGCTACAAGATGTGCTACGGTGCTACGTTTCTTGTTTAGTTAAACAAATAGAGCACTGATCATTATCGATCACTGATAATTACTGGATTAATTGTCTTACTATAATCAATGACATAACATAGGTGTTATAAGATGTGCTGTTTAGTTAATGAGCACTGATCGTTTATTAAACTCCTGACAAAACAAAGAAAAAGTCGAAGAACTATTAAAGTAGAGATAGACGCCTTTTATGAAGACTTTGCTTATTGGTTATTCACTACCCGAAAACAGTTGCGAGAATTTAAAGGAAGCAGATAGAGCATAAAAGATGACAACAGCCCGAGAAGTCAGTCGAAGTCAAAAGAAAACGTTACCAAAGTCGAGATTATATTGGAAGACATTTAAGTGAAAATTGACAGTACAGCTAATTTAACAGCGGAATTCCGGTTGAAATTGTGCACAGTTTTTAAACGTTCCAAAGATTATCACAGCATGACTCTCCTTATACCCAAACCACCTCAGAAACAGAAAAAAAGTCTTTGGACTTCTGTTATTAAAATCCCAAAATCATAATAAAGAGAATTGTTACTGGAAGTGACATTTGGAGAATAATTACTATAGGCACTAGGTATAATATATGTTATGACCACAGTTTATGGGCAGTATAGCGAAAAATCGTGACAATAAAGAGTGTCAATAACGAAGAAGAGCACTATGTTTACATAGCACAAATTGCCACAGGTGCTGTACGACTTTACGAATTTAAAGAAATCAACCACTCGCCATATAGTCCGGACCTGACATCATAGGAGTTATTCTTATCCCAATTTCAAGAAAATCCACATAGAAAATGATTTGATGAGGACGATCTGTTAAAGGAAGTAATCAGGGAACATTTTGACAGCAAAAAAACAACAAGGATTTAAAATAATTGCTGGATGTAATATATGTACAAATGTTAATGAGGATTATATTGAGAAATACAAAATGTTTTTATTTATACTTATCCTTTCTTTTAATGCCTTTAGGTAATTTATTAAACGGCCTTCGATGTAACTTATTCCATTGTATTAACTAAAAGGTTCCAAATTATCAGTTGTGAACAAGTATTTGAATTAGGGCATCGGATACATCTGTCTAGCACAAGGTAGTTTGTAATAGCCTAAAAGGCTTCAGAGGTTCGAATTATCTCTGAAGCCTTTTAGTCAATTACGACCTATCAGTTTATGCTAGACTCAAGTACCTGTGAAGGCACCCTGTTACTGTGATTACCGTGTTCCTTAACAAACATTACTACCATGAATTATTCCCTTCTCGTTGAGACTTTTACTTCGTATCTTCTAAAATTGCTATAGTCTAGTAATACAAGAAGTTAAGAGTATAGAGTGGGGCAGTGAGTTTAATTTCCACTGAGATCAGATCGTCACATTTAACATTAAAATCAGAAATGACATTTCAGTTCATTTCTTACCAACATAGACGTGTTCAAAACCATCACTTATGTAGATTGGTACAATTGACACGAGTGTATCAAACATAGTTTGCAGTTGGGATTTCTTCTAAAAAGAGCGTTAAAATATTTAATTCAGGTCTAAAAATTGCACACATTACATTATTTAAAGGTTCCGGAAACCTCACTAATGATAACAAGAAAATTTTGTATTACTCATTAAAGTTAACGATTTCCGCGAAAACGTTTCGGAGATTATAATAATTGGAACATATTCACAATCGGAATTTTCAGCAATCCAAACTATAATTTAATCGAAATTGACGTTTTAAGATTTGTAACTCCATTATCTTGTAAATCTTATCTGTATTTATAATATTTTAAGTTCCCGAAACCAATTTTATTTTGTAGGTATGCTGAGATATTTAAAATTTTGTAGTCTTATTTATTTTTCTTCCACAGACTTAAACAAACTTGTAATGTTAGACTCAGGTAGAGCCTGAAAGTGCAATTTCATAAATCCGATAAAAATGTCATATTAGCTATGATTAGACATAGCCTATTTCAAATGGTTATTCGAGGTTTCCGTACACTTTTAGGCATTTATAAACATTTAACGTTCATAGTACGTTCATAGTTACAAAATTATAATTTTTTAGGACGAAAATATATTGCCTACTTAAATCTTTCACTGCCACAAATTAAAAAAGAAATTATTTTTTTAGTGACACAACTACAAATTAACGATTTTCGTAAAATTTATGATTCTAGGTCAACGGGAAGTACCCTATGGGCTTTGATATATTTGTGAATGTCAAAGTATGCGTATCTTTAGGGTTCTTCTTGATTGCGTTGACTTAGAAGCTTGATCTTTTTTCAGCTCCAAGGGGCCGTAGACTTAAGTATTTGATATTAATTTCTTGGTACTTCCACGCATTTCTGAGAAAAAGGGCCTTGACAGACTAACAAACGGACAACGAAGTGATCCCATAAGGGATCCTTTTTTCCATTTGAGGACGGAACCCAAAAACAAAATAGAAAACATTTCAGAAATAAACATCGCACTGTTACTCATACCCTAAAGAAATGTGAAAGTACACACTTCCATTATGTTCGGTCTTAATCAAAGAGACGCCGTGTGAAACCAATGCGAACAAAAGTTGCGATATGAACGAAGCACGAGCTAACGACCGTTCGAACTCGAATCATATGGAGGGCACACGTCTCGATACAGCACACACGGCGGCAGGCATCCACTGCCCGTAGCCTACCTTTTTTTCTCAATTTGTATTATTTGTTTTCTATTTTAAGCTTCTTACTTGGCTTCATCTCGGCATTGACTTTTATCGTGTATTTATTTAAGTGAACGATTTTTTCTTTTGCAAACCCAGTCCCGGTCGCGGTGGCTTGTTCGACATCCTGTTCGTTGTGAGCATCATGCTTATGTATTGATATTGCCTCTTATTATACGCAAAGTTGTTCACATTTAATAGAATGCCTTTACTGCCGGCAAGACAAACTTCGTTGCGCACTGCAGAGCAACTTTGTGAGGATAGGTGGTTTAGACTTCAGTTTAATGAGAATAACAATAACCAATAAAGTTATTCTCATTAAAGTACTTGCCGTTACTACATATATTGATAGCACTTATTATTATGTATATTATTTGTAAATTTAGATTATTTAACATATTTCAATATACGTGGGATAGGTGGTTTAGACTTCAGTTTAATGAGAATAACAATAACCAATAAAGTTATTCTCATTAAAGTACTTGCCGTTACTACATATATTGATAACACTTATTATTATGTATATTATTTGTAAATTTAGATTATTTAACATATTTCAATATACGGCCATCAATTCTTCTTGCATATATTAATGCAACATGGAATCTATGGTTATATGAATGGAATCCCACATTTAATGTAGATATGGTGAAAACATTCAAAGGAAATTAACTGTTCGTAACAAGTAATCGTTCAAGAATGTCCTAATTTTGTTACATGGGATTCATAGAATGAATGTTACACCCATGGGGCTCATATCTCAAGCGCAGTTGAGCACAATTTTAGAGATCACGAATGACACATTTTCTTAAACAATTAATCACATTACAGAATATAGAGAAACATGGTTCTTAATGTTCGGGATTCGCCTTTCAAAACGAGTTTAGATTTTCACTAAACAACTACGTTTTCAACAAGTACAATTTCATTTACTACATATACCCTTATTGTAACACTGATATTCCGTGTACTATTTTAGCAACAGATGCAACGTAAACGTGTGAACCATCAAATGCACTAAAGCGTGTAGTCATGAAAAACCCATTTGACAACTTTTACTCGAATACATAAAGTTTTAGAAGTGCTACATGTAGCGAGAACTGAATGTTTTCGTGCCAGTATAAGACCCCATCATCTATATCGAGTCTTGCCTTCATATGAGACAGGTATGGAAAACAGTCTGTACCAATGACATTGTGTCTGTATCAATGACATTATGTCTGTATCAATGTTATGTTAAACAGACATGTTTTAGCTCTTTAAACCTAACGAAAAAGGTTCCAGCTAGCGAATATACAAATACTATGAAATGTTACACACAGTCAAATAATAAATAACATGGAAAGAAGAAAAAGACATCGATTTAAAAAAAGCATGAATAAAAAAGGGATAAGTAGTTATATATAACAGGTGAGCGAGTGGGATTGAGGCGCGAATGGGATAGCATTCCGTTACCGTAATACCCACAGATAATGGCGGATCATTATAAACCATAGTCAAACGACAGAATTCAGTTTGATCTTGTCATAATAGCTGAAACAGTGCATACCTAACAAGAACAACAAAATATTGCTATTTCACTATTGTTATCCCACCTTTGTAAATTTAGTAATTAAGTTATGTAATTAAAAATTCATAAATAAATTTAAATTAAATATTATTAGCATATATAATGTCATTCTATGGCTTTTTCTGGTGGTAAACGTGTAATAAAATATTGTTTCATTATTCAAAAAGGCATTTTAATCGATTTTGGTAAATAAGGCAGGGACAGACAGTTAAACACTATACGTCACAAATCATACTAATAAAAGCTAAGTAAATTTATGATAGGTTATCCTAGTTTTTGAGGACCATTTTTGAGAGCGCTAATGACTTATCTGTATATCATCATTGGTTTGCACATATCTTTGTGATTGCTGAAACATATATTAAGCCGACATGAAATATTTTCCATAACATACTACAATAACTTTTCTTCTTCTTCAATGGCTTGACAGTCCAGGATGGGCCCCTGCCTTCCGCAGAATCAACTCCCAATTCGTGGTCAGAGACATCCAGTTGGTTAAATTTAGGATTTTAAAGTCTTTTTCCAAGCAGTCGAGCCACCAAGTTTAGGTCTTCCTCTTTTTCGGGACCCCAATGGTCTGGCTGAGAAGATCTTTTTTGTTGCCCAACTGTCGTCTATTCTGCTCAAGTGCCCTGTTCATTCTCTGAATTGCGATGTATTTGACTACATCCGGTTCTTTAAATAATTTGTAAAATTCAGAGTTAGCTCTTCCTCTTCACATGTTGTTACATTTTAGACCACCAAAAATACTTCTAAAAATCTTTCTTTCAAAAACAGAAATGGTATGTTTATCTTTTTCTGTCATTGTCCACGTCTCAGTAGAGTAGGTAAGAATGGGTCTAATTAAGCTTTTGTGACAATAACTTTGGCTACAATAGTACAGCGTGATGGTCAAAATGTAGAAGCAGTTTTTTTACATCTAATCCTAAATATAGTGGAGATATGACTTGTATAGTATAAAAGAAACAAACTAATTAATAATGACAGAAAGTAGCTAGTAAGAGTAGAAAGCAGCTAATAGCAATAGTAGAATAGCTATTACACAAATAACGAAGCCGAATAGGCGATACTTATACATATCAAAAATATTAGTAAAATTCGAAAAAAATGTGATCAACTATGAAAAACTGCGCATCAAAAGAGTATAGTAAATGTATATATAATTTTTAACAAAGACTTTCGTACAAGAGGTATCGGTATTTTCGACTGGCCTCGATAGGGATGTTGAAAAAGGATTCCAAAGCAAAGGCAATTAGTGAGGGGTCAACGAGTCGCACTTCGATCCACGCGGCGCGGTGTCAAATCTTATTAGGTGTCCCTACGCTGGCTAATTCAGTAACAACCTACCAGTATACAGAGACTAGTTACTTCAAATGGATGCGGCATCTGTTGATTTGGCGACTGTTGTGAAGTATGCCTCGATATGTTCTATTCGATTTATTAAATTATTTAAAAAGCATTTTATACAATGCCTTAGATTTAAATACAGATTTCTTGTTCATTAATACTTAATGTTAAGTGCTTGTTATCTCAAATTAAACAATGAAACCGCATAAGACCAGATCACCCACGTATCTGGTTCTTAGTTCGTCCCAGAACCTATACTACGATGAAACTTGAAATTTTGGCATAGTAATACTACAGCTAACTTTTAAAAATATTCATACACGACTTTTTAATTTCATATATCATGTTAGGTATCTTTAGAAAAGCTTGTTATGAGGATTTTTTTTAATAATTTTACATTGAAGATTTAGAGATATTCTAAAAAAATTGCGAAAATTTTGGCATAGTAATACTACAGCTAACTTTTAAAAATATTCATACACGACTTTTTTATTTTATATATCATGTTAGGTATCATTAGAAAAGCTTGATATGAAGATTTTTATTTAATAACTTTATATTGAATATTTAAAGACACTAAAAAAATTGCGAAAATTTTGGCACGACTTTTTAATTTCATATATCATATTAGGTATCATTAGAAAAGCTTGATATCAAGATTTTTTTTAATAACTTTATATTGAATATTTAAAGACACTCTAATAAAGTTGCGAAAATTTTGGCACAGTAATACAACAGTTAACTTTTTAAAAATATTCATGCAAGACTTTTTTATTTTATATATTATGTTAGGTATCAAAAGCTCGTTATGAGGAAAGACATTCTAAAAAATATGCAAAAATAACGCACCTCTACCCCTTATTTCCGAAACTACTGAATCAAAAATCATGAAAAAAATACGATATAAAGCCTGACTAGAAAATTACAGGAAAACTATAGCTTAATTATCCTTATAATTATTGAAACGTATTTTTGAAACGTACCTTTGAAAGATACAGAAGGAAATAAATTTACAACGTAAAAAATAATATTCGTAGTTTAATAGAAATATAATGTATCCTTAAATGTTTCTAAGTGCTTACGTACGGAACTCTCCTAGTCCGAGTTCTACTCGTACGTGTCAGGTTTGTTTACGGTGTCAAATGGTGCGACTCGATAATCAGGGATTTACTGGAAATATCTTTTTAAAAATTGTGTAAAGAATATTATTTATTGTTTAAGAGATCGCGGACGAAACTCTCGTAGTGCGAGTTCTACTCGTACGTGTCAGGTTTGTTTACGGTGTCAAATGGTGCGACTTGGTAATCAGGGATTTACTGGAAATATCTTTTTAAAAATTGTGTAAAGAAAATGGTATATTGTTTGTTTTATTGTTAGTTATTAACGATCCTTACAATTACGTCATGAGTTTACATTCATTATTACGCGAAATACAGCCTCGCAACTGTCATTCAGTAAGTTGCTGCAACAAAACGAAACAGAAAGTTACTTTTTGAAATGGCTTTTGGGTCATTATTCTATTCCTACCCATTTGTCTAGGCTGCGTATCAGAGAATCTTCAATTTGTGATTGAGGGTTTGGAGAAGGTGATCTAAATGATCTCATTTTTGCATGTCCATCAAATAATAGATTTCCTGCGTTTATTTACAAATTATTAAAATATAAAATTAAATTGCCCATTAACATAAGATCACTTTTATCTACTGCCAACAAACCCAGTCTAGGATTAATCATTCAGTACATAAGAAATAACGACATCAGAAAATAGAATCTTTTATATTTATATTCTTGTCTATTTTTATTTTTATGTTTGTGTATTTGTATGTGTTTATTTTATACTCTCCTGTATATTATAATCTCATTTTTTCATTTTCTTTAATTGTAGCCAACTTCTTTATTTTTGTATTATAGTTTATTTTTTGTTAAAAAGCAATAATGACGGATATCCGAAACATGATTTAATCAGTGTTGTATAGCCTTTTTGGAGAGAACGAACGCCATATAATGCCAAAGTTAAAGCTATAATCGCTAGTTTAAAGAAAACGCCAGAGATATAATCGCTAGTTCAAAGAAAAAAAATTCAACGCACACATATTTATTAAAATCGTTTCCTCCAATATTCAAGAATCATTGCGTTGACATTAAACTGCACTTACCTCACAAACAGTAGATTCATCATGTCAACAGTGTAATATCTGCACTTATATAATTTTTTAATTAGGATGGATTTTATCCGCAGTAAAAAACTATCCAGTACCAATAGAATCTGTATTACGTGGGTTCCGTACACTTTTAAGCACTTATAAACATTTAAGGATATATAGTATTTATTTAAATTAATAAATTAATTCAAATATTCTCTTTATAACGTAAATATATTGTCTACTATGTCTACTACACACACACATATATATATATATATATATATATATATATTTAGAAATAGCGGTTTAGCTACTAGGGAGCTAATTTTTTAGTGTCTCCAATACGAAAAAATCACCAGTTTAAAATTTAATATTTCGTAAACGGATCCCTGTATCGAAAAAGTGTTTAGGACATAAAACTAAAATGTTTAAAAGACATATACAACGATACCCTCCACAATAGTGTATACTACAAAATCACTCTTACTTTACATGTGGGCAGATAGCATAAAAACTGTTTTAAAAGATTCGATTTCACAGCTTTTTAGATGTCATAAATGTGTGACGGAAAAACAAACAGACGGACATGCCGAAACTATAAGAGCCCTTAGTTGAGCTACGTAATTTAACGAATACAAATATAAACTAACAACTATCAAAATAAACGGTGAGTCGTCCATTTATCAGCGGAGACTTGATGCCACTCAGTTTATTACTTGGACTCATTCGGCGAAGCGACCTCCGAGCAGGTTAATGTGACTCACCACGATTACACGTCGCACCCGTCACCGACGAGGAAATACACACAAGTACACAGCAATCTAATTAATTAATGACGTTACAATTTTATCGTCATATTTCATTAATCCCCGTGCGGTTTTACTGTCTCGCACTCAATAAACCTGACGCCCGCACATTCGTATCTCTCCAATTTACGAACTAATTCGTGGTCTGAGATTTGAAGCATGTTTATGCAGCGAAACGAAGGAAGGAGCATACACGACTATTTGAAATTCATTGCTTATTATTTATTTAATATTTTTAATAAATTAAATTAATTGATAAAAATCTTCGATGAAAATTAAACGTTTAAGATCCAATAGAAAATAAAAAGCTGCCGCGTGTCCATAAATATGTTTCTTGAACCTGATATGAATAAATAAATTTTTCCTTAAATTTTTAGGTTCCATACCTCAAACAGAACAACGATTATAAGAAAAAATCCTTATAGGGTCCCTGGCGTGTCTGTTTGTTCCTTTGTCATAGCCGTTTTTCTCAGAAATCGCTTGAACCAAGAACTTGAAATTTGGTCTAATAGCAAAGCATATTAACCTGCACATATCACAATAGGTAACACTAAACCATATTTATTATTTAGGGGGCAAACCAAGGATTCGAACTTTTTTTCAATTCAATATTTTAGGCAGTACATCTTCACAGTATAGTGCAAAATATGCTCAATCTCCTTATTTCCGAAACAATTGAACTACTTGAAATTTTGAATAAATTAGGTTTTTAGGTTGCAGAAAAACTAGAACGAGGATTCTAGATATAATAGTTCATGAGATATTCACTATGATATATATGTCCCCAACTACAAAATTACATAATATATCGTTAAATATTTATTCCGCTAGGAAGTCCATGCATCACTGAGACGACTTGTGACAAATAATTTCTGTTCAAACGAGTATAGCAGTCAGACGTACTCGCACCTGATCGGTTTTCCTTTTTAAATCAAAATAATATTTTTGAACGCCAAAAACATGCAATGGCATAGCTTCAAGGAATGCTAATTCTAGGCTGAACTTAGCGCAATATCGCCTCGTCTAGCGGTAATAGAAATTGACACAGAATGAAACTCTCAAGAATCCAAGGCCAAAACTGTGCTACTCTGTATGTCTAAGATATGAATGATAACGAAAGATCTGACGTGGTTTCACTCATTTAGAAGCAAGTGTTTTTAGAAGTCATATTAAAGTTTTGATTGCTGTACTGCATGACGTTTAACCCTTTCATCAACGTTGAAATAGTGTATCTCGAAAAGATGAAATACAAGAAATCTTTATAGATTATCGATTTATTACGCACTCAGGCACCTATGCAAACCGGCTTGTCATATGTACTAATTTAATAAAAAAATATATAGAGCATATGTACGCAATTATTAATATAGCCAAAATAAATGTTTATGTTTATCTATTAAAGCATAGCATGTAAGTGCAGTACATGGTAAATATAAAAATGCACGCTAGGCTTACACTCTAGCACATAAATATTTGGGTTAGTTGATCCCTACGGGTTAGTTGATCTATCGATAGTGGATATAAACTAAGTATTACACTAATATTTTTTGCACACTTCATTTGTACAAGTCCATAGCACAACTTTCAGAGTTTAGCATACTTACACGAAAACTTACCTTGTAATTATATTTATAATATATAAATAGTACACTCCAAGAAACAATTCTGAACTATGAACATGCATATCTAGGATATAATTTCTCTCATGTCTTGTAATCTAATATGACTATCAACGCAAAAATACTGAAATACTGTACTTGCAAAATTCGTCTGAATTCTTTAGTCAGTATTTAGAAAACTTTGACACAAAATTACCATAATATAATTGACCGACTGGGTAATGACTGGAATTTCCTAGAACGAAGTATTTTAGAATTGGTAGCAGGCTGAGCGCCAATTTTGTTAAACAGCTCGTTACTACAAAGCTTATTTTAATATCGTAACTCCAATTACGACAATAATAATGAATACATTTAATGCGAATTCCTTCTTATATATAAATCACTACACTAATTTATAGAAGGTTCGCTATCTCACTACGTGGATTGCTAATATTAAGAATTTAAAGAATTAATTTTAAGATTTCAAAGAATTAATTTCACATTACTGTGCAGTAATGCGCCTTGAATACGCTGGGAACAAAGTAGCTTTACAGCAAGTTACACATAGTTAATATTAATTAGAAAAGTCCACAGGCTAAATTCAGATTTTGCAGAAAATTACGTCCTACGAACTACAAGCACATAGCAAACTCTACAAAAACAAAACAACTTTTAGTTATTCATAACTTACGAGACACGATAAATTTTTAATCTTCGCTCCGAACTTTATCGCAGTAATTTAATATTCACTGATACAAACAGTGTAAGATCACAGAGTTTGAGAAAAATAAATAAGTAATTAATTTCAGGAACGCAATAAAAAAATGCCTTTCTTCCTTTACAAGAAAAATATATATATTTTTTTTAATTTTTAAAACAAGCGTCAACAACAGCGTTACCCACAAGGAAAATAGAGACGCAGGTATTTATTTATCGAGAGATTTAAATGGAAAAGCGGGTCCCGGCACAGCGTTCCCTTGACGTAGAGGCCTTAGTTTTCGTTACTTACATGGCGAGCGGAAAAACGGTACGCACAAGCGCTGATTGTAATTTATGTAGACCCTCCATTAGCGCGCTCTCGGCCGGCGACTTGTGGTGAATTATGAATTTATTACGGGGACACGAATTCGCCTCGGTGACCGTGCTCGCCTAATTCATGACGCCAGCGGGCATGATAAGAGGCTGGACACGCAGAAATGCGAATCGAATCAGAGTTTCATATTATTACTTTATTCCCATCTAACTTTGATATGTAAACTTGACAATTACTACGAGCGTATAACCAAATTAAATTCGAATGCCACGAAATCCCGTTTTGATTATATTTTGCTTTAACTATTCTTTGGAACCTCCATAAAGTTAAAACTTTCTGATTGATAACACAATGAGAAGAAAAAACCTATCAAGCACTAGTGGAACTCTCACTACAAGGGTTCGTACACGTTTAAGTATTTATAAACATTTAATGGTATCTAATACTCCTATCAAACTATTTACAAAATTTCAATTTTTAGCCCTTAAATATATTGCCTAATATATCTTTCATAGGCGTACAATTAAAAAGCAAATTATGTGATTTAACTACAAACTAGCGTGATCCGTGCGAAGTCTTCGCATTATTTATTCCATTATGAAGCTCAGATGACAGATCAAACAAATATTTTACTAAAATTGACATATAGAGGCGCAAGTATCAAAAGCATTGAGCTAAAGCGCCACTTTATTTATACCTTTGATTGAAATTAAACAAAAATTTTACCGACCGTCAATCATATTGACGTTGAGCCGTTAGATGGCAGCATTGCTGTTTTGTGTATATAATTTTAATAATTAATTTGCAAAAACAATAGCAATAATAAATTTTTTAGTTGTGGATGCCGGTAGAGCAAGCAATTATCTATAAAATGATATATAATTTATGTGGATTAGTTGTGAGGTTTTTTCTAAAAAGGGAGAGTAACATCTTAACCTTAGCGTATTAATATATACGATGATGATGATATGATGATGGTGATGATGATTAACGATTTTCGGATTTTTTCCTTTACTTGTGCTATAGTGTTTCTACAGATTTAATTTACTCGCGAGTGCCAAAATATGCGGCGGTCTAAATGACCATATTTTTTATTGTATTGGCTTAGAAGTTTAATTTTTATATTGCCCCAAGGGATCATAAGCATAAGTAGTTGGTATTAATTTCAACTTGACACCTCCACTCGCTCTTGAGAAAAAAGGATCTTGCCTGACAGACATACAGACGGACAATGAAGTGACCCGAGAAAGGGTCCTGTTTGCTTTTGAGGTACGGAACCCTAAAAGTAGTGAATATTTCTTTTCTATTCTCCTCCATACTTGGCTAGAATTTCAAATGTTGGCATGCATGCCTTTAGAAATATATATATATATATATATATATATATATATATTTACACGGTGTTCGGGAATAGATGTCAAAAAAGAAATATGCTATTCTTTGGCTATACAGGCAAAAATTGTCGTTGAAATAAAACGTAAAAAACGTAAATCACGCCCTTTTTTAATTGAATGCAAAACAAAATATTACACATAACTCTTTAACACACCCAATACTTGCCCGGAGGGCGGTTTTTATCCGCAGTGGCGATGTCTTCGCAGCTGTTGGCGGTTTATTCTCCCAAGCGGCGCTGAACAACGTGCGCAAGTATTGTGTGTACGACAAAGATGTTATTTTAAATTTTCAGATGAAAAACTCATTTTTTAAAATTTATTTTAACGGCAATCAACTATTTTTCAGTCAAGGAATAACGTTTTTCTTTGTCTGACACTTATTCCCGGACACCGTGTGTGTGTGTGTATATATATATATATATATATATATATATATGTATATGTATATGTATATATATATATATATGTATATATATATATATATATATATATATATATATATATACATAAACATTTGTGGAATACTTTATTAACATTTCTTATATCTTATATGTGCGAGTATACGTTAAAAAGTTAGCTAGTACAAAATATGTGGTTTAATAAGATGTGTCACAATGCCATGTATGTGTGATTATAGATTCAATTTCCTGTCGCGGAGTTTCTGAGTAAATCAGCTGAGAGAAGTGATCTTACAAGGGTTCCACTTTAGGTCGAAATTCGAGATTAAGTTTATTTACGTTATAGCGTCATCGCATTTACAGAAAGCCTGATTAAACTGCATATAAGTTTTGTATTGTGGGAATTTAACATTTACAGACTAATCTTTATGGGCTGTACTAAATGTTCTGTTTGGGTACAGCGTGCGGCAGCATCTTCGGAAGCTTTAAAAAATTCTCCTATTGACCTTATATTTTAAACTAATTCTACGTCGTAATGATATTCAATCTACGATTTCCAAATTGATTTTCTAATATACACAAAGCACTAATATATTTAGAACAAAAACAACTTGTGATGTGGGCTTATTTCGAGCCCGAATACCTACACATTCGCCCATTGATCACTGTACACATTCCTAAGCCACGAGCTGCGTGGACTGTACGTAGTAAATGGCGTACCCCATTTACTAAACACCTCCCATTCATTCTGATAGCGTTTCGCCATTTAAAATTAAAATAAAGTACACTGCGTGCGGTAAGTAAATTTACAAGCGGAAATAAATTATAATAAATGTAACATGAAGCAACTTAGTTCAACCCTAGGCTTTCCTTTCTCGTGTCGGGTAAATAAACTGCATATGCGTGAGAGGCACGCCACAGTAACAATATGGCGTAATTATTACATGTCTACCTTAACATATTTTTACGTGGATATTTGATATTACATGTCTACCTTAACACATTTACGTGGATATTTTGTTATTACATGTCTACCTTAACATATTTACGTGGATATTTTGTAATTACATGTCTACCTTAACATATTTACGTAGATATTTTGTTATTACATGTCTACCTTAACATATTTACGTAGATATTTTGTTATTACATGTCTACCTTAACACATTTATGTAGTAATTTTGTTATTACATGTCTACCTTAACACATTTACGTAGATATTTTGTTATTACATGTCTACCTTAACACATTTACGGTGATATTTTGTTATTACATGTCTACCTTAACACATTTACGTAGATATTTTGTTATTACATGTCTACCTTAACATATTTACGTGGATATTTTGTTATTACATGTCTACCTTAACATATTTACGTAGATATTTTGTTATCACATGTCTACCTTAACATATTTACGTAGATGTTTTGTTATTACATGTCTACCTTAACATATTTAAGTAGATATTCTGTTATTACATGTCTACCTTAACATATTTACGTAGTTATTTTGTTATTACATGTCTACCTCAACACATTTACGTAGAAACTTTGTTATTACATGTCTACCCTAACATATTTCAGCTTTGAGGTCTTAAACGACAAACAAGTAATAGTTATTATCCAACGTCTAGTGAAGACTAAAATTTGATCTTCCATTTACATTGCGTAATGATTTAGTTTATCAAAGTGTTTTCAATTAATTTATTTACACTTCTTTAATGTAAAATAATAATTAAAAGCCAGCTCAGTTATTTAGAAGTCACACGAGACTAAGGACGATCTGATGATTGAACCAATAGTCCTTGGTGCGGATTTGTATAAGTAGTCCTTGGTGCGGATTTGTATAAATACTTCCTCTTTCCACTAACTTTCCGATTTTCTTCTAATATGCCAGTATTGAACAAAATTTATTTTTTGAAAGAAATTTATTTTTGATTGTTTAGTGGTAACATTGTGTTCCTTTTTTTTAAAACTCACGTTTCCTACTTACCAACTTCCATCATTAGGATAATCACAATCTTTTTTACTATACCAGAAGTAGAATCTAGAGCTAAATTGTATTAGAATTCTGCATTTTCCCACATTATTCGATTTTTTAATCATCTGATTGTGGTTACAATAGACTGTGACGTGTATAGGATGAATGACGAATAAATTTCTTGAAATGTGTCCTCGTTTAGGTGTAATAAAATGAAATTTTATGACGCAGGTTTGCTGTAACAGAGTATTAATAGACAATGAAACATTACTTTGCAAAAACATTTATAACAATTCCTCCAGGCAACTATTAACAACAAATATTAAGAACCTAAAATAAAGTTAAAATAACTATTTTTAAAAAAGAGAAAGATCTTAATTTTAAAGCATTATAGCATTTTTATATTATAAAAACTAATGAACAATATCAGCAGACACCTGCGAAAATTATCTTTTTAATAATTAATTAACAAAAGTTTCACAGCAAAGTATTTAAACAACAAGCACACAAAAGAAAATATGTCAATTTTAAAATAATTGTATAATAACAAAAACACTAATGCTTGGTACTAGTACCCAAGTTACCAGTTAAATCTTTGACCTACATTCAGAGCAATAACAGCTAGATAACGAGCAACGGCTACGACTCGTAGACACGTCACTTCGCTCGTCGTTTCGTTAAAAATTCATCCACTCGTTTAAAGTTTGACGAAACGGAGTGAGCGATGTTAATCCAAGTATCAACAAACGTCATTCGTCCTTTTTACAGACGAAACTTTCTAAATGCTCCCATTAACCGTTGAGGTAAGAGCCGAACGGCGTAATCGGCAGGCGCTTCAGCGAGGATGAAGTGCTGGGCGGGAGCGCGGAAGTAGCGTCCTGCGCAAACACGCGCCCGCGGGCAGGCGGCACACCTGCGTCGCGACGCCCGCGCGATGAGTAAATACATACATCAGTCGACGTACTAATTAACTAAAAGCAACGGTGGCCGACAGGTACGAATGCGGTCAAGGCGTTACCGAGCAATTATTTTTGTTTCAAGGAGTAATGTTGAAGGACGTTTATTCGATTGTCTCGTACGTTGTATACCATTTGTTGTAGACCATAAATAATTTCCTTCACATTATATACATTTCACTCTAGACAGCACCCTAATAACACGGTCGCGACGTGCTATGATAAATGTTGAAGTACGTTTATTCGATTATCTCGTACGTTGTAGACCATTGTTTATAAAGATCATAAATAATTTTCTTCGCATTCTATACATTTCACTCTAGACAGCACCCTAATACGAGTAACATGGTCGCGACATGCTATGATAAATGTTGAAGGACGTTTAATCGATTGTCTCGTACGTTGTATACCATTGTTTATAAAGACCATAAATAATTTCCTTCGCATTATATACATTTCACTCTAGACAGCACCCTGATAACACGGTCGCGACATGCTATGATAAATGTGGAAGGATGTTTAGTCGATTGTCTCGTACGTTGTTTATAAAGACCATAAATAATTTCCTTCGCATTATATACATTTCACTCTAGACAGCACCCTGATAACACGGTCGCGACATGCTATGATAAATGTGGAAGGATGTTTAGTCGATTGTCTCGTACGTTGTTTATAAAGACCACAAATAATTTCCTTCGCATTATATACATTTCACTCTAGACAGCACCCTGATAACATGGTCGCGACATGCTATGATAAATGTTGAAGGATGTTTAGTCGATTGTCTCGTACGTTGTTTACAAAGACCATAAATAATTTTCTGCTCATTATATACATTTCACTCTAGATAGTACCTTAATAACATGGTTGCGACATGTTTGATAAATTATTAATGACATTAAAGTACGAATGGCATTAAATAATGATTGGCTATGATTAAGAAGGTGGTCACAGACGGCAAATACACGGGGTAAGAGAGCTACTGGCGAATATAACTTTAACTCTCGTTGAGTAGACGTAACGTAAAAGTGTAGACGTAACTTTTTACCCTTATTATATTTGGGCAGATTAATTTAGTTAATTAAAGAGAAATAAGAATAGGTAAGTATGAAAGCGATCAATACTTCTGTATTTAAAGGTATGTCGTTATTTTAAGGAAAACATCAAGGCGTTCTTGACGGCTATTCTTTGTAAATTATTTTTAAAGGGATTAGGATTACGGTAAAGGCCGTAGATAGCTATCAATTCCATTCCTTTGATTCCTCTACGATTCGGTACTATCATAGTACTTAAAGCGTATTAAAAGAAAAAGAGGCTTTCTATTATACTAGTGGTCGCCCAGTGACCGTAATTCAACCGTATTATACTTACCTACTCTTTGTTGAAAACACTGTTAGGTAGGTGAGAATAAGGCAATTCAGATCTGCTATAAAGTTTCCCTTTTTCGAGCTGTATTTCACTAATATATAAAACACAGCTATCTATTAAACAAAATATAAAATAAACACTTTTTGCCTTGACTCCATAAATTATTGAAAAAGGAACATTTGAAATTACACAAAATTCACAGTTCGAAACTCATTCAGTCAATCTGACATTTTAAAATTCTTTGGCGACAATCTCTACTCTGTGCGATTGTTCGACCACAGACTATTATGTGTTTGACATTGACAATATGAAAATACACAATTAATCTTTTTATGTATTTGTAATATATAATTTAAATTAATTTAATGTATTGTTTAACTGTTCTAAACCGCACACTCCTCCGTGCGCGCAATATGCTTAAAAAGGATGTAAATGCCTTGCCGTGTCGCGTTATTTAAATAATGACTATTTTTTTCAAAAATTTAATAATAAGAGAAACAATTAAACACAGAGAAGGATGCTTCCACAAAATAAACACTCATCAAAAATTATACACAAATCTGCGCTCGAACTGTCAAACAGCACAACGAGACAACCCCATATTGTGCTACGGCATATGTGCGACTCATACACCCTTTGGCGCAAAACCTACCAATAATTTCTAACACTTTCTACGTATTTGTCACCAAATTAAATTATTGACAAAATTCTCGAATATTCGTTTTTGCCAAAATGTCGCCCTAGGGTATAAAAAATGTGTTTATACGTAACTTTATTTCACATAATGTACACGTAAGTGCAAGTTAAGTATGAAATAAAATATACAATTTTTGTAATAAGTAAGTATCAAATAAAATATACAATTTTTGTAATAAGTAAGTATGAAATAAAATATACAATTTTTGTAATAAGTAAGTATGAAATAAAATATACAATTTTTGTAATAAGTTAGTATGAAATAAAATATACAATTTTTGTAATAAGTAAGTATGAAATAAAATATACAATTTTTGTAATAAGTTAGTATGAAATAAAATATACAATTTTTGTAATAAGTAAATATGAAATCAAATATACAATTTTGTAATAAGTATTATCCAATGATGATTATTTGTTTATACCGCAAAATCTGTGACGTTTACCAATGTAGCTGGCTTGGTCATTGGTGTAACCTATAACTTCTGATGGTCAAGAGTATTAAAATGTGAGCCCGCCTTCCACAACCTGCCAATAGTATCTATCTATTTGCTATACAGCATTTCATCAGGATCATGTTTCATGGTTCTTCCGTGTACCTTTTTGCAACATCTTTTATCGTTGAGCAATCAATCACAACTTTTCAACTCGGCGACCGCACAGTTACGAAACTTCGCAAAAAAAATACATTCTGCTAACCCACAAACAGAACGCAACTTAAAACGTTTAAACAAATGGAAAAACTTCGAAAAATTCCATTTTTCCATAAAATACAGTATAAATATAAAATTAAAACTAAACATGAGAAAATTTCAAACTATTAAATTTTCACAAATTTTCATATCACCATTGCACTTTGTTTTTAAAATAAAATTGAAAACTTTTTAAAGCATTTTAGATTAAACTTGAAAGATTACTTAAAAACAATAGTGAAATATTAAAAATATTTAGGTTTTTATGTATTGTCGAGTTATTTTTGATGGCCAAAAATGGATTTGCCTCTAAGAATTTAGAGATTTGATTTTTTTTTTAACTTTTTTGAGAATTTGAGTTTTGAGTTTTGATTGACGTCTTTTCTAATAAACTCACAATTTTCTGTTAATATCGTAATAGTATTTCTAGCGAAAGTGTATAAGTTGTATATCATTAACTTTTGAAGGAGAAGTATAATTGTCTTACCGTTTACTTAAAATTAAATATACGCATCTTTACTATTAGATTTACTACTCTCGTTATACATTTATTAAATTATAAAGCTACCAATGGAAACTGCGAAAATCTTCAAGTTCACTATTAACGAAATACAAAGTGGAGCTCCACTTTAAGTAGTGTAGCGTGGAATAAAAAGGACATTAACCCCAATTCCAAACAAACAGTAGGCTTTTCGAAATATACGGCAGACGTATTGAAAATGCAAATATATTTACGTAAAGATCAACTTTTAAATAACAATTTTCATAATTGTCAGACATAAGTTGATTTTTCATACTATTATAACTTAATAATTATGTTTTAATTTAAGATATAAATTAAGAATCTTGAATGAGAAAATATCAGGCATTCAACTGTTTTGTTAGAAAGAAAATTTCTAGGTGTAAATATTAATATAATTTGAAACAAGGACGTTTGTCTCTTAATACTGCTTGTTGGTTTGAGTAGGAGACACTTTCACTTAAAACTGAAAACGTTTAATAGCCGTTTTTTCACTGCCAGATCTCTTGCTAGAAAACGCGGCAATAATAAAACTTTGCTGTGAATTGTGCAGAAAAATGACCTCATTGCCTGCTTGTTTCCGGTACTAAGGCACTATACACCCATCCATCTTGCACGATCAGCAGAGAGAGACGCCGCTGTATGAAAAAACGAGGTAGCATACTACTCGGTCAGTCCTCGTCTTTTCCTTACAGCGGCATCTTGTCTCTTAATACTGCTTGTTGGTTTGAGTATGAGACACTTTCACCTAAAACTGAAAACATTTAATAGCAGTTTTTCACTGCCAGATCTCTTGCTAGAAAACGCGGCAACAATAAAACTTTGCTGTGAATTCTACAGAAAAATGACCTCATTGCCTGCTTGTTTCCGGTACTAAGGCACTATACACCATCCATCTTGCACGACCAGCAGAGAGAGACGCCGCTGTATGAGAAAACGAGGTAGCGTACTACTCGGTCTGTCCTCGTCTTTTCCTTACAGCGGCATCTCTCTCTGATGTTCGAGTTTAACGGATATTACGTAAACGCTTTAAGCAGGATGATGTCGGATTTTTCACATTAATTGTGATGTCAAAACAATAAGAAACAAGGAAAATGTTACGCAATTCTAGATTTTATTAAGTCTCAAAATCAATATTTACTGCTTGTTTGTTTATCAATGTGACATATTGATATTAAATCATACGATAACAGGATAAAAAATTAACGAAGCTGTAAGCAAGACGACAATCATATGTATCTATTGTTTTCAACATGAAACTATAAACATATCCCAATAAAACAGTGCGCCATAGCGAAACATCAAAAGGAATATTACCTAGCACAGAGGCCGAGCTTGTACCGATACAGTTGAGGTAAAAAAACGCGTGTAAACTGGGCTAAAGACATGCAAGCCATGAAACGAGCGATCAAACGACGAACGGTTACGTCGGTGAACAAAATACCGTCCAAGAAATTCGTCAACGATATTAAGCTAGGAATATGATATATCCCAGGAAAGTTTTACGATATTGGTTTTGACAAAGGCTCCAAGTGATTCGGCGAAATAACATTTTCTCTGAAATTTTCATCTTACTTTCGCGCTCAAAAATAATTACTTCGCAATCCGCCCAACGAACACTGTGAGCACGTTCTTCGGAAGATAATACTTTCGCAAGACGTGAACTTTGCGAATATTAAATTCAATTACACCTATAAACTGGCTATGACCTAATGGTTCAAACAATCAGTATAAATATGGGTGCGAATATCCTAACATAAAGTAAATTTTGATAGCATTGCCATAGAAATTTGACAATTTTTGTGTACGTGCGTATATGAAAAGCTTGTAAAATGTTATGCATGTTTCTGTTTGGCTTCCGACTTTTGTTTTCAGAGTGATTGGTGGCACGTACATAGGTAATATATTTCCAGATTCTGAATACTTTACCCTCCCGAGATACGTTTTTGTATATTTTAAACCTATGTCCTTCCTACGAATTTAAGAAAAACTTATCAGATTCCTACCGGATAAATTACAGGCACTATGCTTTAGTACTGTTTTTACTTAAATCTATAGAAAAAATTGAGAGATTCGACCAAAAATGCAAGACAAAAGATCACAGAAGCCACGAGCGTGCAGGAGCAAATGGTTCTCTCGCATTACGCGTTGTTGTGGTTGCTATGGTTACATTGTTAGACTATTGACATTTATATAATTAATCGATTGTGTGATTATTTTTGTTCTTTATAACAAACGTTGTTCTCTGCATTTGTTTGTTGCTCGGTACTTAGTTCAACGAATTAGTTTTAATTTTCAAGTCTAATTTTTATTTTAAAAACCTCTATATGGCAATAAATTATACAACAATACAAAGAACACATCATTTCTGTGATTGTGGAACACGTTTTTCTTTCCATATATAATTTTTTTATGTTAGATCCTACATAATATACTTTGACATGAATTTGCCTTTGATTCTTACGACATGTGTATTGAAAAATTGTATTTTGACGGAAATTGGGCGAGGTTTTGTCTAGATCGATCGCTTATATATTACAAAAGATACATTTTCCTTATTAAATTTAGTCAACTTCAAGACCACAAAATTGTTTTAGTAGCGTCAAAGGAAAGGTGTTATCAATACTATGGGACATACTAACGTGGGCCCATTTTTGTCTGTCCGCTTTCACATTAGAAATAAAATAGAATCTACATAATGAATTTATTACGTAAATACTCAATGTCAAACATCATCAATCAGCAGGGTATATTTCAGATATTTTCAGTCTAAAAATGATTTAGCGCTCTGTAAAATGTATTTGGGTAAATCGGTTTTCTGTTATCTTCGAACGGCAGAGTAAAAGGTTAAATTTTCACATTTCGATGTAAAATGGCCACTAACATCATTATAGTGATATTGAAACTATCATTACACTATTCAACTCTTTAGTCTGTACTATACTTGAAAATAAATGCAGTCATCTGTTCTCCGTATGAAGCTAATTATATCCTTATGCTGTTGGGGAAATCGGTTTTCTGTTATCTTCGAAAGGCAGAGTAAAAGGTTAAATTTCCATATTTCGATGTAAAATAACAAATAACATCATTATAATGATAATGAAACTATCATTACACTATTCAACTCTTTAGTCTGTACTATACTTGAAAAGAAATGCAGTCATCTGTTCTTCGTATGAAGCTAATTATATCCTTATGCTGTTGGGGAAATCGGTTTTCTGTTATCTTCGAACGTCAGAATAAAAGGTTAAATTTTCATATTTCGATGTAAAATAGCAACTAACATCATTATAATGATAATGAAACTATCATTACACTATTCAACTCTTTAGTCTGTACTATACTTGAAAAGAAATGCAGTCATCTGTTCTCCGTATGAAGCATTTATGCTCCTGGCATATTGCGATTGTAGTGTGTCCTTATATCGATAAATCTACATACATATAAATATATACATATAGCATATGAAAGGCGGAGACGCATGACATTTTTCAAACTCAAATTTAGATTATATTAAACAACTCAAAAAGTTTTAAAAATAGCATCATGTTTAGAGAAAGATCTCCTCTTTCTAAAAGGCCCAATATTAAAATTTAAGGACTGGTAAAATTACCAGAGCTATAATTGCTTTTAAAGGTCAAAACTGGTTGGTGCGTTAGTCACTAATTAAACATATACCTGCGAAGGTGTGCAAATTGGAAATTTTAGAAGTACAGGGCATGAAATTTCAAAAATGATATTATTTATAGAGGAAGATCTCCTCTTTCCAAAATACCATCCATTAAAAGTTAAGTACTGGTAAAATTACCCAAGTTATAATTACTTTTATCGCCAAAACTGGCTGGCGCGCTAATCGATAAAACAAAAAGGTATAAAAAATGTTTTCATAATTTTGTAATACATTAATCGTTATCAAATTGTTACGAGGTTAACATAACACGGTTTCTCGAAATTTTGTGCTCAAACTTAACGCACGCATCACTTAACTCGCCACATGGAAGCGGGAGGTTGGACTAATTGTTGATAGAATACCACGCAATTTGAGTAATGCTAAAGATCTACATTTCCCTATCTGGTACGCTCAATTCAAAAGAGTCGACTCCCACTTAACCTTCCTTTGAACAAGACTGCATTACGACATTTCATAGAAAGTAAAAATAATTATATGCTTGCTTACGAGAATTCCGCCAGTTTCTTATTTACCTTACATAGTTTAAAACGTAATTAAAAATATATTTAATATCAAACCCGGAGACAATGATATTCAATTATAAAACGAAAGCGGCGATTTCCTCTCAACATAAAATACAATCATAATAAGTAAAAGCTCAGGGAGCGGTACTGAACCGCGGCGTAGAGCTCCGAATAGACTTTCCAATTTTAGGTTAATTATCGTGTCAAAATCACACGTCGGTTAAAAGCTCGTCATTTACCCGCACGGCGAAGGGATGAAGGCCCTTTCCGAATGTACAGTGTTGTAACACGATTAAAATTGGTAGATTAAACTTAAGCTAAATGGTCCCTCGGTAAAACGGCTGGAAAAATGTCGGCGTATAATAAAAGTCGCATCACCAGTTAAGCGAATATTAAACGTCCTCTGGCTATTAGGCAAGTATTTTTTGACATATGCCAGAAAAATACTTTATTATAATGGATGATTGGTAATCTGTTTATAGTATATTGTGATAAGACACGTCAACCAGAATCAAATATAAAATAAACAAATACTATATTTCATAAACATTTTAATCAAAGGATAATATTCTCCAAAATCACATTAGATTAATTAGAAAAAAACCTCAAATTTACAATTACGTGTAATAAAATAATTGTGTTTAACTATTGTGAATTTCTATCTACCAGAAACGGTTTTGTAATACAGAATGAAATCACTCCTATATAATGATAAGGTATGATAAGGTCGCAAAATGTAAGGTTTATTGGAATTATGGTTCTTCGTGAAGATCATTTAGGAGACACATAATAGGACCAGAGAAGACGCATAATAGGACCACAAATTTGCTATACTTTGCGTATTGCAAGATGTGCAATTATTTTTGTATCATACGGTATGGTTTTGTCATACGTAATTCCCACGATTTTCAAGATCTCGGATGTATCGTTACACTATTTAACTCTTTAATCCATAGTATACTTATGCAGTCAGATGACTGTTGATCTCCATATAAAGCTACTTATATCTTCATGTGCTGAAGAAACTATTAAAAAAATTTAATAGGTTTTTGTATTATAAAATGTATGGGTGTTTTTCTTGCTTATTTTCCTCAGATTTTATAATGGGAATGGTCGGATGTAATCCCCTTTAATACTGACGGGAATTGCTTTTGATCGTGCATTTGTTTAATTATAAAATCATTAGGTTGATAACCCCTCAATATTGAGTTTAATGACCCTTTATGCTCCTGGCTGCTACATGGCAGAACCGTTTGTGTTCACCTGCCTAGAGCGCGCACGAATTTACACAATGTTCACCTGCCTTTCTTGCACTCGCATTGTTCAAAGCAGTAATACGAGAGGCAACCAGTCTAGATTTTTTTTCTGCTCCATTGACGGCTTCAGAAATGGGATCAAGGAGTTGCTTGGTAGTTCACGACTGATTGCTAGATGATATTTATCCAAATTACTGTGTATTTGTATGAGAATTGTATTGAATTGCACTTTGAGTGTATTGTATTAATCGTTATAGGTTTATAACCATTTGTTATATGTTCTTTCACATGCCCAACGCTTTGGGTAAATCTGCAAGTTGGACATGGGGGTTTTCAAAAAATGAATAAATTTTACAACTAATGAATAAAAAATTTAAAGTTGTAAAAATTCGTGTATACGAGTAGGATTTGGAACTTATCACCGGAGCTGGACACTTTTGATTACAATTATTTACGTATAGTGTTCCATAAACGTTATGCAATGTAGCTGACCGCTGAAACATTAAAATTTAAAAACCGTGTTTACACAAATCTGTGGTAGACATCGTAAAAATCAATACACATTTATACATATATAAGACAAATGTATGTTCGTAAACGATTAGTTTCCTCCACAACCACCGTCGCATTTGTGGTGATAGACACTTATCCCTTGGTCTCCCATTGATGCAAAAAGGATTTAGTAGCGGTGTCTGTGCGCGGATGGGATTGGGTGGCGAAAATGTGTGACGATACGGAATGTTTACTAAGAATGTTCCACTTTTTATCGAACATTTCAGAATTTTCTAGAAGATTCCACAGTGTTCTGCAATATCGTAGCTTTTTCACTCCTTTCTCAAATCCCCAACCCTTTCACGTACCTCAAATTGATTCCGTAAGTGTTTCGTTTTTACAATTTTGCCGGATGCTAAAATTTTAACACAAGCCGGGGAACATCGTTTTTGTTGACCTAATATCCCGAGTATTCCCTCCGATATACCCCAGACCTCAACGTCCGATGTCGTTAGGCGAAAGGAGTGGAGACGTTTAGTAACCGCGGGGGAGAATAGCATAATTAAAGTATTTCTAGGATGTAGCCAGTCTAATTATAAAACTACTAGAAATTAATCAAAACAAGCCCTAAACTTTTATCACGTCAGTAATTTTTACTAAACGACCGTTTCACGTCAAAGCGAAACGACAAAATTGACTTCGAACTTAGTGAACTCGACGGCGCCACAGCCGAAATGCAGGGTCGTAGCCTGCGCAACCCCCAATAATTCTCCCCTTTAACGCTCATAATTACTAAACCGACAATCTGCCCGTCGCCGTGTCACTGCAAAACGCGAAATAATTAATCATCGTTCAGCGTGCATATATTCGCGCATTAATTTGACAGAATTTTAAGGGCGGCAGCGCGCGGGCGCATTTCGCGTGTAGCGAGCGCGCGACGGCTTACGTTGCGGTTTCGTATCGTTAGAACTTATTTCGAGGTATTAACTTGAGCGCGTGAATAGAAAGGCGTGGATTATTTCGAGGGCGCGTCGGGGCCTGTCGGCGTGCGGAATTATTTTATTTAATTACTAGCTTTTGCCTGCAACTTCGCACGCCTAAATTTTTGACGAACGCCGAGGAGTTTCTCTCTAATAACAATGTTTGTATTTCAAAAGTACTCTTGGCCGAAATATAAATAAGTTTTAAGAGACACGACAATTTCTATTAATCTATTGATTTGTTCTTAATCCCTTCAGATCTCATATTTTTAACCCCTTCAGATTCACTACCCAAAACTTTAGACGCATCTTCGAAAAGATTAGAACAAAAGCGGACTAAAAAGGTTGTCCTGTACAATTTATAATTAGATAAAAGTGATAAGACCCGTTACATTTGACTGTCTTGAACGACAATGGTAAGTTAATAAAAATACTCAGAATTGTGAAGGGGATTGCGCACCAAGTTCTTATACATAATCCTATTAAAAAATGTATTCAAATATATCTAGTCGTATTTGCATGTTGAGATAATAGGGAAACAGACATACAGATTGTTTTGACTTCTACTCGTTTCCGAATACGACCCAAACTCAATTTCTTTTGAAACATACTCAATGAAAGCTCACCTCTAGAACCATTTTACTTTCTATATTAATTTTATTCATTTGCACTTTTCTCGAGCGCTCTAAAGCTTCAAACACGCAAAGCAAAAAGAAATATGCATAAACAGTTTTAAATTCATATGTATAATAGAAGCAATACAATAAATCATGAAAAATATATAATAGTTAAATGAGCTTCAAACACGCAAAGCATAAAGAAATATGCATAAACAGCTTTAAATTCATATGTATAATAGAAGCAATACAATAAATCATGAAAAACCTATAATAGTTAAATGAGCCTCAAACACGCAAAGCAAAAAGAAATATGCATAAATAGCTTTAAATTCATATGTATAATACAAGTGATACAATAAATCATGAAAAACATATAATAGTTAAATGAGCCTCAAACACGCAAAGCAAAAAGAAATATGCATAAACAGCCTTTAAATTCATATGTATAATAGAAGCAATACAATAAATCACGAAAAACATATAATAGTTAAATGAGCCTCAAACACGCAAAGCAAAAAGAAATATGCATAAATAGCCTTTAAATTCATATTTATAATACAAGTGATACAATAAATCATGAAAAACATATAATAGTTAAATGGTAACCATAACTGTATAACTTGAAGAAAATCGGCAAAGCAATTGTGACTATCGCTTCGAGGGATGCGTACCTCCTTTGAAGCGAAATCACTTTATATCTCCTAAGTCGTCACTAAAAGAAACTTCTTAGGGCAATAAACATTGAATTATACCTAATTCAAATAAGTAGGAAAGACATAGATATTATTATGAATATCTTAGAAAGCAGCATTTGCGCAGATTTCTTAAACACATTTTGAAGTTTACTCCTTAAGTTTCGATTTTCATATATAGCGCCCGGTATGAAGTTTATGAGGAGTAAAACCGGAAATTCAGAGCGTTCAAAAAAGTGTAACAGTTTGTAAGTTTGGACGTAGGAGGTAATCTCCGAAACTACATATCCGACTTGAAAAATGCTTTCATCAACATTTAGAAATGACCTTCATGTGGACAGATTGTATATTATCCCGTTAAATTTTTTTTTCATATATTATAAAAAAGTTAAATTTTGTAAGTTTGGATGTAGAAAGTAATCTCCGAAACTACTCATTCGATTTCAAAAAAATTTTCATCAATATTTAGAAAGGGCACATAGGTTTTTTATCCCGTTAAAAAAAATTCATGGAGACCAGTTTTGAAACGTAAGTTAACGAAAAAACAGTCCAGCGAATGCGTTTCTTATGAACGTTGCCTTAACGGTAGAAGATATATTGATAGATGTGTTACCTATTTTATACATTCCAAGCAATTATAATTAAGGAGTAAACTCCAGTGGCGCGTCGCAGCTGACACGCACAATAATTTTTTTTCATAATTTTCGAGTCAGTAGTTTCAGAAACATAGGGGGGGGGTTCATGTATTTCAGCATATCTAAATATATACAATCCAAAATTAGGAAAAAAATATTTTTGAAATCCTTATAACCTAATCCTTTCAAACGATAACTCCTCATATACGAAAGTTCAAATTTATTTTTTAAATACTTAATTTGCCCCATAAAATATTTCTATGCATATTTTTTGAGTGTTGCTATGTCAAATTTCAAGTTTCTACGTCAAGCTATTATTGAGTAAAAAGACTGTGACAGACATACTGATGTGTAATTTTATAAGGATTTATTTTTCGTTTTGAGTTTCGGAGCTCTAAAACTCTTTGAATGTGCAATGGAAACAGAAGTATATATTAAGTACTTTACCGTAAGTATTTGGAACCACGTTACAACTGAAACTGTAATATTAATAGCTAAACCATGCATGTTTAGCGTGACAAATTCGTGCGTGACCAGAATATTCAGTTCCATGATTAGCGTAACAGTGACCACGCCGTAAGTCACGGTCCGCTTGGCGTGTCCCGGTGCGCAAACTGCTACAGCGCGTCGGAACTTCGGACAATTCGAATCACCGCTACATCGCCGTCAAGTACGATGAGCACCGAAAACTAATCACATTGGGGCATCGTGTCTTTGTCATCAGCTATCAGAAATTCGCCGCCAGTTGATTTGTCGAGTGACAGATTTCAGCAGCTATCGCATTGGTGTAGGCACTTAAACTACGAGCAATAGGTATGTCTTTGGTTCTAACCTCACTTATTTTTAAGATTTTTTTAAAACTTAGAAAGCTAAGTGTATATCACGTCTCCTAAATCTATTTCCTTTTTGTAAAGGTTATCTCCTAAATCTATTTTCTCCTAAATCTAAGTATATATCTCCTAAATCTAAGTATATATCACGTCTCCTAAATCTATTTTCTTTTTGTAAAAGTTATCTATGATTATAAATGGAATACGGAATTAATTAGAAGCGAAAGAAATACGTTTTTAAACTACTTGAACATTGATACTGAGGACTTTTACTTACATAAAAATTATATTAATTCCATAATCTTGCTGATATTTACCATAGAAATCTGCTTGACTAAATTTCCTACCATGGTCGAGCGTAGTAATACGGGACTATAAAATTTCAGATTATGCTTTCAAAGGTTCTGGCTTGTACAATCGGACAGACTATTAAACCCTATGTTGTATGATATACAGAACATCATAATTTTTAACGTACAATTGCTTAGTAGATAACGCATTGTATTACATAACAGCCTTTCATTATTTACAAAGAAGAGTGGATATGAGATAATTAAAACCTATGTTGTATAATGTACAGAACATCATAGAGTGGCTATATGAGATAATTAATCCCTATGTGGTATGATATACATGACATCATACTTTTTAATGTATGGTTGCTTAGTAGATAACACAGTGTATTACATAACAGCGATTCATTATTTACAAAGAAGAGTGGCTATATGAGATAATTAATCCTTATGTGGTATGATATACATGACATCATACTTTTTAATGTATGGTTGCTTAGTAGATAACGCATTGTATTACATAACAGCCATTCATTATTTACAAAGAAGAGTGGATATGAGATATTTAAAACCTATGTTGTATAATGTACAGAATATCATACTTTTTAACGTACAGTTGCTTAGTAGATAACACAGTGTATTACACAACAGCCATTCATTATTTACAAAGAAGAATGGCTATATGAGATAATTAATCCCTATGTTGTACGATATACATGACATCATATTTTTTAATGTATGGTTGCTTAGTAGATAACATAGTGTATTACATAACAGCGATTCATTATTAACAAAGAAGAGATAATTAAAACCTATGTTGTATAATATAGAGAACATCATACTTCTTAACGTACAGTTGCTTAGTAGATAACACAGTGTATTACATAATAGCCATTCATTACTTATAAAGAAGACTGGCTATGAGATAATTAAACCCTATGTTGTATGATATACAGAACATCATATTTTTTAACGTACAGTTGCTTAGTAGACAACACTGTGTATTACATAACAGCCATTCATTATTTACAAAGAAGAGTGGGTATGAGATAATTAAACCCTATGTTGTATTGTATACAGAACAACAATTTTTTTAATGTACGGTTGCTTAGTAGATAACACAGTGTATTACATAACAGCCATTCATTATTTACAAAGAAGAGTGGCTATATGAGATAATTAATCCCTATGTTGTATGATATACAGAACATCATATTTTTTAACGTACAGTTGCTTAGTAGACAACACTGTGTATTACATAACAGCCATTCATTATTTACAAAGAAGAGTGGGTATGAGATAATTAAACCCTATGTTGTATTGTATACAGAACAACAATTTTTTTAATGTACGGTTGCTTAGTAGATAACACAGTGTATTACATAATAGCCATTCATTACTTATAAAGAAGACTGGCTATGAGATAATTAAACCCTATGTTGTATGATATACAGAACATCATATTTTTTAACGTACAGTTGCTTAGTAGACAACACTGTGTATTACATAACAGCCATTCATTATTTACAAAGAAGAGTGGGTATGAGATAATTAAACCCTATGTTGTATTGTATACAGAACAACAATTTTTTTAATGTACGGTTGCTTAGTAGATAACACAGTGTATTACATAACAGCCATTCATTATTTACAAAGAAGAGTGGCTATATGAGATAATTAATCCCTATGTTGTATGATATACAGAACATCATATTTTTTAACGTACAGTTGCTTAGTAGACAACACTGTGTATTACATAACAGCCATTCATTATTTACAAAGAAGAGTGTATAAGATAAAAACAAAAAAAATCTCTCAATCTGTAATCGAATTATATTTCCATTTATTCAGATTGCGAAGTGTAAAGCAAAGCACCAAATCTTTGTCGGAAGACAAAATAAATTATTGTCATTGTCCATTAACGACCAATTTTTCAACTTTTTTTCTTGAATTTAAGATTAATTGTTCGCGGTGCCTTCAAGTCAATTCAGCCATATAGTTACTGAATGTATTTAATGATCTCTTCAAAGTAAAATAAAAAAGCGACTCCATATTTATTTGAAACATTTTGACCTTAATAATTTTTAGTGGCACTTCGACGTTCGTTAAAGAAATTGAAAATGATACACTAACTAATAATGTAATCTACTGCACTAAAATAAGATAACAAAATAATTTTACCGTGTGGTGATCTTATATCGATGGTATATACCATCGATATAGGACCTTTCTAAAGTTCGAAACGTTTCTCCAAAACAATACATTAATTGTCTACATGGTGATATTAGCACCTAAAACCTTATCACGCAATAGTTTATTTTGGGCGAAATAAATAATAGAAGTAGCTACAGTCGAAAATGTTATATATATATATATATATATATATATATGAAAAATGTTATATTACATATCAATATTATTTTAGCTATTCTGGCATTTCTAAAGTGACCTTTTTTGGAAAATTTAATTTTCTTTATGAAATCATCTTTCGGATTGCAGTGTTTGCTCGTGGATATAGGTGCGATACACAAACAAATAAAATGCACATGAAAGCAGTGCTATTTTCATTCTTTCGGGTACTAGGGCTAAAATATATGGGGTGAGCAAATAATTTTAAATTATGCGTAATTTGTAATGAATCGAACCTAATATTCGAATACTCCAATTATTCAAATATTTGAAATATTTGAGTACTCGAATCATTCGAATATTCGGATTATTCGAATCATACGATTCGAAATTTGAATTCGTTATGTTGTTGAGTAATTAGAATAGAGAAGTCATTCGAATATTCGAATTTTCGAACAATTCGACTGTTCAGGTCTTCGATTCAATTTTATCGATTCATCTCTATTCTAATCGAATGATAATTACTGGCATTCCCCTAAAAATATAATACATAATTTATATATTCATATACACACATATATATTAAATTCGATGAATATCTCCCCAACTGCGCTCATTGAATTCTTTCACGTTAGAGCGGCGTGCAAGAATGCGAACAAAGGCAATTGCGGGTTCTTTATTAATTTTTAATTACGCTGAACTAGACGACTCCTGCTTATAATAGCGACGACGATCCTCACAAAAGGTGACGACACTCGGCCTGCAAAAGTGCTCGCAACACTTCAAACGGCGCGGTGTCGAGAGTACAGAATTTTTAGGAAGTAATTGAAAATAATTGCTTTCAAATGAAGGCGTTCGATGTCTCCCGGGTCGGCATACTGGAAGCGCTCGGAGCTTAGAATTCATTATTCTTGTATAATAAATATCGACGAAAATTTCCTTTGAGCGGGATGCGATGGGCTACCTGAAAAAATCTATTCACCAGTACGCCTAATAAAGACGATAAAAATAGTAATATAAATTACGCTGTGAAAAAGTGATTTATTATTTTTTTTCTAATTCCCGTCGCATAGCAAACAAAATTCACGAACGCGAAAAGGATACCGTAAATAATGGTGAGCGACGTAAGGGAATCCATTCAGGTGGCCGTGTAACCACCGACCGGTGGAATAATTCACACTCGTCGTGCGAGTGCGGGGATGGGTGCGTGTCGCCGGCGCGGCGGTCCGACCGGCAGAGGCTATAAAAAATGTAACGTTCGGGTACCCATTCATTGTCGCCAGCTAGACCGTGGCATTGTGAAGCGGGCAGGTATATGAGCGAGATGTTATGCAAGGCGCCGACGTAGGCGAGATGATTAAATGGAGAAGGACTTTCGGGAGGACTCCATTAGAGTACTTAAATATAATTTGAAAAAGACAGTGTAGCATTAGTTTCAAAAGTGAAAACTACTTTTGGCTCACCTTGTCCAATTTTTTATGCGATTAAATTTGGAAGATCGTATCACGTCATGAGCGTGAGACGTTTCGGATGTACTCGGCGGCAGGCCGAGTACGATCGAACGATTCGACGCGTTTCGGGTATACTCGGTGAGAGACAAAGTACGGCCGAACGAGAAGATTGACTGAGAATAGTATAGTTTGTGGTCGGGAAAAACCTGCGAGTTCGTATCACTTAGCGTGATGCGCCTCGTGTATATTCGACGGCGGACCGAGTATACCAGAATGAGAAATATAGCAGGGCAAAATAATTTGTATATATGTCATGTTCTCCTCTCTACGAAGCTCGGGTTTATAATGAAGAGGTATATTCTCTCTTTAGACAAATATATGTATTAAATATGTGTTTTAGTTTCATATGTAACTACATAGCTTTTATATATTAATCAAACGTATTTTGTCTGCATTAATATATCATATTTATCATGATATTATTGGTGTCAAAGTGGATAAAATATGATCACTTGAATGTGCACTGTATTGCTTTCACTTCTACCATATGGCCTGAAGCACGCCCATTTTTCCCAATTCCGTTAACCGACATTGGTTGTACATGACGAATACATATGCTGTATCTTATCTAACTTCAAATCGTAATTGAAATTTCATTCTACTGATGAGTATAATTAAGTTAGAAATGAGTAGAATTAAGTTAAATTTGTGCGAGATTATAGAAAAACCCTTAATATTTTTTCTGTTGTGAATATAATTTGACATGGATAAAACGCAGTTAATTATTATTTAACAACCACATATGCCACTTTGTTATTTCTTAACCATCCTTGCTATTTCCTTGCAACAAACAAACAATGGTTCTTTTTGATTTAACTAACATCTCTGTATTCCCTTTTGTCTTTGTATTTAAGATATGAATTCCTATGTAAAAAAGAATGGCGTTTAATGAAAGGTTTGGCTGTGTCTCCTCCTGAGGAAAATTCAGTCCGGTTTGGAAATAATGATGCGAATATTACATATGAAATAGAGTATTTATATCACCAATCTTTAACAAATCCACTTGCTCTTGGTGAGGAAAAGACAGTTCAGTTCTATTTTGTAGTATTTCATTAAGAAGTAATATTGCGAATACTACATTAGAAGTAGAGTATTTATATAATACGAACTTTATTAAATCCCCTTGTACAGAAATAATGAGTGAAAAGCAATTCAGGTTTATCTTATAGTACGTTATTTAGAAGTAAAATCGCGAATATTACATTAGAAATAGATGATATCACCGATCTTTAATAAATTCCTTGTACACAAATAGTGAGGAAAAGGCAGTCCATTTTTATCTTGAAGTATGTTATTTAGAAATAATATTATGAATATTTTATTAGCAATAGAATATTCATATTATAGAACAGTAACAAATCGTCTTGTACACAGAAAGTGCAAAGCTTGACTAAGCAGTTTCTAAGCTCTTTCTCCCCTCCACACACTTTAATAATGCATGATCTTACTCAGAAAATTAGTTATAAAAACTTATATAGATTGAAGTAAATAACAGTGCCTACGTATATAAGGTAAAATATTTATATAAAGAAAATCCGCATAATCTAAGTTTAATATAAACTCGGAATGGACTCGACAAATATTCGAACAAAAACACTTGAGGCAGCTAAAGATCTCTTTCTTTTACGAGAATTGATTTTTTGCGAACTGTTCTTAATGATATCTCTATCAAAATAAATTTAATGATGGGACAATGGTAGAGCTTAAAGCACTACCGGTAGAGCTTAAAGCACTACCGGTAGAGCTTAAAGCACTACCGGTAGAGCTTAAAGCACTACCGGTAGAGCTTAAAGAACTACGAACTACCGGTGCAAATATAAAATCCTGGATAGCATTTATTTGCAGGAAATAAGTTGTTATAGGCTCTAATTAAAAAAAAATACAGACACATTCATGAAACCTTTTTCTGACTTTTATACCTAATTTGATGGTCAGTTATTCCTTTTTAGTGTTACAAACTTCAAAACGAAAAGAAACAAAACCCTTATAAAATCAATTATCTGCCCGTCTGTCAGTCATAGCCGTTTTTCTCCGAATCCGTTGGACGTAAAAGCTACCTTAACCTCCGCATAACTCCACCATTAGCGTTCAAGAATATTCATATGGGAATATTCTTGAACGCTAATTGTGGAGAAATACGGAGATTAATTATTCTTGAACGCTATATGGAAATCGAAAAGGCAAATCAAGTGCTTGTAAATCGAGTAATTTTCAGTATCCTGTTGGAATCAATTGAAGGGGCTACTTACAAGAATTTAAAAAATATTGTTAAAAATGATCACAAAATTTTTCTAAAAGTTGTTTGACATAGGAACTTAAAATTTCGCTAATGATAAGGCACATTAAGCCGCGTATGTCTCAATATTTACCATTAAACATTATTCATACAGAATTTTTGTCAGAAAAAGTACTGGAAATTAATTCTTTTTTTCTCATTTCATGTATTGTCTGAAATATCAACTGAAAGGGTAAATTATAAGGCTTTCAAAATTATTTTTTCGGAATTTTATGTAAAACAGTTCCAGGCGTAATATCGGCAAAGTTCTCAAAAAATATGTCCCAACTCTAAAACTGCTGAAATCAAAGTTATGAAAAAACAGCGTAACTAAAAGTCTACCAAAAGTTTACTGTATAGCGATTATTTATCAATCATTCATTTTACTGTATGGTGATTATTCATCCATCAGTTTACTGTATGGCGATTATTCATCAATCACTTTACTGTATGGCGATTATTCATCAATCAGTTTACTGTATGGTGATTATTCATCAATCAGTTTACTGTATGGCGATTATTCATCAATCAGTTTATTGCATGGTGATTATTCATCAATCAGTTTATTGCATGGCGATTATTCATCAATCAGTTTACTTTATGGCGACTATTCATCACGATTGATCAATCAGTATTTTTTATTAAATATTCATGATATTGGAAACATCGAATCAATGACACGCGTAAATCAGAAATAGGGCGTAGTTTGGTCAAGTATTTGTCTAGTAAGTCGACTAAGTCAATAATATTGAAAGATGACCTAAACACGCAACAAAAGCTTCGCTCGAGCCATAGACTCTAATCATGTCCGCGCTTCTTCGGACGTATTCTTATTATAAAATTACCAATAATATTTTGAAACTCCGTAACTCATTGAATAACTTTAATATTTTATGACGAGCGGTTACAACTTCTTTCTATAAACTAATATAACTAAACCACGTTAATTCTGTACCACTCGTTTACGGGTTAATATTACAAAACACTTCTGAAAACAACGTAAAAATATTTTACATTTACATCCCTAATTGTAATGTTAAAATGGAATTCGTGGCCTCAGACGGAACTCAGAAAAACGTTCTGTCTGCCAATATTGGCATACTTGGCGCCGCCGGAAGCTAAATCTGCATGCATAAAGTCCTAGTTTTACTCAACACTTTGTTATATCACAGCAACGCTAGTGTTACAGCCACGAAGATAAATTTCTCTAAATAAAAACTTTCATCTCACAATGTGCGTACTGAGATGGGGATTAAATCTATTACGCGAAAGGAAGCTGCCGGCTTATTTTGATAAATTGGTTCATACGCTTCGCTAAGAAGACATAATCTGTGACGTATTTATGTCAATCTTAATCTTGACATTGCGCTTTCACTAAAGCTTCCAAGTCCTATAAGTAAACATTTTTCCTAGCACAGTTATATTTTCCGTGAGAAAAAAGACATTTGAATGTAGAAACCACATATCGTCAATTTGTTTAAGAATTAGACATTGCATTTTCGATATTATAAATTACAATTTGCCATAGATTTATGTAATAACTAACTTTTGCCCGTGATTTTGCTAGCGTAGATTTTTGTATTGATATAACACAATTTTCCTCTACTAACAAAATTTAGATCCCAAAAGTTTTCTTGTCTAACATGAAAGTAATTTGTACTTTAGCTTGGATTTTAAGCGGACTCGCTGTAACAGTCTCGATAATTTACATTTGTATGTTATATATGTGATTTCGTTGTGATGATTCTTAGTTAGGCCCAATAGTTTTTGTGTGATGCCCGAACAAACAAGTAAAAAACATGCAATTTTGGAAATGTGTCTTTTGGATTTAGAGAAGTTGAAATTAGCTATTCCATCCATTTTCCACAAAAATACCTGCAATGTAAAGATATGATTATATAATAGTATGAAATAAAAGCACCAAATGAAACCCACAATTCTACTGTCTCTGTGTGTGTATATATTAAAAACATGTCTATGTAATGTGGGTAGTAATGCAATAAAACCGAATATCTGTAAATAGCATAAAGCTCTTTCCTTGTCTGTCGCTCTATTTGTATGAGTACATGTATGAATACAAGAAAAAGTGATACAAGAATGATTTGAATTATATACTTCGTATAGAAAAGTGATAAAAGTATCACTTTTGTGGCTCACCTTGAAAGTCGCTTTGGCTTCTCCATTATAGGTAGGTGGGGAGGGGGGGGGGTCCTGTATCTTTTCGGTAAGTAGTATATTTGGAAAATGTCGTGTGGGATATAATTCTTTGTCCGCAATCTCATTTCGTGCTAATTTTATTAAGAAGAAAGTTTTGCTTGCTTTTTAGAGTCTGGCACAAAAATTGCATATTCGATTGACACGAAATTTTTACCATCGCATAATTTATAGAATCCCAATAGATATAAACCATATACACAACTTTTTTTCATGATTTGGATAATGAGCAATATTGTAACTTCAGTGAAAATTTCTGAATATACTTTTAGTTGTAAGTGAAAATAGAAAAATCATAAAATTCAAAGTGAGTATAGTTAACTCAAATCGCAGATGACGTCGGAGAGACACGATGTAACACATTGATTATTTACGTTTCATTTATTAACTCTTTTTTCAAGGAATTAGTTATTTATTTAGTAGTTTATTTAACTTCAAAACTGTATGACCCAAATTTGTCCCATACTGGAATATAAAAATGCTTGTAATAAACTATCTATAATAATTTGCCATATGGTTCCTGGAACTTTTTTATAGATTTTCGTGTTATATACTATATTTTACACCAAAAATGGACGCACTGTTATTCAAACATTTAAACCATCATAGCTACTTTAAAATAATGTATGAAGATATTGAAAATCTAAAAAAAAAGTTCAAGGACTCCTATGGTAATTTATTATAGATAGCTTATTATAAGCGTTTTTATATTACAGTATGAGACAAATTTCGGTCGTATAGTTCTGAATTGAACTAAAGTATTGAATGCATAACTAATCCGTTAAGAACAGAGTTTATAGATGAACCTTAAATAATTATTTTATTACTTCATGTCTCGCCGACGTGACCTAATTATATTCACTTTGACTTTTGTAACTTTTCTATTTTCACTTACCACTAAAAGTACATTATTCAGAAACTTTGGTAACAGTAGCTATAAAGCCCCAAAATCGACGACTACTTGCAGAACTAGTCAACAAACAAATGTCGTGGCAAGAATAAATTGCCATTAGTAATCAGTATCGCGTACCGCCCAAACATTAAGAAATTGTCCCTTATTTGTTTTCCTTTTCATCCCTTAGTCTCCCGCTTTTATTCGTACATTATTCATTGAGGCAAATCGTGTTGCTGCCCTCCGAAGGTTTATTGACACTGTCGAGGCTTTCACTTCGATATTTTTCGGAACTACTTAAGATCCGGATGGATTTACGATAAGTATAATTTATTGTTTAGCAGTATTTAAGGTTTCAATTATCTGTATTTAATAGATTACGGCTTAAAAATAAAGTGTTCCGCTCCACAAACGTTTCGAATAAAATCACTGTTCGTTCTGTCAAGTCACTTCAAATGATTCTCTTAACCTTATGACATTTGCTTTTCTTAAAAGTTCACAATTAAATGAAACTACGTGATGTAGTATTATTTCTACTTTCTATGAGTTCTTTACCACGACCCAGGTTTCGTTGTATTACAACATATTCAAGTGGGCTGTTAGCAAAAATGTTGTAATACGACGAAACCTAGGTCGTGGTAGAGAACTCATAGAAAGTAGAAAGAGTACTACATCCCGTAGTTTAATTTAATTGTGAATAATGAGTTTCTACAAAATTAACGCCAAATATATTCAATTTCTTAAAAGTATTATTTTCTCTAGAAGAAGTTATATTTCGTCTATACAAAACTTTGCGTAACAATATCGATTTACTGTCAATATTATGGTATATAATTTACATTATGCCGTGACAAAATAATATTAAACAAGTTTAAAGTCGATACTTTATTTATTGGTTTAATACAGAGGACATGTTGATAAGGGTTGATACAATCACTGTATTAACATAAATCATAATCATAGAAAAATGTACGAAATAAATTACTAGTGTATCTTTCATTAAAAATAGCAAATAAATGCAAATTTTACTCTTAACATTACGATATTTGCTTTTATGTGTTATTTTCACCACAATGAGTTATATTTATGTACATAAAACTGCAAGACAACATTAATTTACTATCATTATAGTTTCAATTACGATATGTGCCAGCAGTGTAATAAAATAATATGAACTTATAACAGATACCAACTTGTTATTGTTATAATATGGAGGATGTGTTGATAAAAATAATAGTCACTATATCATAATTAAAGGCTAATTAGAAAAATGTACAAAATGATTCATTCACACATTTGTGATTAAAAATAAATTTTTTTTCTCTTGGCATTATGACATTTGCCTTTCTAAAGAATGTTATTTTGTCCACAAGGAGTTATATTTATGTACATATAACTTTGATAAACAATGTTGATTTACTACCATTGTAGCGTGATAGAATAATATGAAACGAGTAGCAGATACCGACTTATTTATTGTTATAATACGGATGATGTGTTGATAAGGATTACAGTCATTATATTAAAGGCTTAATAGAAAAATGTACAAAGCGATTAATTCACATATCTATGATTAAAAATAGCAATTACAAATTGTTACCTTAGCATTATGACATTTGCCCTTCTTCTGAATGTTATTTTATACAAGGAGTTATGTTTATGTACATAAAACTTTGCAAAACAATGTTGATTTATTGCCATTGGAGTTTAAATTATGAAATTTACAAGCAGCGTGACAGAATAATATGAAACAAATAGCAGATACAGACCTATTTATTGTTATAATACGGAGGACGTGTTGATAAGGGTGATAGTCACTATACCATATGAAAAACTAAACATACAAAGTGATTCATTCACATATCTATGATTAAAAATAACAAATAATTACAAATTGTTACCTTAGTATTATGGTATTTGCCTTTTTTCTGAATATTATTTTTCCACAAGGAAAACTACAAGAATGACTGTGAATTTTACAACATTCTATAGATTTTTATTTCATTCTGACCATAGACAGACAGATTTAAAAAGGTTAAGTACTCAATAATAAGCACATACTCATATGCACACGCACAGCATAACCTAAAGTAAAGTGTTTATAAGTCGTACACACTTTTTTATTATTATTTTTTCTTAACAAAATAAATACAGGTGACCAAAAATTCTACAACTTAAATTTTCCGACAGCGTTTCATAATCTTTACCATCGGCGTTTTCATAATCACGAACCAAAGAATCATATACATATTAAATCGCACGATCGAAAGTTTCATTGAGACTATTAAAAGCGCCACTGCGGGTTTGCTGTAACCTCATCGCACGTCGCCGTTGCCCTACTCGGTCGAACTAGCGATGTATTATAAAATATTCAAAGAAAAAAGAGAACCACCTCCCCCGCGCCGCCGGTTAGGTACCGTCGAACTTTTAATAGATAGAAAAGTTCAGGGCAAACGATATTTTATCCGCCGCAAGAGCGGACCAAACGGTGAACGCAAAAAGGAATGATATCGACTGAGGCATGTGAGAATGTAAATTGAAAAATATATTCCATCCGATAAGTTTGAACCTGCAGGGAACGCGAGAACTTTTTCTAAACGGTTACACAAATCTTATATTCTCAATTGAAAGGATCGTAAATTTCTATTCAATTTTTGCAACTTCGTTGTTGCAAAAATTTCAAATCTAAAAATGACATTAGAATAAAACATTTTAATTTCGTTCTCCCTAAAAATTAAATGTACGTTAAAAATTAGTACGTTTACAAAAGTTCGTACGTCCTTACATTCTTGTTCTAAGAAAATGCGACCATTTTTCTGAACACAAGTAACTTAAATGGACGAAACCTATATCCACATATACTTATGCCTCTTTAGAGTATTTTGAACAATTTAAATCGTTTTAAAACATCTCAAGAAAGATTCAATTATTTGTTTGTTTGTTAAACCTGCTTACTCTTCATTTCCAAAACACAACGGTTTTCTATAAAAAAAATGTGTTTTTTCAGCATACAAAACTTTGGAATTAACTGGATCCTGCCACCAGAAACTTGCCCTCTATAATTAATAAGTAATCAAAGGCCGTCTAATGGATTGACTTCATACATGTACTATATTCATACATGTACTATACTGAGTCTTATCGGCCCTTAATTTCAACTTGCTCCCATTTCTTAATCATAAAATATCAATATTTGTAAATCTTCGTATTATTAATCAATCTTAATTCCTCTTATATTATTTATCATGAGTGAATTTAAAATGTTTGTAACAACTAAAGACCCACCCCGACTTCATACGGGTACTATTAAATCATTTGGTTAAGGTTTTGAAGTGTATTTTTTCTTTGGCTAACGTAGGCTTGAACTTTAATTTACTTTAACAGAAATATAATAATATACAGTAACATAATGCACTTGTAACATTCCTAAGCTACGTTCGCGAATACATCGTATAATTGAACGTCATCAAAATGAGTTCGAAAACCTTTTAACTCTGACAACTTTGAATTTCTCTTAAAGTACAATTCAAATTCTTAAGTATAAATAACAACTTCTGAAGGATAAAATTTTTTCTACCGAAAATACTTAAAATGGCTACGATATTTATTTAAATGAAGATTAAGAAATTGACCTGAACTTCGTACTTTTTTAAATTAAAAATAGTTACTGTGGCTTATCCACGAACATAGGTGGTAAATTCTGTCGCAGAATTTTCTTTGAAACTTTTCAAGTTCCACAATTACCCATATATCGTATTAGTATATCTGTAATAGTTTAATCAGTATTCTTCAGAAATCACCCAGGCCGACCAAGTCCGTCTATGTTTTCACATTATTAACTATATCTCAAAAGCCTCTGGCAACCTGGAAGTTATAAGCTATTATATTGATAAATATTTATGACAAACGGATTAGTAATTTTCGTTTGAACTCTTAAAAAATAAAAGAAAGAAAATATTTTCTTACTAACATTTAGTGTGATTCAGTTTCTGGATCGCTTTCGAAACCTATGTTATTGGAGTTAGAAGACATAGTTGCAATACCCATATGATACAGAGGATCCTGTCTTATTCAGCTTACAGATACGATAGCCAAAATACTATATCAACTCATGTCAATATATATCACTAATGTAAATAGAACATCGATTATAGAAACGGCATTTATAGCAAATGAGGAAAAACAAGGAAAGATCATTTTGTCCAGCATTTATGAATATTTTTAACACATTTGGAGAAACTCCAGTTCTCCGTAAAGTAAATCAAACATAGTAATATGCTGACCCAAAATGCCGTTCTTCAGATTGACATAAACTTAAGGTGCTAGCTCACTTGACCGCTGCCAATTTGTGGGCGGAAGGCGGCGACGAGCGCCAAGTTAATCGCCAATTAGCAGCCTGGCAGCGGCCGATGTCTCCCCCGGGAGTGCGCTGGACGCATTCGATTACGGAGAAAAAGCTTTTTTGCCGATGGTGTCAAATCTGATACCGACCGGCCGCATACCTCGCAACATATCGTACCCGTTTTATCTTAAGTTGGCGAGTAATTCCCCAATCTGACTACGCTCCTTCGGCAAATTAAGGTCGAAACGTTAATAAGACGTGGATTCAGAGCCGAAAGAGCAGAGTATATGCTAGCGGCGTAAACGATTTTTCATGTTTCCTCATATATTCCTATTTATCTGTTTTTCTGGCTTCGTTATTTGTTTTTTTTCCTTATGAACATTAACACTACACTGTTGCTCGATACCGATATGTTCCATTATGTAAACAACAAATAAAAGCATCTTAATAAGTCATCAGTTGGTTTGCGTTTGATGTTTTGTTTTGAACTGTTCGACATGAATTGTATTATGCAAGGCATATACCTAAGATGAAATTGTATTATTATCAGATGAAAGTTCAGAATTCTTGACTTATCAAGTGGAATAAACATGTCGGATTTACTGCCTTCGTCTAATTCAGATTCAATGTCACAAAACTGAATAACATAATTACGCATTTAATATGCTTCATCTCTACCACATTTATACATATAGATCTAAGATATAACATAGACTTAATATTCTGTTAAATAGAAGCAAAAAGGAATAAAGGAGACTTCCGTCAATTTATTCCTATACTTATTTTAAATGGAATTGCCCTTCTAATGACCTTTAAAAATTGCAAGAATTGTAGCAATTTTTAAAGGGAAACTTAAGGGAACAAAAAGCTTGCCAGAACCCTTTATGCATCACTGCAGTTGAAAAATTTTCAAAACAAAACCGAAAATTGGAAAAATCGTTCAACTGATAGTAATTATCTAAAACGTTTTAATCTGATTCATTAGGAAGATAATCATTTCAGTAGAGAGCTCATTCGTCAAAAATTATTGCGCCATGCATTCGAAATAGACGACGCCTTTAAGTTTATTACGCAACTGAATAACACTTTTTTCATACGTCCGTTTGACAGCGAAAGCTTTGAAGTCCCAGGTAAAGCTTTGAACAACATTTAACGGGGTAGGAGACGAAGCTTTGAAAAATTCAGGTGAATAGGTTGAATAAGCTACAGAATTTTCCACTTAAGAAACAGTGATGAAAATAAGATATGTATTTTTGTTTGAATCCTTACAACTATTGAAATCTTTTTTGAATGTTTAAATTAAATTCTGAAATAAATAAATCAGCAACGCTATTGGGATTATCAACGTTAATGATTTGTACCTTATTACCTTCAATTCTTACATTGTGGTGGACTTTTCTTTTCAAATTACAGATACCTAATAATCGTTTCCGTATACTGTAACCCTTCCAAGAATATAACACACATTCAATAAATAGTTGTCAATGCTGCCATATTACAACTACCTACAGCAATAAGACAAAAAGCATCATGATTTTCATAATAATATGTCAATATTTAATATATTATACAATATCTTCTCCTCGTTTGAAATGCAACGTCCGTCTGTTTCTTCACTCATAACTTGAGTTCTACTAGATGGATTTTGATGTGATTCACTATCGTAAAGTGCATTTAATGCCGTAGGTTTTTAAATATAAGACATTAGCATAGGTGATCAAGTTACAGAACTATGTTAACATTTGTGAGCTGCCTTCTAGAGGACGGAGCAAGAAGCGCTATGGACGAACAGGGAGAGGGTAACAATAGTTAGTTTTAGTAATGTGGTACAAAATAATCTAAAATTTAGCTGTAAAAGTTTAATTCTGGAAGCATATAACAAGAATTAACATAGTTTTGCTTTATAAAGTTCTGTTGACAAACTTGGGACCATTATAGTTTCGCCATGTTCGCATGTATGTCACAGCTGTTTTGCTCATAGATTGTTAGTGCTTTGTTTTATAATTTTTTTGGATATCTTCCCTAGATATAAAATGGCAGAGATTTTTTAATTGCATACTCTTTCATGCAGGGTATCATTGAATAGGTGTTTTAAAAATATTGGGGTTACGTCATAAACACTTACGAAATATTTTTTTTTTCCAAATATTACGCTTTAAAATGGTCATTTTACTTAGAGTTGCGGTCTCCACCCCTACCAGCTATTTTTGAATATTTAAAAATATTCACAATAGTAATATATACATATATATATATATATACATATATATATATATATATATATATATATATATATATATATATATATCTGTGTGTGTGTGTGCATATATCAAAATTAAATGGAATATTATCACAGCTAAGTAGGCTCTATTACCTTAAGAGTAATAGTCAAATAACTGATGACATGTAGTAAAAAGTTCATATAAACGCCAAAGTTCACAACTTAAACTCTAAAAATAACTTTTTTAGTTTAAAATGGTTAGGCTTAGTAGTTTCAGGAATAAGAGGGGTGGTTATTTTTTTTTTATTTTTCAGTATATCTCTGAAAATATACTACATAAAAATATTTAAAAAATTTGGTACATTATAACTAGCATTTTCACAAAAAAATCTGATAGTAATTATTGAGCTAGTGTACATGAAATTTTAAACATTTTTTTAGAGAACTTATTTAACTTCCTCCGCCTCCCTAGAATTTTCATATAAATATCTTTAAATGCTAGCTTATTGAAACATGTGCGGTATTGAACATAGTTTATTGTTATGCTAAATTTCAAGCTTCTACGTCAAGCGACTTTCAGACTAACGGACAGACAGACACGTTAGGTACTAAAGGTGAGGGTTTGAGGTACGCAAGTTATTAGTCACTTATAAAACGAAGATTTTTAATTAAATACATATGGATTTATTTACGATTTATTTCCACGAAACTTGAAATTCGCATCTAAAACATTTTTGTTAGTACCTCATAGTTATTACACATAATTCAAACTGAAAGACCAAAAACCTCTGAATATAAATTAATTACAATGTTTAACACAATACATCGTTGGGGTTAATACTTTCCTAATAACCGAAAGTTCATTTACGTGTACAGTAGCTCTTAAAAATCTCTAGAACATAACGTTAGATAAATCAGTTTTACAAGTTTTCTAAAAATGACAAAAAAAAACCAAACTACCCTTTTGCATATCCGACAATAACGCTAGGTGGCAGCTTCATTACCACAATTTATAAGCACAAAATATCGTAAAACTAAACGTAACTTATCTGAAAATTCATTTAACGCAATCTCTGCACCCCTAGCAAGTAACCTTCACTCATGGACACATCCCCTACGGTCACCATATTATCGTAACATCACACTTTTCCCGAAATCCCGCTGCGATATTAAAATAATAAAACATTTATGAAATAGGAATACGATGACAGTCAGGGCATCTTAGTTCGCAAGCTATTGTGAGTCAAACCTGAGAATATTCACTTTCGCAAATGAAAAAAAAAGGTTATAACGCGTGGCTGTAAAGTGAGGCCAGGCCATGAAAAAATAGAGACCGACATCCGGGAAAAACTCTACCAGTTTGCCGGTTAAATATTTGATCAGCGTATTTCGTTAAAAATCTCTTTCGGATTAATTCTTTACTCGCGAAGAAATCATTTATTAAAGTGTGGAAATTCCATAATTCAATCAACATTTAATCAAATTTCTACCTGTATTAATTCTCATCATCTGAGTAATTCTCATCATCTTTAGTAAGAGATTTGGAAGAAAGAGAAAATAAGATTTTTCAAGACCCCCATACTTCAGGGAAATTGGAGCCGAAATAGTTCTTAGCTCCCGTGAATAGATTGTTTCGAAAAACAATTTTTGTTTGTTCGACAGTTCGCTTTTCATTAAAAAACCTTGAGGTCGACAAAAATAAATGGCTTTCAATAAGACCAAGCAAATACAGGCCTTTTCGTACTTTGTCTTATAGCCAAAACAAGTTTGTTCCTGGAAAATTATTTTCTTTCGCGTAACAATTTTGCTTTAGCGGCAATTACAATGGAAAACTACATAAATGTTTACCCTGAAACTAGAACGTTTATTCATACATTACGCCTATGTTTTCACAAATAATCTTAACAATCACTAGTTTTCCCGATACTATTCTCCTGTTCCGTCACCCATTGACAGAGCGCAATGTAGTATTTCAGTAATAAGTATTTCAGTTTTTAAGTTAAATTTTTTTAGCAATTTTTTCAAGATGCTGGAAAAACAGAAGAAAATTCCAAAATTGATATTTTTGGGTTCAAATTTATTCATTTCACTTTTTCAAAAAGATCCTCAATACTCCTGTTACAACTTTATAATAGTAAAGAAGAAAACTCTACTAAGTCCTACGTTCCTATTTCCAAAATACTTCAGTTTTAAGTTATATTTAATGTGTACAAAGAACAAAACCTCTTATTTAACAAAATAGAATTAAACCCGTAACTTTCTAATACCATTAATAATGGTTGATTTAACATGTTAGACCACGAGTGTATAAAAGTACTAGCCGCCCATTTGGTTAACTGGTAATTCGATAATTTTCTTTGAAAGATTAATTGGTCGGTACTAGGTTTAGGAGTAAACGGCATATGTATAGTAAGCCCTACTTTCTATGAACTAAAAGGATGTAATTCTGACGACCGATCCATCAATGTACATAATATGTTTACGAAGTAATGACTTAATTTATCAAAGTAGGTTTCCACCCTTCCATTACAATAAAAAACGGTCGTTAAGTATGTGTTAGAAGAGGCAAAAAAGGGTGTTACAAACTTTTTTACTTCGGGGAAACTTTGTTGTAGATTTTCGTTTCTATGCGTGCAAACAGCTTAGAACTTTAAACACAATTATTTTTCTAATATTAAATTAATAATTTTACGTTTGTGGTTGAAAATTCGCGTATTTGCAGTGACGCTTCAACAGTCTTAGTTAGCTTTTCCAGCAACTTAGTTACACTTCTATTATCCGTGGTAATCTATAAAGAAACTTCTCGTACAAAATAACTCAATATTAAAGATTTGTATGTTCCGACATATTTGTTTATAATTAACTTCTGAAAACATCTGGATAGCGTACTTTCAGTACCTGAAATGTAATCTGTTGGGTTAGGTAGTAGATGTAGTTAACATAAAAATAACCTTAAACTTTTAATGAAATTTAAGTAAAATCTAGGTTAGGTGTTTTCGTGTTCAGTTTTTTTATATCACCCAGCTTTAAATTCTATCCCGTATCTAAAAATTATAGTTAAGCTACTTAATATCACGTTGCTATGAAATGTACCTTTAAAACACTTCCAAGACTTCAAGACGTAGTAAAACATGAAGATTGCCAAAATCTGTTGATTAGTTTACGTGATGCCCGGTCAAATGGATGGGCAGCAGAAGCAATTCTTAATTATGGCTTCCGAAATAATTTTTTATATAATAAATTTAGTTACACTTTTTGGTCTTTCACTGAAAAATATCTATCTCAAATAGTTAGCTTTTAAATTTCGCGGCGATTTTGTAGGATCTTCGGGTATTATGGTACCCAGACACAAATTTCAAAGGGACCTCGCCAAGTCGGTTACCAAAGTAAATTTGGTAAACGACTTGGATTATATACATCATATAATTTATTTTCTTCTTAGGAACCCATGGAAATCGGTTTACTATATCATTACAACAATACCCTGCGTGCCTATTCATACAAATACGCATCTATAATGTTATATTTAGAATATCTAGCGGACATAATGAGATTTGTAGACAAACTTTAGGTCACATTTGTTATTCAATCTGGATGAAAGTTATCACTTAAAATAGCTAAGTTCAAATCTGGGTTAAGTTCATAAATGCAATGGACTGGTTCAAAAGTTTCAAAATGGCAGTGGTTTAAAATAATACAAAATTTATACAGCAAAATCTTCCAAAATACAGGAAATTTATATAAAATATTTTTCCATAAATTTGTAGTAAAAAGAAAAACTCCATAAGCTTTGTTTTGACCTTATGTGTAGTACATAAGCTTGAAAACAAACAATACGTTCTGCGAAATTCCTCTCTAAGTGATGCCTGTCGTCTGTTTTTAATTTTTCATTAAAATCAAACTCTGAGCATACATTTATTTTTTTAGTTACATCACTACTTTATTGAGTAATTTTGCATATTGTTGTGAAAACTGAAAGGGCGGCGCCCTATTCCCACTCTTATCACATTACTTCCGTACTACATTCTGACATTTCGGCGCCCAAAGCCATATATTCTACAACGCAATGAGGCGCTTTATATACATAAAAAAACATTTATTCATTACATGCAGCATCCCAAAAATATAAAACAAAGTCAATATTTACATGCTATTTATTTCAAACCCAATGTACATCTAAAATTACAAATACGTTTGGCGGACTTATTGCTATATGAGCAATAAGACTGCCAAACGTTTAACACAATATATCGAATAGTGCGAGTTCTACTCGCGCTTGACAGGTTTTTTTAGTTGTAGAAGATGTTATTGTGTTGGTGAAACAGAAAGAATTAAAGCGTTCTTAATGATCAGTCAATCATGAAAATTAAAAATGAGGATTTAGTAATATGGAAGACTGTGAAAGATATTTATAAATAAAAATTACAAAATTTAAAAATGAAAATATACACACTTTAAAGAAAAAAAAACAAAAATATCGTAAAAAAATAAGTAAAAAACAAAAAAAGTCCAAATTTAACAAAATTGTAATTAAAAGTTTTGACGGTCTCAATAATTATTTTGTTAACTTTCTAATTACCTTTATACTGTTAGTTCAACTTTTGTCGTGACTTGATTGTCGAGGAAAGGAGAGCAATATAGATTTAAGGAGTATGATACTAAGGGCATAATTCCATCGTCATCATCTTAAGGGCACAATGGAGAACGGGCTTTTCGAGCTACTTCTTGGTCTCAGTATCCAGTTGATTCCAAAGTTTTGTAGCATGGACAACGAAGGACTTTTCGTAAAAGACGGTTGTAGGTTTGGTAAAACAAGACTTAGCTGACTTTCAGAACGAAACCCTATCCCTAAATTAGCAGATATATATTTAAATCTGATTTCTAGATACGTTGGATAAGTTTGACTGTCCAAAAGATGATAATAAAAAAGTGCATGAAATGTAGATTGCGTCGATCAGCGACTTCCTTCCATTTAAATCGCCCTCTGACTTGTGAAATATGTTAATGTTTTTGTAACCAATATGAAATGGTGATAATGAAATTGTTTGACTATATATATATATATATATATATATATATATATATATATATATATATATATATATATATATATATATATATATATTAACGAACCACTGTTATGTGCAACTGTACTTTATTGGTAAACAAGCTTCAACCCATCAAACGACTGTCGGTTCAATTCCGATCACGATAACAAATATATTTCAAACGGTTCGAAGTCTAGACATGGTAGGTATTCGGATGTACGGGTACACTCCTGTCACATCCAGCCGTCTTTAACCGACGAAGTTTGAATCCGGGCATTAGTTTGTTATGCCTCATTGGTTATTGGCTCTCCAATACTAACGAACAATACTGTCCGACTGCATTGTAATACTAGTCCATTAAACAAGATATATTTCCCTCCTGACGTCATTGTTCTAAGGGAAGGTATCCTGTAAAAGTAATTTATTAATTCGTTTCATTCACCCCTGTGAACAGGAGGTTTCTTTGGTTTTCAAACGCGTAGCGTGCGTTATTTTTTATGCGGCTTCAATATAAGGATATGTTCAGAATGTGTGTAAGTATTATATTTTTTATATTTTCTCGTGGATAGCTTTTTATCGAGCGTTTTAGTAGATGAAACAATTTTTAGAGTTCCGTTCCTCAAATTGAATAAAAACGGAACCCTTGTAGGATCACTTCGTTGTCCATCCGACCGTCTGTCTGTCTGTTGAAGCAGTTTTTTCTCAGAAATGGTTTAAGGTATCAAGCTGGAATTAATATGATAATTAGGCTTATGGCTTTAGATTGTTGTAAATATTTCAAGTTGTTTGATTCAGGCAAGAAAAATATATGTCCCTTTTAAAGCATATTTCTTTATTTACACCTTTATAAAAATCTATAGGTTACTTCCGATTGCCTTAAAATCTGGAAAATCAGCATAATGGGAGTGTTATAGCACATATGGAATTAATCTTTGTAAATAGAAATATTACATACACTTAAATGTTTGTGTCTAAAAGTGTATCGAACCCTCATAGTGCGAGTTTCACTCGCGCTTGACAGGTTTTTTTACTTGTGGACGATGTTATTGTGTTGGTAAAACAGAAAGATTTAAAGCGTTCTTAATGAATAACGAAAGATTGGAATAGAGTAGCTTGCTCAAATATTTTCATATTAATTTAAATACAGTCCGAACTCGTAGAGATGTCCATGATTAGTCATTTTTCCCAGGATAATTTAAGCATTTTAATCAAAGCGCATATCTAGTTGGTGTTAAGATTTATAGCTACAGAGTTTCTATTTTATGATTTGAAATTTCTAGCATAGCCATTTAAAAGTATTTTGGGAACTTAAATTTGCTCTACGTTTAATAAAAAAGAATTGATTGTTCGAAATATTGTTGAACTAATTGTTGTTTGTATAACCTTTTTGTAATATCCCACTGTCCTTGACATTTCAGATCTTGCTATATTAAGTCGACTTTCCCTGGTTAATAATTTTGAATTCTTCATGTTTGGATTCAGGGGGTGACGACACCCGAAATTAAGCCTAGTCTGTTTCGACCCTGAATAGTCAAAGGAAAAACTGGTTATTTGATTATCGTTTCTACCTTTGACTAAATGTTTTAATTATTCTTAGCTTTGACTATAAATATCGAAATCAAACAACATAATTTAGGGTTTTGATTAAAAGCATTAGTGGTGGTCAAAATTTGTTAGATACATACATTAAGTTATAAAAAATTATACATTTAGGATTATGTTTAGGTATAAAATTTATTTTATTTGCCATATTTACGCACGAAAGTAATATGATTTTCTATAGAAATTTCACTAACAGCCAGCGTTAAATGCAGCCTATTTACAGAAATATAAAAGCAGAGCATATTATTAAATTATGTTACTATAAGGGTGGGCTACCCGATTGCTATGTGTAGAAATAATTATTATTTGACGGAAAAAATAACGTTATCCTAGAAAAAATGACTGAGATACATAACATCGTTCTATGACTTCGTGAAATCGAATAGTTGGCTCAAAAAGAAACAAATCATATTTCTAAACATATAAGCGCCTCGTCCATAGAGGTACAGCCGCAGGCGAAGACTAATATATACTATAATAATACCAGTCGTGACCTTTTTCGTCATTTTAAAAATATTTATTACAAAAACTAAAGTTTATATAGCCGAAGTTAAAATTAATTAATTGAACATTCCTTTTGCCTAATTCTGCCTTGGGAAATTAGTTTAATTTTTTAATGAAAATTTTATGTGTTTATTTTTGCTACTCGTTTTTAGGGTTAGCTACCCCAAAGGCTGTACGAGTATTCTCATGGAAACGTTGTCTGGTTTTCTCTCCATCCGTCTATTATTTCTTATCATTTTTAAATGAAATAAGATAGAACTTTTACCCATTACCTTTAGTTCCTAGACCCAAAACTAGAAATAGTATTTGAAATGACTTGGATGTAGAGGAGCTAAAAATTTTCTTTGAGGAGAGCATAAATTCGTTTGTCATTTTTTTTAGTAAAACAACAATTGGACTAACAATGCCATTTTCAGACTCGTCGTGTTACCAGGTTTTTCTCAAAAACATCATTACTTAAGTAGCAGCAATTTGGTTCTAACGTTGCTCATATTCTATATTTCAACCACAAATACAAACAGTGTTTTTTTCGAGAAATCAGTGATTAAAAAACCAAAGTATTTTTAAGTTTTTCATGTAAATTCTTATCGCACTTATTTTACAGATCGAAGCTTTTAGTTAATGGAAAATAGATATTCTAAAATAGATGTTAAAAATCGGACATAGAAACTATACTTTACAACAACTTCCACAGATATAATTTTGAAAGCTCCGAAAATTATTGCACGTTTTAAATTGCCCAAAGCTACGGTCGCAGCTAATATGATTTTTCAACCGATTTATAGATTCGTGTAAGTAACAAAGTTCCAAGAGGAATTGCTAATATTTTTATTCTATGAATTCTACATGAATAGACAGTGTAATTCAGAAAGCTTTGATGTTAAAAAGCTTTTTACTTTATGTAATCATTTACTTCACAAGTACTTGCAATTTGGTTATGATGTTGAATTTTTGAGAACGAATTTAATGCCGAATTCTTCATACGTCATTTCAACTCTCTCTGTCTTCATTTGTTAACTACGTTTCTACTTAGATGGACAGCCACATAAACACAGTTTACTTTTATTATTTAAATACTTTTCGCCGTATTAATAATGACGTTTCCATTGTAAAAGTACTGAAGGCAAGATTCTCCTTTAATTTAATCCCATTTTTCGCCAACTACAATTAAAACGAATAAGCAATTATGGTTGTGAGATGCTTGAAAAGCACAGCGATTCAGTTTTCAGCGATGGAGTCTGGAAAACAAGTTTATTTTAACATAAGTGTTCAGTGATGACCTTTTCTCGTTATACACACCGTGCATATATATATATATATATATATATATATATATATATGTATATATATATATATATATATATATATGTACACACATGCAAATATAAAAAAAATGTAATGAGACCTCGCTGTGGATCGAAGATTCTTGGACGGGTTTTAATTAAACTTTGTAGTCTTATAACTTAGAGGCTTAGTTAATATCTATATTTTTTTAAATTAATGGGTCAAAAGCGACATCTCTCTCTTTTATAAGAGCCACCATAAATATATAGTTTCGAATAGCCCACTGGAGAGCCATATTTATTTTATGTTTAATACTTATATTTAACTTAATAACATATTTAAATTTCCATATTAGTAACAAGAGTATCTATCAAACTCTAGGATACCCTCCTGGGTATAATACAGAGGCATAAAGTTAAAATATCTGGATAAGTATAATTACGTGTGGTGCTGGCAAAACTGCTAGTACCCTGATTATATAAATGAAATTATATATATATATATATATATATATATATATATATATATATATATATATATATAAATAATTTGTACTGTTCTAGACTTCGTTGCGAATTAGAAATGGCCATCGTCGAACTTAATATTATGTAGAGGTATATAAATGACAAACCTGGATAAGCCACAGTCGAATTAGAACAAATTGAATTTGGTAATAATGATATCATTACAGAAAATCGCAGAGGAAAATAAAAGAAGCGAAACTAATGAAAATGGGAAAAGGCGAATAATGGATTAATAAAAAATGTCCGGTATCGAAAATTCAATTTCATTTCAATTTCGGTCGGCAGCAAGAACGAATTTCATTAGAGGCCACATATTTGGAAAAATGACAGAAATGCATTTCCATTGTCACTTTTATATATATTTACAAGAAAATATCTCGTAAGTATACTTATAATAGAAAATGGATAGTAGCAAAATCACAAACATATTTTTTCTATATATACACATTATATGATTTCGTAAAAATATATATATGATATATAAGGCGAATTCTTAGTTAATGGAAAAACTTGTACTCCCAAGTTATATAATTATGTTTAACTTATGTTGAAGTCGTTTTCATTAAATTAAGAACTCCAGAAGTGCTTCCCAAAAAAATTATGAAAATGATAATCCCGGTAAATTTACATTCAAATAAAGATTTTGTAACTTCCGTGGCCTGAAAAACCTACCACTCTTTTGATCAAGAAAATTTATTATTTTCTAATGAAATGCTTACGAAATATAATTGTAGAATATGAAATATTTTAAACAAGTGACACCGGTGCGGTTTTCAAAATGGCTGCGAGTGCTCATTGGGATTTGTCAAAACGGTATTTGTACTGCAGTGCAATTTTGGAGGTGTAACACCCAAATACATAAATATAATTAAATACATAAATATAATAAATATAAACAAACATTGATATTTATCTAGCAAACGCGGCAAACACTTTCGCGGCATATTTCAAATAGGTGTTTTGAACAATGAACCAATATTTAACGTGAGTTGCTAATACAGACAGTGCATCCCTCTTGCATATCGAAAGGGTTGACTAGTGTGAAGTTGAGCTCGCTTTGAAGTAGCACTAGCCCAAACGAACCCTCGGTCTGATGTCCTTCTCCCGTACTTAATAAAGGTCTGCTCTGAAATGTTCATAAAACCGGTTTAAATAACATTTATAATAAATCTATCCTTAAGCTCCGAAATTTATCCAGCCCTTCCCCAAGATTTCCCGGATGATACTTGTTTTCAAACCTATTTCTAGGTCTGATTATATACCGACTAATAATCTGGTTCTAGGTCTGATGATAAGAAAATGACATGCCTATAGCGTCAAATACTTCAGCTAATATATATATGTTATCTACATTAGCTGAAGTATTTGAAACAGTATTTGCACATACCCGGCGCTTTTGGATAACCTGTAAGTTGGACATGGAGGTTTTTTTATAAATAAATAAATAAAACACATGTCATACTCTAAAAAGTTAGCCTATTTACGAGGCGTACGGAGGTATATCTGTACACCTACCTAGCGTTCGATCGGCGGACTTACTATATACGGACGCAATTGATAATAATTTATGTGATACCACGTCCGTACTTCAGAACGGAGATGAAGTTACTGGGGAGCGGGAAAGACAATTGTCTATTTCGCGCTTAATTATTCTGTTTCTATATGCGCGAATAAGAGAAAAACTGACACATAAACGATTTATACTTGTTATACCGGAGTGATACTTTTTCAGCACTTTGATATATGAAATATAAATCATTCATATGTCAGTTTTCTATTTAAAAAGTAGTGTTCGTTTCCCCGTTAGAGGGGGGTTGTAGCTCCATAAAGATAAAAAAAACGATTTAGTGTCTAAACGTAACAATTATGTCAACGATTGTGTAACTACTGTAGTATTATTTTTCATATGGAGCTTAATAATAAAGAAATCTAGAAAATCCAATTTAGATTTTCCCATCGTGTTCTAAGACACTTGCTGTAAAAGCCAAATGACTGTTTTGTGGCTACTGAAACCAAAAAGAAAAAAGTTAAAGCGTTTAAAAAATAATAATACGAGTTTAACTGAAAACTGCTTTTTCTTATAATATATAAAGATATAATGGAAAACAAAAAAATACTGAGCTATTGAACTATTTCAAATATAAAAAAATATTTTGCATAAATTGAAGAAAATTTCGTAAAACAAAAACCAAAATATTTGTACATAAGGCAAGTTTTCCAAACATGTCCCATCGGACACGAGGGGATAGCTTCCACCAGTAGCAAAACGTGCATATTTATCCTCATTAGTAATAATTACCCTGTATTAACTCCCGTGTTCCAGGTATTCAGGTAACCGACGACCATCTGTTCATAGAAGCATACCCTAATTTAACTATATGCGATAAACACCAGACGAAAGTTACTCCTAGGCTACGTATTTACCTTCCATGTAACGATATAATGTAACTTATATTTAATGTAACAGCAAATATCTTAGGCATATTGTTAAGAATTTAGACGTCCTATTAAGATATTAGATGTCTCGTTTAGATAGTAGACCCAGTGTAGACCATAAGCGGTTTCCTTCTTTGGGGAAATGGAATATTTATTGAATAGCATAAAGAATCATACTATATTCTAAACTCAAAAAGAAATGTTTTGCGACTCCTACGTTACTATTAGTTTTTACATATAAACTGTTTAGTGACACTTTGCAAAATAAATATAAGAATAACAACGTATTTTATTTTTGTTTTTACTGTGAGAAAAAACACGACTTTTTAAACGATTTGTGATGTAATTAACAAAATATCTGAAGAAAAAACAGTTTCATTCTATGATGACATACAAAAAAATATAATATAAATGAAATACTAAAAAAATTCAGAGTTTTTTCGCGAAAAACCGCAAATTAACAACTTTGTGCTTCTGAAAGAAATATGAAAATCTAGAGAAAACCAGAAAAATATTGATGAAAACATTTAAAAGGCCCTAAAGGGAAAGCGGCTATCCAGAATTTTATCACGAATTATTTGATTTTTCATCAATTTTGATAGCACTTTTACTTTCATTGTGACATTCTTCTTTGTTTTTGTTAGACTTTTACAATTAACGAGAGACAAAACGGTATTTATTTATAAAGGCCGATAGACTTTTACAATTTAACCAGATACAAGCCCTGGGTTCAACCAAATATATATAATATATTTAAATATTATAGAATAAATAGATAGTTATAAAGACAATTAAATTAATTTTATAGCTTTTTAATTATTATCAAGAGACACGACCAGACACTCGCTCTCGTGCTCTCAGCCCGCGTCATCAGCAGTCGTCGCTTTAAAATGAAAACATTTTCAAGAAAATTAAGATATTGAGACGAAGAAAAGTGTACGTTGTCTTTATTTATAATATCTATAACTGTGTCGATAATTATTAATATAGAGGTACAAGTATCTCGAACATAATTACACAGAAACTGTAATATCCTTCTATATGCAAGCACTGGTCTCATCGATTTTTCCTAAGATTTTCTTAAGCTAATAATATTGATTTATTTATTTTTCTTATTTTCTTTAGATTTCTATTAAGAGCGTGGTTACGTATGTATGCGTGGATGCATGAGTGTTTATTTATGAATGTGTCTGTATGTATGAGTGTGATATTAGTGGTGATAGAAAAACAGAAATCCTAATGTCTTTCTGTTCGAAGGCAATTTCTCATCGATTTTTTATTGCGTTTTGATAAGCTTGTAATATATACGTATTATATTTTATATTTATTATTGTGGTTTATTATTTAAGACTGTGTTTATGTATGAATGAGTCGGTATGTATAAGTGTGTATTTATGAGTGTTTTTCTGTGTGTGTAGAATGTAATATTAGTCGGGACAAGCAGATTGACATAAATTGCACTATACTTCTATTCGCAAGTATTTATCTCTTTAAATATTTTATTGTATTTTTATGAAATTTGAGCTTTTTTATTGTGCCTATTTGATTTGTTTATTTATTATTATGGTATATATATTTAAGTGCGAGTTTGTGTATATACTAGTGAGTATATATGCGTATTTATACGTGTGATATTAGTCGGGAGAAATAGATAGGTAGACATTGCAATATCCTTCTATTCGCAAGCACTTACAGATATTTATTATTATTTTACGAGTTTTTACTGTACTTATTAGATTGATTATTTATTATTGCGCTTTCTTATTTAAGAGCATGTTTGCATGTATATGAGTGTGCGTGGATTAATATCGCACTCCCGACTAATATCACACCCGACTAATATCGCACTCATAAACACACTCTCGTGTGTTTATGAGTGCGATATTAGTCGGGACAAATTTAGAAATTTGCAATATCCTTCTATTCGCAAGCACTTACAGATTTTTATTATTATTTTACGACTTTTTACTGTACTTATTAGATTGATTATTTATTATTGTGCTTTCTTATTTAAGAGCGTGTTTGCATATATATGAGTGTGCGTGGATGAGACTTATCTATTTTTACGAGCTTTTATTATTATTTATTATATATGAGGGTGTCTGTGTATGTATAAGTGTTACATGCTTATACTAGCACGTATTTATACGTTATGACCTAAGCGAATGTTCAGAGCATTCGCTTAGGTCATAACATTTATAATGCTTTGTCAATGTGGAGAATGAAATGCTTATTTCAATCTAATTATTTATAAGATTGCTTGGTGATCATAAATAGTGCTACAAAGTTGCTAAGCACTTTAATAATTTGATGGATGTTATTACCATTTCTGGCTTAGCCAAGGTGGCGCGTGTATTGTAATTGATTCTATAAAATGATGCCGAAAATTATTATTAAGTTAATTTGCAATTGATTTCTTATTAAACTATTTGAAGTTTGTCACTTTTGTTAATTTTAATAAGTAATATAGTAAAATTGTTACGCTCGTGTAATTTAATTTGTTTCTGAATGAAATTGTAATAACACGGCAAACATTAAGTAAAGAAAATATAAAGACTATATGGCGATTCGTAAATTTAAGTATTTAATTTTTTTATATTCTGCTTTGTACTAAGTGAAAATATTATTATTGAGCCTGATTTTCAGTTTTTTTTATTTACTAATAAAACATATGTTTATTATCTTATTTGAATATGAACGCTAGTTTTTATGTTGAATAATATTAAAATGCATATTTATAATTTTATTATAGATAGTGAAAGATTTAAAAAAAATCAAACCATTTCCAATTATTTTTTTGACTAAGTTGTTCGGTTATTTTTTTTTTATTTTAGTTTTTTTTCATTTACCGCACATTAAAATGTCAAAATATGTAATATTATTACGACATAATATTTATAAAGGATCATATGAATCTAGACTCCTATTCCCAAAAACCCAGAGAATTTTTGTTTGCAACTTTTTAAAAAAAATTTAAAAAGTTATAAACAAAAAGTTTACAAACAAAAGCAATACTTTGACAACCTTGAACAGTTTCAACTCAACAATAAATTGCCAAATGTAACGATTTAAAAAATCGGACAGCATCCAAAATGAAAAAAAAACAACTTTTAATTTACTCAGTTTTTTTTTCATTTTCGGAATCTAATTTGTTATATGTTTAAAAATTTTTTTATTCATATCCCAATATCGTAATGAGCCAAATATATCTAATGCCCATTTTCACGATTAGCGAACGATTCCAAAGAAAATCTGCATAACAAATTAAAGAAATTGTTAAAAAATTGGAATTACCACTCTTAAATAACTATGAATTACGTCAGTAACAAATATGTCGAGATTATACCGGAAACATTTTTGGTAGGCTTATTCTAATTTTAAAATAACATCACCTAATAACTAAACGCTTATATATATCCAGAACAATTCAGTAACATTTCGTACAAGATAAGATTAAATTAATCATATCATTATTTACGCATTGTAATATACTTGTTGATTTATCTGTCGGCACTGTAACCCAGCCGTTCAATCTTAAGGGTTATTCAATTCGATCTATGAGTACAAAATCCGAAATCGACAGAAAAAGATGCATATAACTCTAGAAACTATTTCGTTTCTTGCCATATTTCATTTTGATAAATTAAAAAAATGTTCATCACAAACCATCCTTTCAGACACACTTTTTTTCTATTCTCACATGATTTAAAAACATATAAAAAAGAGAATAACCGGAATAAAACAGTATAACTTTGTCATGACTTAAGTATTTTGAACGGATCATTAAAAGCTCATTAATAAATAACTTGACCGATATAAAAAGCCTTTCTTTTTCTTTTTATTATAATTTCTTCAAAAACACAGATGTACCAAAAAAATGTATGTATTTTTAGAGACTTAACGTCATAAGCAATATAAAACACTATAAAAACAAAACTGACGTTCAGGAAGATGACTCAGTATTTAAAATACAAATACTTTTTAAAGATAAGCAAAACATCCTTATTATATACTACCACTTACGATTCCCGCGTGCCACCATTCTCGTAACAGAGAATTATTAATAATAATTTGTAACGCTACATCATGAAATAAAAAGAAAACAAACATAAAATGAAGAGGATTTAGACAAAATACTAAAACACATTCACTTTATCATGTTATAAATTTAAAACACTGCCACTTATAAACTCCAACAAACGTCAGATGAAAAATAATATTAAACAAGCCGGCGGGTGTTGACGAGTTAACAAAGAAAAAAGGGGAAAAAACTAAATATTATTAAGACACAAAGCTCGTCATTCGGAAACTTCAAAAGTGCGATACTCGAAACGGTTAGAACTAGAGGCGCGCGTCAGTTCCGTCCGACGGCCGACGAGGAACTGTTGAGCGATACGAGAGTGGCGCGTGGGACCGTACCTCACACGAAACACACCCGCTGCGCCGCCACATTCAACAACCCCATTCGCCTTTCCTTTTCAACACTATGCCCGTCTCTATCGCGACAGCCCTATAAGCGTTAATAGGAAAAAGTATACCGTCACAAAGGCGCTTTTAACTCGCTCTCTCTATGCCCTTCTTCAGCCATCCGATGTTGGGTGATAAATTCGTGTACGAAACTTATTTATTTTCACTCCTCAAGTTTAGTTGACACTCTTTAACCATCATCCTCGCTGCTATTTGTTATAAGTATTAACGGCGTGCCACACTCAACTTGTTACTTACACTCGTACACTTATGCTAGTGATGGCTTTCCTGTGTAGCCTTCATTTTGAAACTTCTCCAGTGCATAATATGAAAGAAACATTCTTTTAATACAACTTGATAAACTTTTACGCCCTAATAGCGTAACCACTACACAAAAGTTACAAAAATTAGGCGCTGAAAATTTTCTGATGGTTATACTCCAGGCACATATATCATAAAGACAGTGAAAATTATTTTTGAGGCTTCAGATAATAGCTGAATTTGTAGTAGACATCATGAAAGTATATGTAGGTGGAAAATTTTTAAATAATATATATTTTTCAATGTACAAAACCTTTATAACATCCGTTACACCAATTACTATTTGGCAGCGGTAATACGACTAAAATAAAAAGTATTTATAGAGTTAGCGTAATTATAATTGAGTGCATTTACGCTATCGATGCTAGATTGTTCAGGATGCATCACTAGAAGTCAGTGTCTACGTAGATTTTTCAAGGATTACACAACATTTTTAAAATTCACATGTCGACGGTGACTTTTCGCAATAATTATACTGCACAGGTCTAAAGCATACCTTGTATCTAAAATTACAGTGATCTGAATCTACTGTAGATTTATAATGAAACTTGACTATACTATTACAAATAGTGAAGTTTTTTTTTTCACAGAAAACACCTTACTTGATTGACATAGAACTTTTATCATATTGTTTACAGTGTCCTGAAGGTCAACAAGTATTTTATATATGTATTATTTTTAGGTTACATGGGTAATGATTAATAATGATTTAAGTAAAGAAATTCGAAATAAAGCAAATAATTTTTTTAATTACACTCTTTATATCTTCATTTGTTGAATATATTTGGCGTTAATTTTGTAGAAATTCATTATTCACAATTAAATCAAACTACGTGATGTAGTATTATTCTTTCAAAGATCTTTGCTAATAGCCCACCTGAAGATGTAATACAACGAAACCTAGGTTGTGATAAAGAACTTAAAGAAAGTAAAAATAATACTACATCACTCTTTATAGCGTTATTTGAAATAAAAAGTTCTAGAAAGTACAAAAATAAGTACTATAGGTTACATTCGTTGAAACAAAGTTTTCTGATATTTATTAAGTTTTAATTTTCTGGTAATAGTAGGATTTGAAGTAATAAATATATTGAGTGACTTTACTTTATAACAAAAAACTGACTTTTTTTAAAATTTCTAAGTTAAAGGTTATTATCAGAGTTTCTTCATATTCACTAACAAAAATGTTGGTTCAGTATGATGTCGGAAACATCTTGTAAGGGAAAAAAATAGTCTGCATACAGAATACAAGCATTTTCTAGAAGAAAATAGTGTTAATTATATTTTCGACGTTAACTACGTATCTAGTTTAGGTTAGGTTATCGGTTAGGTTAGGTTAAGTTACCGGTTAGGTTAGGTTACGCACCTATCTAACTACGCTATACAAAAAAACAATAATTAAGTAGCGAGATGTTCTATAATAAATGCATTAAAATATAGAATCAAACATATTGGACATTCTCAAAAAAATTTTTAGACATTATTCCTTTCTGTTGCCATGTGATTGTTTTAAGCGATTTACTTCATTGGCACCAAACCCAGACAATAGCAAACTTTAAAAAAATAGTTCACCTGCCTTGTTTGTAAAAATTCTAGATAATTTAGAGGTGAAGGACATGTCGGAATACGCCTAATGTAAGGTTCCGTAATTGTCCAATTAGATTCCATGAATTGTCGATACAAGTTAACAGCACTAATTTTAAAGGAAAATTTTTGCAAATTTAAAAGTGATTTCTTGTATAAATTAAACGCATATATTTTTTCCTATTACGTTCTTTCTCATTATTATTTTTTCTTTAAGTATATAAACATTATAGGTAATGAAAAATTCTACGAAATTTATTTTTCCGATTGGCGCTTGCTATCGGCGTTCTTTGCCCTTTGTTTCATCTAGATAAAGCGATTTGTAAGTTACGAGGTTAAACAAGAATTCGTCGTTATGTTGTGCACGTGTACACGTGTGTACGAATAACAGGTCAAATGAATATGGAAATATTTGATATCATCGATATTCCGTTCGAGTAAAATTTTCCCCCAGCTAATTCAAAGGAAACTAATTTCCATATAGAAGTACCATAGTTTACCATATAGAACCTAAGTACATAATATATCATTACCTAATCCTCTTCTGCAGGAGTACAATTAAATATCTTACATAAGTACATCGTATGTTACAAATTTAATCAGAACTCAGTTCGTAACAATTCCAATATATATTTTTTTTAATTTATAAAAACGCTAATAACTGCGTCGAAGTAGCATAACCGTTTGCTCATTCAAAAGTGGCTTAACACAGCAAAATCGTCTCACAAAAACGAACAGTTGTAATAATTGTTAACGATAATAGCGGCCATAACCATCGTCATCGTCTGCCGAAACCGGGCACAAACACCGTTTCCACTAATTAGTCTTAGCTAGGTGAGGGGACCGAGTCGCCGCTAACAAAAAAGCCAACGACCGTCGAACTGGCGATGACGCTCGTCGTCTTATTTCAATTATGACGTTTTACGATCTGGTCAATGTCATTCAGGAAAGTTGGCGTAATGTTACAGAACTATAGCGTTATAAATGAAGCGAGACGCGGCCAGGCGTCGGTTTTTGCGCTTGGCCGCATTGAGTCGACGTCTTGACCCTTAAACACAGTAGGTTATTTTTTCCGGTTCAAAAATATTCAGTTTAAATTAGATATTTAATAGTTCTTAGTATATTACATGGAATAAAAGCTCTTGAAAAATAATTTTATAAATAATTACCAAAAGAGGTTTGAGAGACGTTTGATAGTCCTATAACATTATATTGTACATTTCGCAGTCGTGAATCGAGAGGAAGATTAATCAATCTGTTATCGTCTAGCGTTGTAACGAGTTTGCTCCAACAAAAGGGTTTTTCTTCAAATTATATTTGATAAGGAATTCATGATAATGTAACTCAAACCCTTGATGTTGAATTAATTTTACCTTAATAAAAATAACTATTAAATTTATATTCTAAACTCGTAAAGTTACAAATGTTTGATTGGTTGTTACACTTAGACTATACTTTTGGAAATATTTACGTATTGAGTGATGATTGTTTTGTGATGTAAAACGACTATAAAAAGGAAGAACTGTTATTTAAGAAATTCATTGTCGAGGAAATGGTCTAATACGGCTATAAAAAGGATGCTTTTATATTTAAGAAACTGATTATCGAAGAAAAGGTGTAATTTGGCTAGAAAAAAGATGATTTTTTTGTCTAAGAACTTTAGCTTTGAGGAACGGATATAAAGAAATAAAACAAGTTAAACTGACAAAATGAATGATGTTCTTTTATTCTGTGGCGATTATTTTCTCCAGAGAGAAATTTTGCTAGTGTCAAGTTTAGATTTGTTGGTTAGGCAACACTGACTAGATACCACTCCGAATATCTGTCACTATTGATTAATAAGAAAAATAAACTAAAGAGCAAAACAAAAATTTACTATGTTAGAACAAATTAAGAGAAAATATAAACAAAAAAAATTATAGATAATACAAATGAATATATGACGTTCTAAAGAAAATATTTTCCATTACTTGCCTATGTACATGTTATATACATTCGTAGTATGGAAAAATTAATACTGATACTTCAAAAATTTAAATAGCCCGTTTTGTTCTCTAATTGTTATAAACAATTGTTTAATTTTATATGTTATTAATAAAATCAGTCTTCAACTATGCAATTATCATAGTTGTCTGCCAATTATCGCCAGCCTCTTTGGCTTTTAATTGTATAATTGGATAAGTTCAACCTCAAGATGGTTTGTGACTTTAATTTTTTATATAAAGAGCGAAACAGCTGGCAATCGGAGTACGAGCGATCCGGAGAGTACGTTGCATTGAGGAAAAACCAATCCTTTTGAGTATTTTTTGAGAACTCAGTAACTCCAAGTACACGACAGCTGCTTCTGAATTTGAAGAGGTTATGTTCCTCATGTGGTACATAAACATGATAATTCGTCTCTCCTTCATAGTACAAAATTATTTTTGTATTACAGAATAAGTGGTTGAAAGCAGTTCTGCCAGATAAGGGAACTTAACTTGAGATCTGTTTCAATAAGGCTTATTACTTTTAATGCAGGAGCTCATCCTAGATGAGGCTCATTGGAAAGATCGAAATTTCCTTATTTGAACCTCTGAAACCAATACTCATTTGTGTCATAAGGGGGAACACCATCAATCATAGTTGTGCATATGTGGTGTGTTACGTAACTCGCTTTTAATCGCCCTGAACGAAATTCGTAAAGCAAAAGCACTCTAAGTCCTCGGAGTAAACATTTCTTGTTTTCTTTGATCTTTATTCGTAGAAACTCAGTTGGTAACTGAACAGAAGATCAAACACCGCGCCCTTTATAAACCAGAATTATGTGACAAGTTATTTGATAATGTGATAAATTATAGAATTCTTTCACCGGATTTACAGAATTTTTTTCCCAGAGACGTTCGAGAAGTTTTTTAACATTTCAAAAATTGCCCACTGCCAATCTATTCTTTGAACAATACTTTTTCACATCTATAATTATATTTTTTTCATAACATACTTATTTTCCAAAAATATCCTTTAAATGATAAGTACTACATTCGTTATTTGGTATCGAAACCAACAAGCGTACTTGAGGATAAATATTTTTATCAAGTGCGTTTTTTACTTTTCTATATCAAATTATAGTTTTATGACGATGTGTATCTAATATCGGAGCGAGATAATTTTTACATGTATTTTATTCGCTTTAAACTCATTAACAAGCGTACTTGAGGATAAATCTTTTTATCCTCAAGTACGCTTTTTACTTTTCTATATCAAATTAAGTTTTGTGACGATGTGTATTGGTGCGAGATAATTTTTTACATGTATTTTATTCGCTTTAAATTCTGAATTTACTTGGCCTTTGCTCATTTAAAAAATCAAATAATTCTCTTTCATCTTGTCATTTTAATCTAGTAATCTCGGCCATGATATTTACTGCTTATTGAACTTTATTCGTGGTTAATATTGACGAACACAATCATAGTGCGTCACAATAACGAAGTTCGCCCACGAATACTTCGGCTTTGTTATGAGAACCTGAGCTCGGTTCCTAGAATGAATCATTGCTTTAAAATTTCTTAGAGGATCAGATTCAAAATGACATCATGTTACTGGTACCATGTTGCAATAGAAAAGTACCAACAATGTATTATAAATTTAACAATTTTTTTGTCTATCCAGTAGTTACAAATTATTTTAGTTTAATTAAGTTTTTGTTTATTATTTGATTTTAGTGTAATACTTAAAGAATATTTTAATTAATATTTGATATAACTTTTTTGAAATATTTGTTACGGCAATTAAAAATTGGTTTGATTTCGTTATATTGACAGATTAAGTTTAAAAAATAGAATATCTTAAAACTTATACGTCACAGGTTATCAAAAACCTTTTTGACATCATTGAACACCACTAAACTTACGTTATCGTAAATTAAGGCACACGCAAACATTTTGATTTACGCGTAATTTGAAACTGAGGTGGTATTTGTAATAAGTCTATGGGTCTACCACTGCACTACACTAGGATTGGGTGCTAACTGAAATTTGTTTTCATCTACATTACCTTTCTTTTTCCATAATTCTCATTAGTCATTTAACAGCTTCCGCCACTTGCAAAGACTGTATGTGCCACTTATATGCCAAAACTTGTCGAGGGAACAAAACTGAATTTCGAAGTATTTACCTGAAACAAAGAAAAAAATACATTATTAAATAAATAATACTCAAATATTATTAATAGTTTAAAGCAAGTTGATTATTAATAACTACAAAGAGTCTAATTTTTTTTAATTTTTAAATTTTGTTCTCGTAATCAAAATGGATGTCGTCAGTAAATGATCACAACATTTGAGCACTTTGGCTTTAAGTTTTTTTGCCAAAATAATCGGGATTTGAAAAACTGTAAAAATTGCAATAAAGGGGACCTTCCTTATAAGGTAAAAACGTCTTGAAATGAATATATCATTTAAATTGTATAATGCTCACTGTTGTAATATAGCAATGTTGTCAACCAATTGGAGTTATAACTTCTAGCACTTATAAAATTCCTGCAATCCCTAAGCAAGGCTTAGGAGGTATGCGAATGAAGCAAGTACTAACACCATATTTATATACATAGTGTGAACGTTTCACATTAGTTGTACCAGATCATTGTAGCAACCTATCCTCAAACAATGTTTGCGAGACATTTCCACATTAAATACGTCCAGCCTGCTCATTCAGAAGCTATGATAATAACGGAATGAATCCAAGCATACGTATATTACGGGAAAAGGTCACAGTTTACGTGCGACTGGCAACTCATAAATGAAACATCTGCTCGCAGGGGGTCATGAATAAGTAAAAACCCCAGTTCCTCGCGCCTCCTTCATGGTGGCGTCTTGTTCGCCTTAAGGATGCAAGCGCACTTAACGATGGGCACACTCGTAACACGCATCATTTGACAGGAATCTGATAGACAAATGTATTTATTCTTTACTCTTGTACTGATCGATTCTTCATGAGTGGAAATTTTGAAGCAATCATAATCAATATAACGTAGAATTAGTATGTTTATACTTTTCTTATAAATTTCCATTTACTGAAAGATAAAGGAAGTATTCTCCAATTTTGATTGATGCTATATTGATTATGCTAATTTTATAAATTGATATTATATATTAATCTATATGTTATAGCCATCTTGTTCGATTAAAAGACTCACCCGATAAATGGCGCCATTCAATCATTAACCTTAATCACGCTTCGCTGTATAATTGAACGGTTAACCAAATAGAATGGCGAATATAATTTTAACTTTTTGTTTATCGAAATCCAGCAAGATTTTTAAATTTATTAGTTAAGGTTGTAAACGAAATAAAAAACCCTATGGTGGTCAGCAATTTTTAACAGCGACGGACAACCATGGAGAATTCTTGGATGGGTAAGTACGGCGTAATGACTACTAAAAATGGGGATTATTCAATTTTTATAAAATTTACTCCTGCAAAGTCAACGGTATGTATTATATCTAGACAGTAATATTATGCTGTCTATAGAATCCTTAAATTAATAAAGCATCTAGCGCAGGAATCAGGACATTAAGAATATTTAGTCTTTCGGTTGCTTCTTTGTTGATGACGTCCAAAAAAATACATAATTTCATTACGTCGCAGGAAGATCCTTATAAAAAATATTATTTTCGTACTAAACCAAAGACTGTTTAAATTAGTTTAACAATCTATTCTCTTCACCTTCAAATATTGAAACCGAGGAACAGGTAAAAACTGTTATCAATACAACCCAATAATGATATTTCTGGTCAAAAACTTAAACTGATTATATCATATATTTTATTACTTGACATAATTTTTAGCAAAAAAATTAGTTCTCAAACTTAATTTACCAATTATACTTACGCAGCTATAAAATAAATATTTTACCTCGATACGAACCACGGCAAGTCATAAAAAATTGCCAGCAATGATATTTCCGGTCAAAAACATAATAATAATTTGGAAACTGATTACCTCATATATTTTATTACTTGATATCATTTTAGCAAAGAATTTAGTTCTCACACTCAATTTACCAATTATACTTAAGCAGCTATAAAATAAATATTTTACCTCGATGCGAACCATGGCAACTCATAAAAAATTGCCAGCAATGATATTTCCGGTCAAAAACATAATAATAATTTGGAAACTGATTACCTCATATATTTTATTACTTGATATTTTAGCAAATAATTTAGTTCTCAAACTCAATTTACCAATTATACTTAAGCAGCTATAAAATAAATATTTTACCTCGATGCGAACTATGATAACTCATAAAAAATTACCAGCATTGATATTTCCGGTGAAAAACATCATTCTAATTTGGAAACTGATTACCTCATATACATATTTTATTACTTAATATTTTAGAAAAGAATTTAGTTCACGAACTTAATATACCGATTATATTTAGGCAGCTATAAGATAAGTATTTTATCGAATTATCGTAATTCATAAAAATCATTGTAAATCGCTATTATATTATTAGATGTTAATTGTAATTAACTAATTTTTTAATTAACTTTTTAGCTGGATATTTAAGGGCAGCTGGTATGTAGGTTGTAGATAACCAGACCAGACTTTAATGACTATTTTTGTTTCAAGTATAAGTCACATTACATTTGTTTAACAAAATGTCATAAAATTTTCAAGATTTTTAAATATAACGTAATTTTGTGATGGATTTTAATTTCTTTTAACATATATTCATGACATATATATAGGAACTATTTATATATAAGAACATACTGATATATAAGAACTTTTAACAAAGTAAAAAAGCTAACAAAATAAAAGAACTTTTAACAAAGTAAAAAATAAAAAAGCTGCCCATCCTATAACAGATGTTGCACTTTAGGAATTAATCATTGGCCAGCCCGTTCGTTAAATACCGTATTGAACGCGTTGACTGAGCGTCATTTGGGCCGATGATTGAATGGCGCCGTTTAGCTAACGGACTAGACAATTAATCGAATGACTAATTAAACTAGATAGCTGCGGTATAGAAGCGTTTCAACAATAATACGAAGATCTTATCTAATTTTATGCAGCGCACAAGAAAATTCATTATTTTTTCTATGTATTTAACTTTCCATTATCTTAATATTATAAATCCAAAAGTTGGCTTGTTATTCCCTGATAACTTCACAATCAAACAACGAATTGCTACCAAATTTGACACGCATATATTTTGTATGCCGGAATATAACCACGTGTGTTTGTTGCTCAATCACGCCTAATCGACTAGACGGAATTTTCTGAATGTTACTATAGATACAGTTCATGATTTAAATTAATATATAGATTATATTTTAATCCGAAAAATAGCATAATCTCTGTAGGATGAAACTCAATATTTTTTTACAAAAAAATTAGTGCAATATGTCAATTTACAAGTTTCTAATTACATAGTATAAAACAAAGTCGCTTCCCGCGTCTGTCTGTCTTTTTGTAAGCTTAGATCTTTTGAAATACGCAACGGATTTTGATGCGGTGTCACTATCGTTCAGATAATTCCTTCCGGAATGTTTATAGGTATAATACATGCATGTTATATTTACAGAAAATATAAAAAAGTCAATATTTCGTAAAAAAAAGTAGAATTTTGGGAGCTTCCATTGCTAACGCTGACTAAACTTTACCAGATATATAAAAATGTCTTACCATGGAATTGTGTATTTTAAAAATATCTACAAAAAAGTCTGAGATGGCATATATTTATATCTTAAGGATAATCCACAGTAACCATTTTTATTAATATTTTTGTTGGTTATACTTTCGAAGTTATTTTGATCAATATTATATTAATCTTTATTTAATTAAATAAGTTGGTTTCGTTGGGCATTTAATGTAGATAAAATGGTCCTTACAGCAAATCATTATCATTAATATTTTGGAAGATATCACAGATTAAAAATTACCAAAAATCAGTATTCGTGATGGCGATGCCGTGCACGGACGGCGGGCGGGCGGCGCCTGAATGACAGTAATATTATTAATCGCTCCACAATTACACCACATTAGCACATTGCACCCATGCGAAGCCGGGGCGGGTGGCTAGATTCCATGAATTACGTGTTGAGCAATATGAGGAGTCGCTTTTTACAGTACCAAATAGTCTAACAACTGTTTAGTTTCCTTTTTTTCCATATAAGCATTCTCTAAATATATACTTATGTCTCCGCACCATTAGCAGCGTAATAGGCAAATATAGAACGCCATACTCCTCATCAGGCATTCCTTTAATACTCCTTATATTATACTACATTTCAGGCGTTACTATAGTTTGGTTCATTCGTTGCTTTCGAAGTTACTTTTTCCACAGACATGTTTCTTGTACACATTTTTAGTGTTTTTGTGCCAAAAGAGGAAAAACGAAGCATTTAGGAAATCATCTCGCCATTCGTCGACAATTTTCTCAGTCGTCTAAAACAGTAAGTTACAATTTGGCATATCTATAGTAAATAGTGACCCAATTAAAACATATAATAATACGCATGAAAAGATGCATTTTCATTCTGAGACACTGTTTTGGGGGTGAGAATGAAGACGAATACAATTTTTTATATCAATGTCGTCACTTAATATAAAATGGAAGGCTCATTATAATACGAGTTAAAAATATATAACTCTAATGTAATTATATATTAAAAAGAATACCAAAAATCTGAAAAACCACTGTTTCTCGCAATCACGAAAATTTAAAAAGAAATCAATAATGCTAATAATGAGGTTTATATTAACCAAAAATTATCAGCATAGCATTATTTAATATAGTTTTTAAATTACAACCAAAACATAATGATCGACTATTCAATATATTTGGCGTTCATTTTGTAGAAATTCATTATTCACAATTAAATGAAACTACGTGATGTAGTATTATTTCTACTTTTTTTAAGTTGTTTGCCACAACCTAGGTTTCGTTTTATTACAACATATTCAGGTGAGCAATTAGCAAAGATTGTAATACAACGAAATTTAGGTCGTGGTAAAGAAATTAAATAAAGTAGAAATAATACTACATCACGTAGCTTCCTTTAGTTGTGAATAATGAGCGACATGAATTCGTTACATTAAAATATAAAAATTACCAAAAACCGTTGTTTCTTCATATTTTCATTATACTAAGATATTACAAGGTTAATTTAATATGGGTTCCAAATGTTAATACCTAACGGTCGCATGTCCATACTGGTCCATGCGATCGTCTTGCACTCAACTGATAATATTTTACATCAGTGCCAGCAAAAGATGATAATCTACACAAAGATTTTATCCGAAATAGAATTATTATTTCGATACCAAATACCTGCGGCAAACGAAAATAAATAAATCTTAGAAAATAACATACAATACAATAACACCAAGCACAAATCATATCGAGTGCTTACATTCAGCCCACCGGGTCTGACTAGAAAGCGCGTTACAGCAAGACAAAAGATGCGCAGCGCCCCGGGCGGATCTCCGTCAGCGCGCGACACCTGACCTCGCGCAACGCGGGCCCTCGGCCGCGGAGGCGGAACAACCTCAACCCTTTGTCAATATTCTTTACGTCGCTCGCACGTGTAGGCGACTGCCGCATGATGGACACTCCACGAGCAACATTTTTTTTAAACATTTCTATGAAAATTCTCATCTATAAATATAACAAAACAGCAGAGGTAAAATGTCTATATTCAAAGACATTTAAAACAAAACGGATAGAGAGTAGTTTTTAAACATTTCTATGAAACTATATACATGTAACAATACAGCAAAAGTAAAATGTCTATATTTAAATACATTTAAAACAAAACGGGTAGAGAGTAGTTTTTAAACATTTCTATGAAATTTCTCATCTATACATTAACTATACAGCAGAGGTAAAATGTCTATATTTAAAGACATTTAAAACAAAACGGGTAGAAAGTAGTTTTGAAACAATTCTATGAAACTTCTCATCTATACATGTAACAATACCGCAGAGGTAAAATGTCTATATTTAAAGACATTTAAAACAAAACGGGTAGAGAGTAGTTTTTAAACATTTATATGAAACTTCTCATCTATACATGTAACAATACAGCAGAGGTAAAATGTCTATATTTAAAGACATTTAAAACAAAACGGGTAGAGAGTCTCACTGGAAGTAAAATGTCTGTATTTAAAGACATTTAAGACTAAATGCGTAGAAAATTATTAGACTACTTCCAAAATGTTCATTTGTTTATGTGTGTTCATGTATATATATATCCAGTCTGCTTGTGTGTATGTTTTACAAATCACACAAAAATTACTGGACAAATTTAGACAGAGGTTTCAACGTTATATTCTTTACAGTCTAATAAAATTTAATAAGTATTTTTGAAACGTTTTTCTTTCGATTTAATATCTGGCAGTATAGTTGTTTATTTGTATTCGCATAATATAGAAACTACTAAACAAATTTAAATTGAGTTATCCTTTACCATGCATTTATTTCTTCAAGAAGGAAGTTGCCACACTTTGTATGTAGCTAAAAATTTAAGAATGAAATTGTCGATCGACTAAAATAATTAATTAATGGGTAAACCTAGCCCGTGAGTGTAATACCGCGGAAAAAACTATATAATATAAATTGTAACTTAATATACATATAATATAATTGTAATTTCGGACATGAAGAATATTTTAAAAAGAATTTTTAATTAAGCATATAGAACGTTTTCATAGAAGCCAGAAAACCTGATTTTAGAAGTTTTGTCCGTTTGTAGGTTAATTTGTTCGTCAATCACGCGAAATCTACTCGACAGATTTTGATGATATTTGGCCTAGTAATAGCTCAAGCAACATATTGGATATTTTGTCTAGAGATTACAGAAAAAAAATCTGATTTGGTGAATATTATCATATTAGTGCTACTAGTTTGTTTTAGTTAGATATTGTAAAAATAAATAAATGAAAAAAAAAAACAGAATAATAATAATAATAGTAACTAGCTGACCCGTGCGAAATCTTCGCACTATATCGCCATCTAGCGTGTTCCAAGTATACAATTTGGCTAAGATATTTGATGTGTCGCCCACAGCTGGCGCTCATGCCAATTGATATAAAAATTAATTTTTTTATTAACAAAAAGATTTTTCGAATTTTTTTATATTTTTCGCCCAAAGTAGAAAACATAAGCTTTAAGTGAGTATTTTTTTTATTTTTTTTGGTGCAGTAGTTAAAGAGATCGAGCCGCTCGACCAAAAAACACCTTTTAGAAAAAATATATTTAGATAACAGTTTCGTCAGGTCAATTATAATCAATATATATAATTCAATAAATTTTCTGCATTGATTACACGGGAGAATTAGAAACGCAGAAAGTTCTAGGTAAAAACAATACTATACTAAACGTTGTTTATAAAGAAATTATGTAAATAGTAAGTTAGTTTTTAATGTTACCTATTAAGCTAAACAGAAAACAAATATTTAATATCTAAAGAAAATTTAAAAAAATAATATTTTATTTCTTATCCCAAATTCCACCCAAAGCCGCGGCCACAGCTAGTATTAAAATAAAAGTGCTCTAAAGAGATAATAGTATTATTGTTATTAATTAGTTTAATAAGACAGTCGAACAATTAATTATTATTAAAGTTTTAGAGTATGCATCAAATGTGTTGGGGGCCTATATAAAAACGTGGAATCCAAAAACACCATCAATTTATTGCCATTATTAAAAAATTACAATTCTCGAACTCAAAATTACAATTGCGATAATCTTTATACAATTCTGGAATGTATTTTAACGATATTTCGTACAATGGGAAGAGCTATTTTGAAATTGAAAACAAATAGACGAAAGCTAGACGCGTTTGAAATTGTTGAAAATCGTATTAAAGTCAAAAAGTCAATCCTGGTACACTATATTGCAATTTAAAAACTAAATGATATAGTAACTGCATTACGAATATTGTGCGTTATCAGTGAAAACAACCCAAACAAAATATTTTGATTAAATATTTTCACTTCACTGTACGAAAATTAATCTTGAATACAAACCAGTTGAATACGACGAAATTTAGGCAATTGCGGGATATTAAAAAGAAAACAGATATTCGAAGGAAAAGTCTAATCGTGGAGAAATATAAAGAATACTGAGATAGTTTGATCATGTCGACGGTAGGGGAAAATGCACAAATCTGTTTTCTTTGGTTACGGAAATACTGACAAAAATATACACAAGCTATGAGTGAAAATAGAAACGGTTTTAACTTTTTCTCTTTTCTACTTTATCATTAAAAGATATTTTATGGTTCCTTAATCCAAAGGTATATAAAATTGGAAGATATCAATGATGACAGCATACGGTTTAATTATCACTATACTTAAGGTAGTTGTGTGAGAGTTTGATCCAAAAATTACTATAACATTTTTTATTAAAAATAATTTTTTTCTAAACTTTTAGTATAACATCATTTAGCAGTTTCGAAAAAAATAATTTCTGTGTTTTTTTTTTAAATAAAATTAAGTGTAGTGAAATACCTACTTTTCCTGTAACGTTAATTGTACACATTTTGAGAGCAACTTTTACCAAAACTAAACGGTAAATTAATACAATTTTACATCGACTTTGTTTTTTAGACATCGCTCGACGCATTTTTTAAATAAAATGAAAAGTGTGGTAAAATTACTACTTCTGCATGTACCTGTAATGTTGATTGTACAATTTTTGAGTGCGATTTTTACCAAAACTAAACGATAAATTTTTAACTTTTTTCAGAATGTTAATATAACATCATTTTACATTTACTCACTTTTTTAGACAAATCGTTCGACGCGTTTTTTAAATAAAATGAAAAGTGTGGTAAAATTACTACTTCTGCATGTACCTGTAATGTTGATTGTACAATTTTTGAGTGCCATTTTTACCAAAACTAAACGGCAATTTTTTTATTTTTTCAGAATGTTAATATAACATCATTTTACATTGACTCACTTTTTTAGACAAATAGCTCGACGTGTTTTTTAAATAAAATGAAAAGTGTGGTAAAATTACTACTTCTGCATGCACCTGTAATGTTGATTGTACAATTTTTGAGTGCCATTTTTACCAAAACTAAACGGCAATTTTTTATTTTTTCAGAATGTTAATATAACATCATTTTACATTGACTCACTTTGTTAGACAAATAGCTCGACGCGTATTTTAAATAAAATGAAAAGTGTGGTAAAATTACTACTTCTGCATGTACCTGTAATGTTGATTGTACAATTTCTGAGTGCGATTTTTACCAAAACTAAACGATAAATTTTTAACTTTTTTCAGAATGTTAATATAACATCATTTTACATTTACTCACTTTTTTAGACAAATCGTTCGACGCGTTTTTTAAATAAAATGAAAAGTGTGGTAAAATTACTACTTCTGCATGTACCTGTAATGTTGATTGTACAATTTTTGAGTGCCATTTTTACCAAAACTAAACGGCAATTTTTTTATTTTTTCAGAATGTTAATATAACATCATTTTACATTGACTCACTTTTTTAGACAAATAGCTCGACGTGTTTTTTAAATAAAATGAAAAGTGTGGTAAAATTACTACTTCTGCATGCACCTGTAATGTTGATTGTACAATTTTTGAGTGCCATTTTTACCAAAACTAAACGGCAATTTTTTATTTTTTCAGAATGTTAATATAACATCATTTTACATTGACTCACTTTGTTAGACAAATAGCTCGACGCGTATTTTAAATAAAATGAAAAGTGTGGTAAAATTACTACTTCTGCATGTACCTGTAATGTTGATTGTACAATTTCTGAGTGCGATTTTTACCAAAATTAAACGGTAAATTTTTAATTTTTTTCAGAATGTTAATATAACATCATTTTACATTGACTCACTCTTTTTAGACAAATCATTCGACGCGTTTTTTAAATAAAATGAAAAGTGTGGAAAAATTACTACTTCTGCATGTACCTGTAATGTTGATTGTACAATTTTTGAGAGCGATTTTTACCAAAACTAAAGGGTAAATAATGTTTAAATTTTAATATAACTTAGCTATTTATAGTTTGAATAACATATAAAAAATTCAGTGAATGTCGTAGACAACGCGTTTTACACGACAACTACCTTAATCTGAGTAGGCGAAAGGAGTTATACATACAGACAGTTACATTTGAATAGAGAAATATGCGCGCTGTGAGATATTGCTAAATAGATTGTTCTGGATCCCAAAGGCCAGTTGCCCTATTCATCACGCACGCCTATCTATAGCCGAGAAGTATTTTTTGAATGGTTCCAGACAGAAGTTTCAAACGCCACAGATTGTGTATCATACGTGCTCAGACTTAGCTAAATCTATTGTTGTTCGTGTCAATAAATATGCGTTACAGCGACTACTTACGTACAGCTAAACGATATATACCTTATTAAAAATTGTTCTCATTTTATGACCGTTTTATTTGAAAATATGAAATAACGCTATGTGGCCGATTCTAATACCAACAAGAAAGGCTCATACAGAGATGAAGTGTAATGATGCACTGGAACGTCAAAAAATGGTATCTCTTGCTCCGTAAGATCTGGAAAAGTAAACATATCAGACTGAAGACCAAGGTCAGAATTCTAAAATATCGGCCTTCCCCATTTTTAAGGATTTCCTACCCTAAAGATCCGAACAGAACCCTAATTGGTCTGTCTTTCAGAAATTTATAAAATTTAAATGAAAAGAGATAGAAACTGGAAATTCAAATATATATATATATATATATATATATATATATATATATATATTTCTTTGAAGCAGAACTATAAATAGTATTTAAAATTATACTTCGAATGTATCCTAAACATATAAAGAGGCATGGGCCCTGGATTTTTTCTTCATAAGTACGTGAGTTTTCGTCAAAAAGACCTCTCGGAGTATCGTTTTCTTTCACTGAAGAATTTGCTACACCATCAAAGTTGTCATTTTTAGACCCATTTTGTTACCTGGTCTACTTCAAAAATGGCTTTAAATAGAAAGTTGAGCTGCATTAATATTTCTTATATCCTGTGTTTAAACAATAAACATGAAGGAGAAGATAAAATATTAAAAATTGTGATATGAATTAACAAAGTATTTTAGAGACATTCACGACATTTTCATGCCTGAGAAGAACGAGTTAAGCAGCAAATTTTTACAGAGAAAAACATTATTAGAAAAAAGATTTTAAAGAAACACTATGTACCAATATTACGTCTATGTGTAGACACCTATACACGAAATGTTCATAGTGCAATTTCCGTTTTAACTTATCACAAGGAATCTATATGTAGTATATACGAAACGTTCATAGTGCAATTTCCGTTCCAACTTATCAAGTTCATTTTTTATTGTGCTGAGACATGGAGATTAACAGCATCTGACTGCAAATGTATGAATACTTAGCTGGAGATTAATGCTATTGCATTCGAGACTGGAAATATGGATCTGGAGACATAGGAGACCAACACAATCCCTCAAGAAATAAAAATTTGAAAAAAACTGTCAATCATTTACTTTGTAAAGGCTCTAAAATATTATAAACATATTGTACGCAAAAGAAGTGACGGTCTGAAAAAACTAATTTCCAATGGCAAAGCGGAAGGAAAAAGACAAACACGATAAAGCCTAATACGACACTTTTGATATTACCACCCATGCGTACCGCTAAAAACAGGAATTGGTACCTGATATCGTGAAAAGGTTTTCGATGGAGGAAATTACGATATTCAGCATTGAGGGATACGACTGTAAGAGGAGGCAGACGAAATAGGCACGGAATACATAATTGGTAACTAGGACTTATCCAACTCTGACGTTAGGTATTGTAACGTTAACGATAGATTAAATTCCATCTCTTTTCGAATGTCTTCTGAAGAATCGAACTGTGTTAAAACGTAGTATCGTTTTAAAAACCGTTGTACTTACAATTACAATTTAGCATTACTTGACATCTGCAAACATACGGCCATACTATCGAACTTCGGCGAATATTCGCGTTATCGCGATAGGTATGGCCAATGGATTCGTCTCATGTCACAAAAATTTGTTGGGTTTGGGCGACAACGAATGCCAATCAAACGATTTTGTCACGACAACATGTCACGAATGTCGGTTCGATAATGAAGATGTACGAGTAGCACGAAAGGTAAAGGCGAAGTTTTTATTGTGACAACAGACCCTATTCAAATTCTTGTAAAACTTATCAATGATAAACTTTGAATATATTTGGCGTTACTTTTGTAGAAATTAATTTTTCACAATGAAATGAAACTACCTGATGTAGTATTATTTCTACTTTCTTTAATTTCTTTACCACGACCTAGGTTTCGTTGTATTACAAGATCTTCAGGTTGGCTATCAGCAAAGGTCTTTGCTGATAGTCCTTGTATCTTTAACACCTTATTTAAATTGATCGGATGTTACAGAGTATAATAAATAGGGCGATACATTATCGCAGATCGTAAATACCCCGAACACTTTCTGACAGATCGACAAGTGCCGCGTCCACGAGATACGCAAATTATCGTCTCCAAAGGACAATAAAGTCACATCCTGCCTCGTAACAATCGCTGTTCTTCCTATGCAATCGTACGCTGGCATTTTATTACACCACCGTCCTATTGTCGGAGACCGCGGACGCAGATGAAAGAAATGCGGTTTAATGTGAATGCTCGTGAGAATAAAGGAGTCCATTGTCAGCGACGGCTGAGAACGGACAGTGCCGAGTAGAAAATCGTACGTTTCCTGGGAACGCGTGATGTATGATAATGAAAACGGAGTCGAGCAAACAACCGTTTAGATAACACATTAAGTATTAATACTAAGTGCGTAAAAAGCGGTCAAATACTCTCGTTAAGCATACGGCATGTTTGTTCCATATCTTTAAACTGAATCAATAAGTTCAAAATAAATGAATAAAAAAAATATTTCATTATGTTTATTTATTCTGAAAATGGAATTTTAAGAAAAATTATAATTCACATTTTCGCTAAACTTTAGTCGTCCGATAATACGTTAATTGAAATAAAACATTTATTTGTCTACACTAATTTATAAATCCGTAAAAGTTTGTTGTTATTTGTTTGTTTGCGGTAATCTCTGGAACTATATGTCCAATAGATGTGAATCCGCAATTTTCAAAACATTATCTGAAAAAAACTAATTATCATAAACTTTTCGTTTGCAATAAAGTCAGTATATGATTTGAAAGTTCTTCAAACATTATGAATAATTATTTTAACTATCGGTAGATAATTCATATATTGCTCATTATTTTGCTATAAATATTATCAACATGTAAACCTTGTGTCACCTTTATTGCTATGAAAATAAATTTATTTTTTTAATTTGTTGATATCACCTTTTATTGCTATGAAAATAAATTAACGACTAATGTTACCGTTTATAAACATAAGTAACCAAAAAATCAACTTTTAATCTTCCATATTTCCACTAAAAAGATATTATCTTTTAATTATTTTAAATACTTATTATGATCTAAATTTGCCTTAAAAATTACATATTTCTGAGACCATTGTTCTGTACGTATGGACATATGAGCATACGCTACAGGTCGTAATCCTTCACTGATTTTGGTAATTCTGTTTCTATGAATCGGACTATCAGAATAGGAGCCTGTTGATTTTCACAATGATTTAAAAAATAGTTTAATTTTTATAAACAATTTTCTACAAAACTCTTTATTCAATCTCCGTTTTGTGCGGATCTTTTTCCTCTTTTACTTTGTTCTGTGCTGCTTTTAACTTTTTTTAATTTAACTTACAATTGTTTATTTAATAAACAATAAAAAACGCAGCGTGAACACTTTTGGTTTTACCAACGACTTTGTTTTTTTAATTCAGTACTGTATAGCCAAGAACAACCATGTGACAGTGTCTCAAGATGGAAAGGGAGGTTTAAAACAAAGAAATATTGCTTTGTCAGAATTTACCCTGCGCCCCACTTGCTTCAGCCTCCCCTATATTATCTACATAGTCCTCGTTGTAACCGTGAACTCCCGCTGAAATCTACTACATAACGCTACGAAAAAAAAAACATTTCGACATAAACATAGTGCCTAGTCTCACCAGTCCCTGCGTCACAGAGATATATGCGTATAGATTAAACAAGCCAACAATGAAAGCTAGAAGGCTTAATACGAAAGTTGAGCCGCGACGCGCCCGCCGTAAGCTCCGCTGGAATTCCTTTCACAAAAAATACCGGATAAGACGTCGCCACCGACGCACGAAATGTTGCTTCGTAAAAAAACGGTTTAGTCGCAAAAAAAAAACGGTTTCAAATTCGTTCAACAAGTTTCTCGTCACCTTAAAAGGCCCTATCGGCTGTCAAAGTTACGAACGCGGGATTGGTTTAAATTACTTTTGGATAACTTTATCCAAATTGAACTTTTAAGGTAGCAAAAATCCAATTGAACCAAAATATTAAACATTAATGTATAAAGATTCATTGAAACATTTTTTTAAATAATCAACATTTTACCAATCTTCACTGTTCGCCAAAACTTATCCTTGTCTTCAGAATCATTGCAAAACGATTGCAAATAAAATGCATTTACGTACACACAATTTCGAACCACTAAAAATACGACAATTTATGAGTAAAAAAAAGGTATAAGATACCAATAAAGAATTTTAAGCCGAACTGGTTTAATGATATACGAGTACCATTGGTACTCGTATATCATTACATTCACGAGTATATAGTTTAAGTATTATTTGTATAATTTAAGTATTATTATCAGTGTATAATTTAAGTATTATTATATTATTTATTATATAATTTAAGTATCACTTAAGCAACTCCTGAAGAAGTAGTACTAATTTTGAAGTAACTTTCACCAAATATAAAAAGATGGAAACTAAGGTATTCCTTAGCAAAATAATACATGTGTACCATTGTCCATATGGGAAAATTAAATTGTAAAAATTTAATTTCTTTTACGAATGTACAATATTAGCGTATAATTTAGTATACTTAAATTATACATTGATATTGTATACTCGTGAATTATTGGTACATTCTTAAACCAGTTCGGCACAAGAGTCCTTATTAGCTTCTTATACCTTTGTCTTATTCCCATATTGCCATAAATATTTATTAAATCGAAATTACGTAATTTCATTTTATTTTTAAATATTAAACGTGAAACATTTTATTTTTCAAATCACTGTCGTCCTGGATCAAGCTGGATCCCACAGTTGATGATGCCATAAAAACACTATTGTGTTAACTACTACGAGTATTTGACTGTTGATACCGTTTAATAATGCCATGTGTCTTATGTACAGTAAGACATCAGCCATTTAACCATGTTCGTTAGATCATACGTAGCAATTTCAAACAAAGATCTGATGAATATTTTGCGAGATTTTGCAAACTTGAAAATTGGAAGGCGCGCATTAGCGGAAATGACGCGAATGAAAGGTAAACACGGCGAAATTCACTTTGCGAACAATGGATATTGCTCGGGAGCGGCGCCTCGCCTCGCAGAAGGAAGCAACGGCTTTGAAATGCCAAGAATAACCTGTTATTGTTAATTTTGACAGACGCATTCGCATTCAGTTTGAAATTATCAAACGCACGGCGAATTCTTACAAATGCGAGTTAATAAACAGCCGACATTGCTACGAAATGAAAGCGACGAGTTGCATCACTCGACGACAAAGCAATTTCAATTATTTTCAAATATAACTCGAGTCAATTGTTTATTTACGATGTGACGTCCACAAAGGAATGTTAAATGTTTTTTATGTCATTGTTATTTTAACGTAATGGTTTTTCAGTAAACGAAATATCAAGTTTTCCTTTTTTTTTAATTTGGATTTTGTTACTAAATATGAATTTCAGTTCATAAAGAGTTCTAATTGTTAAGATTTTGTTTATTTTAAAGCATCAAATTTAGCAAAATGTAACTAAGCCGATAGAAAAGAAAGTTGGTCTGTGAGACTGAAAATTAAAATCTCAGTATAATGGGCTAATACTGCATTTATCATTAGCCCTTTACTTTCGGGGGCATCAATTCAAAATTTTTTTTTTTTAAAGCCAGCTTTTTCTATTAGTTTTCCCGAGTAAATAAACGAGTCTCATTACAATGACCTGTTGAAACCTAAAATCATTATAAAACCGAAAAGGTTCTGATGGGAAACTATTTATTTCATCGTCGGTTGTAAATCGTTTTTGATAGCGTTACGGAAACTTATGACAGAACAACGCTGCAGAAGTGAGGATAGAAGTAGTGTCTAGACTTGTCAACAAGCTAGTTCAATAGTGTATGATGGTCACAACATGCTTGTTTCAAGTCGAATTCACACAAATGAATTTTGTACGTAAATAAATTAATTAGCATTCAATTTGGAATTTAAAAATTCAAAGACATTGGTTTCCACGTATATTTTCGTACTTGAACCTAAAAATTTTCACTCATGAGGCATGTAAAAACTTATACAGGTTATAACAAAGGTCGTATAAATACGTTTCAAACAGGTGATTCTATGAATAAATTTGAGTACTTATATTTGCAGCGTGTTTCTGTTATAAATATAAATATCCTTTTCATTCGAATCCTAAATTTGACAAGGAATTTTCCAAAAACGATTGAAAACCGTCATAATATTTTCTATTAAGTTTAATGCACAGTATGAACAACAGAGGCATTTTTGTTACACTTTTTATATGTATATAGTTTAAAACAAAGAAGGTATGTATTATTCATAGAGGTGATTCTGTGCATCAAACTCGATTTATTTAAAGCATATTTCTGGAGGAAAATGAAAATATCCTTTTCATTCGAATCCTAAATTTGACAGTGAATTTTCCAAAAACGATTGAAAACCGTCATAATATTTTCTATTCAGTTTAATGCGCAGTATGAACAACAGAGGCATTTTTGTTACACTGTTTATATGTATATGGTTTAAAACAAAAACGTATGTATTATTCACAGAGGTGACTCTGTGCATCAAACTGAATTTATTTAAAGCATATTTCTAGAAAAAAAATGTAAAACAGAATCATAGAAATTGCATCTTTGACAAAGTTTTTTTTTCAGAAACTACTGAGAATATTCCTAAAGTTTCTTAAAATTTTCTTTTAAATCTGATCCTTAGACTGGGTACATAATAGATACGTTCTTTGTTACTTTTGAAAGTGACATCTGCCATGGACAAACTTCCGCAATTCTTTAAAGTGACTTAATATGGTTTTTGTCAGTGTCTTTAACTTTGCCAGTGTCTTTGTAAGTGCCTATTTAAATGTTATGTGTTTATTATAATTAGTGATCATCTAGTGGTCGAAATTCGACCGTAATTCATTAAATTTTTTCAGTTTGAACGTTACTCAGGTTCTTTTATCAAAGAGTATAACCTCTATAATCATTGCACATAATTTTTTTGAAGTAAAATCTACAAAATTTTCCTTTTACTACTGGTGCATTTTAAGTAAGCTGACAGATTTTTCCTTTTGCAACAGATGTATATTAAGCATATAAAACGTATTTCATTAATATATAAAACACAGTTATCTATTACACAATATACAAAATAAACGCTTTTTTGCCTTGACATATACTTCATAGAATATTGAAAAAGGAACATTTTAAATCAAACAAAATTCACACCTCGAAACTATTCAATCTGAGAATTTAAAATTCTTTGGCGACTATCTCTATTCTGTGCTACTGTTTGAGCACCGAATATTATGTGTTTGAAATTGACACGGCGAATGTAAACAATGAATCATTTAATGTATTTGTAATATATAATTTAATGTACTTGTAACACATATTATCTTTTCCTTCTGCACTAATCAAAATAAAACTTAACTATGCCAAATGTCGCACTCATCTGTGCTCGCAATATGCTTGAAAATGGGTACAAAGTTTTCTCTTCACGTAGTAAATTATAGATTCTTTTTCCGATTTTTACCTATAGTTTTTCCACCAAACATAAGTTTCAAATGCCTAAACCGTCCGCATCGTTGACCACTCAAATAACTAAATACGTTTATGTTACTTAATGTGCAAACGTTGTTAAGCGGTAACGAGTTAATAATCCCTGTTTGCTAGCGCATCAGTAGTTGTATGTACAAATGCAATTACGTATTAAAGCTTAGAACAATGTATATTTTGACAATAGCATTGTTATTTGTTGTCGGGAGTTTTCATTTCATTAAAATGTTATTATTTTAGCTTTTAAATCCTAATTTTCTTTATAGCTGTTTTTGGTTAATGCCACAAAATTATTCTTTGTAATTAACAAGGTTGCCTACCCATCCGGGATCCTCACGGAATTAGTCTCTTAATTGTAATAATTTTCCGTATTCTTGAATTTATAAAAAATCTCTCATTTTTAATCAGTATACTACGTCACACACCCAAAATTATTGACACAACAAATATTATTTACTTCAAATTTTGTTTATAAATTGATTTAATTTTAATAAATTAAAAAAGGCATTTTATTGAAATGTGACATTTTTTTTGTTTTATATCATGTATGTTAGCTTTATGTGTAGAGCTGATTTATCTTATTAATTAAAATAACGAAATATCTTTTTAAGGTCATTCTTATTCTCTTTATGATTTAGTATATAAGGATGCTAAATTAAAGGGGAAAAAATAAAACATATTCCATCCAATCCGTGAAAACATTCAAGTTTACATATTAAAGTACTCTTGACCGCATAAAATTAACTCGTATAAAAGTAAATCCAAGTTTACATCTCAAAGTACCCTCGACCGGATAAAATTAACTTATATCAGAAGTAAATCCAAGTTTACATCTCAAAGTACCCTTGACCGGATAAAATTAACTTATATCAGAAGTAAATCCAAGTTTACATCTCAAAGTACCCTTGACCGGATAAAATTAACTTATATCAGAAGTAAATCCAAGTTTACATTTCAAAGTACTCTTGACCGAATAAAATTAACTTATATTAAAATTAACTTATCGCAGAAGTTCTTAAAATGATTGAATTCGCTTGACTAATTAGTGTATTTCGACCAGGACAAAGGAAAGTGTTCATCGCATTAAAATAAAAAAAAGCAAATAAATATACTAACAGTCAAACAAGAGCTCTTTTTTTTGTTTTTTTACTCGATACCAGAACCATTATTTGTGATCCCCACAAAACATTGTCTCTGACATTGATACAGAGATAGTGATTTATAGAGGGACATGGGCAACGTATGCAACTTTGGAACCATGTGACGTTATATTTTCTTTTTCTTTTAAAATCCATTTGAAATTTTCAATTGTTTTCCCATTTTTTGAGGTCAAATCTCGCAGTATTATTTTATTTTTATTATTGTCACTATTCTGTATTTGTAGTTTTTATTATTGTTATATATTATTAATATTTATTTTGTTACTGACAATGATTATTATGAATTTTGAATGAATGATTGATTTTTGTGATTTTATAAATTTATAATTTGCTCGATATCAGAACCATTATTTATGATCGCCACAAAACATTATCTATGATATTGAAACAGAGATAGTGATTTATAGAGAGACATGGGCAACGTATGTAACTTTGGAACCATGTGACGTTATATTTTCTTTTTCTTTTAAAATCCATTTGAAATTTTCAATTCTTTTCCCATTTTCTGAGGTCAAATCTCGCAGTTTTATTTTATTTTTATTGTGTACACTATTCTGTATTTGTAGTTATTATTATTTCTTCTGTTATTGACGATGATTATCATAAATTTGGAATGAATGATTGATTTTTGCAATTTTATATATTTATTATTTGGAATAGTACATCAACATGATATGTTTTATAATTTAATGTATTCCATTAAAATTTATATACATTTAACGATCTATTTATGTAGAATATTATTTTAGTATAGGAATGTCAGGATACAAATTAACCTTATACCCAAAAAAATTATTCTGGTGTAAATATACCAGTGTGTGTGTGTGTATATATATATATATATATATATATATATAATAATTTTACTTCTACATACATAATATTTGCAGCTGATTTCATTCAAAATATATGTATGATCGAGTTAAATGTATTCAGCTGCAGAACTGATGTATAAAAAGTTTAAATTTGACATATTTATTTATTTATCACATATGGGGAAAGACAGTGATTTGTGTCTATTTTCCCCCATATGATCCGTATCTGAATACATTCAAAATGATTCCTTTGACAATCGACAAATATTTTTGGTTTAATTTTGTATCTTGTGGTTACTTGGGGTTACTATGATACCACTATTGCGTACCACCAATTATGTAATTGCGAAAGCTTTATGTTTGTTATCTAATAACTTTGTAATATTTTATATAACGGAGTAACATATAGGCTATCTGTTATTCTCGGTTTCGCAAATGTGGAATATTAAAAGGACGAAAAGAACGTTTGGATATTTTTTGCAGACAAATTTTCATAAAAAATCTTCTTTGCAATATTTTATATAACGGAGTAACATATAGGCTACCTGTTATTTGTGGTTTCGCAAATGTGGAATATTAAAAAGACGAAAAGAACGTTTGGATATTTTTTACAGACAAATTTTCATAAAAATCTTCTTTACAAGGACATAGTATAGCGATTGAAACTAACATATCGGTCACTTCTAATCAGAGAAATAGCCTTGTTTGACTTATTCATAGAGTATGAAACTCGGTATTTTGTTAGATAACTTTTTAGTACTACAATATATGGCACAAATGTGTATATCAAAGATTTAATACCATTTACAGAAAAATGTTACGATAGTGTCATTGAGTAGACAAATCCTGTCGTTTTATTGAAAAATCCATGCAAACGATACTGCGAGGAAAAGCTAGTAATTCATATTTTCAAGTTATATCACTTCAAAGATTTTTTGTCCAATAACTGTCACGATAATAAAAATAATTGATTTTCATTCCACCCAGAGTGACAAATCAACGCTTCCAAAGTTTGTATGTCACCACAAACAACAAAATACTATTTTCATTATTGCAAGTCCAGTCCACTCGAAGAGGACACAAATTCATGATATACACTTTGAACAGACAAAAACTATATATTTAAAAAGGCGAAGTTATGGTCGAAACACGTCTTAAAATAGACCGTTGAGCGTATAACGCTACGTAAAATATGCCGCAAGGAAAAGCTAATAATTCGTATTTTCAAGTTACATCACTTCAAAGAAGTGTTTTCCAGTATTCTGGCATGATAATCAAAACAATTGGTTTTCATTCCACTCAGAGTTACAAATAAACGCTTCTAAAATTTGTATGTCGCCAGAAACAACTCAAAATACTGTCTTTATTACTTCAAGTCCAGTCCACGCGAAGAGAAATCAACTTTATATTTAAAAAGTCGAAGTTATGGTCGAAATGCGTTTCAGAATAGACCGTTGAGCGTATAGCGCCACGCGATATATATATATATATATATATATATATATATATATATATATACATATATAATTTTTTCCTTTCTGGACTCCTTCCCCATATATAATTTAACTAAGCCAAATGTCACATTCCTCTGCGTTCGTAACATGCTTAAGGATACAAAATTTATATATATATATATATATATATATATATATATATATATGTATATATATATATATATATATATATATAATTTTCCCACTCCTTCCCCAATATAACTTAACTATGCCAAATGTCACATTCCTATGTACTCGCAATATGCTTAAAAAAGGCTACAAAGTTTATGCCTCGTTATATCCATATTATGCCAGTTTAAGCCACGCAATATCTTAACTCTGTAATTGATTGCTTGTTAATCTTATAAGTTGGGGTTTATAATGACATAATAATAAATAAATAACAATAAATTGCTTAAAAATAATAATTGCTTACTTACCAATTACGGTTTCCTTCTAAGATAACCAACCCGATGTAAAATGGAACAGAAAAAAAAATATTTGCATCTCGTTAAAGGCGCAGATGGTTTCGTGTTTGCAAAGTTGAAATCGCAGCCGCCTGCAAATATTTATTTAAACTTAGCCACGGTAAGGCGAGGTCTAGATCGTCCGGCTTAATATTACCACCTCTGTATGCCGACTCGAAGAAACAAAAAAATGCAGCCACCCCGTTCGGAAAAGCCACAGGTTTCGTATTTGCAAATGAGATTTGCCACGTGTCGGTTCGATCTGTAAAATATTTCTTTTCACGAAAGTACTAGGACAAGACACAAATCCTTAAATGTAATATTTGTTTTGCAAATCTGCCAGCCGAGGTATTACTTGGCCTCTGAACATCGATTTTGTACGTATTCAATAAGGATTTTATATATAAATTTCGAGAAAATATGTGAATACAAAATTTCATCCTTAGTCTATCTGTTATCACTGTTAATTCATAATTTAAGAAGTACTGCATAGATTTTATAAAAAAATTTCGGCAGTAAATAATTTTAAGATGTCCTTATGATGATATATTTTAACATGTTTATAATAAGAGTATATACATACTATTAAATATTACGCTTAAGCACGATAACAGTAATAAAAAAAAACATAGGCAGTCATGGAGACTGCCGAGAGAAGTAAAAACTTAAACTATTTATTCATATTTCTATATAAAAATATAAACATATTTAGTACTCACTGTTGTACTATACAGTGATCGTACAATTAACAATTAAAATAATAAACAAACAAAAACATTATTTAAACAATGCACAGTATAGACTCATTGAAATTTCTACGTAGTTAATTGAACTTTACTTGTATAGGTATTATACGCAGCTCTAATGTTGCACAACACGTTATCCTTATAGCTATATATATATATATATATATATATATATATATATATATATACATACATACATAATGAACCAGACACTTTCACTGCTGGCCAAGCGCAACACGTCATAGCTACAGATATACTGTTGACATTAGCATGTTTGTGACGCGAAGCCATAAGATTGCCCCCTACCAAAAATCGGTCAACGCGCCTAAAGGAATATTCACTTCACAAAATATATCAAACGAATACATCTCTAATATTATTTTTGCTGACTCCAAAATAAAAAGTCTTACTTATATAATTCTCGTATAAAATAGGCATTAATAACACAAATTAATTCGAATTTCGACGTCACTAAGGATCACTATTCATTATTACAACTAACTTTCCAGTTATTGTCTGCCTTGTTTAATTAAAATAACAACAAATAATTATACCTTTATAATTTGAGTTCTGCTCTAACAAATCTAAAGTTTTTTGCTTCATACTCGATGAAGAATTTCACAACGGCTTGTTGTTAAAAAAACTATAAAGATCGGTTGAATGAGAGTAAATATATACAAGGAACAACTGCACAAGTTATGACGAAGGACGTGTCTATTATTCATAGAAGTTATTGTTTACATGAAACCGAGTATATTTAAAGCGTATTTCTGATAAAAAAAATAAATATTCTAGTTGAAATCTGAAACTGTTCTTTAATATCTGTTATTTAATATTTTGTATCTATGGTTTGATGGACAGAATCTCCCGTATGAATAGACAATTGTCTTTTAATTTCTCTACCGAGTGCGAGAAAGTTTGAGATACAAATATCTTTATACCATACACGAACATATGTTGTAGTGTTGTTGATGACGCGCGAATAGACATCACATTTTGAGGCGTCTCGTATGCTCTGGGTCTATCTATATTATTTAAAACAATTATTTAGGATACTTAAGAAAAAAATTAAGTTCGATTTTTAAAAACAGGTAAGTTATCCACACTCATCCTTTATAAGCTAAATAGTATGTCATAACTTGTTTTCTCGGGAATAATATAACCGGGTATCTCAATTAAAAACTGAAGTAAATTGCATGCGTTTGTATATGAGCGAGAGAGAAAGAGATAGAGACAGAGAGAGAACGAGTTTGCGTTTCGGGAGAAGGAAAAGAGAGCGAGCTTGCGTTTTAGGAGAAAGTACAGAGAGCGAACTTGTGTTTCGGGAGAAAGTACAGAGAGCGAGCTTGCGTTTTAGGAGAAAATACAGAGAGCGAGCTTGTGTTTCGGGAGAAAGTACAGAGAGCGAGCTTGCGTTTTAGGAGAAAGTACAGAGAGCGAGTTTGTGTTTCGGGAGAAAGTGCATGTACCGCCATATGTACATTTTAATTTATGTTTAAGTAATGAAGTACATTTTCTATATTCTATATTTCTAAAGAGTAAAATTAAATATTAAATGGAAGTTCTGTGCACATTAATATAGTTTAAACCAATCACAACTTCTTTGAAGTGGAAATCGGAGACCGGAAAACGCATCCAGCACGAAGCTACACTTTCCATCAACGAACGATTCGTGTCTCTCTTGAAAAAATTATTTCGTTTTGTTTTGAATATATATATATATATATATATATATATATATATATATATGTGTGTATATATATTTATATATATATATATATATATATATACATATATATATATATATATATATATATATATATATATATATATATATATATAATTACCTCCTATCAAACCATATTACTTTAAACATACCCGTCGAACATCTAGTAATTACGCACCGAGTGGAACTACGCAATACTCGGTTAATAGTGACAATAAATTGACTAACTAAATCCCGCTCCCCCAGGGTGCGTATAGGGTTGCCAACCAAGCTCGTTGAAAATGTTGGTTACTTGCTAGGCTAGTTGCATTTCAATTATTAATACTTTTATTTATTCAGTTTTTATAGCAACAGCACCAACAGGAATAAAAATTTGAACGCACCATTATAACATAAGTAATAAGATTCAGAATAATTAGAAATAAAGTTATTAACTTTGATACAAAATTTGGAAGTTATTAATTCATAACAATTAAGTTCTTTACGAGTGGAATTGAAACTTTATGAAATGCTTTACTGCAAATAGCAGCAATATTACGATTACTGATGCCTGATGGAATAAAAATATAACGTGAAGTTAGCCGTCCTTTAAAAGTTTTACTTCCATTGAAATTTATTACCTTTCTTCAAAATTATATTTTCAAAGACATAAAAATATTCCGGAATACATAATTTTCATTTTTTAATGTTTCGTATCCAAATGAGTATAGTCATATACGTTGTGATGTTCACAAGTTTCACAATTGACGTTTGAATTTAAACATCTGTCTGACAAAATGACTTATCCCGTTGCTCAGTGCAGCTTTCGCCGTCGCGCTAATTCTAGCACTTCTTGCTAATGCGCTTTCAAACACACACCTCACTAATACGAATATACCTTTGGTAAAGCCCTCAAAAAAAGTTCACTCACCCTACTTATTCCTAAATATTCCTCTACCTCTTACGAAAAATCCTTCACTGCTCAAGCAGCAAAAATTTGGAATCATCTGGATCCTGATATCAGGAAAATCACATCCCTGAATATTTTCAAAGATCGAGTGAAAAAATTCTGCCTCTCCTGAAACCTTTCTCTTCTTTGTGCCCTTGTCCTTTCCTGTCTTTTCCATTCCAAATCATGTCAATATTTTGTATTACTTATACTTTTGTATATTTTTGTTTTTCTTTGTCTAATGTACTACAGGTATATATAATTTTTATTGTAAAATCTCTTACACTCTACCAACTAAATTTCAATACAAATGTTATGATTGCATGAAAGAGATTGCTCATGTAGCAATAAATCCGCCATATGTACTATGCAAAGTTGATAAATAAATAAATACTCTCCACGATAGTTAAAACAACATCAAAATAAATCCAATAGAACTCAAGTTACAAGTAAACAAACAGATGTTGTGTTTTACATATTTAATGATTATCGACCTCTGTGACGCACTTTATATTCATATCTATAACAACTTTAACAACATTATGGAAAGTAATGCCGAGACTAATGTTGTCAGACGTAAATTTACTATAAGTGTCCTGCAGGAAAAACAACTGTCCCGTATTACAGAAATCCATAATGAACAAGACCATGCATATGAATTTCTGAAATACGGGGACCATGCAAACTCATAATTATTACACGACTCCTTCATCTTTTCACAACAAACGCAATCCTCATTAAAATATATACAGTAATTATAAGTTACATTACGCAACACAAACGAATTATTCTGTGACTTCATAAAAATCAAGATATTTCGTCGTTTCCTTTTTTTGGTATTAAATTTGCAAATTCTGTATTTACTTCACTTGTTTACCTACAGAAGAACAAAAACAAACTAATCTCTAGCCACACAGGCCCACGCGAAGGGATGAAAGAAGAAAGGCTTTCTGAAAAAGTAAACGAAAAAAGAAAATTTATCAGAACTATGAACCCATAAGAAAAAATAATAACCAAAGTAGGATAATATACAAGCTACACCTACATGTAACATCAAAGGCAAATGAACTTGTACATTTAATATTTTTTGCAAAAAAGGAGTCCAAGGGTAATAAAAAAATTATAAAATAGAATACAATGATTTTTGAAATATTTGTTTGTCTGTTTGTCTCTCCGATCGTGTAGCAAGTAAAAATTATGAGACGAATTTATATGGGTTTTTATTGTTGCATTCCTTACAGCTTGAGGTACAATAATTCGTAAGAGAGTCGCTAATGCATAATAAAACAGAACAGCGACTAAAGTGAAATAGGTATATCAGATAAGCTATATATGACTTCCTAATAACGCCACTTACCTTAACCAAAAAGGCATAATGTTGAAATACCGGCCCCATAGTTTAAATATTGGACTTGTGACAACCCTGTCCCTGAAACATAACTCCTCGTAACCGATGCAACCGAGGTAACTGCGTCCGTGTACACGAGTGGATGTCGTTAGTTTTTATGTCCACACATGGACATAAAGTCGGCGTTTAGATCGTCTCATAAAAACGTGTGTCACTAACGTTTCTAGGTAATAATGCCATCCCTTGTATTGGATAATAACCAACGTCGGGGTGGCCTAGTATCGTGTAGATAATGCCAGCTCTCGAGTTTCTCGTGCAATAGTGCACACACTTAAACTCGAGGGAAATATTTAAATTAATTTAATTTAATTTTTAAAACAAGCTTCGGAGTACTTAATCTGAAAGTAATTACGTACTAATATTGGAAACGATATAGATGCCATGAGAGTATTGTTTTTTTTACATACCAAGCATTACGCGAAATGTAGTCGAGATTTTCTTTATTATCATTCGAAGCTTTAAAACTTACTTTCTCGTTTATATTTCGAAAGGAACTGAAATACTACAATAGTAATAGTAAATAAAATACGATTTTTACTAATAGGCTAGTATACGATTTTAAAAGCTCAAAGTTCATTAATTTTTGTATATCTCTACGACGTAAGTTTAGAAACAGGTTTGGTAGTGATCCTACCAAATCGAGCAAGCGCTGTCTCGTAATACCTTTACAGGAATCGACTCAGTACACTTTTGAGCCTTCCATATCTTTGCAATGGAGTCAAGCGATAAGTCTCAAACTTTTTGGAGTTTACTCCTTAAGAATCTATTTTCATATATAGCGCCCGGTATGAAGTTTCATAAGGAGTAAAATCAAAAGTTCAGAGCGTACGAAGTTCAGAGCGTTAAAAAAAGTGTAACTATTAGACAGCCTCTCCGCGCAACATTTCTGCGCATCTTTAGAGTGCGATATCAATATGTTTATTTGGCATTTTCTTATGGAGTAATCGCAATGACATAGTGTGACACACATATTGGCATTTTCTTATGATGTAATTTAAACGCAACGACGGAGTGTGACACACATAGTTTACTATCGTTCGATTATATCAATACGTAATCAGTAAATGTCATTATGTGCGAACATTTATGTTTTACTTGAAGCAAATATATGATATATATATATATATATATATATATATATATATATATATATATATATATATATATAGTGTTACCTATTTTATACATTCCAAGACAATCGTACTTAAGGAGTAAACTCCAGCTGTGCGTAGGAGCTGACACGCCAAGGAAGCGCTTGAATAGAACCCAAAGGACACCGGAGGAATACCCAAATCAATCTGAAGATTTAGCTTACTGCAGAAGGTCAAAGAAGCAGGAATGGACAGGAGACAAGTGAAGAATCTGGCACAAGGTCGTGTGCGAGGGAGCTGTGGAAGCTCTAAGCTCAGGCGTGGAGCAAAAAGTGGTAATAAATATGACAACATTTATTTATCTTTTCTAGTACGAAAGATTTTAAATGTCTATGAAGTTTCCCTATTTTGACACTGATCGACTCATCGATCGATCGATAGCTCTATATACAATAGCTCTATAAAATCTCTCTAAAATCACAATAGCTCTATATACAATAGCTCTATAAACTCTTTAATGTAAATGTAAAAAGTAATCTCAAATTATTGTTCTGCGCAACTGCCAATTCATACAACGTTCAATAGAAATAAAGGCGGAATTTTGCAGAGGATTCTTATGAGATCTTACTATTTTTATGTCCAAAGCATCACGAGACTTGGCTGATTATTCTGATGTGATGGCCAAGTTACCTGATTCATTTTACTATTTTCCTTTCTCTAGCTTTTATAGTTTCGAAAATACTTAAATATCTAAAAAAATCCCGCACTAAAGGGTGTCACCGATGAAATGTGGTTATTAGTTATATTAGCTTTCTTGCAAGTTTATTATCATAGATTATCAAAAGAAAACCTGAAAGCCTATTATTGTTCAGTTTTACTTATCATAATTTATTGTTTTAAGGTTCGTTTTAAGGTTTTCACACCTCAAAAGAAAAACAGAATCCTTAAAAGATCACTCAAGTTTCCGTCTGTGCCTTGGCCCTGGGCCGTTTTTGTTTCATAAATCGCTTGACGTAGCAGAAACTTAAAATTTAACAAAGCTTTTTTGCTAACACAAAAAATATTGACATAGATATGTTAGGTGAGGTAGGGGCTTAGCAAATTAAGTATCAGAATTTGTTTAAAATCACATATATATTGTGGGGTACAGTTTGTAAGGGCTAATTATAAAGGTCTCAGAAATAATTTTTTTATAATATATATGTATATCGTCCCTTATTTCCGAAATCACTGAACATAAACTTATGAAAAGCAGGGTTTTTAGAAGCCTACGCAAAGATTGTAGGAAAATTGTAACGATGATTCCAGATGTTGGAGATATTGACAAAAATATATGCCACCTCTATTCAATTATTGTTGACGTTATTAAATATATATTGCACTAGGAACCCATATTTGTGATGACTCATGATAAATAAAGTAATTCCATTTGTAAACACATCCCCTATCTTTATTTTATACTTCGCTTTGCAGCCATTCTTTTCAACTTTCGTCACTATATTATCAGCATTCATTCGTAGAACTTCTTTGACTTACTTAAAATACACTAAAGACAAAAGAACTTGAAAAGTATGCCACAACTGATTTTACAATGTTTGACTTTAATTCGTCTGTTTACAATATTTTGCAATACCGAAGATAGCGTAAATGCCAATACAAAGAAAGCCACGTTGAATTTTTTTATTGCTTTAAATATTCTATAAGGAATAATATACGAAAATTGAGTAGATAGACAAAATATAGACGAATAAACATACAAACAAGTAAGTCACATTCCACATCCGCTGTCTGCGATGCCGTAAAGGTGTTTGACGTGACAACCGTACTTGTACTCCCCCAAATGTCTTTGTTTGTATTATTTTCGGAAATAACGTAAAAGCTCTTGTTTATGATGTGACAATATCAGATTACTTCTGGACTCTACAAATGTAATGTGAATCACATGTAAAAATAAATTTGGAACGATCACCCAAAACACTTTAGCAGTAACAAAGATGTAACCACCTTTTGTCCTACGAAATATATGATCTCATATTACTCGTGTTTGAGTGAACTTAATATGAAACACATGTGAATGCCAGTTTGGGTTTTTCTCCCAAAACATTTGTGGGCAGTGGCAGAACTGCATTATCTTTTATTCTGTGAACCTTTGATATCATATTATTTGTATTTAAGTGGACCTTACAAATTACCAGCAAAATATAATAAAAGTTTGGGCGACCCCATAAATATCAATGTTAAGGGTATTTTTTTAGATGTACAAATGTTTGGTTATATATGGTGAAGAGACATTCAACTACTAGCTTTCGTCATGTTAACTATACATAAATTTAAATCGCTTTCTAAACGACATGTAGATTTATAATCGTATTATAACATAATTGTTTCTGAATAAACAGTGCGAACATCGTAGTCGAGAGGTTTCACTACAAAGTCCGTTACAGGTGTATATTACTGAAGAAAAACAAAACTAAATTTGACTACAGATATATAAAGCAAACATATACGTTTCCTCGGTCCCTCTGTTGTTACGTACATAATAATAATATATTTTTCTCAATCGGATTCTTACTTGGGTTATCTTTAACAATGTCTATGCAATTGAAGGGTTCCCTTATGGACATTTTAGTTATGGGACACTGTAACAATCGCTGGCAATGCCATAAGTGAACACGCCACCTTTTTATGGTTTATTAAATAAAAAATTATGAGAAAAAGCTAAAAATAAGAACATGTCGAAAAGGGTAGGAGCATAGATAAGAGGCAAGAAGATCCGCACAAAACGCAGTTCTATAAAGAAAATTGTTTATAAAAATTAAATTGTTTGAATTGGTGAATACTTGTATTGTTATAATATTGTTTCAATTGGCTTCGATTCTGACAGTTAACCAATCCATAAAAAAAATTCAGCAAGTCCGTCAAGAATTGCAACCTATGGCGTGTCCTCCTACGTACACATATACCTACATACGAGAAAAGGTCCAAAAGTTTCCGATGACAAACCCCTGATGTGCGGACCGGGCGTTTTTGTGTAACAGCAACACTTCGCGATAATTTTCCTCGACGTTTTTCTTTAATAGAATCTCGTAATTGATGTACAAAGGAAGCGGAACAGTCACCTGTTACTGTTGTATTCCGTTCCTTAAAATCTATCAATAAAATTCCTTCAGAATCTCAAAAGATTGAGACCATAATCTGTTAAGAGATTGTGTTACCTTTGCTTTTTATGGTCGCAGTAAGCCCGGAGGCATCATGAAAAAAGACCATGGTTTCATCACCCGTAAACAGTTCTTGCGAAACTTCTTCCTGTCGACCTTCACAGACAGATAAAAATTGAGTATGCAGTACATCACCCGCTCTTGTTTCCGAACAGCGGAAAGAAGTTTGGGGATCCATCTTGCACTGATCTTATTCATAGCCAAATGTTCATGTTGGATTATGATTACTGTTGTTTTTGAAAGACCAGTCATTGATACTAATTATCTTGTCTTTACACGCCTATATTTCAGTACTATTTCCTCCACTCATTCAATATTTTCTTCCGCGATGACCTCAGATGATTTACCCTGAACGTAGTTCACTTTTGATGGATTCTCTACCTAAACGAAACTGTTCCGCCCGTTCTTTTGCGATTGAATATGATGGTAAAGAGGGCCCGTACATAGCATCCAAACTTCATGTCCGATGGTGTCTTCTCTTCCTTTGTTAAAAAGTTGATCACAGCCCGATACTCGAGTTTACGCATTTTCAATTTTTAAATCGACAGTTTCACTTTATATCTTGACAACAGAAAGATTTGACGCAATATTTTTATGGGTAGATGTAGAATAGGTCGATGGTGATTGATGACTAAAAACGTGTATCACTGATTAATCTAAAGTGAGTAGGCCGAAAACTTTTGGACCTTACCTCGTACATACAAGTCAACGGACGGAGACGCATGTCATTTGTCAAAGGTAAATTTAGATCCAATATGCAATTAGCCGAGTTATATTTACTTCTACCGTCAAAACTCGAGGCTGGCGCGCTAGTCGATAAAAAACTACACTGCCGGGTGTGCAATAAGTCTATGGACGTAAAACATAAAAAAAGTCTAAGTTTATATATATATATATATATATATATATATATATATATATATATATATATATATAATACTTCATATTTCAGTTAGACCCGCTTGACAGCATCGCTTACACTTACAGGGAAATCCATGTATGACTGACACGTGCTACAGAGGAAATGGAGTCCAAAAATGAGCTAATTCCTATTTGGAAAGACAATGGAAATGCCCGTGCAGGAAACATGCTTTTTGTCGGGAAATATATAAAAAATTGTAAAATAATGTATCGCTTCTATGAATAAACAAAGTAGTTATCAAAGCATATGGTGTTTCCCGCGACATTAATTCTTTTGGTTTTGAATCAGTTTCATTCTTCATTAAACGGAGTTCACTCGCAAAGACTGATGCACGGAATATGTCATAAGACCATTAATATCTCTAAAACTTGGAGTTGCCGCTCACAGGATTAGATTATTCTTTCCACTATTCCCATTCTTAGAAAAGTCGTGTCGCATCGTTGAAGCGTTTACCGGATAGCTTTCATGTCTGAACCGACCATCTATCCGTACTCAAAATTGTCTCTTGGTCTCTTTCTCCTTATTTTTCTATTTTTCTCTTCCCCCTTATTTTTATCTCTTTCCACTTTGCCAATCATGAATAACTTTTCCATGCTATCTTCTTCCCATCGAGATATGTAGCCAAAGTACGCGAATATTGTTTGTAGACAGATGGTGGATATCTTGTTTAACTTTTTACTGGAGTAGAGATATTGCCAAATTTCTTCTTGTCTGTAAGGGACAGATGGTGGAAAAGTCAAAACAATAGGGGATATTATAATTTCAATAATATCACTTACGTTATAATTACTTTTTAGATATGTTCTAATAAAGATTGCGATTGTCTCTGGGGAGCGATATTTCCTTGTCGTAGTTCCATTCAAAATTCGAGGAAAGTTGTTGTCCCGATAGGACACTAAAAATATGGCTAAAAATGCGTAACTAATGGTAAACTAAGCTCAATATCCATCAATTACATTATTTTCTACTCGGATTATTAGCTACTCGGATTTTGTAAATAACCTTCGCAGCCAGTCTGGCAGTCAGAGTACGAGACCGGAACAGAGCCATAAACTACTAAACTAAACCACTTAGCAAGCGAACTATAATTTACCGAAAGCAACGGGGAAACATTCTTAGATTACTCATTCACTTATATAATACACTGTTCAACAAACAAAACGGAATAGGCAAACAAAAAACCGGTTCATGTTTCCAACACTAGGGGCGGTGGACACAATCGCCACGGCGGAGAATGGCCGCAAACAATAATAGATACGAGTACACAATAGTGCCTACATCCTGTACTCTAGTGTTGTGTGTGGCTTTACTTTCGATATGCTCGTACAAAGAGTATATTCAGGAAATTGTCGAAGTGAAGGTCGGCATTATAGAAGTGTGTGCCTCCAACTTCGCGTGTGTATGCTTGATTTAATATTAACCTTGAGAGCGCAAACTTCAGCAAAAATTGAGTCCTTATATGCTCGGTGTCGGGTCAGTGGAGCCAACCCCAGTTAAAGGTGAAAATATATATTTAATAATAACATTTACGGTAAATTTCACATTTTTTAAAAAGGCTAATTTCCCATAACACTTAATATTCCAAAAAGTTAATGGAATAAACCAAAATAACTTTTATAACAAAATTTTCAGTTTATAAAAATAATTTTATACAAAATATATTTTTATAATTTTATTTAGCGGCAAAACTTGATATCTTTATAGACCTTTCAATAAGTATATTTATTCCGGGAAATGAAGTAGACAGATATGGAAAATAATGGGGAAAAGGTTTTATTGAGATAAATTTACGTACCTATGGAATTTTTTTATTGGAACTTCTTTTAAAAATAACGTTCAAAATTGTTCACTAGATGATCTCGAACACGCGAATCTTCTCAAATCCGATATTCCCCACCTATGAGTGTGAACCATTCTGTATAGAAAATATATGTGTAATATTACGTAAAATATCTACACTAAAATTATTATTTTTATAATTTTATCGATTCACTTTTTTGCTACAAAACAGTAAGGCACACCAGGGTCAATCTAACTCCACGTCTGATTTGAACGATTGTCACAAATAAACTAAAAGCATATAGGTCTTATCTTGCAAATCCACAAGGTGTCGGGAAGATATCCGATAGAAAAGAAAATGATATCACGATGAGGCCCCGTGTCCTCCAAAGCTAGGGTTAATTTTTAAGCGTTTCTTTTTTCCTTTTGAGGTACGGAATCCTAAAACAAATATTTTTTTTACAGGAACACGGTTTAAATATAATCAAATTGATGTACAGATTAATCCTTATAAATAATAGATATGTTCTTTATATACATATACACAGGTAGTAAGAAAATATTTGTATACATATACACAAGTAGTAAGAAAATATTTGTATACATATACACAGGTAGTAAGAAAATATTTGTCTATATATACACAGGTAGTAAGAAAATATTTGTATACATATACACAGGTAGGAAGAAAAACGTGTATATTATTTATACAGATGATTTTGTGCACCAAAACTAAGTAGAAAAGATTAAGGAACTTTTATAAATATTTCAAATTGTTTTCGAAACAATCACTGTCAAAATTGCGATCCCAGCAAAAAAATATGGTAATAACATGTATAAAATACATTTGATTTGATGAAAAGAATTATTTATATTAATAAATAGATACGTTCTTTGTTGCACTCGCATACGGTCGCGAAATTTCAGCGAATTCATAGAAAACAAATGTCCAAAGATTATACTTCTTAAGTTAATGAAAATTACAAAATTATATTATTTATGGTAAGTTTAAGTATAAAGCACAGAACGTAACTGGAAAAATTGATTCCAGGTAAACCAAAGAACGATAACTTAACATACAAAATTAAAACAATAATTACGAAAAAACCTCGCATGTACATAAATAAAACTTATTTATTTATATACTTTATGTATCTGACTGACACATATGGCAGACTTGCTACGAAGCTAACCAGAAGCTTAAATTCGAGAAAACATATATTCGAGTGTAGCATGGAACTTGGTATTGCGGGTTTCGCACTCCACAAATATTCTGAAGAATTATATAACTGATGCTCTCGATCAATGCAATCAATCACGCCTAGCTTATCAGTTACGTGTGTCTGATAAGTTACCGCCTTATTATTACCCGTGACTTCCTGCTTTATAATTTTTAAAATAATTTGTTATATATATATATATATATATATATATATATATATATACATATATATATATATATACATATATATATGAGGAAACGCAGTTGTTAACTGTTACTAAGTAATTAACAATTATGAACCAATTATGGTGATTCGTTTTTCTATCGATTGATTACCTATCAGAAAAGAAGCTTGATGATTTTAACAATGATTTAAGAAATATTTATTTTGATAAACAATTTTCTAGGAAAACTTCCTTTTTTCATGCCCGGCGACTGTTCTCTGCTTCCGTTTTTTACGGATCTACTTGTCCCTTCGCACCGCTCTTCTCAAACGTTCTTTTACTCTTAACTTTATCGTACAACTACTTACTTACGCCCCAAACCAATATCATATCTATCCTCCCACGTAGATAGCTAAGTTAGTTGGTAACTTTCTATCTATCCATAGTTTCTTTACCAAATATTCCACAGTCGTAAACGGCTTTCCGTCCGTGCTCTCTTGTACAAATGACGCGTTTCGTTAATACATATGGCAAATTTACCATAAATATAACACGTAACAAATAAATAAATGAATAATAGCTGTTTAGTTATATTAAGAAACATTCTAATTATATACGATTAGATATAATTTAAATGTTTCATGAAAATGATGAAATTTATATAACGAATATATTTTTTTTATATTTAAAAATCAAGAATAATAAAGTTAAATAAAAGCAGTTATAGTTGAGCGTAGTTATGGAATGCAATCAACCTCTGTTCTTCAAAATTAGACAAAAGCTAGTATTAATATAGACTTATGATAGAAAGAAGTTGTAATAATAAATGCATATTAACACGTGGAATTGTATATATAATAAATTATAATAACGATTATTATAATATAATCATTCAACAGAAATTCAATTACAAAATCCTGCTCACGTGTATAACTTACACAATGTTTATATGTATGCCATGCTGTATCAAAGCCATCATCTATCGGAATTATCATCCCAATACGATAAAGATTTTCAAATCACTATAGCTAGAGGGCGAAAAAATCTACAATTTTACATAAAACAGAGCGTTCAGAGGCGTTAAACCCTCGATTACGTATGGAAAAGTCGCTTACTGTTGATAACCTAACCTATCGAATATAATTGTCAAAAAGTTATTGGGAGGCAACATGTAGTACTACAATGTTGGGCGTCAGCCAGCGATTAGCCAGGAGATTAGCCAGCGAGTGATTCGCCATCCTATTGGTAGATAATAATTCCTGTTAATTTATTTTCGATATCCTAAACTAAAATGTCAGTTAGAATTTTTGTTCCTAGTAATACAGAAGCATAGATAAATAGAATATTGGTTTAGGGCGTTCATAAACAATATAAAAACGCAGAGCGTGCATTTATGGTTTGACCAACGAATCGCACGTTAATCTACAGTGAATCTTGTTGGTATTTTAATTACTACAGTTGGGAATTGCTGCAATTTAATAACTAGTGCAAACATTTCCCAGAATGACATACAACATTACTACGGATGGGAATTGCTGCAATTTAATAATTAGTGCAAACATTTCCCAGAATGACAAAACATTACTACAGGTGGGAATTGCTGCAATTTAATAACTAATGCAAACATTTCCCAGAACGACATAAAACATTACTACAGATGGGAATTGCTGCAATTTAATAATTAGTGCAAACATTTTCCAGAATGACATAAAACATTACTACAGGTGGGAATTGTTGCAATTTAATAACTAGGGTAAACATTTCCCACAATGACATAAAACATTACTACAGGTGGAATTGCTGCAATTTAATAACTAATGCAAACATTTCCCAGAATAACATAAAACGTTACTACAGGTGGGCATTGCTGCAATTTAATAATTAATGCAAACATTTCTCAGAATGGCATAAAACATTAATACAGGTGGGAATTGCTGCAATTTAATAACTAATGCAAACATTTCCCAGGATGACATAAAACATTATTACAGGTGGGAATTGCTGCAATTTAATAACTAGTGCAAACATTTCCCAGAATGACGTAAAACGTTAATACTGGTGGGAATTGCTACAATTTAATAACTAGTGCAATCAGTTCCCAGAATGACATAAAACTTTAATACTGGTGAGAATTGCTGCAATTTAATAACTAATGCAAACATTTCCCAGAATGACATAAAACATTACTACGGGTGGGAATTGCTGCAATTTAATAACTAGTGCAATCATTTCCCAGAATGACATAAAACTTTAATACTGGTGAGAATTGCTGCAATTTAATAACTAATGCAAACATTTCCCAGAATGTCATAAAACATTACTACAGGTGGGAATTGCTGCAATTTAATAACTAATGCAAACATTTCCCAGAATGACATAAAACATTACTACGGGTGGGAATTGCTGCAATTTAATAACTAGTGCAAACATTTCCCAGAATGTCATGAAACATTTCTCTTCATTTAATTATTAAATAGCGTTTCATTTCTCAATTCAAAAGTAAATATTTTTTTCTCTTTTCAATTCAAGTGTACTTTTCTAAATATTAACTCAATCGCTTGGGGTCATGAGTTGTTCTAAACTGCTGTAACTTGCCATTAATAATATTCAAATTATCCAAATTTAACGATTCTAAACTAAGTGTTTAATGTTCCACACATCAAAAACTAACCTTCATACGTCCAAATACCCCACAGCTACCACCTAAGTTAATCATATCCACTTTACAACTTAACGAAGACGCCTACATCGACGGGTTCAATTGCCATTACAACCAAAAAAAAGTCCGTCACAGAAACGACATTCCAATAAACTGATCGTAGCGGAAGTGAGCCGCCAGTGGCTGGCCTTTGTAAGAGATTTTTTTCTTCCCGGATCAGTGAAATTGGTTGGCGCCTTTGAGTGGCCCATTTGTCCTTTTCGAGTGGGCAGGTTGACTAGAAAATAGTTCCCAACTGATAAATGGTAATTGTGTCGGTCGAGGTACACTACAGTGGCCCGATAGGCGCGCGAGTACGTCGTCGCAGATACGTAATCAATCGCTCACGTAAAAAGAACGATGCGTTGAAAGAAAATAAATAAGCTCACTCGGGAGTTAAGCTTACGCAAACAGTTGTTTCAAGTCGTTAATGGACTTTTGGCTTTTTGATTGAATACTCTTTTTAAAGAAAGCTCGTGTAATATTCCCGATGGCTTTATTTCTGTTTAAATTATCGTGGTTAATATATCCAGTTAACATTACACTTATTTAAAAATAAACAAACAAAATATTTACAATCATTGAGTTCCGCGTCATTGAATCTTTCGATAATAATTACGTATCAAAAAGTGTGAAAGTAACTACTACCACATATACTTCAACATTATTTGATATACTCCTAAACATACATACACGTCTAGCAACGCTTTCTTTACACTTTTACATTATAACAGCTATCATTACAATGGTCAGACATACATCAAAGTCGACAAAGAGTAATAAATAAAATAACTAAATGGACATAAAAATGGTGTATTAAATTAACTTTTCTTTCAATAAAATAAATCCACTTCCCTTGTTTGATAACGATAAAGTTAACCCCTACAAGGAAATAATCTATATTAAATATAGGAATGAATCTAGATGTAAAATTAAAAAGGATTAAATATAAAATAAAGACAATTTCTCTATTCAAATCTTGGCCCCAATCATGACTTACGAGGTTCAAATTTGGGAATGTAGTAGGAAGACAAATATCCAGCAAATATAAACTTTCCAAAATAAAGTATTGCGGAGAATTGACAATACAACGTGGTACAGTCGAAACAGTGACCTATAAATCGAACCTGTTCCAAAAGTGAGCAAAAATTATACAACCGACACATGCGGATATAGAAACGCGCAAACCCTGGAATGAAGGCGGGCCGCATTGTGACGGATATGCGGCGACGTCTCAAGAAAACTAAACTTCATGAATTAATGATGTAGGATGTCTATCCTATGGTAAGTGCTTCCTTATAATAATAAGAAAAATGAAATAAAAGTCGCTATTTTAAGGAGGTAGTTATTAGGTGGAGTTTTAGTATTGAGTAATCCAACATTACCCACCGATCCACCCAAAGTGGAACAACAGGTTGTGTTGGACCTAAAGTGGTCCATTTGTAGATTTTTTCTCCGGTTATTAAAACTAAACCACTGAGGAAAAAAATGTTTTTAATGGCTTGATCAACATACTTTAAACTTATATAAAAAAAAAGGGATGGTTTTGGAATTCCAAGTTCGGTGGTTGAAAATTACTTGTTTTGGAAAATAAAGAAACTTACTTGTCTCTGGAAAGTTTCCAAAAAGCTAATATTCTTGAATCCTGTGATTCATCTCTATTACGATGAGCCGTGACTAAAATTGACTAAGAAATGAGCCTGTTTATATATTTGTCGTGTTTAAATTATAATACCTTCTAAACAGAATAAAACATGGGCAAGGGCGTATCGAACATGTCCATGATAGGGGGAAATAGCTTTAGGTTTATAGATATTAGATGCTATAAAGAGAAAATACTTATTAACAGCTACAATTCAGTGTTTTATAGGTTTTTTAGAAGTTAAGATGGTGGAGGGAAGATGACGGTGACCTAACGGCGATTTTGGAAGCAAATACCTAAAAACCAAAGCATTAAAGTTATATATTCCCAGAACAAACTTTCAAGATTTTTGAAAAACCTATTATCTAACACATCACTTGGTGGGATAGGTCATTTTTATTATTTTCGTTTCTTCCATTGTACGGGAAGATGTATCACACAAATATTTTTAAAATTTTACTTCATAATAGATTTTGCATCATTAAACCGAAATTTCATCTCAATAAATACAAAAATAAAAGGCTAGTTAGGCAAAACATATAAACATATAAACAGACAGATATGGCGAAACAATAAGAAATCGTGGTAAACTAACCATAACATATATACATATATATATATATATATATATATATATATATATATATATATATATATATATAAGCACATCTTGTTACAGTATAGTTATGGTTATACCAAATAGTACTCGTCAGCTTATTGTTATTGGATCGTTTTTTTATTTTAATTTATGCAAAGAAAAAATAGAAGGCGGGAAAACGTCAAATGAATTTTATTAAAACTTTTCCTCATCGCTGACTTTGAGTTATGACAAACTTACATCGAACAACGTCCACGAGAGACTGAGCAAATCTGTTTCTTGGCTAAAATTTCATTTAATTTACAACATTAATGGTCACGTGGGATTTTTACCTAATGACATATAATCTTCAGAGTTAAAGGAACGTAGATAAGTGTTCTAGTAAAATGTCAGAGTACTGTAATGCTTGTTCATTTATAATACGTTTTAAAGCTTTGTTATAAGTTTTAAAAGCTTTGTTGTTTTAAGATTACCGTAATTGCGCCCGCATCAGTTAATAAAAGATTATTGAACAGCAGCAATTTTAATGGAAAATGAACAATTCGCTGTAAATATTTAATAAAATAATTTTCAAAATCGTCAATTAGGCACAATTTTAATATCGAAAGCTTTCCATGAAAGATCGATTATCAGGACAATGTAACAAATACAAAATTATCTTCATTTAATATAAAAACTATACGATTATAGTATTTATATAACGCTTTGATCGTTCTAGTAAAATCTAAAACTACTTAATCCCATTTTAAAATAAAAGACCTATTAAATAAAATTTTGCTTAAAGACTGATTGTTAGGGTAATGCAACATTTTGCAACAAATCGTCTTCAATAAATGTAGAAATTATATGGTTATAATCTTTATATAATGTTTTAATCGTTCTCGACCATATTAAATTTAAAACTCTTTTAAATCCGATTTTAATTTTAAAGACCTACTAATTGAAATGTATATGCTTAGAGACTGATTGTTAGGACATAATTACGAAATTGTTATCATTATATATACCCCTTTATATAGCGCTTTTACCATTTTCGACTCTACTAAATCAGAGATTAATATGAAAGACCTACTAAATGAAATTTATATACTTAAAAACTGATTGTTAGGACAACGCAACAATTACGAAATTATCATAATTATATGTACACTTTATATGGTTATAACCTTTATATAGCACTTTTACCATTTTCGGCCCTATTAAATCAGAGATTAATATGAAAGACCTTCTAAATGAAATTGATATACTTAGAAACTGATTGTTAGGACAACGCAACAATTACGAAATTATCATCATTATATGTACACTTTATATGGTTATAACCTTTATATAGCACTTTTATCATTTTCGACCCTATTAAATCAGATTAATATGAAAGACCTTCTAAATGAAATTGATATACTTAGAAACTGATTGTTAGGACAACGCAACAATTACGAAATTATCATCATTATATGTACACTTTATATGGTTATAACCTTTATATAGCACTTTTATCATTTTCGACCCTATTAAATCAGATTAATATGAAAGACCTACTAAATGAAATTTATATACTTAAAAACTGATTATAGGACAATACAACAATTACGAAATTATCATAATTATATGTACACTTTATATGGTTATAACCTTTATATAACACTTTTACCATTTTCGGCCCTATTAAATCAGAGATTAATATGAAAGACCTACTAAATGAAATTTATACACTTAAAAACTGATTATTAGGACAATACAACAATTACGAAATTATCATCATTATATGTACACTTTATATGCTTATAACCTTTATATAGCACTTTTATCATTTTCGACCCTATTAAATCAGAGATTAATATGAAAGACCTACTAAATGAAATGTATACACTTAAAAACTGATTGTTAGGGCAATACAACAATTACGAAATTATCATCATTATATGTACACTTTATATGCTTATAGCCTTTATATAGCACTTTTATCATTTTCGACCCTATTAAATCAGAGATTAATATGAAAGACCTACTAAATTAAATTTATATACTTAAAAACTGATTATTAGGACAATACAACAATTACGAAATTATCATCATTATATGACACTTTATATGGTTATAACCTTTATATAGCACTTTTACCATTTTCGGCCCTATTAAATCAGAGATTAATATGAAAGACCTACTAAATGAAATTTATACACTTAAAAACTGATTGTTAGGGCAATGCAATATTTACGAAATTATCATCATTATATGTACACTTTATATGCTTATAACCTTTATATAGCACTTTTATCATTTTCGGCCCTATTAAATCAGAGATTAATATGAAAGACCTACTAAATGAAATTTATACACTTAAAAACTGATTGTTAGGGCAATGCAATATTTACGAAATTATCATCATTATATGTACACTTTATATGCTTATAACCTTTATATAGCACTTTTATCATTTTCGGCCCTATTAAATCAGAGATTAATATGAAAGACCTACTAAATGAAATTTATACACTTAAAAACTGATTGTTAGGGCAATGCAATATTTACGAAATTATCATCATTATATGTACACTTTATATGCTTATAACCTTTATATAGCACTTTTATCATTTTCGGCCCTATTAAATCAGAGATTAATATGAAAGACCTACTAAATGAAATTTATACACTTAAAAACTGATTGTTAGGGCAATGCAACAATTACGAAATTATCATCATTATATGTACACTTTATATGCTTATAACCTTTATATAGCACTTTTATAATTTTCAACCCTATTAAATCAGAGATTAATATGAAAGACCTACTAAATGAAATTTATACACTTAAAAACTGATTGTTAGGACAACGCAACAATTACGAATTTATCATCATTATATGTACACTTTATATGATTATAACCTTTATATAGCACTTTTATCATTTTCGACCCTATTAAATCAGAGATTAATATGAAAGACCTACTAAATGAAATTTATACACTTAAAAACTGATTGTTAGGACAACGCAACAATTACGAATTTATCATCATTATATGTACACTTTATATGCTTATAACCTTTATATAGCACAAATGAAATTGATATACTTAAAAACTGATTGTTAGGGCAACGCAACAATTACGAAATTATCATCATTATATGTACACTTTATATGCTTATAACCTTTATATAGCACTTTTATAATTTTCGACCCTATTAAATCAGAGATTAATATGAAAGACCTACTAAATGAAATTTATACACTTAAAAACTGATTGTTAGGACAACGCAACAATTACGAATTTATCATCATTATATGTACACTTTATATGCTTATAACCTTTATATAGCACTTTTATCATTTTCGACCCTATTAAATCAGAGATTAATATGAATAACCTACTAAATGAAATTTATACACTTAAAAACTGATTGTTAGGACAACGCAACAATTACGAATTTATCATCATTATATGTACACTTTATATGCTTATAACCTTTATATAGCACAAATGAAATTGATATACTTAAAAACTGATTGTTAGGGCAACGCAACAATTACGAAATTATCATCATTATATGTACACTTTATATGCTTATAACCTTTATATAGCACTTTTATCATTTTCGACCCTATTAAATCAGAGATTAATATGAATAAGCTACTAAATGAAATTTATACACTTAAAAACTGATTGTTAGGACAACGCAACAATTACGAATTTATCATCATTATATGTACACTTTATATGCTTATAACCTTTATATAGCACTTTTATAATTTTCGACCCTATTAAATCAGAGATTAATATGAAAGACCTACTAAATGAAATTTATACACTTAAAAACTGATTGTTAGGACAACGCAACAATTACGAATTTATCATCATTATATGTACACTTTATATGCTTATAACCTTTATATAGCACAAATGAAATTGATATACTTAAAAACTGATTGTTAGGGCAACGCAACAATTACGAAATTATCATCATTATATGTACACTTTATATGCTTATAACCTTTATATAGCACTTTTATCATTTCCGACCCTATTAAATCAGAGATTAATATGAAAGACCTACTAAATGAAATTTATACACTTAAAAACTGATTGTTAGGACAACGCAACAATTACGAATTTATCATCATTATATGTACACTTTATATGCTTATAACCTTTATATAGCACTTTTATCATTTTCGACCCTATTAAATCAGAGATTAATATGAATAACCTACTAAATGAAATTTATACACTTAAAAACTGATTGTTAGGACAACGCAACAATTACGAATTTATCATCATTATATGTACACTTTATATGCTTATAACCTTTATATAGCACAAATGAAATTGATATACTTAAAAACTGATTGTTAGGGCAACGCAACAATTACGAAATTATCATCATTATATGTACACTTTATATGCTTATAACCTTTATATAGCACTTTTATCATTTTCGACCCTATTAAATCAGAGATTAATATGAATAACCTACTAAATGAAATTTATACACTTAAAAACTGATTGTTAGGACAACGCAACAATTACGAATTTATCATCATTATATGTACACTTTATATGCTTATAACCTTTATATAGCACTTTTATAATTTTCGACCCTATTAAATCAGAGATTAATATGAAAGACCTACTAAATGAAATTTATACACTTAAAAACTGATTGTTAGGACAACGCAACAATTACGAATTTATCATCATTATATGTACACTTTATATGCTTATAACCTTTATATAGCACAAATGAAATTGATATACTTAAAAACTGATTGTTAGGGCAACGCAACAATTACGAAATTATCATCATTATATGTACACTTTATATGCTTATAACCTTTATATAGCACTTTTATAATTTTCGACCCTATTAAATCAAATTAATATGAAAGACCTACTAAATGAAATTTATATACTTAAAAACTGATTATTAGGACAATACAACAATTACGAAATTATCATCATTATATGACACTTTATATGGTTATAACCTTTATATAGCACTTTTACCATTTTCGACCCTATTAAATCAGATTAATATGAAAGACCTACTAAATGAAATTTATATACTTAAAAACTGATTATCAGGACAATACAACAATTACGAAATTATCATCATTATATGACACTTTATATGCTTATAACCTTTATATAGCACTTTTATAATTTTCGACCCTATTAAATCAAATTAATATGAAAGACCTACTAAATGAAATTTATATACTTAAAAACTGATTATTAGGACAATACAACAATTACGAAATTATCATCATTATATGACACTTTATATGGTTATAACCTTTATATAGCACTTTTACCATTTTCGACCCTATTAAATCAGATTAATATGAAAGACCTACTAAATGAAATTTATATACTTAAAAACTGATTATCAGGACAATACAACAATTACGAAATTATCATCATTATATGACACTTTATATGGTTATAACCTTTATAGAACACTTTTACCATTTTCGACCCTATTAAATCAGATTAATATGAAAGACCTACTAAATTAAATTTATACACTTAAAAACTGATTATTAGAACAATACAACAATTACGAAATTATCATCATTATATGTACACTTTATATGCTTATAACCTTTATATAGCACTTTTATAATTTTCGACCCTATTAAATCAGAGATTAATATGAAAGACCTACTAAATGAAATTTATACACTTAAAAACTGATTGTTAGGACAACGCAACAATTACGAATTTATCATCATTATATGTACACTTTATATGCTTATAACCTTTATATAGCACAAATGAAATTGATATACTTAAAAACTGATTGTTAGGGCAACGCAACAATTACGAAATTATCATCATTATATGTACACTTTATATGCTTATAACCTTTATATAGCACTTTTATAATTTTCGACCCTATTAAATCAGAGATTAATATGAAAGACCTACTAAATGAAATTTATACACTTAAAAACTGATTGTTAGGACAACGCAACAATTACGAATTTATCATCATTATATGTACACTTTATATGATTATAACCTTTATATAGCACTTTTATCATTTTCGACCCTATTAAATCAGAGATTAATATGAAAGACCTACTAAATGAAATTTATACACTTAAAAACTGATTGTTAGGACAACGCAACAATTACGAATTTATCATCATTATATGTACACTTTATATGCTTATAACCTTTATATAGCACAAATGAAATTGATATACTTAAAAACTGATTGTTAGGGCAACGCAACAATTACGAAATTATCATCATTATATGTACACTTTATATGCTTATAACCTTTATATAGCACTTTTATAATTTTCGACCCTATTAAATCAAATTAATATGAAAGACCTACTAAATGAAATTTATATACTTAAAAACTGATTATTAGGACAATACAACAATTACGAAATTATCATCATTATATGACACTTTATATGGTTATAACCTTTATATAGCACTTTTACCATTTTCGACCCTATTAAATCAGATTAATATGAAAGACCTACTAAATGAAATTTATATACTTAAAAACTGATTATCAGGACAATACAACAATTACGAAATTATCATCATTATATGACACTTTATATGCTTATAACCTTTATATAGCACTTTTATAATTTTCGACCCTATTAAATCAAATTAATATGAAAGACCTACTAAATGAAATTTATATACTTAAAAACTGATTATTAGGACAATACAACAATTACGAAATTATCATCATTATATGACACTTTATATGGTTATAACCTTTATATAGCACTTTTACCATTTTCGACCCTATTAAATCAGATTAATATGAAAGACCTACTAAATGAAATTTATATACTTAAAAACTGATTATCAGGACAATACAACAATTACGAAATTATCATCATTATATGACACTTTATATGGTTATAACCTTTATAGAACACTTTTACCATTTTCGACCCTATTAAATCAGATTAATATGAAAGACCTACTAAATTAAATTTATACACTTAAAAACTGATTATTAGAACAATACAACAATTACGAAATTATCATCATTATATGTACACTTTATATGCTTATAACCTTTATATAGCACTTTTATAATTTTCGACCCTATTAAATCAGAGATTAATATGAAAGACCTACTAAATGAAATTTATACACTTAAAAACTGATTGTTAGGACAACGCAACAATTACGAATTTATCATCATTATATGTACACTTTATATGCTTATAACCTTTATATAGCACAAATGAAATTGATATACTTAAAAACTGATTGTTAGGGCAACGCAACAATTACGAAATTATCATCATTATATGTACACTTTATATGCTTATAACCTTTATATAGCACTTTTATAATTTTCAACCCTATTAAATCAGAGATTAATATGAAAGACCTACTAAATGAAATTTATACACTTAAAAACTGATTGTTAGGACAACGCAACAATTACGAATTTATCATCATTATATGTACACTTTATATGATTATAACCTTTATATAGCACTTTTATCATTTTCGACCCTATTAAATCAGAGATTAATATGAAAGACCTACTAAATGAAATTTATACACTTAAAAACTGATTGTTAGGACAACGCAACAATTACGAATTTATCATCATTATATGTACACTTTATATGCTTATAACCTTTATATAGCACAAATGAAATTGATATACTTAAAAACTGATTGTTAGGGCAACGCAACAATTACGAAATTATCATCATTATATGTACACTTTATATGCTTATAACCTTTATATAGCACTTTTATAATTTTCGACCCTATTAAATCAGAGATTAATATGAAAGACCTACTAAATGAAATTTATACACTTAAAAACTGATTGTTAGGACAACGCAACAATTACGAATTTATCATCATTATATGTACACTTTATATGCTTATAACCTTTATATAGCACTTTTATCATTTTCGACCCTATTAAATCAGAGATTAATATGAATAACCTACTAAATGAAATTTATACACTTAAAAACTGATTGTTAGGACAACGCAACAATTACGAATTTATCATCATTATATGTACACTTTATATGCTTATAACCTTTATATAGCACAAATGAAATTGATATACTTAAAAACTGATTGTTAGGGCAACGCAACAATTACGAAATTATCATCATTATATGTACACTTTATATGCTTATAACCTTTATATAGCACTTTTATCATTTTCGACCCTATTAAATCAGAGATTAATATGAATAACCTACTAAATGAAATTTATACACTTAAAAACTGATTGTTAGGACAACGCAACAATTACGAATTTATCATCATTATATGTACACTTTATATGCTTATAACCTTTATATAGCACTTTTATAATTTTCGACCCTATTAAATCAGAGATTAATATGAAAGACCTACTAAATGAAATTTATACACTTAAAAACTGATTGTTAGGACAACGCAACAATTACGAATTTATCATCATTATATGTACACTTTATATGCTTATAACCTTTATATAGCACAAATGAAATTGATATACTTAAAAACTGATTGTTAGGGCAACGCAACAATTACGAAATTATCATCATTATATGTACACTTTATATGCTTATAACCTTTATATAGCACTTTTATAATTTTCGACCCTATTAAATCAGAGATTAATATGAAAGACCTACTAAATGAAATTTATACACTTAAAAACTGATTGTTAGGACAACGCAACAATTACGAATTTATCATCATTATATGTACACTTTATATGCTTATAACCTTTATATAGCACAAATGAAATTGATATACTTAAAAACTGATTGTTAGGGCAACGCAACAATTACGAAATTATCATCATTATATGTACACTTTATATGCTTATAACCTTTATATAGCACTTTTATCATTTTCGACCCTATTAAATCAGAGATTAATATGAAAGACCTACTAAATGAAATTTATACACTTAAAAACTGATTGTTAGGACAACGCAACAATTACGAATTTATCATCATTATATGTACACTTTATATGCTTATAACCTTTATATAGCACTTTTATCATTTTCGACCCTATTAAATCAGAGATTAATATGAATAACCTACTAAATGAAATTTATACACTTAAAAACTGATTGTTAGGACAACGCAACAATTACGAATTTATCATCATTATATGTACACTTTATATGCTTATAACCTTTATATAGCACAAATGAAATTAATATACTTAAAAACTGATTGTTAGGGCAACGCAACAATTACGAAATTATCATCATTATATGTACACTTTATATGCTTATAACCTTTATATAGCACTTTTATCATTTTCGACCCTATTAAATCAGAGATTAATATGAATAACCTACTAAATGAAATTTATACACTTAAAAACTGATTGTTAGGACAACGCAACAATTACGAATTTATCATCATTATATGTACACTTTATATGCTTATAACCTTTATATAGCACTTTTATAATTTTCGACCCTATTAAATCAGAGATTAATATGAAAGACCTACTAAATGAAATTTATACACTTAAAAACTGATTGTTAGGACAACGCAACAATTACGAATTTATCATCATTATATGTACACTTTATATGCTTATAACCTTTATATAGCACAAATGAAATTGATATACTTAAAAACTGATTGTTAGGGCAACGCAACAATTACGAAATTATCATCATTATATGTACACTTTATATGCTTATAACCTTTATATAGCACTTTTATAATTTTCGACCCTATTAAATCAGATTAATATGAAAGACCTACTAAATGAAATTTATATACTTAAAAACTGATTATCAGGACAATACAACAATTACGAAATTATCATCATTATATGACACTTTATATGCTTATAACCTTTATATAGCACTTTTATAATTTTCGACCCTATTAAATCAAATTAATATGAAAGACCTACTAAATGAAATTTATATACTTAAAAACTGATTATTAGGACAATACAACAATTACGAAATTATCATCATTATATGACACTTTATATGGTTATAACCTTTATATAGCACTTTTACCATTTTCGACCCTATTAAATCAGATTAATATGAAAGACCTACTAAATGAAATTTATATACTTAAAAACTGATTATCAGGACAATACAACAATTACGAAATTATCATCATTATATGACACTTTATATGGTTATAACCTTTATAGAACACTTTTACCATTTTCGACCCTATTAAATCAGATTAATATGAAAGACCTACTAAATTAAATTTATACACTTAAAAACTGATTATTAGAACAATACAACAATTACGAAATTATCATCATTATATGTACACTTTATATGCTTATAACCTTTATATAGCACTTTTATCATTTTCGATCCCATTAAATCCGAGATCAATATCAAAGACCTAGTACATGAGCAGGTCTTTGATATTAAATAAATGAAATTTATGTCCTTAAAGACTGTTGGAGCAAGGTAACGATTAAAAAATCGTCTTCAATATTTATACAGTTTTTTACGATTTTAACCTTTATATAATGATTTGATTATCTTCGATCTTATCAAGTCTAAAGCTTAATTAAAACCGAGTTTAATTTCAAAGACCTGTTAAATGAAATTAAAGTGCTTAAAGAATGATCGTTGGGCAAGGCAACAATTACAACATTGCCTTTATTAAATATATAGATTATATAGAGTGCAACCTTTAGATAACGCTTTGATCTCCCTCGGTCCTATTAAATATAAAACTCTATTAAATCCGATTTTAATATCAAAGACCTAATAAATGAAATTTATGTGCTTAAAACCTGACCGTTAGGGTAAGGCAACAATTACAATTGTCTTCATTAAATGTACAGATCCTTTACTTATATAACGCTTTGATTATTTTCAACTTTATTAAATCTAAAATTGTATGAAATCCAGTTTAGTATAAAAGGATTTCAACTGAAATTCATACGCTCAAAGACAAATTGCCAGAGCGATGTAACAATCAGAAAATTGTCTTTATTAAATATAAAGATTATATGATAGGTATTACCTGTATATAATTCGTTTATTTCCCTCGACGATATATGTCTACAACTCTACTAAATTTAATTTTAATATCAAATATACTTTAATATAAAGGATGATTGTCAGGACAATGTAACGATTATATAAACGCTTTGATCCACCGAATAAATACAAGTAGTTCCATGCTTTGATCCTTCCCGACGCTATTAAATGTAAAAGTATTTCGATGATTAAGTAATTATTATTATTTGCATCTGGATATCTCAAAAATTCTTTATGTAATTAAGGGCTTCGTACTAAGTTAGGTAAAAATAAAAGTGTAAACATTTGAAGGTATATAGATAAGAAATGCAGGGGGAGGGGGCAGTGCGATGTGGTGATATGGCCGTCTTGAGTCTTTAGAAAGCTATTTTACATAAAAATCTAAAGAAAAGTTTTGGAAAACTTATAGTACTTTAAACTGATACCCCTAACGAACGATTGTATTTTTTATACCCAATTTATCCCCTACAAAATACTCAAATATGTTATTAGGTCACTAAGCCAATTTCAGACTTACAAAATCTATCGCGCAGAGCCGATTATAAAACACTATTTTCAAATAATTCTCATAAACCCATCGGTAGTGTTTTAGGAATATTGATAAAGTTCCATCACTAGGCTCCATTACTAAGCAAAATTTAGGGTCTTACAAAATCTATCGTGCAGAGCCGATTATAAAACACTACTTTCAAATAATTCTCATAAACCTATCGGTAGTGTTTTAGGAATATCGATAAAGTTCCATCACTAAGCCAAATTTACATTCTTACAAAATCTATCGCGCAGAGCCGATTATCAAACACTACTTTCAAATAATTCTCATAAACCTATCGGTAGTGTTTTAGGAATATCGATAAAGTTCTCTTCACGGCTCAAATTCAGAGTCCGAACACTCTTTTCACATTCCACAGATTAGACAACCACGTGCCGGACAAAGTTTCAGATTAAAAAGAAAAAAAATACGCCCGTCTGTAGCTTTTATTATCTCCGATAAAAGCAACTCCAAACCACAAAACGTCTACAAATGCACTTACTGGATGTGTCACGCTCGCTGCGGAGCTAGCTGGCGGGCGTGGCGGAACTTGTCCGGGAAAATATTACTTTACTGGCGAGTTATGTACTTTAGAAAAATATTTAATAACAGCGCTTCACACAAATAGCTACCAGCGTGAAGAAAGATCCTGAAGTTCGGTCCATTATCCACAAGAAAATAAAGCTACAATTTATATACACGTATTATAACTCAATATATTTGGTGGAATTAGGACTAGGGATAATTAGAGATTGCGAACTGCTTCTTCTAATGCTGTACTAATTAAACAAGCTTACTTGTAATAAATTGCGCCTAGGAACGCACGCTAGAGCAAAGGAAAAGCATTTTGATGGATAGCGCGAGAGCAATAAGGAATGATATTAAAAGCCGACAATCGTTAGTGTTATTTAGTATTATTACATTGAACAACAGTATCATCACACAACATATATATTTACAATATAAACCTTAGATATTTTATGTTTGTCTGTCTGTATATTTATCCATTTTATGATAAAAATAATGTATACGCAGACGGGAATTACTTTTAAGGTTCCGTGGCCAATCTCCCATAAACCATTTAACTTCGCCATGTCTGTCAGATGTCTGGCCGTCTGTACGTCACAGCCATTTTACTCCCAGACTATTTAGTGCCGTAAGTGGGGGTGTTTTTTTCGCTCACCACATTATGTAAGGTATTGTTCAATAGGTATTTCCAAAACATTCGGGACACGTCATGAACACTTTTTCGATACTTAGATCGCTTTCGATACATAAATCAATAAATTGTTGAATAGGCATTTCCAAAATATTCGAGACACGACATGAACACTTTTTCAATACGTTTCGATATATAAATCAACGACATATTAAACTTTAAAGTATCCATCTTTGTTAGTTTTGAGTCCCCATCCCCTATTAGCTAAAATAGTAGTATATATAAAGAAATTTTAAAAAAATTATCACAATTAACTAGACTCTACTAGTTTATGAACAATAATCGACTAACTTCTCCTTAACTCCATATAAGTGACTTAACTGCTAAAATAAATTTGTGTTTTAAAATATATACTACTTATCACGACTTATAGTAAGCAATATATTTTTATAGTGAAATATTAATTTTTTAAATAGTTTAACAGAAATATTATATATTCTTAAACGTGTACGAGTGATCTACAGTGCAAATTCTACTGGTATTTAAAGGCTTTTTTCGAAATATACATAAACGAATATTTAATAAGACCATTCAAAATTATAACATATATCTGACATAAAAAGTTACAGTTAACATTACTTAATCACCACCATCATCAATATTGTTATAATCATCATCATCATCATATATATTAATATGCTAAGGTTAAGATGTTACACTCCCTTTTTAGAAAAAACCTCACAACTAATCCACATAAATTATATATCATTTTATAGATAATTGCTTGCTCTACCGGCATCCACAACTAAACAATTTATTATTGCTATTGTTTTTGCAAATTAATTAATTATTAAAATTATATACACAAAACAGCAATGCTGCCATCTAACGGCTCAACGTCAATACGATTGACGGTCGGTAAAATTTTTGTTTAATTTCAAATCCACTCACGTATAAATAAAGTGGCGCTTTAGCTCAATGCTTTTGATACTTGCGCCTCTATATGTCAATTTTAGTAAAATATTTGTTTGATCTGTCATCTGAGCTTCATAATGGAATAAATAATGCGAAGACCTCGCACGGGTCACGCTAGTGGTTATTCTTTCAATATGCAATGTGTGTAAGAGTTATTATTTAAATATTCGGTACGTATAATAGTAATTATTTCAATGTTTATGTGTATAAAGGTTATTATTTAAATATTGACTACGTCTACGTATCCGAGTGAAATCCGTAAATAGAAAATATTTTGAAAAGAGTGGTTGATTTAGCGTGTAGCACGATAGTAGAAGCCAGAACACCTGTTTTTATAATTTTCGTCTATGTGGGTGTTCATTTTTTCTTCATTTACGCGAAATATACTGAACAAATTTTGATGAAATTTAATATAGTAATAGTTTAGATCCTCGAGCAACATGTAGAATACTTTTATTTGGATTTTACAAAGATAAAAAAAATTATCTGACTTATACTTACTTACTTGACTGAATATTACGATATTGGTACTCCCAACGCCATCTATTAGCGTTTTAGTCAATTTTATGCAAATAAATATATCACGATATGGTACTGCCAACGCCATCTATTAGCGTTTTAGCCAATTTTATGCACATAGATATATTACGATACGGTACTGCCAACGCCAGTTTATCGTTTTTGTAAACTTTGTGCTTTTAGAATCCTGAGAGAGAAAAAATAAAAAACAAAAAGATTCCTAATAACTTATCTTATACCGAATTCCATACGTGTCGGCATAGCTAGTATTTGATATTTCCATATAATTTGTCTTTCTTTCCATTCCGATAACGACGCCCATTAATGAAATAAGGGTCGTCGGAGGTAGATGAAGTGGAAAACGGAGACGAGTGATCTAGAATAAAAGTAGACACAACTTTCATCAAAAGGACTGTTAGTAAACTTTTCAATATAAATTTAAAGTAAATTGAATCTTTGTTAAAAAGATTAAGCGGAAAGATTTAGAGGATTTTTTTTTTACTAAAACTGACTCAAACTTCTTATGACTGTTACAAAATAAAAACGATTTAGCAATAACTGGCAAAGAAAAAATTAAGTTTTTTGCCTTCACCTGCGAAGATACTTTTCCAATTATAACTAAAAATAAGTATTAACAGTAGGTACAATCTATGGACCAATACAAGTCGCCTACAATTTGTTCGGTTTTAACCCAGTTAGTTTCTTTTAGTTTTTGTAGCACAGTGGCGCCCAGTATCATATAAGCAATTACATATAGCTTGCCTTGAACAATTAGCATATATACATAACATATTTACAAAAGTTTAAACATATTTAAATTGTGCTATTCAAGCGGAACCCACACTTAGTTATATGATTCGTAGTTGGGACACACAAAGCGAACATTTCCGGTCCCTGAAATTTTAGATAAAATGTACAAACTTCATTCCCATATTGTATGAAATTACAAAAACTTCTCGAATCAGAAATGGTCCATACGAAATTAAAATAGATTACGTCACTTCAAAACGTCAGTTTATAGTCTCAAGGCAAGCAGAAGCTTGTTAGAATATAATTGTCGGCTATTTCAAACTTAAACAATGTGGTAATTATCGCGTATTAAATGTCGTGAAAGTAAACAAATAATGGCGACTATCGAAGTTGTTTATTACGTGATTAAGGTAGGATTTTTCAATTTTTCTTTTAGTGATAAATTGTATAATTGATAATGATAAATTGTATAATAGATCAAATCCAATTTTGAAATTATGCGTTCGTAATAGATTTAGTGTACGGCATTTTCACAGTACTTTTTATGATTTGTATTGGTGGGTAACCAGAAGTTGCATTTTAAATAAAATGTTTTGCTGACATAGTAAACTGGATATCGTAAATGGAATAAAGGTTGTTTTGATAATCTAGGTAATTTGACAAATTCTGATAAAAACTATACTAATTCTGAAAAAAACCTTAATCGTGCACAGTAAACCTACAAAATGTTAGCTCTTCGCGTTTTGAAATTTATATCGAGGGACAACTAGCTATTACGAATCGGGAATATAATAACATAGAATTATAAATAATTTAAAAAGGTTAATAGATACTAGTTTATTTTTAGGTAAGCAAGAATTAGCTTTTTATGTTCCCGATTATAGTTTAATTAAGGATTACGTCGAGAGTTTATTGTTTTTGAGTGCGTATCATTCAATTATTGAGACACATTTTCAATCTGTTACACCTTCAACGCCGTTTTCAGCGCTATCAGGGGCGGTTGGCGGACGTTTGCGCGCATTTGTGTATATCTATATAATTTCATATGCCCGTCTCTTTGCTTGTCCTTCCCAAAAAGAAACGCACGCCACTGTTGTAGGACACAGGTTTTAGCTTTTCGGCGGTATAGCTCAAACTCTAAATGGATTTCCTAACTCGGAAATTATCTGACAAAATATAGTTTCTTTCGCTCCACCGATCACTATAAAATAGATAAGTTCAAAATAAATGCGATGCTTCTTTCTAATTTTATAAGTGGAGAGTCTTCGTACGTACGAATGTGCTTACGTACTTATGTTCGTACATACGTACGTACACGATATGATTCACGATTATCAAATAACATTTTCTTTGAATACACCCTTCGTCCTATACTCTCATTGACCTCATCCCATATGCTATCGCAATACTCTCACCTTGAATGAAGCAATAAAGATTCGTAAAAAAAATTAATCGAGTTGGTAACGTTTAAGACATTCCACGAACAACGCCTCCGTCCTTATTTTACCTCCAACATCATGGCGAAGTATTGTAAGTTTTTAGAACCGTTATAAACAGACTGTAAATACAATACAGATATATGTTAAACAACACATCTAGTCGTAAAAATTTGAATAAAAATTCGTAATAAGAAAATTAATCGAGTAAGTAACGTTTATGACATTCCACGAACAACGCCTCCGTCCTTATTTTACCTCCAACATCATTGTGAAGTAGTGTAAGTTGTTAGAACCGTTATAAACAGACTGTAAATACAGTTCAAATATATGTTAAACAACACCTCTAGTCGTAAAAATTTAAGTAAAAATTCGTAAAAAGAAAATTAATCGAGTAAGTAACGTTTAAGACATTCCACGAACAACGTCTCCGTCCTCATTTTACCTCCAACATCATTGTGAAATATTGTTAAGTCGTTAGAACCGTTATAAACAGACTGTAAATAGATATATGTTAAAAAACACATCTAATCGTAAAAATTTAAATAAAAATTCGTAAAAAGAAAATTAATCGAGTAAGTAACTTTTAAGACATTCCACGAACAACGCCTCCGTCCTTATTTTACCTCCAACATCATTGTGAAATATTGTAAGTTGTTAGAACCGTTATAAACAGACTGTAAATACAATACAGCTATATGTTAAACAGCACATCGTAAAAATTTAAATAAAAATTCGTAAAAAGAAAATTAATCGAGTAATTAACGTTTAAGACATTCCACGAACAACGCCTCCGTCCTTATTTTACCTCCAACACCATTGTGAAGTATTACAAGTTGTTAGAACCTTTATAAACAGACTGTAAATACAGTTCAAATATATGTTAAACACCACCTCTAATCGTAAAAATTTGAGTAAAAATTCGTAAAAAGAAAATTAATCGAGTAAGTAACGTTTAAGACATTCTATGAACAATGCCTCCGTCCTTATCTGCAAGCACGACGATACAGTACTACTGACGTTACATGAAATTCTCCTAATTCAGAAGGGCATGCCTTGCTCCCATCCGCGTCGCAGTTGTTACCTATTTCGTAAATATCTAAATTACAAAAAGCTCTCAAGATCTTATTCCCAAGAAAGTACACGAGTAATGGTAGCGGCGAGCCGCGAGTAGAATGCCTCACGTTCGCCGAATGATATGGAACAAAATATATTAAGCGTTGAATTATTTATGAAACGAAAGTTTTTACCTAAGTAAATAGATGCCTGATATTCTTGTGGTAGGTTCGATTTAGACAGGGAGCTTCTGTTTCATTATTATCCGCCAGTAGCGGACCAACAGGTCCGTAGGAGTAGAGCGATACGTGATCTACTTAACCCAGTTAATAAAGAAAGCGAGGAATGGTACGTGTTTTATATTCAAATATACAACCACAGATCGAATAAATCGACTTCGTTATAAGAAGCCTTTTATTGTTAGTGCTGTGCTTTTCCCGTACGCATTTTTTTTTGTTTTTTTAGGTATGCAGGAAAACTTTCAGTATCTTGCGAGATTTTGAAATGAATATTAAACGTTCGTATGAATACCAAAAGAAATGTAGCCAGATAATAATCATATTAAAACTGCTATATTGATTGGGTCTATTATTGAGATATTAAAACAACTATAGTAATTGAGTCTATTATTGATATATTAAAACAACTATATTAACTGAGTCTATTATGGATATATTAAATCTCCTATATTAATTGAATCTATTATTGATATATTAAAACAACTATATTAATAGAGTCTATTATTGAGATATTAAAACTACTATTTTGATCGAGTCTGTTATTGAGATGTTACAACTATATGAATTGAGTCTATTATTGATATATTAAAACAACTATATTAATTCAGTCTTTTATTAACATATTAAAACTACTACATTACTTGAGTCTTAGACTTTTAAATAACCGGTTTTTGTCTGCGGCTTCGTTGGCGTAAATTTTTGATTCACATGTCGGAGTTTCTGCCACTGATAATGTTTGTGTCGCAAAAATAACCTCGATCGAAATACAAATACCTTATACACGTACCAGTATTTCAAGTTTAAGCGTAATTGTCGCAAAAATCTAGACAATTCCAATTCATCAGTTCCCAAGCTCGGTCACTCGGTTCCTGTCGTGTAAGTGCCAATAATTGAATTTCTAGTTCATTAGAGAAGATTCCAACAACAACTAGCCAGAATTGACTCGCATAGCGAAATGTCAAGTGCTCCACAGTCCTACGTACATCTTGGAGCTTTGATCTCGAATAATGGCAGTTGCGTAATTGAAATGGAAAAGCATATGGCGATAACTGGAATTGCAATTGACAAGCTAAAGAAAATACAGAGGAAACGAGATGTCATCAAAACTAGAATCATTCTAATTTTCGTGTTCCCCGTATCTCAGTATGCTTCAGAAATTGAGAAGAAGAAGAGAAACGAAGATCGATGTAAAATATTTCGAACTAATATCTCCATACTTCCAAGAATCCGGCATCATACAGCGTTTATCGAAGTTAGTAGAATCTCGTAACCTGATATTCTTTGGTCATGCCTCACTGTGGAACGAGAGCTCTATAAGCGTCTTGTTGTGCAGGGTGCAGTAGAGTGCAATAGAGCGCACGGGCGAACGTCAATGCAATAAACCGAACAGATCAAATCTGCTGTGGGCGATCGCTACCACGAGTGCACCATACTGACGACAAGCAGATGATGGCGAGATATCGTGAGACGGATTACATCAGTCCCGGACGGGTCTTCTCGTTATCATACGGTATTTTCTCGTTATCATACGGAACACATGATGACGACAGCTTTGTCAAGAGCCTCATGATAGAGGAAAAGGAAATATTCGAACGAGATAGAATGTAACCAAGTTTTAACGTGAAATCCAAGCTTCAATTAGGCGAAAATTATCTTATCAATTCTATAGCTTTTAGATGATATTTTAACAGACAGATAGGCCACAGCCAACAACATCAAAAAAGTTGTTTTGGTTTCTATCCAATCTTCGCGACAAGCTTCTAATACATTTTCCAAAAATATTCAACATGCAAACCTACCCTCCCCGAACGACTTAACATCGACTAAGATTAACGATTAAGAACGCGTATTTCCTTTGGCAATCACAGAAATCAAAAATATATATAAATTAATTAACGTAGAATTGTTTTTCTATGTGTGCGTGCGTGCGTGAGTGCGTGCGTGTGTGTGTGTCCGTCCGAATATTATTCTATTGGTTTTAATATTCATTGGAAACTAACCAATTATGTAAATAAAATAATCCGTTATTATTGGACACACTTTTATATTATGAAAGCTAACCATCATCTGATATCATTGATAACCTCAGAAAGTATGTATATCTGGCATTATGGTTTTCGCTAGATATTGTTTGATTAGTTATGGGTCATCTGCTCCCTTATATTTTAAATATGTAACGTAAACGAAAGACTGCCTACTCTCCATACTGTATCCTTTGTAAAAGCACTTGAGTGAGGCAATAAAGTATATGAAGAGATCTGGTGTTCAGACGTATTATCAAATGTTTGCAGTGACAAAATTAATTGAAATTATCATCATAGTGGTATCATTCCCAGCGTCTTTCGTTTCCTGCTATGACGTATGTTCAGAGAAGAAACTGAATGCCGGAGCGTGTCTTAAATACTATTATATGATTTTAGTCAAGTATTATTGTGTATTGTTTTGTTGGTTATAATGTCACGATTAAAACAAAATTTAACAATATTATTTTCTAAGATGTTTTAGTGAATGTATACATAGAAGGGTGTATGTATGATTGTTGATTAATTTGCATTTGAGTGCGTGTCTTTTTTGCTTTAAAAATTATCTAATATCCATCATACAATAACTAATAGATTAAAGCAGTCACGTTAGGACAGTGCCTTATCGCGCGGTTGCCATTACCCTAATTACAGTCTGCAGGAATGGATACTTAACCGTTTTAGTGCCATTGTTTTTGACTCATATATATTTAGAAGTACTAATTTATCTTTTGTTTTTGATGTCATTTACCCTTGTCTCGAAAAAAAACTGTATTTCTTCCAAAAAATATCCAATTTTAATAATTTTTTCGGTGTTTTCTTAATAAAAACTTGTACAAGGATAATAAAATACAAAAAAAATTATGGAAATATATATTGTGAACAAAAATTATAACAAAAACTGAAATCAAGGTCACATCGTCATTTTCGCAGTCCGGTACATCCTCCGTATCAGTAAAATAATTGTTATCGTCACTATTATCACCATCACTCAAAATTTGCATTACGCTAAATTGTGAACGCACCACAATGTCACTCCCACTATCACTTTCTTCACGACTTGAAAAACGATCATTTTCACTCGAATTATTTTCGTATTCCTACATTATGGGTTAACAAGTTTCTTTTCCTGGATCCTTTTTATATTGTAATTACTAATAATATTATAATTTGAACTTTATGTAACACGTAGAAAGATAAAAAATTAGAATTGCGTACGAGCAACCTCCTCTACCGCGCGCTAAACAGCAACTGATTTCGCGAGGGCCATCGCGCTCGTGGCAAATTTAGTTAGTACGCGCACGAACGCGATGGCGCTCGTCGGCACTCTAACGGTTAAGGCATGTAATCACAATAATAAGAACGAATATTATTTTGGTTAACGCTTTCAGAATTGTTGTCAAGGTCAATAAGAAGATTTTGCTAATTATGTTTTGATTTTGCCTCTGCTTTATTGCCACGCTTATTACCAAAACGACTTCAAGTAATTATAGTTCAGTTCGTTAATGTTGTCAGCACCAAGATTTAGGAATATGTGATATTATTTAAAGATTCATTTCGAATCCCACATAGGCTTGGAGTAAAACGGAGATGACAAAGTCTGTGTAATAAAATTAAAGAAATTCCCAATTTTTTAAGATTTTTCAGTATTTGTATATGTATTTTTTCCTTATGTTTGTAAGCACATTATGTCAAGATTATGGGGCAGATTGAGATGTAGATTTCACTTTTGTATTCTTTGTAGCAGGAGATAGAATATGAGGAAGTTAGCATTTTTTTATTTTTCTCGGTTGGTTTGCCAGCATGCTTGTTTTATTTTTACTGCTAAGCAAAGGACACTGACGACAATACGCTCAGTTCTTACACCAGAAATTAATAGGTTATATGCATAAGCTATATAATAGCTAAATATAACTTCAACTGCAAGAAACAAAAAAATATTAATACATTTAATTCAACTTTAGCTCTCTCGTTCAACAAAATTAAGATGATTTAATGAATTTAAAGGTGTAAATTAAACTGAATATAAACGTGTAAGTGACAACCCTGGGGTTTAAAGAAAATGTTTTCGACAATAAGGACAAGCCTTGCCTCTTCTCTTATTTAACTATGAAGAAACTGGTATTTCAGTTGCATGTTTAAGAGTTACTTTAGTTATATGTTTAGAATAAAACGAAAACAATAAAAAAAACTCTTGTCAATTTAGGGAAATCATTTTTTACTGTTTTCATTCGTTTTTAATTAAATAATGTTCAGAAGAAAACAACGTATTGAACAGGTATAAAGAAATCTATATAATTAATTAAAAAACTTGAACAAAAAAATTGTTGCGCCAACTAAAAAAAAAAAAAATATATATATATATATATATATATATATATATATATATATATATATATATATAATTGTAAGAGGATTTTCTAATTATGCAAAACAAATGTTTAGCGTCTGTTTTCTTTCAATTAAATAAAGGAAAATATTGAAAAATTCACTTTTGCTGAGGTGTCTTACATACCCGTGATTTGAGTCGATATTTACACTAATAAATTGTATCGATAAATTGTAACTACTTCTATCGATGTTATACAACAAATTACACCCATCCATATCCAAACGGTGGGTTTAATTACTTATCGTTCTAATGACAGTCGCAAAGAACACTCTAATTAATTGATAATTAAGAAGTATCCATTTGGAACCTGGTTTAAAACAAAAACTTCATAATACGTTTGCTTGAAAGTAGTTTCTATTTTATGTAATTTTTGCACCCGCCTTAGAAAATAACTTTTCACAAAGGCTAATCACCTATAAAGAATGAATGAGACCAAAAACACGTGTCCTCAATACACTGTAGCTCCTCTGATTACTAGTGGCTATCACATCGCACCTTTATTAGAATATAAACTTTCACCCGGTGCTATTTGTACAGTAAAGGCAATGTGTTCCAATTCTTCTGCAATGTTATATTTAATGAAAAACCACAAAACACGTGACACTACACTAGTTTCCACGCAAGCGATATCATTTCCATTAAAATAACATATTAAATGCAAAAAATTATAATTCAAACAAGCGACTTCCATCTGTGTATTATTATTATTTATATAAAAATAATGCAGAGATAATAATAATTCAAGTAATGGAATACTTTGGGGGATGTGACGTTCCATTTGAAGACGCCACTTAGGTACATGTGTACAGGTCCGCATATAATCAACCTACGATTCGTTTCATTCCTTCGTTTGTTCAATGAAAATTATTTAACATGATAAAAGTACCTTACCAAGAAGGTATATAGGCTGAGAGAATCGGTTCTAAAAGAGAAACCTATAAATTTGCGGAAAAAAACGTAGAAATAAAATATTTCTGACATTTTTCTGATAACAAAATAATAAGAGTATAGAAATAAAAGAAAATAGTGAAGTCCTAAGTCATCTCACATTCTGTGGTAATAATGCCAGGAGTTTAAGGTGTATTAACTTAGTGTAATAAATAACACGTATTTTATTGGGGAACTGTCTAAGTATTCATAAAGAATATTCTTGAGATAATCTTCGCCGGAATACAGTGTGCAATACAATTGTTTTATACTACCCAACACATTATCGTATTTACGATGACTTTATAAATGAGAAAGATAAACTTTGTTTATGTCACTAGAAGAAAAAACTTTCCACGAGTTCGACAAAAATATTTCAAAACTCTTATTTATAAATTATAATTAGCATAGTTTTTTAAACGAGAAAGTTTCCCTACTTTGTTTGAGCATAAAATTATTTTAAAAATTCGTTAGGAAAATTAGTTTATTTTTGGTTTTTGTTATCAAAACTTTTTCTTACACATCGAAAACTAAAAACAGCAAACATTTTATTAAATTATCACGTAAACAAATAAACATGACAATGTATCATAATTTCACTGTGGCTGCTCCCAAACGCCGCATAGAAAAGCAGTACGAAACTTAGCATAACGCATGGTCTTTATTAGGGCATTAGTTCAGCTAATATAGTCATTTTTTGCACAGCCCGCAGTGTACAAGAGCCAAGGATTTATAGAGCACGCCTGCGATCAACAGACAATCCCATTTATCTGGTGCGGCCACGCCCGCCGCAATCCGGCCGGCCCTAATGACACCAATAACACGAAAAAAAAAAAGAAAAACACACGACATAAATCATTCAAATCCTCCCTTTGAAACTAATTTTTCCATTAAAAGCGGCCTCCTAGCGAGGCGACGGGATTACGCGGAGATAAACGCGCCGAGCGGACCGGCCACGCGCGACGCGCTTCACTTTGTTCCGGGGAATTTCTTAAAGCATTAGGCCGCTGCAAGGTTTATGGACATACTTTTTTGGTAATAAAATCGTCAACATTTATTCCTGCGTGGATCCATTAATTCCATGCGATTGTAATAAATAATTGGTGCGGCTGGGGGTGTCGCTTAGTGGTGTGAACGATTTATCTGAAATAAATACATATTCGGTTTGTGGAAAATAGAGAAAGAAAGCTAAGAACGTAGGCGTTTACCACAGGATGTATATTTAATAAAATCTATTAACTTTAAACAATATTTTCCTAACTAGTGGTGACCAGGTAAATAAATACATATTCGGTGTGTGGAAAATAGAAAAAGAATGCTAAGAACATAGGTGTTTAGCACAGTACGTATATTTAATAAAATTTACTATCATTAAACAATATTTTCCTAACTAGTGGTGGCTAGGTAAATAAATACATATTCGGTGTGTGGAAAATAGAAAAAGAATGCTAAGAACATAGGTGTTTAGCACAGTACGTATATTTAATAAAATTTACTATCATTAAACAATATTTTCCTAACTAGTGGTGACCAGGTAAATAAATACATATTCGGTGTGTGGAAAATAGAAAAAGAATGCTAAGAACATAGGTGTTTAGCACAGTACGTATATTTAATAAAATTTACTATCTTTAAACAATATTTTCATAACGAGTGGTGGCTAGGTAAATAAATACATATTCGGTGTGTGAAAAATAGAAAAAGAAAGCGAAGAACACAGGCGTTTAGCACAGTACGTATATTTAATAAAATTTACTATCTTTAAACAATATTTTCCTAACGAGTGGTGGCCAGGTAAATAAATAAATATTCGGTGAGTGAAAAATAGAAAAAAAATGATAAGAATATAGGCGTTTAGCACAGCACTTATATTTAATAAAATTTACTATCATTAAACAATATTTTCCTAACGAATGGTGGCTAGGTAAATAAATACATATTTGGTTTGTGGAAAATAGAAGAAGAATGCTAAGAACGTAGGCGTTTAGCACAGCACGTATATTTAATAAAATCTATTATCTTTAAACAATATTTTCCTAACTAGTGGTGGCTAGGTAAATAAATACATATTCGGTGTGTGGAAAATAGAAAAAGAATGCTAAGAACATAGGTGTTTAGCACAGTACGTATATTTAATAAAATTTACTATCTTTAAACAATATTTTCATAACGAGTGGTGGCTAGGTAAATAAATACATATTCGGTGTGTGAAAAATAGAAAAAGAATGCGAAGAACACAGGCGTTTAGCACAGCACGTATATTTAATAAAATTTACTATCTTTAAACAATATTTTCCTAACGAGTGGTGGCCAGGTAAATAAATAAATATTCGGTGAGTGAAAAATAGAAAAAAAATGATAAGAATATAGGCGTTTAGCACAGCACTTATATTTAATAAAATTTACTATCATTAAACAATATTTTCCTAACGAATGGTGGCTAGGTAAATAAATACATATTTGGTTTGTGGAAAATAGAAGAAGAATGCTAAGAACGTAGGCGTTTAGCACAGCACGTATATTTAATAAAATCTACTATCTTTAAACAATATTTTACTAACGAGTGGTGGCTAGGTAAATAAATACATATTTGGTTTGTGGAAAATAGAGAAAGAAAGCTAAGAACGTAGGCGTTTACCACAGGACGTATATTTAATAAAATCTATTAACTTTAAACAATATTTTCCTAACTAGTGGTGACCAGGTAAATAAATACATATTCGGTGTGTGGAAAATAGAAAAAGAATGCTAAGAACATAGGTGTTTAGCACAGTACGTATATTTAATAAAATTTACTATCATTAAACAATATTTTCCTAACTAGTGGTGACCAGGTAAATAAATACATATTCGGTGTGTGGAAAATAGAAAAAGAATGCTAAGAACATAGGTGTTTAGCACAGTACGTATATTTAATAAAATTTACTATCTTTAAACAATATTTTCATAACGAGTGGTGGCTAGGTAAATAAATACATATTCGGTGTGTGAAAAATAGAAAAAGAATGCGAAGAACACAGGCGTTTAGCACAGCACGTATATTTAATAAAATTTACTATCTTTAAACAATATTTTCCTAACGAGTGGTGGCCAGGTAAATAAATAAATATTCGGTGAGTGAAAAATAGAAAAAAAATGATTAGAATATAGGCGTTTAGCACAGCACTTATATTTAATAAAATTTACTATCATTAAACAATATTTTCCTAACGAATGGTGGCTAGGTAAATAAATACATATTTGGTTTGTGGAAAATAGAAGAAGAATGCTAAGAACGTAGGCGTTTAGCACAGCACGTATATTTAATAAAATCTATTATCTTTAAACAATATTTTCCTAACGAGTGGTGGCTAGGTAAATAAATACATATTCGGTTTGTGGAAAATAGAAGAAGAATGCTAAGAACATAGGCGTTTAGCACAGCACGTATATTTAATAAAATTTACTATCTTTAAACAATATTTTCCTAACGAGTGGTGGCTAGGTAAATAAATACATATTCGGTGAGTGAAAAATAGAAAAAGAATGCTAAGAACATAGGTGTTTAGCACAGTACGTATATTTAATAAAATTTACTATCTTTAAACAATATTTTCCTAACGAGTGGTGGCTGGGTAAATAAATACATATTCGGTGTGTGAAAAATAGAAAAAGAATGCTAAGAACATAGGCGTTTAGCACAGCACGTATATTTAATAAAATTTACTATCTTTAAACAATATTTTCCTAACGAGTGGTGGCCAGGTAAATAAACACATATTCGGTGTGTGAAAAATAGAAAAAGAATGATAAGAATATAGGCGTTTAGCACAGCACTTATATTTAATAAAATTTACTATCATTAAACAATATTTTCCTAACGAATGGTGGCTAGGTAAATAAATACATATTTGGTTTGTGGAAAATAGAAGAAGAATGCTAAGAACGTAGGCGTTTAGCACAGCACGTATATTTAATAAAATCTACTATCTTTAAACAATATTTTCCTAACGAGTGGTGGCTAGGTAAATAAAAACATATTCAGTTTGTGGAAAATAGAAGAAAAATGCTAAGAACATAGGCGTTTAGCACAGCACGTATATTTAATAAAATTTACTATCTTTAAACAATATTTTCCTAACAAGTGGTGGCTAGATTTTGAAACTTTAATTTCGATTTTATAAGTAAAAAAGAAACTGTTATAAAATGGAAAATATTTTTTGACCTATATCATCAAGGGATACCAAGTACAACGTTACAACATATGAAACATATTTGATGTGCGTACAGATTCTTTACGTAATGTTATAAATTTTTTTCCGCACTCGAACTACAGAAAAAAAATTATTATGAGAAATATTTTCCAATTTTTTACATTTAATTTAGAGATGTCTAAATAGTTTTTTGGGCGTAAAAGCTCTTTACGTTCTTTCGTAGTCTGGTTTTAGTTTTTTATTACTTAATAAACATTTCCTTCGCGAGAGTCCCATTATAGGTTGCCATGTTAATGTTAAACTTACACTTTACCATCTACAACACTGTCATAGTCGATACGAATCAGATGACCTATTCGTAATCATATGCCAGATAATTTAAAAGCTAGAGGGAACATTCACATCCACATACATACAAACATATATACAGACATACATAGAGTATTAACCTCTGGAGCGCACATGTCACTTGTGGAGTGACATGACACCTAGCGCCACTCGAACATTATTTACATTTATTTTATCTCATTTCATCAGGTTAAAACGAGGTAAACATACAATTATATGTAATAGAAAAGAGTAAGAAATAACGAATCAAATCTTACAAAGTCGTCTGTAGCGAGCAGTAATTTTTGTAGCCCTACTTTTTTAAACATTTTCTGTGATTACATTTAATTTCGAATTTAATGATAAGTTATTTTTATTGGGATAAATGATTTTTTTACTTTTACGTATATTTTTATATACGTAAACGTAAAAAAATCAATGTATTTTTATATATTTTTATGGTAGTTATAAGAATATTTTTAAAAATTTTAATTTATCATTTTCATTATTTTTTGTACTTATAATTGTTTACATAAATATATTAAAATTGCTACGATTATCTTATAACTACATTCCTCCTCTGTCTACATAAGAATATATTTCTCCTCTGTCTACATCGAAAGTGTAGATCCATTAATGAAAATTTACGCTTGGAGTTACTCATTATTTTATCGAAATGGTGAAAGCGCATCTTAAAATCACCTGCATGCTCGAGTTACGCCGTAGTCGAGCAAACAGTGTTTTTCAAAATTACAAGAGGGAAAAGTAATAACTGTTACTTATATATTTAATCGTTCTGTCTATATTACAGGCCTTTGAAATACGTTATTTAGGGGATATATATATACACACATACGTATGTATATACTGGTGCAGGCCAAGACTTTTCCAATCTGCTCCCTCCAGACAGTACGACTTGATGCAAGGTTCCTCCACCTGCTGACTCCCAAAAATTTTAAGTCCATCTCTACACTGTCCAACCACTTGTAGGTGGTCTTCCTCTTTTCCTTGTACCTGCAATCTTCGCGAACGTCAGTTTTTTAACATTTATACTAACCACAATAGTAATAGCTCTGAATTTCAGATCTCGAACCTGATTCGATTTTTTCATAAATACACTTTGCAACTATTGAACTTATAAAGAGGTGTGCAATATATCATCAGCGAACAGACAGACAGGCAAACATTTTATTTGCTAAACAAAATTCGTATAATTCATACAATCTTCACTCATTCGTCATAAAATACTTTGAGAATAATGAGTACGCTTTGTTAAGCTTTTCACACGTTATAACTATTTACTGATTGATACATATTTCACTGGAAACACTGTACGCTATTCCAAGTTGCGCACAATAATTCGTAAAATACGTCGGCATTATTGCTGTCGGAGAGTAGTTAAATGCTAGTAACTATCATGCGAAACACTGTTTGAGGTAATTTCTGGCAAAAGGTTTACACTTCGACCGAGATGATGTTTCAATTAAGAAAATATTTTATGTAAATAGTTTATGTTAATGTTTGTATATAAAACGACAGTTCGAGTTCAATAAAATATTTTTGTATTTTTTTTCCCGTATCTACAAATAGTTAAATCCCTATTCCAGTTTAGAGCATTAAATCTGAAAAGATTTCATAAAATTAGCACTCCCGCAAAAAATGTTCTTGAAACTCGAAATATATTTCATGAGGGGAAAATTCTATTCTGAAATGTCAAGTAATTTTCAAATTTAAACGAAGTTATCTTTAGCGCCAATGTCAAACAAAAAATTGTTTTGAATAAGTTAGAATATACTTACATAAACTAGATAAATGAAGTCATATAAACAAAATAATAAATAAAAAATTGAAAAATGAATAACTTTATAATTCGTAATAATCAAATTTTTAAACACAACGCATACTTCATAAACAGAATAATGATATTAGAATTTGGTGATTGTATATTATAGATAACGTATCGGTCCTGCTGATGTAAAAAAAAGTAAATTTGAAAAAAAAAAAATGTTTCTTTTTCTTAATTTTTATTTTTTTACATTATTAGGTCATGTTAAAGTTTTCCTAATTATATAAAATTATTCGACAGACTGTTCTCTATTTTTTGTTTTGGGTCCAGATTTTCCCGTCGAAAAACGTGTCCCAACCATCTGATTCTGTAGAACTTGATTACTCTTAAAATGTTTGCTTGCCCATACCTAGTATAAATTTCATTGTTATATAAGCTTCTCCAGATATTATTTTCTTTGAGCGCTCCAAAAAATGATCGAAGGATCTTTCTTTCAAAAAAATGTTGCCTATTCCCTTCTACTTTATTGATTGCCTAATTATATATATATATATATATATATATATATATATATATATATATATATATATATATATATATATAAATCCTATTAATATCCTATATTTCTATCCTCTTAAAAAGTTACTAATTTCATGTTTTAATATTATTTCCTAGCGGCTACAATAGATGGCGCTACTCATAAGTTAACTCGCGCACGACATCGGTCCGTATATTAATAGCCTACCCGAAAATTTAGTGATAGGCAAAAGCTAGTCTTTAATAAATATGTATATTCCACACGTTTAAGCATACACAAGAGGATAAGTTGTGTACAGAGAATAACACGTAAAATTATTTTACACAATAGTAAATACAGACTTGAAACATCAATCAATATTTCTCTGGTGAACGGAGAATTTCCTTGTCTTGATAAATTATTTAGCAAACAAAAGCTAGTCTTTAATAAATATGTATATTCCACACGTTTAAGCATACACAAAAGGATAAGTTGTGTACAGAGAATAACACGTAAAATTATTTTACACAATAGTAAATACAGACTTGAAACATCAATCAATATTTCTCTGGTGAACGGAGAATTTCCTTGACTTGATAAATTATTTAGCAAACAAAAGCTAGTCTTTAATAAATATGTATATTCCACACGTTTAAGCATACACAAAAGGATAAGTTGTGGACAGAGAATAACACGTAAAATTATTTTACACAATAGTAAATACAGACTTGAAACATCAATCAATATTTCTCTTATGAACAGAGAATTTCCTTGTCTTGATAAATTATTTAGCAAACAAAAGCTAGTCTTTAATAAATATGTATATTCCACACGTTTAAGCATACACAAAAGGATAAGTTGTGTACAGAGAATAACACGTAAAATTATTTTACACAATAGTAAATACAGACTTGAAACATCAATCAATATTTCTCTTATGAACGGAGAATTTCCTTGTCTTGATAAATTATTTAGCAAACAAAAGCCGTCGGCGAAAACAAAACGTATTTTGAATACATCCAATTCAAGGATATCAAAACACATCTGACTCGACTGATGCAGTTTACCTTCGGGTGCTCGGTTTCGAATTAAACAAACGGCGTCATCGCTAACACAATTATTCATTAACAAAACACTGAAACAATAGCGTTGCTCATCAGCGGATGGATTCATCAGTAGCGTCATTTCCGGGCTTAAATGATAATCTTCGTGTTGCCATCACGTTAGAGGTTAATCAGCTTGTTCCCGCGGACGCTAGTTATTTCCTGTTGTTTTAAACGTTTCAGCTTCTAGTTTAATTAAATGTTTAATCAGAAATAGTTAAGTTTTTCAAAAATACCTTTTATGAGCATTTTATCGTTTTAAATGCTGCTAAACTGTGGAGCAAACTGTTGATTCTGACATTTAAAACACACACGCACATATGTGTGTGTGTGTGTGTGTGTATATATATGTATATCTATATGTTTATATATATATATATATATATATATATATATATATATATATTTATTTTGCCTCTTCAAAAGTCTTTTCTTTCAAAAGTTTTCTTGATCGTTTATCATTATTATATCCTTGCATTACTCCTTCGTTATCACTACTTTAACGCCTGGAAACATTTTTACTATCTTGATTCGTTATCTCTACTTTATAGTCTTCCTTCGTGGTCACTAAATTATCCCCTCGGTATCACTATTTCATCCTTACATTACCACTATTTTCTTCCTTTGTATTTCTAGTTTATCCTACGTTATCCAATCATTCTTGTCAATCCATGACATTTTTAAAACTTTCACATTTATAGTTTTCATTGATAGTCGTATGTTATGAACTGATTCGTTTCCAATTTGCGACGAACGAGAATACATATAAAGTTTTAATATAGTAAGTATCTTGAAAGTTCCAGGAGAGCCGCATGACAAATGTGAATATATCAAAAGTATCAATAATGTGAACGTGAAATGAGAGACCGCTATCCATAACTACACGGAGGTTCTGAGCATTGAACACACGTGTTAGACAAGCCCGCTAAATCATATATATTCGGATCTCGGACACGAGAATTGGTCATTCCTGCGCACTTACTTATATTAAAGTGAAGTTTGTTCCTCAGACTCCATCACAAAATTGAGTGGAAGACAATCTAAGCTATCTATTTCAAAATCGCAGCAATAACTTATACGTAGAAACAACTTCCAAGTCGTCGCCAAAAAGTGGGCACTTTACGGTTTTTACTTCTAATTCGAGGCATTTATCATTAAAGAAGTAAGGCAAAATATCCAACGGTTAAATCCACATGTTATATGCATAAACAGAATAAAAATATAAATAAGAATATAAATCTTACTTTAAACTGTTTATCAACTCATATTCATCACGTATACGATTTTAGTACCGTTGTGTTGGCAATATTTTGTTACGACATAACGGTTGTTTGCGAATTAATTTCGTTCAACAAATTAATTTAGGTTTCATTGCCAAAAAAGCAAGAGTTATTTTTAAGAAGCCAACAAGACGAACGACTTACGTAACAAGACTAAGAATTTCTGGAACTTAACAGATTAGTTGATCAAGTAAACCACCCAAATATACGACTTAACGGAATCTGATACATTTTCATAAAACTTGTTTTATAATTACGTAATTTCAAGTTGGTGCCATTTATAGGACTTACCAGTAACGTCGAAGTAAATACGAAATACGGGTAAATTGTACATTTCTCTCATATTAAGTAATCTAAAGTATAGAATTAATTATTGACAAAAGAGATATAATTCAAAAGTGTAATAAAATAAGCAATCATGGCAACCCGCCAGTCAATCCATAAACGTAAGACAGACACACACACACGCACACACACACGCACGCACGCACGCACGCGCGCGCGCGCGCACACACACACACTCACACACACACACAGACACAGACACACACACACACACACATATATAATGTTTATGAATGTCAAGTACTATGAGTTTAATTGTAATTCGCAGTTGAAATTCGTTTTCCATCAAACCTCCAATCACGATGTGGCGAAAGGATTAACATGACACTGACGCATTGGTTATTTTATCGCTAAAGTGAAAGCCAACAGCATCAGTTGTTTCATTTCGTTTTGCGCCAAACGAAACATAAACAATTAGAACATAACTTGGCATATAAAACAGTGTGGATAAAAAACTAGGTTAGTGCCAATAGGATTCTGTATATACTTAGGTATAAACAAAAAGTACGTAGTCTTTTTATTAATAATATCATTTTTCATCAGGGTAATTTATTGCCTAGTACATTTTCTACAGGCGTAAGAAAAGTTATGACGACTTTCTCAAAAACTATCCTGTACTGTGGCGATGATATATATATATATATATATATATATATATATATATATATATATATATATATATATATATATATATCATCGCCACAGTTTTCAGAAAACTTAGCTATACCACCTTAGTAATTCTGTTTCTTTTTTTATAACTTTAACTGTGAATATTTCGCAGATATGTGGCGTGGTTTTGGCCATTCTCGGAAATATTTTTAGGATTATCTCAATAAAAAATCCGGTGGAAAAATAATTTTTATAACTTCTCCTATGGATTGTTACCCCTAAACGAAGGGAACTTTTCGATTCCCTACTATTTGAAGTATTTGGGTCAATACGCAATACGAAGCGTACCCAAATACTTTAAATACAACTAAAAATTGTTTTTTATGTAGTTATGAAGTGTACCCTTCATGTAGTTTATTATGTAATTTATATGTAGTTTTTATGTAATTATGAAGTTGACCCAAATACATCTTCTTTACAAGCGAAACAGCCCCTTGCAGGCCTTGGCTGCTTCTACTACGCGTTCCTTCCAGCATCTCCTATCAGTGGCGACATGTTTTAAATTACTTAAGTTTTTATATCTTTTTCGATGTCATCCATCCATCTAGAGGGTGGCCTACCTCTTGGTCGAATACACTCAGGTTTTTTGGATGTTAATATTTTAGATTATACTCTGGGCTTCTCTTCATATGACCAATCCATGTTCATCTATTCCTACGGATTACCTGGGTAATTTCTGGTTAAAATCTGCTTCTCCACCTACCCACTTCTTGTACTGGGCCAAAATTATACCTGGTTCTCCGCCTACCCTCTTTTTGCACTGGGTTAAAGATAGCTCTGAAGACCTTTCGCTAAGTGATCGCTGTGTGTCTACGTTTACGGTCCATGTTTCGCATGCATAAAGTAGGACTGATAGCATTAGTGTTTTAGAGATGTTTAGTTTAGTCTTGCGACTGATGAGTTTAGATCTCAATTGTCTTCTCATTCCAAAGAAGCATTTATTTGCCATTTTAATTCTATTACCAATTTCTGCTCTTAGTTTATTTTTGTCGTTAATTACTGTATTAAGGTATTTAAATTCATCAACTTTTTCAAAGGTCCCATTTATGCACAAAGGAGTATTATAACTTACCATGGAATGTGAGATTTCCATGTATTTAATTTTGGTTGACAGTTAGACTCATATTTCTTGCGGGGAATTCAAGGGCAGAAAAGACTTCTTTAACTGCCAATATTATAAGGGCTGAAAAGACTTCTTTAACTGCCAATAAGCCAATATTGTAGAGATCTATTCCACAGAGTTTCTCTTCTGTCTAAACCACTGCCTCTAATGCATTTTTCCAGAGCTAAATCGAATAATAGGCAGGCAAGGGAATCTCCCTGACGTGGGATATTAATACCATGAAAGTATATTTGGAGTTTTGTTACTTAATCAGATAGTTTCCTTGTTTGTTATCTAATAACTCTGCAACAAAATAACGAAGGGATACCCAATTTAAGGTAAGAGTAATTCGTGTAGCGCTATAACATATAGGTGATTCAAGGCTTAGTCAAGGTTACTCAAGGCTTAGTCAAGGCAAGTCGTGGGATATGCAATTATACTTTTCGCGGTATTAAAACCCACGTATGCGAACCCTTTGTTGCAGAATTATTAGATAACAAACAAGCAAACTATCTGATTAAGTAACAAAACTCCAAATATACTTTTCATGGTTTTAAAATATCTTGAATAACACATCGCCTATGTGGTATTGCGCTACACGAATTACGCTCACCCCAAATTGGGTACCCCTTCGTTATTCAAGACAAGTCGTGGGATTTTAATACCACGAAAAGTATGTTTAGAGTTTCGTTAATTAATACCAGAAAAAGTAAGTTTGGAGTTTTGTTACTAAAAGGCGTTTAAACGGCATAATAGATTGTCATAAAAAGCACATATTTTATTATTAACTAACATACTGACCACTTTTAAATCGAGAAATAACATTATTCCTGTAGGATGAAACTCTGTGTTTTTGTTCAATAATAACATTTTAGCACTGCAACACATTAATAGATGGCGCACCATGTATATATTAAGGATTTAACATAATATTGTGACGATAGATATTGTGACGATGTAATTGGATTGGAGACAAATCGAATATTCATATATAAATATAAAGTTAGACCAAACATATTTTTTCTTGTATTAAACATCTCTCTATGAGGTGGTTTTTTCAAGTAGTCCATCAGAATAATAGGATAAAATTGTTTTTCACTACATCCTATCAGGAGTACTTAAGTACTACTTCAACAAACAGGCAGACAGAAAAACCGACATAGCTCTAAAAAATCTTGTTTTGGCTTCCATTTGATCCCAAATAAAAGACCTATAATTTATGCACAATTTTTGTAAAAATAGTAAATTTATCACGATTTCCACTATTATATTGTCGATATGGATACAATTTCGATCCAAAGCATCATATCGATATAAGAGCTGCGGTTCGATTGCCGAACCCATTTGAGGTTGGAGCGCGTCATAGCATATAGTAATCGGGCTAATAGAGCAATTAAAGCGCTGTATATTACGGGCGTCGCCCCGGCCGACACGAAGGCCCCGTTATTAATGACCATTCAGCCATACATAGCGCTCCTTATCGACTTCTAAACAATTAGGACAATACTCACACCGTATTAGGGATTGTATACGTATAGTCTAAGTTAATGCAAGCTGATACAAGTAACTGTATCGTAGTTAAGTGGAGGTCGAATGCGTATTGATAAGTTTACTTATTCACCCAGTATTTGTATCCATTTTCGCTTTCAGTGATTAGGCAAGGGTAACAGTTACAAGTGTGTAATCAAGAAAGAGCAGGTTCGAATCTAGCCCATATAAATTTAATATGATGTTGGCCCAAATGTTATAAGAATAAAAATAATACTCTTATATAATAATGACCATTCAGCCATACATAGCGCTCCTTATCAATTTCTAAACAATCCGGACAATACTCATACCTTATTAGGGATTGTATACGTATAGTCTAAGTTAATGCAAGCTGATACAAGTAACTGTATCGTAGTTAAGTGGAGGTCGAATGCGTATTGATAAGTTTACTTATTCACCCAGTATTTGTATCCATTTTCGCTTTCAGTGATTAGGCAAGGGTAACAGTTACAAGTGTGTAATCAAGAAAGAGCAGGTTCGAATCTAGCCCATATAAGTTTAATATGATGTTGGCCCAAATGTTATAAGAATAAAAATAATACTCTTATATAATAATGACCATTCAGCCATACATAGCGCTTCTTATCAATTTCTAAACAATCCGGACAATACTCATACCTTATTAGGGATTGTATACGTATAGTCTAAGTTAATGCAAGCTGATACAAGTGACAGTATCGTAGTTAAGTGGAGGTCGAATGCGTATTGATAAGTTTACTTATTCACCCAGTATTTGTATCCATTTTCGCTTTCAGTGATTAGGCAAGGGTAACAGTTACAAGTGTGTAATCAAGAAAGAGCAGGTTCGAATCTAGCCCATATAAATTTAATATGATGTTGGCCCAAATGTTATAAGAATAAAAATAATACTCTTATATAATAATGACCATTCAGCCATACATAGCGCTCCTTATCAATTTCTAAACAATCCGGACAATACTCATACCTTATTAGGGATTGTATACGTATAGTCTAAGTTAATGCAAGCTGATACAAGTGACAGTATCGTAGTTAAGTGGAGGTCGAATGCGTATTGATAAGTTTACTTATTCACCCAGTATTTGTATCCATTTTCGCTTTCAGTGATTAGGCAAGGGTAACAGTTACAAGTGTGTAATCAAGAAAGAGCAGGTTCGAATCTAGCCCATATAAATTTAATATGATGTTGGCCCAAATGTTATAAGAATAAAAATAATACTCTTATATAATAATGACCATTCAGCCATACATAGCGCTCCTTATCAATTTCTAAACAATCCGGACAATACTCATACCTTATTAGGGATTGTATACGTATAGTCTAAGTTAATGCAAGCTGATACAAGTGACAGTATCGTAGTTAAGTGGAGGTCGAATGCGTATTGATAAGTTTACTTATTCACCCAGTATTTGTATCCATTTTCGCTTTCAGTGATTAGGCAAGGGTAACAGTTACAAGTGTGTAATCAAGAAAGAGCAGGTTCGAATCTAGCCCATATAAATTTAATATGATGTTGGCCCAAATGTTATAAGAATAAAAATAATACTCTTATATAATAATGACCATTCAGCCATACATCGCCCTCCTTATCAATTTTAAACAATCAGGACAATACTCATACCTTATTAGGGATTGTATACGTGTAGTCTAAGTTAATGCAAGCTGATACTAGTGACAGTATCGTAGTTAAGTGGAGGTCGAATGCGTATTGATAAGTTTACTTATTCACCCAGTATTTGTATCCATTTTCGTTTTCAGTGAATTAGCACAGTTACAAATGTGTAATCAAGAGAGAGCAGGTTCGAATCTAGTCCATATAAATTTCATATGATATTGGCCCAAATGTTAAAAGAATAAATATAATACTCTTATATAAAGTAAACACTCTTAATATAGTTTTTTTGGTCATGATAAAAGCTTCTTACGATTTATTTAAACGTAAATAGTATTAAAGTTTGTTTTTGCAGTGAATCATTTGTTCATAATTGTTTTCTACTTAATAATTTTTTTATCACTAAATACTTATGTACATAAAGTAGGGAATATTAAAAATAAAAAATACCTATAAAAGTCGAAAGTGAAAGAAGTGAACATTTTGTTATTGGAACGAAGTTCCTTATCGCGCGTTGCCAAAGGGGGCTAGACGGAAAAAATTAAGACCAAAAGTTGTAACGACACTTTTTGCTATAGTTGCTAGCGGGCGCGCTGCAAGCCGTGCGGCGTGCGTGTGTTTCTCTGTCTGTCTCTCTCTCTCTCATAGAAAGCGAGCCAGTTGTTTTCGTTTCGTCTTTCTCTTTCGCATTGAACAGTGTGGTGTCGTGACGATTATTTTTGTTGAGTGTATACAGGTTTTTTGTACATAACAAAAAATAAAAAATAATAACAATAATTATTATTATAACTTAAAAGAAATAAAATGTTATTACAATTCCTTCACTAATTAATCGAAAGGAACTTCGTTCCATCCGGGTGTCCCTTGACACCTCTCAAGTTTTTTATATTAAGTTAAAGCATCTGCAGCCTTTATAAATGCCTAAAACCTGCCTATTTTTCATAATTTTTCTTCAATGAAAAAGCGTAAAAAATCTTGTGCAAACATAGCTTAATAATTATTTAGGTATTTTATCAGTTCTATAGGAAATTATTCAAACAAAAGGTTCACCGTTTAATTCTTTCTACTACAGAAGTTTGATATAACTTATGACATTTTCCCCTCGCCATATCTAGATATTAAACAAATACTTATACATATTTTAAATAGCATGATGCTGTTCATCATAAAATGATCACTTGATTGTAGAGCTATTTTTTATGGTAGGGCATTTTTTTCTCTAATATTGCTCCTTCTAAATTAACTGCAGAAAAAAGAAATTGTTTCTATTGTATGTACTTTTGATAGAAACTTTGTGTAGTTAGATATTAATAGCGCATGTATAGAAAGAACCTAGCTCTATACCCTACAGGTTTTGGACGATTTACACATTTTTACAATAAAACAGTAAAAGCAGTGATATTATCCATATCGTATGCGTGAAATGAAAGAATAAACCCCTTAAATATTTTACTTAAACTTATGAGAAATTATACAAATAAGACATCTTTATAGCTATATTTGAATCTCTATATTCCTTATATTTTAACGTTTTATTTATGGAAAGTCAGGTTATTTTTCGCAACAGTTAAGGAACTCTCTGAACCAGCAAAATGATACAAAATGTAGATTGTGTCGCGTTGTACCCTCGATATACACATGTTACGGTATATGAATCGTCTAAGATGTTCAATTTGACAACACAGGTTTAATGACAATATTAGATAAAATTTTATTTTAATTAAGGTAATGGTGTGAACCACGATTGGAAGTCACACTACGAGGGTTCCGTACACATTTAGGCATTTATAAACATTGAATGTTACTTAATATCCTTATCATACTATTTACAAAGTTTTAACTTTTAGAACGAAAATATATTGCCTACCATATTTTTCACAGGCGCGTACGTAAAAAACATTTTTCCTATGTGATATAACTATAAATTAACAATTTTCGGATTTTTCTCTTTACTTGTGCTATAAGACCCTTCTTTTTTTAAATTTCATGATTTTAGGTCAACGGGAAGTACCATATAGGTTTTGATTTACTTGCGAGTGTCAAAATATGTGGCATAAATGGCTGTATTTTTAGGGTTCTTCTTGATTGCGTTGAAATTTAATCTTTTTACAGCTTCAAGGAACCGTAGACCTAAGTATTTGATATTAATTTCAACTTTATACTTCCAAGTGATCCTAAAATGTTTCCTTTTTTCCCTCCGAGGTACGGAACCCTAAAAATGATTTATATTAATTACTTCTTGTAAACGTTTCTAATAACTCTTTCTAAAATTAATTAGATCTTTATTGTTACTCTTATTAACAATACTTAATATATTAATAATACAATAATATGGGCGTTAATGAAGACAGGTTTTTTTTAGATTATTGTTACGAATTGTATTTTATTTTTGCTCTTACCTAATTGTCAGTCGCTGTATAGTTTAAATTTTATATTAAAATAATAAACTTAAAAAAATAATATTATAGTTCTGAAACGTTCGGCCCATATTGGTTGGTATCCTTTCTCGAAGGCTGTATAAAATCTGTGACTGGAAAGTAATTTTAAAAATTTGGTTGCGATGAAGTATCCTATTCTCTTCTTACTTATATGGAGCGTTTCTGCACAGATTTCTTTAAAAACATACATGAACATTTCATCGCCCTATAAAGAAAGCAAATACAAAACATTCGTATTATTTTCTGCTTTCTATAACTCAAGCTCATTAGTAAATTTTTTGTGTGTGTTCAATAATTTTTCTTATTTGCAATAATGAATACCTCCCAGTCACACTTTATGTTTTCTCATTTTCAAAAGTATTAATGGTACTTATCTTACTAATCTCACCGAGGCCACCGGGATGAATTTTAAAGTATTTACCTGAAACAAGGAAAACAATGTTTTGTTAGTAAATATACACAAATCTAAACATTTCAATAAAATAACAAATTATGTTTACGATATACGAAATAATATATTATGAATAAATATAACTTATGTATGAAATACTAGGTCAGGTTTTAAAATGTACGAAATTTTATGGAATAATATACGTATTAAATTTTCAAACTTTTGTCTAAACGTAATTTTGAAGTAAAAACTATTAATTAATTATTTTATAATTAGGGAGACAAGAGGAAAAACTAAAATCTGATTATGGAAAAAAAAATAGCTGAAAAGCACGAAATACATACATACAAGACCTGTGAAATTCATATAATTATATACCCTAGAATACTCTCTGGATCAAGACGAAACTTATGGACACCTCATAAGTTCATATCATTTTAGTAGTTTAGTCTGTACGAGTTAATAAACTTACTTATATACATACGTACGTACATACATAGCGTGTGAAATTCATATCGTTATATACTCTAGCACACTCTTTGGGTCAAGACGAATCTAAGGTTACCTCATTTGTAGAAATCACTTTAGTAGTTTAGTCTGTACGAGTTAACAAATTTACATAGATACGTGCGTACATACATTGCCTGTGAAATTCATATCACATATACCCCATAACACTCTCTGGATCAAGACGAATCTAAGGAAACCTTATTTGTTGAAATCACTTTAGTAGTTTAGTCTGTACGAGTTAACAAACTTACTCACATACATACGTGTGTACATACATAGGCTGTGAAATTCATATCATCATATAGCCTAGAACACTCTCCGGTTCAACACAAACCTAAGGATACATCATTTGTTGAAATCAATTTAATAGTTTAATCTGTACGAGTTAACAAACTTACTCACATACATACATACGTATATGTATTGCCTATGAAATTCAAAACCCTTCCTCTCCCGTAATCGGGTAAAAATTAATTGTTACAGATTCATTTATACTTTTAATTGCATTTGCTAAAGTTTACATAAACAACACTATTATCATATTTTTCTAGTTGTTTCTATCTTTAAAACATCAACTATCATAAGATTAACAAATCTCATTTCGAAAATTTATTGTTTACAATCTGAAACATATTATCAAGCACGAATATAACTAGCACCGCGAGGTTTCCCTACATATTCGGCACTTATAACCACTTGAACTTACATAATATTTCAAATCAAAATATTTAAAAATATTAATTTTTCACAGCGCAAATATATGGCAACGCATTACATACTGCAACTTCTATAAGCGTAAAATCATGGTGCATGTAAAATATTAATTTTTCACAACGCAAATATATTGCAACGCATTACATACTGCAACTTCCATAAGCGTAAAATCATGTTGTATGTAAAATATTATTTTTTCACAACGCAAATATATTGCAACGCATTACATACTGCAACTTACATAAACGTAAAATCAGGTTGTATGTAAAATATTAATTTTTCACAACGCAAATATATTGCAACGCATTACATATTGCAACTTCCATAAGCGTAAAATCATGTATGTAAAATATTAATTTTTCACAACGCAAATATATTCCAACGCATTACATACTGCAACTTCTATAAGAGTAAAATCAAGATTAGTTATAAGATCCAATATAATCGCTACAGTAGTCCTGTAATCTTCCAGCCGGACTTTACCAACCCCTTTTTTTTAAGATTTCTGACTCAGTAATTTCGGAAATAAAGGGGTGGAATTTTATATTTTTTAGAATGTCTATTGAAATACGCAATTTTAAATTGTGAAAAAAATATGAAATAATTATGATATGGTATAATAATAATATTATGATATGGTATATAATATGGTATATGAAATCCGAAAAAGAAAATTATTTAAGTCCCTAATTTACTTCCCCTTTAATTAACAATTACGAATGTTTTAAGAAAAAAATATATTATATAAAATATGTGGGTTAATAAGATTGATTACTGTGCCAAATTTCAGGTTTCTACGTCACGTAGTTTCTGAAAAAATCGGCTCTGAAAATAGAAAAAGTAAATTTATTTCCTGCTATATCCTTCGTAGGCGGTAAAAACATGGTGCATATTTAAAAAATTATAAAATCTAGAATCACCCCTATAGTTCACCTACAACCTTTCGGTAATAAGGGGGGGGGGGAATTTATTTTCGCATATTCTCAGTACATCTCTGAATTTCCGATATCTAAAATTATGAAGATAATATTTTTGAAACCCTTATAACAAGTCCTTTTAAACGACATCCAGTACTAGATATATAAGTAATCAAAAAAAGTTTTTTCAAGACCTTTGACACGCCTAAAATCACAAAATCAATATTTTTAACTATTGCTATAAGTATAGGTTACCATGTTTTAATACTATGCAAAATTTCAAATTTCTACGGCAAGTGGTTTCCGAGAATATTGGCTGTGACGGACATACAGACAGACACGGAAGTGCTTTTATAAGAGTTCCGTTATTCTATAAGAGTTCCTCCTTTTCAGGTACGTAACCCTAAGTGTCTTTAAAATTTTTGTAAAATTAGATTAGATTCTGTTGAAACATTTAGTCATTACATTTCTAAATAAAGAGTTAACGATTTTTAAACTTTTGAGCAAAAGAACTACTCTTATTAATTAAATATCGATCAGGAGTCAAGAAATATTTGAATTTCGGACCGTTACTATCAAATAATGTTAATAATGCAGTTGAAACTGAGCAATGCCTTCTATTTGTGGATGCCATGCAGATGTAGCTATAAGACTGCAAGTTGCTACGTGACATTAATCCCATTCTCGACTGGAGAATTACGAGCAGTTTGAGGCTCAATTCAAGCAAATGCTTTGTGGTGAGTTACGGTCGGACGCGCACTATTCTCTACTAAGAAGTTACCTTTGGTGGGATGCGCCCTATGCATGCCGTATTTCAACGAGTCCCCTGATTTTTTGAGGTCATTTGGCGGGCGTAGCGAAAATGTCATTGAAAAGACTTTTATTTGTGTCGCGTAATGCCAGGGACATCCGTGTATTTTGTCGATTAACCTTTTACATATGACTTTAGTTCGCAGGTAATTAAAAGCCAGCTCCATTATTTGGAGTCCACACGAAAATAAAAGCAGTTAGATAATTGGACGAGCCCAAAAATTGTTATTTTAACATTTGTACATGATACCATTAAATTAAAAATAATATTTTTAAAATATATTGAAACGTTTACGTAAATAATAAATTGAAGAGAAACATTTAGAATCAAAACGCAAAGTGGAACTTATAAAAGAAATGTCGATAATATAAAGAGAAAATATTGTTTATAATTATTCAGAATTTAAAGATTATGAAATTATACACAAGTTAGATGACTTTAATTGAATATGTAAAAACAGTTGCCGTCGTTAAGCTTGCACACAATTAATGAAACTATTGAACTCATTTTTAACAGGTATTGAAACATTTAAGTAAAAAATAAATTAAAGATAAACCTTTAGAATCAAAATACAAAGTGGGGCTTATAACAGAAACGTCGAGAATATAAAGAGGAAATATTGTTTATCATTAATTAGAATTTAAAGATTATGAAATTATACATAAGTTAGATGACTTTAATTGAATATGCAAGAACAATTACCCTCGTTAGGCTTACAAAAAACTTAATGAAACTATTGAACTATTTTTTCACAGGTATTGCTCAAATCATGCCAACTTTGAAAAAGTGTTTTTATTTTAAGTTAGATGACTTTAATTGAATATGCAAGAACAATTAGCGTCGTTAGACTTACAAAAAACTTAATGAAACTATTGAACTATTTTTTCACAGGTATTGCTCAAATCATGCCAGCTTTGAAAAAGTGTTTTTATTTTAAGTTAGATGACTTTAATTGAATATGCAAGAATAATTAGCGTCGTTAGATTTACAAAAAACTTAATGAAACTATTGAACTATTTTTTCACAGGTATTGCTCAAATCATGCCAACTTTGAAAAAGTGTTTTTATTTTAAGTTAGATGACTTTAATTGAATATGCAAGAACAATTAGCGTCGTTAGACTTACAAAAAACTTAATGAAACTATTGAACTATTTTTTCACAGGTATTGCTCAAATCATGCCAGCTTTGAAAAAGTGTTTTTATTTTAAGTTAGATGATTTTAATTGAATATGCAAGAACAATTAGCGTCGTTAGACTTACAAAAAATTTAATGAAACTATGGAACTATTTTTTCACAGGTATGATTAAAATCATGCCACCTTTGGAAAAGTGTTTTTATTTTAAGTTAGATAACTTTAATTGAATATGCAAGAACAATTAGCGTCGTTAGACTTACAAAAAATTTAATGAAACTATGGAACTATTTTTTCACAGGTATGATTAAAATCATGCCACCTTTGGAAAAGTGTTTTTATTTTAAGTTAGATAACTTTAATTGAATATGCAAGAACAATTAGCGTCGTTAGGCTTACAAAAAATTTAATGAAACTATTGAACTATTTTTTCACAGTTATTGCTCAAATCATGCCACCTTTGGAAAAGTGTTTTTATTTTAGGTTAGATGACTTTAATGAATATGCAAGAACAATTAGCGTCGTTAGGCTTACAAAAAATTTAATGAAACTATTGAACTATTTTTTTACAGGTATTGCTCAAATCATGCCACCTTTGGAAAAGTGTTTTTATTTTAAGTTAGATAACTTTAATTGAATATGCAAGAATAATTAGCGTCGTTAGACTTACAAAAAATTTAATGAAACTATTGAACTATTTTTTCACAGTTATTGCTCAAATCATGCCACCTTTGGAAAAGTGTTTTTATTTTAGGTTAGATGACTTTAATGAATATGCAAGAACAATTAGCGTCGTTAGGCTTACAAAAAATTTAATGAAACTATTGAACTATTTTTTCACAGGTATTGCTCAAATCACGCCACATTTGGAAAAGTGTTTTTATTTTAAGTTAGATAACTTTAATTGAATATGCAAGAACAATTAGCGTTGTTAGGCTTACACAAAATTTAATGAAACTATTGAACTATTTTTTCACAGGTATTGCTCAAATCACGACACCTTTGGAAAAGTGTTTTTATTTTAAGTTAGATGACTTTAATGAATATGCAAGAACATTTAGCGTCGTTAGGCTTACAAAAAATTTAATGAAACTATTGAACTATTTTTTCACAGGTATTGCTCAAACCATGCCATGCTTTGGAAAAGTGTTTTTATTTTAACAGTCATTCGTTAGTTTACAATCCATTTTTTGTTGATTAATTTATGTTATTTCTAGGAAAATTCTTTAAAATACGTGGCAAATTTTATTTCTGCGAAAAAAGACACAAGTATAACAAATAGAGAAGTTGAAACGTGTGTTTCACAGGTAATATGAAATATAGTATTAAACTCTATGATGATGTGAAGGACTATCCAGTGCAACGATTTCTAAACAAAAATAAAAAACAGGAATTAGAAATAACAACGTCATATCGGTGTTTAGCTAGCTACTCTCTCTAGCAAAATTGCCCTTAACTGCCTGCTACTTTTATTTTATTATCTATATCAGAGATAAAAGGACATACATACAGGTGATTCCGCCCAACAAATTGAGAAGAAAATGTTAAGAAACTATATGAAAATTCTCAACCGTCTCCAAAAAAATCACTGTCAAAAATAACGCGATTCAAATGGGAAAAAAATTGTGCATGTCAGCTGTGACACGTGGAGTTTACTCCTTAAGTACGATTGTCTTAGAACGTATAAAATGGGTAACACTTTATATAAATATCAATATCATTAAATGTAAATGGAAAATAGAAAATGCTGACAATATAATTATTTTCATGTAAAACACAAATGAACAAAACAAATTTATACAACAAAATTAAAAACATTTAATAACGTCAGACTAAGAAGTTAAAATTAAAAAATAATTTTTAATTTTGTAGGATAGAAGATACCAAATATTCACACATAATGACATTTAAAGATTACATCTTGATATAAGCGAACGACAGTAAACTATGTGTGTCACATGTCGTCATGGCGAATACGCCATAAAGAAATTCCAAATAAACATATTGATATCTCACTCTAAAGATGTGCAGAAATGTTGCGGGGAGAGGCCACCTAACGGTCACACTTTTTTAACGCTCTGATTTTACTCCTCATAAAACTTCATAGCGGATGCTACATATGAAAATCGATTCTTAAGGAGTAAACTCCAAAAAAATTTACACTTCTTTTTTTTAGAAACTCTATTGAAATATAATCGTTACACCTATTATATTAATAAGTTAGTAATTTTAATTTTTTAAAGGTTTAATAATAACTGTCTGGAAAAATACGATAACGGACTTCTCAAAAGATGCAGACAAAGTATCTAATTTCAAACAGTTTCAACAAAATATTGTAATTAATTTTTTCGATATTCATATTATATCTAAAGCTTAACATTATATTTTAAACACCTAGTTACACCCAAGAAAATACCAATAAGATATCTATATCTAAATGCAATGATATCAGCGCTACGCACAGAACGCCGGAACCGTCGCAAAAACAATGACAACAAACTAATTATGAATTTCATTACAGTGTAAATCAGCGCAAGCACTTTATAAAGCCAACATTAGCCGGCTACGGGCTAAAAGAATATAAAGTAGGCAGTTAGTTTCATGGAGAGAGGGTCTCATCCCCTATTCTCCTCACGTAGGCAAACAGGATCGCAGTTACGGGCGCCCCGCACAACGCAGTACGTGTGTGGGCGCCCCGCAATTGTTCGACGCTTTAGTTTTATGGAAACGAGTATTTATTTACAGGTACGGACATCAAATGAATTCCCCCAAAAAGGTAGATTAAATTAGACGTTCCAATTGGACAATTTCAACACAAATTTAAAACGTTAGTAAAACAAAATGTACACAACTCACATTTTGCTTTATATAATATACATGGTATCGAAAGGAGAACGGCATAAGCCCATATATGTTGAGCCCACGTGTAACAAGGATAAAAATGACATTCTTACACAGAGAAAAAATAAGCCGCTTATTGTTATATTTATATCGTTAATCAGACAAATAAGAACTCTTGTATTTTCATAAAAATTTACATTATTTTTCAAATAATTGTAAATCAATCCTTTATACATAGATGTAACATACGAGTACTACTCCGGGAGAATTAATTTTGTAATACTTGTAAATAAAATTTTGCAAACCAAACGCACACAACTCTTTGAGCCAGCGCAATGAAACAAAGTACAGGTTCTGTCCTATTATATCCTTTATACACAAATGTAACATACGAGTACTACTCCGTGAGAATCATTTTTGTAATACTTGTAAATAAAATTTTGCAAACCGAACGCACACAACTCTTTGAGCCAGCGTAATGAAACAAAGTACAGGTTCTGTCCTATTATATCCTTTATACACAAATGTAACATACGAGTACTACTTCGTGAGAATAATTTTTGTAATACTTGTAAATAAAATTTTGCAAACCGAACGCACACAACTCTTTGAACCAGCGCAATGGAACAAAGTACAAGTTCTGTCCTATTATATCCTTTATACACACATGTAACATACGAGTACTACTTCGTGAGAATCATTTTTCTAATACTTGTAAATAAAATTTTGCAAACCGAACGCACAGAACTCTTTGAACCAGCGCAATGAAACAATGTACAGGTTCTGTCCTATTATATCCTTTATACACAAATGTAACATACGAGTACTACTCCGGGAGAATCATTTTTGTAATATTTGTAAATAAAATTTTGCAAACCGAACGCACAGAACTCTTTGAACCAGCGCAATGAAACAACGTACAGGTTCTATCCTATTATATCCTTCATACACAAATGTAACATACGAGTACTACTCCGCGAGAATCATTTTTGTAATACTTGTAAATAAAATTTTGCAAACCGAACGCACAGAACTCTTTGAACCAGCGCAATGAAACAATGTACAGGTTCTGTCCTATTATATCCTTTATACACAAATGTAACATACGAGTACTTCTCCGGGAGAAATATTTTTCTAATAGTTTTAAACAAAATTTTGCTAACCGAACGCACAGAACTTTTTAAACCAGCGCAATGAAACAATATGCAGATTCTGTCCTACTATCCTTTATGCACATATTTAACATATGACTACTACTCCTTGAGACTTGTAGACTCAATTGGGCAGTCGAAAAAATACATAAAACTCATAAAATAACAAAAGACGTTCATTTTGATGAGGCGATTAATGCCAATGTCAATTAAGAGTTTATTTTTAATTCCTTTAGGCAATGGCTGCACGTTTAAAAACCGAGCAGAAAAATGTCGAACAGTCCTAATAAGTTACTATTTACGTCATTAGAAATTTACTATTAGTTTTATATGTTATAAATAATTCTTGACATATTAAAACTATAATGCGCGCGTTTAAAACGACAGATTTTTTGTGTTAAATTAATTATCATTAATTGTATTTTATTGTTTGTCCTTTCCTGATTGCCAATCACTGAACTGTTTGATTTTTTACATGAAAAAAAATATCAGCATTCTTTAAATTATATTCTATTTTTCGTAGCGACGTTTCCGTTGTTCTCCTTGAACATTATAACTAGAATATTACAATGTGATACGGAAAACTGCTATCTTGGAAAACTGTACATATAAAAGTCAATTTCAGTTCACTGACTGAATGACTCATCACGAAATCCCCAGAATTATAGAGGCTACGAACTAGAAATTTGGCACGTTCATTTCTTTTTTATAAACATTCAACTCCTAAATAATATTATATAAAGAAGCGAATAAAACAATGCCTTTCCCATTGTTCCCAGGAAATGTCGGAACGGGCACCTAATACCGAAATATTTATTTTTAAATGTGTGCGTGTATATATATATATATATATATATATATATATATATGTATATATATATATATATATGTATATATATATATATATATATATATATGTACCGAAAAAATAAATACAAATTTCTTTATCTATATGTTACGAATACTGGTTAAGTTTTTTTAGTTCCGGGAATTACCATCCTCACATAGGCAATGACTATTCAGAACGCGAACGACTCAGATAGACAAATCACAAGTGTCTTTCTGATTTGTTAACTTTATTTCCTATTAATTCTTAGGTATAATGACTTCAATTCATTATTAAATGATTACGCAGTAACAAAATTAATACGTATTCCCAGTTCTATTAGTACTTAAGCTCAGTCTGCAGGATAAATACCCATATGCAAGTACATAAATGTACACAGTATTAAATCCACGATTTTAATATGTAATTTACTTCAATTCAAGATTGCACTCAACTGTTGTTTACAAATCATGTAATCACGCATATTTATTACCTAGAACCTTAATAACAAGTATTTCAGTTACTTCGTAATCACACGACGAGTTGATTAGTAATTTTAGTTACTAAAATAATAAATTACTAGATAAGCGCATTTACAGGAATTATTTATTACCAGGAAACTTAATAACGCGTGATAAAATTACTTCATAATCACACGACGAGTTGATTAGTTATTTTAATTATCAAACTAATAAATTCCTTGATAAGCGCATTTATAGAAATAATTTATGTGACTGATTGTCGAAAGAAACTGAATACGCTGATCTCTGTTTTGCACTAAACACCTTTATGGGAGTTAACGTAATATTTAGTTGCAAGAGATATGCGAATCTTGTCGAAATATTACTTAACTAGCGTGACCCGTGCGAAGTCTTCGCATTATTTATTCCATTATGAAGCTCAGATGACAGATCAAACAAATATTTTACTAAAATTGCATATAGAGGCGCAAGTATCAAAAGCATTGAGCTAAAGCGCCACTTTATTTATACGTGAGTGGATTTGAAATTAAACAAAAATTTTACCGACCGTCAATCATATTGACGTTGAGCCGTTAGATGGCAGCATTGCTGTTTTGTGTATATAATTTTAATAATTAATTAATTTGCAAAAACAATAGCAATAATAAATTGTTTAGTTGTGGATGCCGGTAGAGCAAGCAATTATCTATAAAATGATATATAATTTATGTGGATTAGTTGTGAGGTTTTTTCTAAAAAGGGAGAGTAACATCTTAACCTTAGCGTATTAATATATATAATGTGTTTCTAATTCTTATCCTTGGATAATATGGTGAACAGTAAAACTATAGCATTGAGTTGCTCTGAAAAGAGATTTATTACATAAACAAATGTTTACACTTTTACAAAACAATTTATAACGTTAATTAATTAATCACAAACTCACCTGAAAAGAGAAACAACATTTAAAGCTATTGCTTCACTAGTTCGTATCAATTAAGTATTAAAATATTATACTATATCATATTATAATTCATTGATCGTTTCTAAGAACATAACCCATTTTTCTATCGTGGCGTGGCGACATGTCCAAGTGACAGCTAGCACAGCTCATATGCAAACTTCATGCTGAATGAAGTGTCACTCACTACGTTTACATATATATGATGTCAATATTATGATAACAGTTTTGAACATTTAACAGTTTTCATTCCAAAATAATCTTACTTCTCGAGGAATAATAATCTTACTCTACGAGGGTCAATACTCCTCAGTTTTTTCCAGCATTCGAATATTTGATTCGAAGACGCGATTCCCGTTTCGGCGTTAGCAATTTCATTTTGGCTTGCGATGCATTAGTGAATCGACTTCATTTGCATGGCTGACGCTGGCGGAAGACGGCGAAAATGCTACGGAGGCCGCTGAAAATGTCTAATGCACTATCGTCAAAGGAAGGTAGTAGCGAACTTTGCAGATGCATATCAATGAAAATAATACTGATTCTTTTACTTTCTAGCTGAACTGATAAAGAGGGAGAGGATACATGTTCCAATATTTAATTTTACAAAGTTGCAAGTTTTATTCGCCACAAAATAATTTCTGAAGAGAATAAAATAAAACAAAAGACTGCGCAATTTTGAATAATTTCTTAAATTTATTGATTAAATTGTTTGCTTAACACAATTATGTTATTAAGAAAGATGGAAACTCAACGTTTCTATCTTTTAACAAAAATAAATATTTGATACAAACTGGGATTTGCATCTTACGAGAGATAACAAAACGCTTAGCTTTAATTTTTTTAAATATTTACCTACATATCTACGTTTTTCAATATATCAGGCAGAAACGAAATCAAAGTGTACCAAAGTGTGTACACCTAGACTTACTCCACAAAGTTCACACGGGGGTGTATTGGAGTGTATTGCATTAATATCTGAAGTTGTTACGCGGACTGTAAGTGTGATGAGTCTAGGTATACACGCCTTTTGCAATTCTGGTCGTTTTTCGATTCCCAACATACTGTTTTTCGATGCCGATCCCCGAATAAAATCCCAAGTGTTAGTGGAAAGGCTCGAACATTTTGATTCGACTTTATATATGTTAATAAAGACTCTTTATGTACTTCGTTACAGATCATCGTAATATTATTATATCACAATAGAACTGTTATTAAATTTAGTTCATAATTTTTCTTTCAAATACAATGCGTTATATTGTTGTAAAAAAAAATAGTTTGCGTAAAATAATGAAATTAAATTAGAATTTCGTTTTTGATTACTCGTTGAAATCAATTTTTTAATTACTCGTTGAAATCCTAAAATGTTTTTAAAACAAACTAATAATTTTCGAATTAACAAGGTATATTTGTAGATAGATACGCGTTTACATAGATACTATAGAATTATACGTCTGACATGGAAATTAAAATAAATAAGGCATAATAAAAAATACAAATCTAAATTGTTATCTATGGAATTACTATAGACGATACTATATTTACGCGTAATGCAGATGATTAATTTTTATACATAATGAGGTGGTGGCCGAAAACTGCCTACTTTTTCCGAACAAGATCCGTGGCTGACTTCCACCGACTTACTAAACAAGTCAAGATGTCAAACAAAGAAGTAATTTTCGAATTTTCAGGGCACATTTATTTGTACATTAATGTTTCCATATATACCTACCTACACAATTATGCGTATAAAATGTAGACCTCCAAATATACACAAATTAAGATAAAAGGACAAATTTAAATTTTTATCTATAGAATTATAGCATGTGTTGTAACAATCAAGTAAAATATAAGGAAAGCTAAGATCTATTTAAAGTGCAGCTCTTGCAATGTCAGAATAAACCATGTCGCTAATAGTCTAGAAAGCTGAACAGCGTGAAAACTCCTCAATACTTCAAAAAAGAAAAAGCAAGTAGTTGCCACACGCGATCAAAAAGAAACTTCTTTGTGAGAAGGGAAAAGCACAAATATTTTTTCTGACGTGTCCATTTAATTTTAATAAAAATTTTATCAAAATAATCTCAATAATATTACATTAAGATGAATGTTATGTTCGCAGTGATAAGGTGGCATACGAATAACTTCATGACCATGTTGGTTTACTAATTTGCCTAAATAATAAACCTTTTCAGGTTTATACCAATGTACCTTTTGCAAAAGTTCTGCTTTTTTATCAGCGTTCGAATATAATTATATTGTCCTGAATTATATTGTCCTGAAGCCACTTTCGTACTTCGTCTTCTCTAGACGCTGATGTATGCTATTTGGTAACAGAGTATTGTTATTATTACTCCACTATTTATATGATTATAATCGATAATTAGACATCTGGCAAACGTGACGTCACTATGTTTAATTGTCACTGACCAGGTATTCTTTTTATCGATAGCGTGTAGCCGACGTTTTATTGCTTCGCATGCAAGGAGACTGCGGCCGTAGTATAAGATGTAGATATATTGACATTATTGTTAGTATCTTGAAAACAATGTCATTTAGAATCATCGTCATAATTTTTCTAGAAAGGGTTTTTTCATAATTTTGGGTTCAGTAGTTGGGAGGAGGAAGAAATAATTTTTTGTATTTTATTCAATAAGTCTCTAAAGAACTATAACTGAAATTATGAAAAAATATTTTTAAGTCCCTTATAACTAGTCTTTTGAAACTATATCCCATACCATACATGAAGTTATTTTTTTTTTCTATTGCCTAAGATTTCCATACAAATATTTTTGAGTAATACTTATTTACATATATGCTGGTTAATATGATTTATACTATGCCAAATTTCAAATTCCGAGGGCTCGATTTTCCTTTTGAGGTACGGAAACCTAAAAATAGTCTGTAAACATTCACACGCCTTATAAAAGCCGTCACGCTAAGTAAAACAAACAAACTCCCCCCTAATATAATAAGCAATACCCAAGAATCGAAAATTAATTCAACCCGATCGCATAAACAATAGTGGGAATAAATTAAATCAAAACAAATAACGCATCGGACCCGAGGCGACGCGAATTACTTAAACTTATCGAGCGACAAGCCTTAATTCTCCTAAACTATGTACCCATTATACATCGCTAATGAAATATTCCTCAGTTTCCCTCCCCTGTATTCCCGCGCCGGATTAAGGTATGCAAATCTGAAATCAACATTAAGTCCGTTAGGGCCAGCTAAATGCAAAACAATTTGCATTTAGAATCAAAATTTAGGCTAATCAATAAAACAACAATCAAAGCGCCGGCTACACCGGATGCTGTTGCTGCCATTAATAAAAGTTTAGATTGAAAAATTGTCAAAGGTTCCTCGTGCGTAAGCTTCTTTCATGTAGTTACGGCTTATGTCTTTGAGATGAATTCGATGACCTATCTCTCGTATTAAACCATATCAAAATAATCAATACGATTCTCAACATTTGTTACTACGATTTTGTACTACAAGCTTTGTGGTTCCATTTTCGATCTAATAACTTTTCGTTATAGAAAAAACTATTAGACTAACGTCATAAAAAACCATTATCGTCTAAATAGAAACCATTTGTCATTTTTGTAAGTGTAAATGCTTTTAGTTCATTGCACACTAATAAATAGGGAGACCACTTTACTAACTGAAATATATTTTTATATGTAAATTTTTGATAAACATCCTAATATTTCACGTATATCCTGGACGGAATTTAATTACATAAACACTTGCGTTAACTGTACAGTCAAAACACATGTCCAGCAATGCTAGCACAAATTTTACCACTACTACTAACTAACTACTTTTGCACTAGTTTTACTGATTTCCAATGGATTAACATTTGTAAAGTGGACAACCTTTTATTTGTACGTATAATAAAACTGTAAGCTTTACTTGTCAATATGTAAGAATATTTTTAAAAAATAAGTGATGGAATCAATTAACATCATTTTTGGAATTTTCCTCTGTTTATGTCTTATTAGAAAAACATAGAGGAAAACTTGAAATAATGTAATTTTTTCAATGCTGTCTGCTAACTCAGTCTATAGAATTTTAAGAGAAGAAGAAATTTAACGTCTAGCTACTCGAAGCGTAGTAATTACATAAAATAATAATATATATTGTCATTTTTCAATCTAAACTTTTATTAATGACATTGTTGTCAATAGATGGCATTACGTGAATTTTAAATCGCGCAATTAAATTTTCCATCCAAACATACAGTAGCGAAATAGCTATTGCCAAAAATATACTTATAAAAATGGCGTCGGTATATTTTTCAGTGGTTACCGCGTTCCAAGTGGAATCCGATAAAATAATAAAACCGGGGAAACGTATGTAGAGATATACATGAAGTAATCATTCGCTCTGACCCTCATCTTATCAAATTATTTATACAAGATAATAATAAAAATACAGTAATAGGGAACCAAAATAATTAGGGTTCTAATGAAAATTGCCTAGAATTTTTATCTAGAATTTCACATTTACAGCTCATGCTTCAAAACTTAGAAAGGTGTGGGAAGGAATACATTTCGAATGACCTTGAGGTTTAATATTTCGCAAACATCCCTTAATAATGAATAACGGTAAACAGAAACTCAAATTTATTATGAAATATCTAATCAACGAAGAGCGCGAAAAAAGAACGCACCGCTACTTTACCGTGTGAAACGATGGTTTTTTTTATTAAGATCCGTATATGAAGCATTTTCTTGCAAAATTACATGCACATAGCTTTAAAATCTGAGTCTGTGATAGACGGCCAATAAATTAAATTTTAAGGGCTCTTTTTTCGCTACGTAACCCTTATAAAACTAGTCTTCCATCGAATGGTGAAATATATAAATTTATAATTTGCAGCTTGCCAATTAAGTACGAAGATTCAAAACATAGAAACTATTGTAAGCGCGATATATTTTTTTTAGAAAACTAAGTTAAATTTAATTCATTCGCTTTAAAATTATAAGGAAACAAACAAACAACAAATAATGCACGCTATTTTATTTAGTTAGATGCAAAATTGCCTGCTGCGTCAATATCTTCAGCCATTTCGATTAATTGCAGCCATAATCATTCCTTCAAAGCAAGCCTCAAACTTATGTAAGACGGTATCTCTGACGAGCAAAATGCATAGTTTTGGAGCGGAACTTCGCCAGTTTGCGCAGCACTGTCACAACGTACATACTTACGCTTAATTATGGAACATTGGAGGCAGTCACGAGCGCGGATGGCAGGCGGAATTTGCATACCTAATGCTGCTTTGGACAACTGCCATGGCAGGAGCGGCGTAGATGTATTTATTCATGGATTGCAATTTCGTGACACGGCTACAGAGGCTCCAGTTAGGATAGCTTTTGTTTTCTCGTTTTTCCTGCAAGTTCAAGAACCTGACCTTTACTTGGCTACAGTTGATTCAAAGTTTCCTCACTGTGGTTTAAAGGTAACGTTACGTTAAATATCTAATAAATGGATAATTGATAAGTCAATGTATGTCACAGTAGTGAATAAATGCAGAAAAATTGAATTGAATTATCATCCGGAATTTTCCAATTTCAGCTTTTAAATACTTTTCCGCTTGCATCAAAATACTATCTCCATTTTAAAATTGCGTACGGACAAAATCACAACGTACCGCTAGTCTTAACTAAATTTTAATTGCTTTCTGAGTAGATATTTGTGATATTTAAATGAATCTAATTTCAATTTAATTTTTTTTCGATAATGGCATTAATTAATCTTAAACCTAAAAATATCAAATAATTAATTTGATATTTTTAGGGACTCTCAAAATGAGAAAAAAACGAAAGCCTTATAGGATCACTTGTTTATCCGTCCATCCGTCTGTGTGTCAAAGGTCGTTTCCAAGACTTCAGAAACGGCTTGAAATATAAAGGTGACATTAACATTTTAAACTGAGGCCTATAACCTTCATTGTCGTAACGCTCAAGTTTTTTTGGTTCACGCAATAAAAACCCTTTAAAGCAGATTTTTTATTCATACAATTGTCTGATCATCAAAACCTCCGATCATGATGACGTGAGGGTACTTCCACTACTATACCCACTCCACTTTACCTACTATTTTGAAAGTCGGCATAATGGGAGTTTTATATAATATACCTCTCATTGTTCTGACTTATAACACAAGGAAAAAATCCAAAAATCAATGATTTGTAACTCTATATGGAATTACACATTTTTAAAATTAGTTCGTTTTTAGGCCTTTGAAAAATATAGCAAGTAATATAGTGACGTTACGAAATTTTTTGCAATAATTTTATTAAAAATACTCTGTACCTTTACATATTTATAAGTACCTAAATACTCGTATATACGAAACCCTCATAGTGCATCTTCTACTCGTTTTTTTTTCATCTATCACATTCCTTTAAATGAAGCAATGAATTTAAAAAAAAAATTATACAAATAATATCGAGTTTAATTTTTAATGTAATTTAATTGCACATTAAACGAGTTATCTATATATTAATACGTGAAGAAAAAACTTTGTACCCCTTTTTAAGCATATTGCGCGCACACAGAAGTGTGAGATTTGGCAAAGATAAAGTTTATAACGGGAAAAAGTACAGAAAGCCAAAATTTATATATAATATGTGTTACAAATACATTAAGTTATATATTACAAGTGCATTAAAAGATTCATTGTTCACGTTTACAATGTCAATGTCGAACACATAATAGTCTGTGGTCGAACAATCGCACAGAGTAGAAATTGTCGCCAAAAAATTTTAAAATGTCAGAGTAGAACATTCAGTCAGAATGAATTTTGTGTGATTTCAAATGTTCCTTTTTCAATAGTCTCTGTAGTGTATGTCAAGGCAAAAAAGCGTTTATTTTATGTTTTGTGTAATATATTAGTGAAATACAGCATGCTTAATATACTCCTGTTGCAAAAGGAAAATTTTGCAGCAGCAATCAGAATTCACTTACTTTCGCCTACCTATTAGTGTTTTCAACAAAGTTAATAGGTAAGTATATTACGGTCGAATTTCGACCACTGGGCGACATCTAGTATGTATAAATCCCTTTTTAAATAAACGACGGAAACATCAAGCGTGCATGCTTTCCCGAGACCGAATTTCCGTAAAATACTCCGATTCGACGTGAGCTGAAAAAAAAGAATACCTACAAATGCCAGATAAATATCGTAAGCAAACAAAAGCTAAACAAGGCGCGGAAACCGCATAAGCGGACTGGTGGTAAACAATAACTGAGCAAGAGGCTTCGTCCAAAAAAATGTGAGGAGAAAATTATCCCGCCGCGTCTTTATCGCAACTCTAAAATAGTCTACGTCACAACGTATTAGACAACGAACGTTGTGACGTAATGGGCAAAATATTTACAAAAACAAACCCGGTTAGGGCGGAACGGCAAGAAATACGCCATTATAAACAATTTGGAGGCCCGCGCCAGTATTCCCCGGGGCTCGGCGCCGCGGTAATAAATCATATAAAAATGACACTGGAACACGGTTCCGCCCGTCACCGCCATAGATTAAAGCTCGCCGACCATTTGTAGGTACAAGCGGCCATGCAATGTAGCACGGCGGGATACTTGGCATTAAACCGCGACTATCGTATAGAGCTCTACATAATCGGTAGCCACAACGCCCATAATTGTTTTATCAACATTTTTGTAATGTTAGCAACATTCGATTATACCACTTCGCCTTAATATCAGTAGGGAACATTACGAACATTTTTAGACAGACAAACCAAAGTCAATATTTTTGTAATGTTAGCAACATCCGATTATATCACTTCGCCTATTATATCAGTGGAGAATATAACGAACATTTTAGACAGACAACCCAAAGTCAACAGTTTTGTAATGTAAGCAACATCCGATTATATCACTTCGCCTAATATATCAATAGAGAACATTAAGAACATTTTTAGACAGATAAACCAAAATCAACAAGTCAACCACATTCGCATTTATGTAGCCATTGATGTAAAAATAAAAGTAAAATAAATTGTATCGGACCCGACCCAGATCTTGCGATCTGAAATATACATTATATCAATAGAGAACATTAAGAACATTTTTAGACAAAGAAACCAAAGTCAAAAATGTAGTAACGTAAGCAACATCACATTATATCACTTCGCCTAATATATCAATAGAGAACATTAAGAACATTTTTTGACAGACAAACCAGAGCCAACAAGTCAACCACATTCGCATTAATGTAGCCATTGATTTGAAAATAAAAGTAAAATGTAGATAAAATGTGATGATCGAATGTATCCAAAAGATATCTTTCTATATTTGTATGCTAGACGATGTTTTTCTCCCCGTTTCTATTTCCTATCAATTTTCTCCTTGTTCTGATAAGTTACTCTTTGCAAATCAGTAGAGATTTTTTATCTTGTGAAATTAAATTTTTAATTCTTAAATGAAATTGTTTTAGGCCCCCTGTTCTTGTAAATATTTTAATTTTTTGCATCTAATAATTGCGTAACAAACCTCCTTTTACACAAAAACATCTTTAAAATCGATACCGGGGGCAGGCAATCGCACCCAAATGAGCGACAGTCTCGAAATTATTACAAATTTCTATAACTCGGCTAAAAATAGCCATAGTGCCGTCATCCCTTTTTAAAAAGGAGTTTTATGCCTATGTCGACATTGTAGCGGTTGGACGTAGCGAACTACGCAAGCGAAACTGAACTCACGTTATTCAACCGATAGATTTGACCGTAGGAAGAGGTATTCAAATAAGCTCAAAGACATACATATCCTAATTCTCATATCACTACTCTGTTATCGATAAATATAAGTTGCAAATGAATTAAACCATTCAATATAATAAAAATTTCATTTCAATACATTATGCATGACTGACGTTATTACAGAAAATATCTGTGGCGGCAAAGCTCTGTACCAAATTGTATCGGAATGTCCGACATTCCATGCTACTCCAACTATTGAATCATCTGATCGCGGTTACACCAGAATTGTGATTTGTTTACGATGAATTAAAATATTTTTTTTTTAATTTTGTCGTGATTATGTATAATGTCACAGAATTTATAATATAATTTGTGTAAATAAATAATTCATAAATAAAAGAAAAGACATGTTTCATCAAAAGGAAATACAAATTATACAAACATTAATTATCGACTTAAACTATGATTAATTCAAAATACACGATGTTAGATAAAACTCCCTTCATAAAGTGAGTATGTTGTATCCGACTATACCATAAATAAAAGACACACAACGCATTCAATAGAATTAGACCAATAAGTGACCAAAAAATAGACACATTTATTGTAAACAGCAAAGACAAACTTAATTTTCTTTTAAAATATATTCTTATTTAATGATAAATACTTCCGGTATGAATATGGCTTTCTGCTAACAATAATAAAATAAATCTCATAAAAGATTATTTGTCCTACTATACGACAGCCGATTAAATTTTCTTCCTGTTACACTATTCTTTCTACTACTCGTAAATACGTTAACAGCGAGCATACTGGTGAAAAGTATAGAAAATTATTTTTGTTACATGAAACAAAATCAAGCCTTCCAAATGAATTTTTCCTTATATCCGTTGTACCACTACGAAAATGGGAAATACATTTGAACGAAATTTCATTTCCAAGTATGTCCAAGTAAAAAGTTAGCAAAAACACATCTCGGGCCTAAATCGAATGATTGGCCTTCAATTCATGTTAACTCAGCGAGCTGTATGCACAAACAATTCGCAAAAGGACTTCAAGGCCGATAACGTTTTACACGGATTTTTTCGATGGGCATCCACTTCAGCGTACTTCCTAATATTTGCAACGAGTTTTGAAGAATTAATTTTATATAGCCATTTGAAGGTCCGAAGGAATGTTTTGATATCGGTATATTAATTTACAAAAAGAAATTATGTAGTTGAAATTAGCAATTATTAGTGAAGACTAATGTCATCTAGTTTAATACATTTTACCTGCTTCCTTTGCTGCTTCTCTACTTGCATACTATTAAAGCTCTTAACAATCACTTTCTTAATAAACCCTAGATCTTAGCCAATCACGTTTTATGGGCTTTTTCACTTTACCAATAATTTATTTATACCCCTCTAATTTAAGTGTTCTAAACACCTCTTAAATAGAATTTTCCACTGTTCTTTTATTATATTATTATTTTTTGCTACATCTTTGAGTTTATCTTAATATATTCTGAAGTAATCGCACTTTTATAGTATTTATTTTTTTCCTGGATTATTTTCTATATATAATCTTTAGTATCGAAACTTCATTTGTGTATTATACCTATTTATTTTCTAAGATTTCTTATACATTCCATTCTTGCTTTTATAGATCTCATTACTTTACTTAATATTTATAAAATTTTAGGTAATAAAGTTTTAGGATTTTTTTAGAACCTTAGTTTTTAATTTTCTTTCATTATCCTATTTCTGAAACATAAAATGTCGCAATTATTTATTTCTGAGACTGAATTACAGAGACTTTTAGACAATGTTCTGAGACTGAATTACAGAGACTTTTAGCGGAAAAGGTCCGTTATCGAATTTCCATCGACTCAATTCATACGTCAAGAGGCACGCGTCACCAACTAAATATCTCCCGTCTCCTTTAGGGCACGTTCCATCTGTTTCTTTGTTAGCGCATTCTCACTCTCTGAGAATCGGTCGTTCATTTTTGCAGGACCGTCTTTTGTAGGACGTTTGCGTTAAAGCATTAAATATAATATTATCTGTTTACTACCATTATATTCGGATTAATTATTATCGGTAGTCTGTGTTAACAGGCGACTGATACGAATTGTAACGTAATTTACGCATATCCAACTGATACGTCCGATTAGAAAATTGTGGTGTCGCATTATCTTTGACAACGTTTACTTACGTCGGTGCCAGTATGATGGAACTGCATGGAATAACTCTTTTTTAAATTTTTATTAGCAATACTTGAAAACATTGTGTCTTATTAAAAACAAAACTGTATATTTACAAAATGGCCCCAAATCGATCAAAAAATTTTACATCGTGCGTTGAAGCTTTATTTACTCATTACAACAAAAACTGAGGGACTAATTTAACAGATTTAATGTTTCTGGAGAACATTGCATTATTAAATGTTCGGTAACGAAGAGAAATCAAAATAATATTATCTTTTTTAAATAAGAAGTTTGTAACAATTTTTTTCTAACATTCGTATATCTTTCACCGTTCTAGAACATTTAAAGATTTTTTGAAGCTATGACCATAAACATAGAAGATTAAGACCTAAATTTACCTATGGCGTTTCAGGTTATTATCGAAAAAGAGTGTGAGGCTCTTTAGAAGGGAATTTCTTCTACGTGTATTATTCTGTAAGGATACAAAAAATATTAAAGTAGTTGAGAAAAAAAAAGTTGAGAGGAAATTCTGTTGAGAGCAAATTTATTATTTACAGTAAATTATTGTGAAGTACCGATGTCAAAATTCTGACACTAATTAAAACTATTACCCTAATAGGGGAATTTGATTATGAAAAAATTTGCTATTTTTAGTAAAATGTGAGATATCTCACTGCCGCAAATTATTAAATTATTACAATTGAGGATCTCTCCAATGTCAATAATTACCAAAGGGTCTCAAGTTATCTCAATAAAATCAATGCCTAAAAATGCATATATATTTACAGTGAATTGAAGCACACAGAACACTGAAATGAGCTAAGTCAATTTTAATGGCGGTCCACTATTTACTGAACACTGAGTGACTGAGAACGGAAAAGTTAAAATTATCCATCGATCGCTTTCGATTTATGTTCATTTTCCATCACGGTCTCATTTCTCAATATAGGAAAATGCACAAAATGTTGGCTCCAAAAAATTAGATGTTTTTGAATCAACGTGTGACCAGTTTTAACAATCTATTAATGCACATTATTTATACTATATATTTACTATAATGTCAATAAGATGAACTGTAGGGAGATTAATAAAATTTTCTTTACCAAATTCCATAACTTTACAACGAAGATTTCAAAAGTATTGACTTGGAAAGGATAAATCAATGTTTATACAACTTATATGCTTTAAATTAATCACGCAAAATCATTGATTTTACATAACAATTACTTGTGAGGTAGAAGTTAAATCAACACAACAAACTTAGACTTCTATAAATTTATTCAAAGGGATGACGCTCTTCAAATGAGCCTCTGCTCCCATAGTACATAAAATATTCGGATAGTAATTATCGGCTCAGACAAAGGCGCTTAGTCCCTATTGCAGTCGTGCACAATCTTTGGTACCTGAACCATTGATTGTATGCGATTTCTTTAATGATTTTGAAGTAGAATTTAATTTAACTTGCTTTTAAATTTAATTTTACTTGCACTTCTATAAACTCATTTAAATTGATAACGCTCTTAAAAAGAACGTCTGCTCCTACAGTGCCAACAATATTCGGATAATAATTATCGGCTCATACAAAGTCGCTTATAATCCTCATTGTAATCGTACATAATAATTAATATCCGTCTAAATGACAGTACGTGATTATTTTATTGACTTGTGAGGTAGAATTTGATTCAATACAATAAACTTGTACTTTTATAGTCATTAGAATTGATAACGCTCTTAAAAAGAACCTCTGCTCCTACAGTGCTAACAATATTCGGATAATAATTATCGGCTCATACAAAGTCGCTTATAATCCTCATTGTAATCGTACATAATAATTAATATCCGTCTAAATGACAGTACGTGATTATTTTATTGACTTGTGAGGTAGAATTTGATTCAATACAATAAACTTGTACTTTTATAGTCATTTGAATTGATAACGCTTTTAAAAAGAACCTCTGCTCCTACAGTGCTAACAATATTCGGATAATAATTATCGGCTTAGACATAGGCTCGTAATCCCCATAGTAATCGCACACAATCGCTGATATCCGTCCAAACAACAGTATGGGATTATTTTAATGATTGTGAGGTAGAAGTTAAATAAACACAACAACTTAGACGTCCATAAACTTATGCGAATAGATAACGCTCTTAAAAAGAAGATCTTCTCCCACAACGCTAACAATGTTCAAATAATACTTGTCGGCTGAGACAAAGTCGTTTTATCGATATTGTAATCGTGCACAATCTTTGATATCCCCGCCAATGACTGTATACGATTAATTTAATGACTTATGAAGTAAAAGTTTAATGAACACAAAAAACTTAGACAAACTTTTTAGAATGAATAATGCTCTTAAAAATAGCCTCTGCCCCATAGTGCAAAGAATATTCGGATAATAATTATCGGCTCAGACAAAGGCGCCCGGCCAACTCAAACGTTTACGGCAATCGGTCGAGATAAAGCGCAACTATTACACAACTGAATAAACTCGCATAAAAGAGTGCGGAACAGGCGTGAGCCGATAAAGGAGCTGGGTTGGAGGGGGTGGGGGAGGGGGGGAGCTAGACGCTTGCGGAGCAGATGGACCACGCGGTACAATACGTATTGTGCTCGACAGCCCTTTCTTCCTGTACCGTCTTCCATTTCCTCCGTCTCGATCATTTATAATAATGTTTTAAACCGTGAGAACTAGGACGGTAGGTACATATTTAGATACAATAATTTTCTATAAGTACACTTTACCAAAAACATGAAAATTTTACCGCTTCGCTTTTTTATTTAATTAAAAAACATTTTCAAAAATAATTTATTTAGTAGTTATAAAGCTCGTAATTAATGTACTGAACAAATCGACTTTAAAATCATACATTTTAAATATCATGTCACGAAATCTGTTCATTTATATTATTTTTTACATTTTCTTGCTTTTTTATATTTATATTTTATCGATGTGTTCATATTTATATATCTCAATATATAAATCTGTGACAAATAAATTATTACAAATAATTTGTTGTAAAATAAAAAATAATTTGTATAAGAGAAATAGGAAAAATATTAGAGTTCCGTTCTAGAAGAGACCGAACGTCATCCTATTGTTGTGGTAACGTCGACTGTTCTTTTATCCGTCCGTCTGTCTATGAATCATCGGCTTCTAACTTTCACAGAAACTTGAAATTCATACATGATATGTAGTTCTTTTCCTTAGAACAAGAATTGGTATTCAAAATTATTTTAAATCGAACATTTAATGAGGGGGGGGGGGGGGATTTTAAATCGAACCTGTAATGGGGGTACAACCAATTTTTATCCATTTTTATAATTGGCCAACCTGTATAGGCATGTGTTGGTGGCATTAAAAGAAAGTCTTTCAGTAGACTGTCAATAATTTCTTTTTCGCTCAAAAACGATTTAATGGACCGTCAAAGCCATTTTACATTTTGTTACCAGGTCTATCTCAAAAATAACTTTACGTTGGAATCTGTAATTCGCTCCAATATGTCTTATATCCTATATTTCATGAATAATCACAAAAAAAAACAAAATACGTAATGGTTAAACGTTGGTTTCGTTGGTTTCGAAAAATTTGGGAAATTCATCTTATTTTTATGTCTATAAAAATATACTATATTTCATTCCATTCCAAAACAGAATATTTGTAAACAAACTAATTTTTCATTTAAAGTATGGTTGGCACAAATTAATCAGTTGACGAAAATTTACAAAATTCATTATTTTTCAGCCATTACTTTTTAAACGATATATTACAATCACTACATTAAATTAATAAACAGTCACAATAAATTATATTATAGATATCAATATTACACCCTTATTTTAGTAACATGAATTATGAAATTGTAGGAGAAAAATGGACAACCCTTACTGTCGATCACAAAACTCAGAGGGGTAAAAGTGCAATAAGTCAGTTTCAATCTGGCAGACGATATTCAAAGATCTTACATACAAATATACGTATACAGGGTGTTTGGAGTAACAATAGTGAAAAAAAATATATTGTGACTTTCAAATAAATGTTGGTATTACTTTGCAGTTTAAAATGCATAATTTAGACATACTTAATAGCAGTATGTTTTCTATAATAACTAAGCTTTTATTTTTATATTTTCAATAATTATTTATAATGTTAAACATAATTATTTAGAACAAAAAAGAATTAGAAAAATTTTATTACTAATGTTCAGCAATATTTATACGTATTTTGTCATTACACATTTATACGGCTCGTTTAAAACGATTAATTTGCGGCAGGGTATTTAAACATTCATAAATTTAATGTGAATGATCTATTACTTGTATTATAAAATGAAAAGCCATTACCATTAAAGAAATATTTTTTTAATCACAAATAAATTCATATTTATTATTAACCTGAATACAAGCAAACGGTTTGCAATAACTGAACTGTCAGATTGCTTTGTTTACAAACATTATCTTTTGGAATAAAATGGAGTACAGGCATGTATATTGCGTATACACACGTATGTAGTGAAAAATAATATTTAAGAATAGTTTAATAGAAATACTATGCAAACTTAAATGTTAAACGAGTCAACCTGAAATGTTTATATTAGTCGAAACATGTATGGAACACTCGTAGAGCTAGTTCTACGCCTATGAAAAGGTCAATTACCATAAAGGTTTTTCATTTTGTTACCTATCAATATCGTCAGAAATTTTCCCGCCAAAGCGACAGATCCTAGAACCATATTTCTCATCGACTCTCTTGTCTGCCACAGTAAATAGCATGCTTGCACACTTGTCATTCTAATATATTTGCTCAAGATTAGTCTAGCTCAACCACGTGTGCCAGTTTTGCGAAGACGGCAGAATAAGTAGGTCGAAATGAAATGAAATCGGAAACTCTTAATCTCGAGTTTCGTTCTCATAGTCGCTGACTCGATGATTTATTAGTCGAAATTAACCTACTTATATGTATAAAAGTTTACATTGAGCGTGTTGACAAATGGAAACATTAGTTGCATTGACCAATCAGAACTATTTGGAGAGTGAGTGAGGAGAGCGAATGAAAGAGAGCGCTATCTCGCTGTCGCGCTAATAGGAAATGTGTTCGGTACTTGCCGCGGACACTCAAGTTACAGTTGCAAATAAACATGACAAGCTGGACGCAAATAGATTTTGGGGCTTCAGTTAAAATTTCATTCATAAACAAAACTTGTAATATTAAATTTTGAAGGGCAAATTTAAAAAAAAGTAAGAAAAAACATATACGACAAGTGGCAGTATGTTTTCAAATATTGAATATATTTGGCGTTAATTTTGTAGAAATTCATTATTCACAATTAAATGAAACTACGTGTTGTAGTATTATATCTACTTTATTTAAATTATTAACCACGACCTAGATTTCGTTGTATGTCAACATCTTCAGGTGGGATCTCTTCAAATTGCCCATCTGAAGATGTTGTCATACAACGAAACCTAGGTCGTGATAAAGAATTTCAATAAAGTAGAAATAATACTACATCACGTAGTTTCATTTAATTGTATGTTTTCATAAAATTTTACCCACTTTTCTTACCATAACCCAAAAAGGTAGTCACAGTGAATGCACTTTGTCATATTTTATGTCTCAAAGGCAACGTCGATATTAGACCCCTCATATAGATGATACGCGAAATCCCCGTGAGATTACAAAGTGCTTTTTCGGTACTCAACACATGGGTTGACAAGCAATTTCACGCAGTAACTGTCTTACGTCATCGGGTGTAATCCCGAAATCGAATGTGAAGTAAAACAATCTAAACAAACAATAAAATTGCACACCAGCGTGTTTTATTATCGATTAACGCGTCAACCTTAAGTTTTGAAGTTAGTAGTCTTTTAATAGCTTCTAGCATATTCAATGCAGCTTTTTGGAAAGAGGAGATCTTTCTCTAAATATGACATCATTTGTCATTGTTCAGTTTTTAAAATATTTATTATAATTTAAATTTGCTTTTGGCAACTGACATTTTACTCCATTTGTTCATCTCCTTCCGTTGATCTGCTACAGGTCGCAATTCTTGACAGATCTTGGCGATTCTTAGTTCTATTCATTGGCTAATTATCAGAATAGAAGCTTATTATTTTCCATAACGATTTTTCAAATAGTTTAATTTTTTAAGAAAATTTCTACAAAAAATTCCCTTTTCTCGTTCTCGTCAATTATCCTTCATCTCCTTTTTTATACGATCTTCTTACCCCTTCTCTTCGCTACCTTTTTTAATTCGTAACTTTTTCATACAGTTGTTTATTTAATAAACAACAAAACACCGAAGTGTGCGTTTTTGGTTTTACTAACGACATTTTATTTATATTAAAATGTATGCATGTATTCTAAATTCTATTTTTGGTTTGGTATGTAACCATCATCTCTGATACCGTACGGCAATATACAACAAGTTTTCCATATATATCGTGGTTTTCTATGTTTCGCTGCGTTGGTTTCCTGTAAACTATCAATTTCCAAATATATTTCAATATCACACAGATAATCAAATAAAGTGTCTACATTTAATTAAATAAAAAAAGTGACTGGCTTCATAATGCCAGGAAGCCACTTATTTTAAATTAATAAGACGCCGTTATTCAATAAAGTGAGTTTCCGAGCGATACAGCCACCAGAATCTATATATGTGACACCATGGAGACTTTACCTATTGGAGGTATGTAATATTTAATTAATTTTCTGAATGATTTTACAAAAAAAGAAAAATAAAAACATAAATTCAAATTTTGAATATATTACAGTATAAAGGATAAGCTACATAAAAGAATAACACGTTTTTAAAATAACAATAGTAAAGAATTTTACAATAAAGATTTCGAAAAATATCTCATATACTATGGTATGGTTCATCATCAGACTAGCAAAATGATTATTCACGATGTATGATTTTTGATGTAAAAGTAGGAAAACAATGCTGGGCTGGATAATAAGAACAAAGTATAACCAATTCATTCGACAGAAAAAACGTTATCCAACAAGCTATTTCAGTACAGTAATCCCAACGACTTACATTCAATTGAAAAATCATTATTCTCCGGGCAACCGAATCACTGGAGAAAGGTCATAGATAAAGAAGACGGTGCGTTTTTCAAGAACAATATTGGGACTCTGATCGAATCTCCATCAAATAAAAAAATCGTAGTTTGCAAATGGGTATTTAAATTTAAAAATGGATCAGGTTGAAAAAGTTGTACATTATAAAGTTTGATTTGTCATAAAAAAAAATCGTGTGTGCAATTTACACGTGGTAGAAGTGAAACCTTCAAAAATTTTAAATTTTAATTTTTAAGTTTAATATCAATTTTTAATTTTGATAAAAAATAAAATAATTAGAAAAGTTTTTATAATTCTATTCCCCTTCCCCTCCCCCTTCCCTCCACACCCCCACTCCCTACTCCCACTCCCCCTTCTCACCCCTCCTCCCTCCTCCTTTTTCGTCACAACGATGCTAAAGAAGTTTTCACTTCAAAAACTTCTTCATCGTTCCTATCTGTCATGGTTGAAATTGTTTGTAATACTAAAATTGAGAAAAAAACTAAAATATCACGTTAAGTAATTGTTTGTTTATAATAAAGTGAATATGAAGAATAAATATTTCGCAATATCCTATATTACTTTCAGTTTTAAAAATTGAAACAGCTACTGCAAGTTTAAACTTGTGACGGGTTAACAATGTACAGAAAGCCCTACGTTGTCTCCTTCATTGATCTTAAGACCTGACATGATGGAATTGATACAAAAACATAGCAAAAACACTTTATTATGTAATAGTCAAAGACATGAATATTGGATTGAGCGATCTGTATCTTTCTGCAGGCTCAAAAATTAGAGAGAGATAACAATTGTTGACGACTATCGATATTTCGTTCATGAGCAGCCAGGGATGTATTGGAAATTCGTTTAGTTTTCACCATATACATTGTTCACAGATTACTTTACGTCTTTGGTTGTATAAACATATATACTATTTTTAAAAGCACAAAGTTTGAAGGACAATATTATTTTTTTTATAATTTATTTATTTAATATCATTTCATTAATTACAAGCACAACGGTAAATGTATGTTTTGTATGTAAGTGGCAAAGTGATATAAAGTCGTGAAATATTTTTTACACTATTTTTTTAGACAAACATAACCAAATGTTTCTAAAAAGTCATGACTTATGGAATTATCTGCGGAGTCTTTTATCATTTCTTACAGTTGCTTACACGAAATATACATATATTCACTATTGGGCTTGCAATATTTATAAAATGTTTTCAATCAAATGCAAAACATAAAAACCAACTGTAATTTCGTCACTTCATATTTAGTTTTTGTTCCGCTTCATTTTTTATATTTTTGTTAGCAAACAGCAATGACAGGTATCCAAAGAATGATTTAGTCTATATGGCCTAATCTCCCTCTTCTTAAGTTGATATTTATTGGCAAAGGTTGTCTGTTGAAAAGAGAATGAACGTCATAAGGTAAAAAAAATTGTTTTTATATCTATGACGTCGCTTGACACAAAGTATTAAAATGATTCCACCATAACCCTTGCTGTTAATGAAAGAAATATCGATAGTCGTCAACAATTGCTATCTCTCTCGTTTTTGAGCCTCCATTATAATACGAAACGCGCAGTCCTGACTTTATGTCTATGGTAATAGTAAACAACGATCAGTTGTCCTTGATGAACATATGGACTTAATGATTATTTAATTACCAGATTATTTACAATTATTTACAGTTTAGATATTAAAATTAATCCATTTCAAGTTAATTCAACGTTGATTTCCAATTTCGTTTTTTCCTAATAAAAGATAAGCTTAATAGATTGTATGGAATTAAACTTATTACAACTTTTCACAGCAACTTACAAAAAAATCAATGCCCAATTCAAGAAAATCAGTTTTAAAGGAGAAAACAAAATCATGTTAAAAACTGGTAGCATCTATTTCTGACTTTATTTTCATATTTGATATAAACATTTAAACACCTAACATTTCTAATATCTATCTTTTTGTCAAAAAGTTTCCGCATGTTGATTTTTACTAAACGATACTTTGCTTGTAAATGGCGTATGCCATATGCTACACCTATTGCGTAACTTGCCGCGTCACTTAGGTGAGAACTCAATAATGCTTAAGAAATCATTGACAATCGAAACAGCTTCCATCTTTCCGATGGTTCAGGAAACTCACTATAAGCTTTCAATAGTACTAGACAGTACAACGATGTACAAAAACGTCGTTTGATAATATGGCAGTGTACCAATGTGATACTTCAACAATGTGATGTTCAACATGCAAAATTGTGAATATAGGCACCACTAAACCACAGTCACAATCTTAGTGGAACATGAAACGTTACATACGACACTGCTTTGAATCACTACATTCTTAGTGAAACTTGCAATCTTAGTGGAACATGAAACGTGACATACGACACTGCTTTGAATCAATACATTCTTAGTGAAACATGCAACCTTAGTGGAACATGAAACGTTATATAAGACACTGCTTTGAATCTCTACATTCTTAGTGGAACATGCAATCTTAGTGGATTATGAAACGTTACATAAGACACTGCTTTGAATCACTACATTCTTAGTGGAATATACAATCTTAGTGGAACATGAAACGTTACATAAGACACTGCTTTGAATCACTACATTCTTAGTGGAACATGCAATCTTAGTGGAACATGAAACGTTACATAAGACACTGCTTTGAATCACTACATTCTTAGTGGAACATACAATCTTAGTGGAACATGAAACGGTACATAAGACACTGCTTTGAATCACTACATTCTTAGTGGAACATACAATCTTAGTGGAACATTGAACGTTACAAACGACACTGCTTTGAATCACAACATTCTTAGTGGAACATGCAATCTTAGTGGAACATGAAACGTTACATAAGACACTGCTTTCAATCACTACATTCTTAGTGGAACATGCAACTTTAGTGGAACATGAAACGTTACATAAGACACTGCTTTGAATCACTACATTCTTAGTGGAACATACAATCTTAGTGGAACATGAAACGATACATAAGACACTGCTTTGAATCACTACATTCTTAGTGGAACATACAATCTTAGTGGAACATTGAACGTTACAAACGACACTGCTTTGAATCACAACATTCTTAGTGGAACATGCAATCTTAGTGGAACATGAAACGTTACATAAGACACTGCTTTCAATCACTACATTCTTAGTGGAACATGCAACTTTAGTGGAACATGAAACGTTACATAAGACACTGCTTTGAATCACTACATTCTTAGTGGAACATACAATCTTAGAGGAACGTGAAACGTTACAAACGACACTGCTTTGAATCACAACAATCTTAGTGGAACATGCAATCTTAGTGGAACATGAAACGTTACATACGACACTGCTTTGAATCAATACATTCTTAGTGAAACATGCAACCTTAGTGGAACATGAAACGTTACATAAGACACTGCTTTGAATCACTACATTCTTAGTGGAACATGCAATCTTAGTGGAACATGAAACGTTACATAAGACACTGCTTTGAATCACAACATTCTTAGTGGAACATGCAATCTTAGTGGAACATGAAACATTACATAAAACACTGCTTTGAATCACTACATTCTTAGTGGAACATGAAACATTACATAAGACACTGCTTTGAATCACTACATTCTTAGTGGAACATGCAATCTTAGTGAAACATGAAACGTTACATAAGACACTGCTTTGAATCACAACATTCTTAGTGGAACATGCAATCTTAGTGGAACATGAAACATTACATAAAACACTGCTTTGAATCACTACATTCTTAGTGGAACATGAAACATTACTTAAGACACTACTTTGAATCACTACATTCTTAGTGGAACATGCAACCTTAGTGGAACATGAAACGTTACATAAGACACTGCTTTAAATCACTACATTCTTAGTGGAACATGAAACGTTACAAACGACACTGCTTTGAATCACAACATTCTTAGTGGAACATGCAATCTTAGTGGAACATGAAACGTTACATACGACACTGCTTTGAATCACTACATTCTTAGTGGAACATGCAATCTTAGTGGAACATGAAACGTTACAAACGACACTGCTTTGAATCACAACATTCTTAGTGGAACATGCAATCTTAGTGGAACATGAAACGTTACATAAGACACTGCTTTGAATCACTACATTCTTAGTGGAACATGCAATTTTAGTGGAACATGAAACGTTACATAAGACACTGCTTTGAATCACTACATTCTTAGTGGAACATACAATCTTAGTGGAACATGAAACGTTACATAAGACACTGCTTTGAATCACTACATTCTTAGTGGAACATGAAACGTTACATAAGACACTGCTTTGAATCACTACATTCTTAGTGGAACATACAATCTTAGTGGAACATGAAACGTTACATAAGACACTGCTTTGAATCACTACATTCTTAGTGGAACATACAATCTTAGTGGAACATGAAACGTTACATACGACACTGTTACATACGACTGATTGAATCATCTTGCCAAAAAATGGAAGGTAGAGAGAGAATGACTATTAAATATATTTTGTTAGTAAAATATATATTTATAATAATTTTTGATCGACCAGACTTAATAAATTAACAAATTAAGATTGAGTAGATAACAAATTTGAAGTTAGGTCATTGAGCCAACATAGTGAGCAACAAAAACAGATACATAGAAATTTTATTTTATTTCCTCGCTCCGTTACTTTAGTGTTAACCATGTTACTGGCCTAGAGTTCAACACTCTCCACGACAAAAAAAATAAGGAAACATCCGGTAAGCATAACACAGAACGATGAATTAGGTTGCCTACGGCGCATATCTCGTTTCCTTTGTCTCCAGAGAAATAATCTTTACGGACACGAATCATAATGAAATTAGTACATCTAGACGGAAAATGTATATAATATCACTCATCTCAGAGGGGAGCATTGTTATTTATACTTTGTAGAATTGTAAAATTTTCTTTCATTTATTTTCCGAATTTTTTGCTTCATGAAGTCAAGTTTAACATTTTTCTTCATATTATGAATGTTTATTAGAATTTTCTTTTCGTTAAAATACACCAAAATTTCTTTTACCTCTTCCATTGCTCCTTATTTTATATCCTTCTCTTAGATGCGTATACACTTATATTGCTATAAAGGTGAATATACCGTTCGGTCTACCCAACTAACGCTCATATGCACCATATACGGTCAAGACTGTGAGTCGGATTTACAGTCATTTAAAATCGTATTTCTGTTTCTCATTAATTGTCAGTTGAATCGTACCAAGTTTCCACTTTATCGACCGTACCGTATTACACGGTCCAATTTCTAAAGTATCCATACAAAATAGGTTTTTAACTGTCAGTAAATCTGGCTAAGAGTCCTGACCGTGTGTATGTACCACACATAATAACAATTGGCTGTACGTGGTTCGAAAAACTGTTTAATAAACAAACTGTTATAATGTCTTAAAAGTTTTGTTTCCGCGACGTATGCACCTAACCTTTTGGTAAAGTTTGATACGAAATTAAGTATTTAAATTCTTGGTAAGTTATACATTTGGTAAATAATACAGTACTAATAAAAATTATATAAATAATATATAATTTATAATTCACATTAAATTTGACTTGTGTTTTTATTTACACGTTTAAACTATCATACTTAAATGCCTTTTCTTTGTTAAAATTAACTATACATAATTTGTTTTACATTTATATTACGTGTATATATATATATATATATATATATATATATATATATATATATATATATATATATATATATATACTTGTAGGTGTTCTCTCGTGCGTGCATACGAGCGTACATGCATGTATAGGTGCCGAAGTGTATATAACCTAATCGAGATCAAAACGAATGCAATCCAAATTAGGTTTCGTACACGGATGTGAATGAATTGATTAATAATATAGTATCATAAAAAAAAATTGACCAGATTTTGCCACTTTTAATATTACGAGAACGTTAAAATAATGTTGCAAGAACGTTAATTCTCGTATTTATAGATTATTCAAAATATAATTAATGTACTAAGCTTCAGGGAAACGCTTTAAATTATTTTACTCCCCGAAACTAAGAAACCTGTAAAATAACATGCAGTTCCGGCTGGTGCCACCGACTTAAAGGTATTAAATGTTCCGTCAATCAACAGTCCAAGAGTGGTCTCAAGAACCTACATCTCTCATAATTTCTCATTAAACGCATTATAACTATCCATTTTAGATGACCAATAGAGAAAGACGCCATACTCATATACATTTCGATGAGTGACCAAAGTTCAAGGCGCGATTTAGAAACGGTAACTAAATCATATAATGAGAAAAAAACATTTTTTTTTCAATACATTATTCAGTTACTGTTCCTTGAAATTTGGTCACGCATCGAAATGTAATCCAGTACAAGAAAGCGAAATAAATATACCACTTAGTCTATCCTCGTTTTACTACTAGCGGCGTCTCTCTCTGATGATCGTACAGGATGGATGGTGCATTGAGTGGTTTTCATTTACCTTCCGTTTTCCTCTCATACCCTGTTTCCTTCTCCAGCTCATATTAGTTATGGATATGTATTTATGAGAATCGGTTTGTCTACATTTGTGTGGATTACGTGTGTATTATAACATTTTTTATTGATAAATATTGTCAAAATGTTACATATACTATATTCTTTTTACTATCAGCTTATTCTACACAAGCAATTTCTGTCCATCGCAACAATATTTATGCTATGATTGTCTGCAATAGATAAGTGCTTTAGTGATAATAAGGCCGCTTTATGTGACAATTGAGTCCATTAATATTTGTAGGTGAATGAACAAATTACGTCATATTTCCGAAATTAAGTATTTAAGTTATTGATTATATTTGCTACGATAAGGTCACATCAGTACATATAAAAGTACATAAATCAAATCTTATAGCATAAATCTAAGAAAAAAGTTAAGCGTTCGATACTTCAGCAAATGAGCCACCCGCTTTCTATCCCGATAGCCAACTATTTACAACGAGGAGTACCGATAAAATACAATTGCATAGCCTGAGCTGACATACCGAAAGATCCGACGGCGACGAGTTCGCAGTCCGAAACTTATCCGCTAGTTGGTTTGACAAACTTGTGCTACATCGATTTTCAATGGTAAAGTTTATAGGTTCGAATCGCTTACTCGACGCCCTCACGCTGCTCCACTTTCCGAGTTTTCATAACGCGAGGGATGTTATAAACTTCCGATTCCTATATGGGACATGCCGGCTTTTCCAATGCGCTGGGGGCGTAGCCACCCGATTTGCTTGGCAACCCTCATTCTTTTCTCATCTAGAACTTTGCCCCATCTTACCATTATAATATTCATCGCGATAGCTTAATGCGTAAGTGGACCTTATCTTATTTGCATTAAATGTTTTTCTTAACGTAATTTATTGTAAAACACTTAGTTTTTTTTTGTAAGGAAACATTTAGGAAACATAGTATCAAATAGGAATATGTCAAAAGTCAGCAAGTAATATATTTTTGGCATTTTAAATACATGTACTGAGGATGCATTCTATACATTGGTTTCATAAACATTGAAGGATTCTTCACAGGTTCCTTTCCTATGCTGTGGATCAGAAAATTTTCCTAGTTTTTAAAATGAAGTTTAAAATCATGTATTGATAAATTTTCAAATCTGCATCGGAAGCTTTACTGGACCAGAAAATTATGTAGGGTGCTGAATGAAAAAGATATACATTACTACAAGAAACGAATCTCTACACTAGGCAAGAAACGCATCTCTACATTTGGCAAGAAACGAATCTCAACCCGTTTAAATTGCAATCAACATTGTTTAGGATATTGAATGAAAAAAAACAAAATATATATTGCACCAATTACGAATCGTCATTCGTTTTATTTAGATTTCGACTGGTGCTTTTTATATCGATAGGTAGTAAATATCGATAGATAGGAGATTCGTTATTAGTTATTTCGTAGAGATAGCAAATAATTTAGGATGTTGAATGAAAAAAAAAAAACAAAAAAAACAAGATGTAGATAGCGCCAATAACGAGTCTCCAACCATTTGATTTAGCGCCAAAAGAGGGCAGATAGGACCCGAAAATTATGTAAGGCGTTGATTGAATGAATTGCTATAAGACATACATTTGGCAAGAAACGAATCTCTACCAATTTGAGTTGCAATCAACATTATTCAGGATATTGAATGAAAAAGACAAAATATATATTGCACCAATTACGAATCGTCGTTCATTTTATTTATTATACATAACAGGTACAACCTATGTCTTTAAGACGGAAAATTATTTAGAATGTTAAATAAAAAGGACAAGATGTAAATGGTGCCTGTTACGAATCTTGGCTGGAGATTCGAAACTGGCGCATTTTATATCGTAGAGATAGCATATTGTTTAGGATGTTAAATGAAAAAAAAAACAAGATGTAGATTGCGCCAGTAACGAATATCCAACCATTTGAGTTCTTGCCAAAAAAGGCAGGTATGTGGTAGGAGCAATCCATATCTTTAGGGCGGTAAAATATTGTTGTGTGTATAAAATATAGTTTTCAAAAATGTTAACCCAAGGTCATTCGTAATTCGAAACAATAAAGAAGTGAATTAGTTATGTGCGGTTTGCATAAAGAGCTTTTGGAATGCAACTTATATTAGTTAAAACTTTTGTAATGGCATATCATACATAAAGCACGTAAAGCGGTAGTAAATGATTTCGAAATGTGTTCATTTTCTGAGACGGTTTAGATGGATGTGGGTCAGGGCAGTCGATTTCATGGTCACTGTTTTATTTTTGTTTTTGTTTTAACAGACCTTATTTATACTAATATTGCTATTTTTTCCCGACATATGTTGTAAACAGAGTTCAAGTACTTGTACTTGGTGCTTGAGCACGTAATAATTGAATTCTTCTGTTTTGATAATTGTATTTTGCTTATTGTATTAAAAAAAACTGCATTTTACGTACACAACGTAGTAGTATATATTTTGCGTTGGTATATTCACACAATTGTTTATTTTGGTCCCACAACCTGTTGAAGGTTATGAGGCCAGATACACAACGTAGTAGTGTATATTTTGCGTTGGTACATTCACACAACTATTTATATTGGTCCCATAACCTTTTGAAGGTTACGAGGCCAGATACACAACGTAGTAGTGTATATTTTGCGTTGGTAAATTCTCACAACTATTTATATTGGTCCCATAACCTGTTGAAGGTTATGAGGCCAGATACACAACGTAGTAGTGTATAGTTTGCGTTGGTACATTCACACAATTATTTATATTAGTCCCATAATCTGTTGAAGGTTATGAGGCCAGATACACAACGTAGTAGTATATATTTTGCGTTGGTACATTCACACAACTATTTGTATTGGTCCCATAACCTGTTGAAGGTTATGAAGCCAGATACACAACGTAGTAAAGCATATTTTACATTGGAACATTTCCTTAATTATTTATATAGGTCCTGTAATCTGTTGAAAGCTATGTGCTGTATCCACGAAAATAAATCTTGCATACTATGAAAATTAAACACCAGAAAATCCAAGATAACACTTGCTCGATCAAATAATACGCCTCGTAAACTCAAAATCCGCTTCCTTTCCGAAAATACAACGCATAAATAAAGTCTTAACACATACAGTCCATAAATAAAGCCTACTTCATACCAAAGGATAATATAAAATACGTCTGCTGAGACGAGAGGGGCACAAGGCGCGATCAAAGACAAAATTATGTTTATTTTTCACGTCTAATTGACGTATAGCAGACGTCAACGCGGATCAATGAACCACCCGTGGACGTATCATAAGCGACATACGGCGAATATCCTAAATAAAATAATCTTTAAAAAAGTATTAAACCTGCACAACACTACTCGCGAAGTTGATCGAAGTTAGGCGAAGAGAATGATGTAGAGAGGTACTTCGATTCACTTTGCGCACCCTCGCTCCGTCTAGGGCGTCTTCCGATCGCTGTTGGTTTTTCGAATCAAATGACGTCACGAGGTGTACGGGAGACTCACGACTACTGAATTCCTCGCGAGGTTGCAAGAGTGTGTAGTCACGTACTTCGGACTGCGATCAATTTCGACGAGCACTTCGTCGAGGTAACTTCGCTAGTAGTTTAGAGGGCGTATTAAGTGAAGTCAAGAGGCTACTTTTAAACGTGAGCTCGTGCGAGGTATTTGTAATTCATAGCCTCGTTGACACGCCTCCTATGGAACAAGTTTGTGGCGATTTTATTTACTGAATGTATATTTGCTTTACGTGGACAATGAACAATAAAACGGTGTGGGGGTTCGCCTCCGTGACGATGTCGGTGTCGTTCGTGACTGTAATATTTAATGCCGGTGCATTATGATGCGTACTTATTTATAACAATAAACAATTTGGAGTGATTAATTTTGAAAATATTTTATTCTTTTAAATGTTTTATCGACATAATGTGCGCAATAGTTTAGGATATTGAACAGTATCATTCACGCTTAATTTGTTTAGTGCTTTGTGTGATTCGCACAAACAATTTCTACTAATGACTACTTCAAGCGAGTATGCAGGTTGCTTATTATGTGTATGGGTGTGTCTGTGTGTATATGTATGTTTAAACATTTATGTAAAAAATGTGTATGGGTGTGTCTGTGCGTATATGTATGTATAAACATTTATGTTCACGCAAATTCATTTTTTATCCGACGACGGGGCTAGGAGGTTTAATAAATTTAACATTCCATCTATGCATGGATGTTTGATCGTAGCCCAAAAATTGCTGAACCGATTTTAGCAAAAGAGGTATCGATCGGTTCATACTTGATGTAAGAGTGCTTATGTTAGGTTTTTAGAGGCAAGAAGACATTTTGGACAGTTTACAATAAAAAAAAACAGAATTGAAAAAAAATCGCGTATTATTTCGAAAAGGATATCATTCGACGGATCTTCAAGAATAATTATAAGGTTTCATTCACCATTTTTTCATAAACATAAAAAATAGCCATGTTTGGCACACATTATAAAATACAAAATTCTATATGCACCCGGTTTCGATCTATGTGTATGACAATATGCTATCAAAAAGGGTAAAATAAAAACGAGGCTAAATAAATTAAAAGTAAAAAACAAGTTTAATAATCATAATTTCACTGTAAAATAAGTCACTGAATTATGAAGCTGTTGGCGGCGTTCAATTTTCAGATGTCAATCGAACTGTGTGTATGGCAATATACTATCAAAAAGGGTAAAATAAAAACGAGGCTAAATAAATTAAAAGTAAAAAACAAGTTTGATAATCATAATTTCACTGTAAAATAAGTCACTGAATTGTGAAGCTATTGGCGGCGTTCAATTTTCAGATGTCAATCGAACTATGTGTATGGCAATATGCTACCAAAAAGGGTAAAATAAAAACGAGGCTAAATAAATTAAAAGTAAAAAACAAGTTTGATAATCATAATTTCACTGTAAAATAAGTCACTGAATTGTGAAGCTGTTGGCGGCGTTCAATTTTCAGATGTCAATCGAACTGTGTGTATGGCAATATACTATCAAAAAGGGTAAAATAAAAACGAGGCTAAATAAATTAAAAGTAAAAAACAAGTTTGATAATCATAATTTCACTGTAAAATAAGTCACTGAATTGTGAAGCTATTGGCGGCGTTCAATTTTCAGATGTCAATCGAACTATGTGTATGGCAATATGCTACCAAAAAGGGAAAAATAAAAAAGAAGCTGAAAACTGAAAAGTAGAAAAACAAGTTAGGTAATCATAATTTCACTGTAAAATAATAAACATTCAATTGTGAAACTGTTGGCGGCGTTAAGTTCTGAGATGTCAATATATTTCCATTCGAACATGTGTCAATGGGAGAAGTCATGACCACCTCGGGTTTCATAACTCAGTGACGATTATGTTTCAGTGAAACTATGATTACTTAAATTGTTTTTCTAGTTTTCAGCTTTTTTTGACATAGCCGGATTTTTGTTTTTATAGCTTATTTTTTATGTATTTTATTTGTATCTGGAACAATTATTTTCTCTCCAGTCGTAACTAATACGGACATTTTGGAACACGGTTTACGGCTATTTGGGTGATTTCCAGCGAATCGGTTGTTGGCAGCTTCTCATAACATTATGTGTTATATATGTAACAATTGTTTTCTTTTACTATGGCGTCACTTAAGACGCTTATCAGAACAGTCCTAACCAAAACGGACACACTGGAAAAAGGCTTAAGGCTAGTAGGGTGGTATCCAAGGGAATGGGCTTTTTGGTAGCTTCTCATGACATTCTGTATCACATCTATAACAATTATTTTCCCTCCAATTCCTTTATTATGGCGACAATTAGGATGCTTATCCGAATAGTCATAACTAATACGGACACTTTAGAATGGGGCTTATGGCTAGTTGGGTAGTATCTAAGCAAAGCGGCTATTGGCTTGTTGGCAGATTCTCATATAATATTCTGTATCATATCTGTAACAATTATTTTCCTTCAGTTTATTATGGCGACACATATGACGCTTATCTGAACAATCGTAACTAATACGGACACCTTGGAGGACGGCTTAAGGCTAGTTGGGTGATAGCAAAGCGAATCGGCTGTCAGCTTATTGGCAGCTTCTCATAACATTCTGTATCATACAATTTTTGTTCACGAAATGGATATATATATATATATATATATATATATATATATATATATATATATATAATATATTTTAAATATTTCACGATCCCAAATTCAAATAAAATACGGTTACTTAAAATAAATTTTCAGAAGAACATTAATGAGCATCAAACAGGAGTCTTTTAGGAGGTTAGTAATCCGTCACCGTTTTTACTTTTTCACCAATAACGATTTTGCTAAGAAATAAAATTCTTCCTTAATTCCCATAACGTAAATCTCTAACGCAATTCGCCAGTTAACTTGAAAATGTTTCCTTTACCGACGAGTTCTCATTTATACGAAAGTTACGAAACGTAGTCATTATTACGCGTTAACAACATCGCTTATATTGAAAAATGAGACATTACCAGCGACCAAAAATACCCACCGTGTCCGTTCCATTATTCCCCCGTCGCACATTCAATTCACGTCGCCCAAAAGGAATCAACCCTGGGCCGGGTTTTGCGAGTCCAAAGAGCGATTCACATTAGGGTCGAGTGTTGCCTTAACGACAATCGCTATAATCCGCGAAACATCTTTGAGGGATTACGTACCTTTAGTCCTTATCTCACCTGCCGACGAGTTTAAGGAAAAGGTCCACCACCTACATGCGCGCGGAGACCTCAGCCAAATTAACTAACAACTTAATTTGAAATAGGATTTACAAATATAAACTTAACATGCATTAAAGGGAGGCGTTCGGGCTTAAAGCGACCTAATTTAGATGGCACCAAGTTTCGTGCGGGTGTATTGCGGGGATACAATTTTGGTTATGTATTTAATGGTGATTAGGGGGCGACTGATAATTAATTTCTGTTCGTAGTTATGGAACGAATCAACAATAGCAATGGAGCGGTTTTAAATCTGTCCGCCTTAAGAGGGGATGATTTTGGAGAACACTTACGAACTTGAATGTTAAATCGAGCATAAGTTTTGCCTTTTTTCTTCGTTTATCAAAAAAAGTGCGCCTACCGGTTTATAAAACTTTTGATTTTCACGTTGGAGAAAATATTGAAAAAGTTAATAATTTTTTTCTAAACCTGGAAATGTATTATTATGTACATTCTTTATTTATTCCTCTTATATTTTATAAAAAAACATGGTTGAATTTGATTCTTTTTAATTTTGACGGGAGTTATTTTTAAACGTGAAGCTTCAGAATCAATTAATGATTATATCCACAATATCTTATCTTTGTTTTAATAGTATTCCATGTTAACAGAGTTATTATATACGTAGATGACATCATGATTAATTTCACTTGCTTAGAACGCTTACTAATATTCTGTGGTCAAAGACTTTTAAGGTCGGTACGAAGCGATTTAACCCTTTGCCTATAAATTTGTATACGCTAAACTCAAAAACGGCTTAACCGATTTGAACGCGGTTCACTGATGTATAATGGCAAGCTTCCCGTAACATTTAGTGTTTGTTTCATTCCAATCGGTTTACAAATAAATAAATTATGTTAATTGAAATAATACGCACTATTCTAGAAACGTGCTTCGGTCGATTTAGCTGAAAATTTTGTTAACTGTAGTTTGTTAAACTATGATTAGACGTTTATATGAATACAAAGTTAAAAAATAATGCATCGTCTTGAGATACAGACTAGTCCAATTTATGATGAGCTCTCATCAATATGGTCGACCATATTAAACAGGGATCAGCTTATTGGTTCTTCGCACGTTAGTCGGGCCCGGCTGGCCTATATAAAGCGCACCGCGAGCCGCGCCTCGCCTATATAGCATGGGATGATTCACAGCGAACGCACGTATTCGAAGACGCACGGCGCACCTTGGTAACAGCTAGGCTCGGTAACGCAAAGTCTAGCTGGTCAATCTCTTGAATGATATACGGTATTTAGTAGTTTGATAATAATTAAATAAATAAAATAATTTCATAATAATTTGTGAAGACTATTCTGTACGTATATATGTAAATATACTTATTTGTTAACTTAGATTATTACAGTTAGAAAAAAACTTTATATATAACTTTCGTTGGTTTAATTATGTTTGACTAAGTGTTATAATAATTATTTCACTCAGTGTTATAATAATTATCTCACTCTGACATAAGAGTAGCTATAATAAGTAGGGCGTTATTGAGTTGGGAGGAGTTTTTAGTTTGTTTTATTTTCTTATAATTTGAGTATATGCGATTTTATTTTCTTATAATTTGAGTATTTGAGATACAATCAAAACCGAAGTTCACGCGAACGAAGTCGCGGGCACCAGCTAGTAAATAGATAATATTTATAGAAGAAAGTAACTGGAATTCTAAATTGACAACGGCAGGCTACGTTAATTTTTTATATGACTTTATTTAAGATAACTTTAAATAATATATTATTGATTACAAAATTGCTCGAAAGTGATATTTGTTTGAAGTATAACTTTTTTAAGGGAGATGGACCATCACGCTGTGACGTTGTGTGACGCCAATGTTATTTGCCCAGTTATTAAGACACTAACGCCATCTGTTGGTGCTACGAAGAAATAATTAGTAAGCATTCACGTAAGAATATATACTATTGAGTAAATTATATAATTATTTTAATACTACTTTCTATAGTACTTGTAATCGTTTATTACCTTTGTTTAATAAACATCTAATAATTAGTAAGCATTCACGTAAGAATATATACTATTGAGTAAATTATATAATTATTTTAATACTACTTTCTATAGTACTTGTAATCGTTTATTACCTTTGTTTAATAAACATCTAATAATTAGTAAGCATTCACGTAAGAATATATACTATTGAGTAAATTATATAATTATTTTAATACTACTTTCTATAGTACTTGTAATCGTTTATTACCTTTGTTTAATAAACATCTAATAATTAGTAAGCATTCACGTAAGAATATATACTATTGAGTAAATTATATAATTATTTTAATACTACTTTCTATAGTACTTGTAATCGTTTATTACCTTTGTTTAATAAACATCTAATAATTTCCAGACAAACCTCTGAATACCACAAGTCTCGGTTCAATTTGTGTCCGATTGCATAGACTGTTATACGTATGATACTAAATAAGCATAAGATAAATCGCACAAAAAGAATATATTTAATTAGTATATCTGAATTGATAAGTCCATATAATTTCAATGTATGTCAACAGAAGTTGCGTTTTGTATCATAATTATTTATATTGGGTGAGAAAAATTGTAAAACAAATTTAACTAAGAAAATACAGAGTATTTAAAAAAAATTAAAATAAAAGTTATTAATGTTAAACATACTTTATATTTCCGAAAAGAGAAACTACATCCGGAAATCAAAAATGTGAGTGGTTTCTGAACTGTGGCCGTGGGCGTAAAAAGGATTAGGGTCCGAGTGGATTATTTATAGTATTTTGGAGAAACGAAAGAATATGTAAATGTATTAACGAAACAAGAAAAATGAAAGAGGAGTGGTCATACTTTGGGTTACTAAATATGACCACTATGCACTTTTGCGCTACAGAAAATTTTCCGTCTCTTTAGTGTTACGGAAAAACAAACAGTATAATTCTAAATTTGAATTCATAAATATGGTCATGTTTTCTAATACATCGTATTTTTAAACAGCGGAATTTCGATGCGTTTTCGATGTTATGAATAAAGAAACGATTTTACATCTGTGACTTAATGACGTGACAATCTATTCTGAGGTCCTATTGCCAACTTACTTTCTCAGAAATGCCACAATCTTTTCTGAGTTTCTATTGTCGTGATATCAATTTAATTTTTACCATAAAATTTAAATGTGCCTATGTCCCGGCGTTATCGATCCTGGATAGCACAACGTATGAGGGAAACGATGCAGCATTATACAATCTCCATTACTTGGTATTAAAATATTTTTGGTGCGTAATTTTTTTCAATTACGACCCATACCACGCTCCAATTGTATTACAGAACCTATAAATATATCACGAATTCAAACCACATTAAATTTCGACAAACCTCATTTACGTTTCCACGAAAGCGAGGCAAACAATGGAAATGGCTCACCCAATAAACACAAATAGCCAATAGCAAATTTACGATTCCCCCCTCCATTGTTCTCATCTACAACGTCGATAATAATCATAATAATGGGCTGAATTATTAAGCGCAATTACGATTTCATTACGTCAATTAATCATTTCATTCTGGCAAGGCCCATTTCGGAGGGCGGGCGGCCGCCACTTCCATGTTCTGCGCGAAAACAAAGACAAGGGGTACTGAGAGCATTAGCGTGGCGGCTTATTACAAAAGAAAACTAATTTAGCGGTTAATTAGTCTTAATATTTTATTCAGACATTACATAGGCGAACGATATCTGTGTGTTGCAGGCAGCGCGGTGAGGTCGCTCCTGGGATAGTCGATTAATATTCCAACGCTGCCTACATCCCGTTCACTCGCGGCAGGCGTTCCTTTACAACCTGCTTTGCCTTACCTTCGTTGGATTTTTCCCGCGCTGAAGTGATATTTAATAATTTACACGTCAACGCTAACAATTTGTCAATATTTACAAAAAATCATGTTACAGTAATAAAAAACGCCATTTTTTTAGAAAAAATGAAAAATTAAGCCCCTTTAAATTTTAATTTAAATCGAGAAAACTTGTATTTTTTATGAAACCAGGTTTTTTTCATAATAGTTTGTAAATGCTATATCCAGGGAACTCGTTGGACCAGTAATAAAGCGCAGATTATATCTCCCGTTATATTCTCCACACACTGATTTAACTTATGTTACGCGTAAGTCCGACAAGGTCATAGAAGAAAAAACGACTTAAAACTCGAAAAGACGTTTATTTTAACAACACAGAACGGATCTTAATTTCAGTTACCAGTTTATTTTTATTTAAACTCATAGGGTAATTATTAAATAAAAATAAACTGTTAACTGAAACTGGGTTTTATTTAATCTCGTAGGCAATGTACACATTGACAAAGGGCGATCCATATTGATATTTTTTTGTAATCTCATCTAAAAACTGATCATGTACTTCGTTATACTTTTTTAATTAACAATTCTTGATATATTAAAAATATAATTTATGAGTCTTTATGAAGATAGCTTTTTTATTGTATTATTGTTACAAATAGCATTTAATTTATTGATCTTTCTTGTCATCAATGACTGAATTGTTTGGTTCTTTTTTTATTGTAAAAAAATTTTAATTTTTATAAATTAATTATATTTCTGTAACCATAGGCACATTTTATTTAGAGACATAATAAAATTGAAAAATACGACAATATATAGCAGTAATATAAAAAGTCCTATTCGATTTTCCGGATTTTTAATTTGAACATTTACCAAATAGCCCAATGCCAAGTTCTACATAATTTTATTTGTGCATATCTAAAATAATTTTTTGTGCATATCTAAAAATATTTTTGTTAAATATATACTTTTGAATAATACTTATCAAAAAATATTATTTTATACCCATCCCGGTAGCATTAACAAAATTTTTATTTTTAAATTTTTAAATTTAAAGTTTTATTTTTCCACGTTGAACCAAATGTTTATTCTCAGCCGCCATATTGCATGGATCGTGATGTCACATACTCGTAGGTACGTAAAGAAGATTATGATATAACGATTCTAACGATATCTCGTTTGTCGAAATCGCATTATCCGTTCTATAGAGTAACATCCGGACCCACCTATGCACATACATACGTACATAATACATAAGTACGTACATCAACTGATAGACACAATACCCTCTTTGGCATGCACCCGCAGTCGGGTAAAATGCTTCGGGAACAAGCGATAGAAAGAACTTCAAAACTTCTAATCAGTTAATGACATAAACGTTTTTGCGAAATATGTATTTTTTATGTCCTTTGTTTGTTCAAACGTTGATTGAAGTAAAGATTTTTGTCGTACAAAGGGAAAAAGTTAAATGGAAGTTATTTACTGACTTAGAAGAGAAATTTTACAAAAATATGTGTTTGTAAAACAGTATCTTCGAGAACTATAAAAATGTTGTTTAAAACTATTGTCATAGGATCAACAGTCCAAGTGTATAAGTTTATAATAATGGTTTTATTTTTTTAAACATGTATATACTTTTAAAATTAATGACTATCTTAAAAAGTATTGATTTTATTACAAAAATAATTATAAACTGTAGAGAGTTAAATGTACAAAAACATTTAAAAAAACATGTTTAATGTAAAATATACAGTTATTGAAATACTTTGAGAAAATATTTTAGACGGACGTCTGAAAAATTATTTATTTAATGTAAAATATTTAAGTAACGATTATAGAAAACAAAATATGCTATAAAATTGATTATAATATATTTTAAATACGATGAACAATTAATGAGATATTTTGGAAAAACTACCGGGATATTTAGAAAAATTATTATTATATAAAATTACTAGTTCAATAAATATTAATGTTACAAAAAAAGTTCTAAATAAACATTAAAGAAAATTAAATGCTACACAGAAAATTATTGAACAACTTTTGCCTTAGTATTAATTGTTCACAAAATATTTAGCTTTGAAGCAACTTGGCAAATTATTCGGAATATGCCCCTTAACAATTGATCAAAGGTACTCGAGTACGAACAACCATGCAAAAAAGTACAATTTTATTATACTATTAATGGACTTTAAACATATTGAATGATATGAGTATTATTTCACAGAATTTAAAATCGATTATACTGGAAAACCAATATTTTTTTTACGTTTTTTTCTTTTATGCCAGCTTTGGTTACGACAATAAAATATATATTAAATAAAATTTATATTGAGAATATACTTTTAAAAGGAATCCGGATAAAATATTCCTGCTATATCGATTAATCAGAACATATATATATATATATATATATATATATATATATATATATATATATATATATATATATATATATACATATATACATATATATACATATATACATACATACATATATACATATATATATATATATATATACATATAATATAAGCATGAACAATAATACTCTGCAAACGCCGTAATAAAACGTAACTATAATTTCATTTATTTCTTAATAACCATAAATGACGTGTTATTAAGAAATAATGAAGGATAAGCATTTCTCAAAGTTCATTATATTTCAATATTTTACGTAACAACATTATAACAAATTCGTATCATTTCAATCACCTAATTTATTATGAATATTTGTGTCACGGGTACGATTAAATGGGTTCAGATACAAACGAGAATTTAGTCCAATTTCTCACTGTAATCAACCCGTGTCTATGTTCATGAAATGACAAGTTAATATAGGGTCTAATTTTACAAATCGTATTGACTGGAACCTTTCCCTAATTTAGCAGTCTGACATGACCTTATGTCTGAGTGCCAAACGGCGCTGGGTAACGAGCAAGTTATAAATGTTTTCAATGACGAGGTTGTCTAGACTGATTGTCGTTTTTGAAATAATATGGCTCGTAAATATATTAAATCAATGAAACCTTCAATTCTTAACTGATTTCAATGAGCCTGTGAAATGAACGATGTGATGTGAGTGCCAATAATAAACAATACAATTATAGATTTTTAGCATTACTGAATCGTAGTTATTATTTCAATTTTCACAAGCAACATTTTTATGGATATGTGACAAACATGCCAAATGTGTGTGGAGGAAACGTAATTTTTGATTCTACCCCGTTCAAATAAAATCATTTATGTTAACAATGAATTATTTATAGATTTACTTTTTTTCCAGGACAATTCGACATTACATCTCTTTTCTTTTCGTGTGCCACACATCGGTATTACAAAATTTTTTTGGTTACTCACTTACAAATCCTTTGAAAATATTTAAAAATAAAGTATTATAATGTAATGGTTCAATGTTGAGCGAGGAAAGAAGTCGCGAGAAAGAAATTCGCAGAAAAATACAAACGGAGAAAAGTGCACTGAGTTAGCTTAACAGGGTTTGTATAGATAGGAACATCTCCATAACTACCAAGGCAAGACAGATCTAAATATACGTTTTCTCCATCTTCCTCTGTCGTGCCGATAAAATAGAAAAATAGAAAGACGTTCTGGAAAGATGGTGCTGGCGATGGACGCTGCGTATATCCTGCATAGCAAGAAGGACAAATAAATTTATTCCCAAACAACTGATAATTAAAATAAGGGCGTGAGTAACTTTTTTCAAAAACTTCTTCAATATTTCGGTCATGTGATACGCAGAGACCCAGATAACCTAAAGATAGTTTTGATAGTTGGCAATATTCAGGAGAAGCGACCAAGAAGAAACAATCCATAGGGTGACACAGATTTTTCAACACCTTAGCCAATGAATAGTGCGACCAAAAATAAATTTGTAATGACTCTTCTCTAAATAGTTTTGGGTATCAGCCTTTATAAATATGCCATATTTCAGGTTTCCAGATTACAAGGTTAAGATTTTAGAAGATTGCGATAGATGATCGGAAAAACAGATACCGAGATAAGATTTAGAAGCTATTTCCATCTTCGGTACGAAAACCTAAACAAAAATTATCTAGAGTACTTCCTGATAATTTTTCCGTCATTCGATGTTGTCGACTGGTTGATCTTTTGGAACAGAAAAATTGTAAGAAATTTTATTCAAAACGTTTTAATTTCTTGAAATCTAACTGTCTAACATGTCTTAAATACGAATTGAAAATGATTAAAAGTATCGATTGTTATTTGATCAACGAAATAAAACAACATGGATGATGGTTAATAAATAATGAATAACAATATGTAAACAGAACGTAAAATTGAGGCAATTACTGATTTACATATTATAATTAGATTGTTGACTTTATATACTATATACGGTACAAACAAAAAATATGTAAACAAATATGATCAGACGGAAAATTAAAATAATTTGTTGAACTTTGTCTTTTCGAGATGTTGTATAAATGTTTTTAAGGTTACGTAATTCAAAAGGAAAAATGGAACCTCTACTAGTGTCACATCCATTTTTCTCTGAAACAGCTTGAGATATAAATTTGAATTTTGGAATAACTAGATGACCCGTGCGAAGTCTTCGCACTATATCGCCATCTAGCGTGTTTCAAGTATACAATTTGGCTAAGATATTTGATGTGTCGCCCACAGATGGCGCTCCTGCCAATTGTTATAAAAATTAATTTTTTTATTAACACAAAGATTTTTTTCGAATGTTTTTATATTTTTCGCCCAAAGTAGAAAACATAAGCTTTAAGTGGGTATTTTTTTATTTTTTTTGGTGCAGTAGTTAAAGAGATCGAGCTGCTCGACCAAAAAACACCTTTTAGAAATAATATATTTAGATTATAATATCTAAATTTGGAATAATAACATCTGATTAACTAATACTGAAAAATATTTTTACGGAAATTGTTTCCGGCAAAGTAAATACTCGTTTTTTTTAAATTCCATATATGAATATATTCCATATATGTCCGGGAATAGATGTCGGCTATATAGGTAGATTCATTGGCTATACAGGAATAAATTGTCATTGAAATAAAACGTAAAACGCGCCCTTTTTCTAATTGAGTGCAAAAATATTACACATAACTCTTTTTAACATATCCAATACTTGCCCGGAGTGCAGGGGTTTACCCGTAGTGGCGATGTTTTCACAGCTGCTCGCGGGTTATTCCCCCAGGAGGTACTGAACAATGTGCGCAAGTATCGTGTGTATGAAAAAGATGACAAATAATTATGAATATTATTTTCAATTTTTTGAAAAAAGTCATCTTTTAATTTTATTTTCAGGACAATCAAATATTTTTCAGTCAACGAATAACGTCTTTCTTTGCCAGACACTTATTCCCGGTCACCTTGTATAATTTGGGGTATTGTTTGAAAGGGTTAGTAATAAGGGCCTCAATTTTTTTTGTTTATCTTAGGTTCGACGATTGGGCAAACGTGAGACAATTGGGCAAAAAATATGTATAAAAAGTACTCTATATATAATACTGGAAAAATATACGATTTTTAGAAGAATATGCAAAGATTGTAGGAAAATTATATCGATTATTCCAGATCCTATATTTTTTTTAAATATGCACTACGTTTTTACGTCTGTGCCAAATAAGGTAAGCAATATATTTACATTGTGAAAAATTAATATTTGTGAATAGTTTTATAGAAAAACTATGTTTTCTTGAAGGTTTTATAAGTACTTAAATGTGTACAGAACCCTCGTAGTTCTAATTCTACTCGACCTTAACAGTTTCCTTTTTATGCAAGCCGTTACGCCCTGCTTTCGCTACGTGAACGAGACGATATTTGGTTAAGTTATACAATAGAGCTACCCTAATAAAATATTTTCAGAGAAAACGTACTACGGCATATTAATCGGTATATAAACTGCATACCTATGTGAAAATTTGAAGAAAATTGATTCAGCCATTTATTGAAGAAAAACTATTTTTTTGTGTGGGCAACCGAAATTTTGAAATTAGGAAAAAAAGGATTTAGATATTCATCAAATATTTCCAAACACCAAAATTTCAACAAAATCACGCTAACGCCTATTGTTATACCCCTGACTTGCCAGTCATAATGCTTATGCAGCATCGCTCTCAAGCATATCATATTAACATAATAACACCATCCAGTCCCCAGCGTCTTAACCTCCTAAGATAAGGCTCTGTAGCTGCTTTATCTTCTATCTCCGCAGAAAACTCAGCAAGTAACATTCCCAGATGAATCAGCATTTCTACTTTTTATAAACCCCAGATACCCACAGAACTCAGAAGTCCGTATTCCTAGGTCACATCAGTCGTCGTTGCAGTTTAGTTAATTATATTTACCACATAAGAAAGCTCGTAAGCAAGCACGTACGAAGCAATGACTTATAATATACCTAATGTGCTTTTATTAATGCAAGATACGAAGGCACATACGCACATATTAACGTACGCACATATTACGTACGCGCGTATATGCAAGCGTACGCACGTTTGTATGTACGTACGCACACAGAGCTAATTTTTTAATTCAATGTTTTTTATAAATTAAAATAAATTTCTACTAAAATCTCAACTTCCATTTTTGCCAATTAAAACATTTAGTTCAGTCCAAGCATAGCTAAAAGTATATACTTCTATACAAATTAGTTATTAGCTGTACTGATCAACAATGAAAAGAAACACATAGTCAGTCGTAAATATTTTCTTAACGTGTTAGTTTCGTTTACCAAGGAATGAATTGGATTAAAAGGCAAAAGTTTATCTTGATAACACGTAATATTTCTAATCAGTATAATGGGCTCCGTAAAAAAATAATCAATATTTTGGACTAACTTAACTAAACTTGCTTCGTTTTAGCTTTATTTCATTTTCTGATGGACGGTTCGATCTATTGAAACAATAACGATTAGCTCTCTAATTAATGCGTTTAAGAATACGTCTACTCGACGAACTGAGTAGACAGAATTTCTTCAATTTTGTCGGTTTTACAACAAACAATAACCTGTCAATCGTGTACAGAATCTCGCACGACGAGGCTCCTGTATAAACTTCGGGTCATGTAAACATATATTGTTTCATAATATTTCGATGAAACTATTTTCAAGTATTGATATTAGTTTTCACTACTCACTAGTATATATCTCATTGGTAGGCCTGGAAACATCATGGATTTCTCAAAAAACTATGAAATTTAGAATCACGGCTATAGTTCTTCCGTAAACTTTAGGTAAATGTCAGTAAGGCTGCTTTTACTTAATTTTGGCATAGTTAATGACTATGCAATATTTCAAGTACCTCCATGTATCTACACGTAATAGATCTACTAAGAGTTCCCTTTTTTTTCTTTTGAAATGCAGAACTCTAAAAAATAACTAAGCGTATATTCAAACAAAAGTAAGCATTAGAATAAGAAACTAGCAGAACAGGAAACTTATTTAATTTAACAATACCAGTTCAGAGTAAGTTTGCATCAAGCAGTGAATTAAAACTGTAAGGAAGTCTGAGCGAGCCGACGTTATTTTCAAAAGTTTCAGCCGATTCAGCCATAAATGAAACCAAACTTACCTTATTGCGAATATTGCAGTTTTGCTCTCTGGATTCGCTCGGAAAGCAAATGCCGTTTATGCACTTTCTGAAAAGCAACTGTGCTATTTAAATAGTGACTTTTAATTACACTGCTATATAAAATTCAAGGTGAGTTTTGAAGAGTTTTATGGATGAAGTTCGAAGGGTAAGTTTCGTAGAACTGAATCTTTTTGGAACATCATTAATCAAATGTTAGCGTTGGTTGTTTACGGCAGCTGTTACAAGCGGTTGTGTATCAACAGATGAATTCCTCGAGGAAATAAAGTTCTTAGGGGCCAATATGATCTCATGCCCATTCTGAAAACGAAAAAACATCACTCGTGGGAGTAAAATTCCACGCGTAAGTTCATAATCAAAATAATGACATAAATTGTAATTATTAGAAAAAAATATTGCGTGTTTTTAATGCTTACAAAATGGCGTTAACATTAAGAGATAGAAACAATAAGGCAAGTCCCGAGTGTGAGAGAGACAAATATCTTTATACACATTGATGTGCTTTAGTATAAATTATAAAGCACATATATACAGTATTTTATATATATTTTACGTTATATAATATATATAGACCCTATATATTATTTAAATCAATGGATCTAGACTTTTGTCTGTTTTTTTTCTGTTTATTAATTTGTTTTTGAACGATCAATACCCAAAAACTACTACACCGGTTTGACACATATATTCAGTGCCATAATACTTGAGGTTTCAGATAGTAACTTAAGGTAAATTTGATCCCGATTGAATATTCTCTAAAGTACATGAATTTCAATTATATGTGCTTAAGCAATAAGCACCGAATATACGAGCTTAAAAAAGTTTTCCTGTAATCTTCTAACCAGGTTCCATCAAACCTTTTTTTCATGATATTTGATTCGATAACTTCGGAAACAAGGCATGTGCAATTTTGGGCACATTTTGGTGCATATCTCTGAGGATACACCAAATATAAAAAGCAAACATTATAAATTTTAATTTTATTCAAATTCCACATAAAGAAATTACATTGAACTACACCCCGCTTTTTCATTTACGTTTTTCGTGGTATTTCATGACTTTTCGCTTAATCCATACCAAAAAGTAATAAATTCTAGTATATGGAAAAATCTCAAATACAATGCTTGTAATACAGTGAGCCGCATTATGTGACTTGTATGTGACATCGATCACAAGATGACTTTCGTCGAATTGTCATCAACATTACATATGTACTAAATATCAAAATCTCGTAAACCCATAAAAGTTATGCTCTTACTTTAAGATCCTAAAACATTAACGCGATATAAAATACAAGTAATGTTACCTATTGAACAAGAGTATACGAAATAAAATACAAGTAATGTTACCTATTGAACAAGAGTATACGAAATAAAATACAAGTAATGTTACCTATTGAACAAGAGTATACGAAATAAAATACAAGTAATGTTACCTATTGAACAAGAGTATACGAAATAAAATACAAGTAATGTTACTTATTGAACAAGAGTATACGAAATGACTAACTGAAAGGCATTTTTTGAAGAACATATCGCTAGTAGCGTACTTTCGATTACCGGTGAAATAACAGGTATTTATTTGTAAGGAATGATACATTTCCGCAGATACAAGTAGACCGCGAATAAAATCTGACAAGAACGAATAAAATTTATCCTATATGCGTTCTTTTTCTAAATTTTTATATGTAGCTAAGTATATATACTTAGCTAAATATAAAAGAAACTACGTGATGTAGTATTATTTCTACTTTCTTTGTATAATACTATATCACGTAGTTTCATTTAATTGTGAATAATGAATTTCTACAAAATTAACGCCAAATATATTCAATAGATATAAAAGTTTAAACATATAAAAGCCCAAAGTGTTTCTATTAAAATATTTAAAAATACCTGTACTAATATATTGTCTAGTATATCTTTGACGTATTGTGAATTTCATTAACATATTGTGAATTTTGTTAACATATTGTGAATTTTGGTAACATATTGTGAATTTGTTAACATATCGTGAAATTCTCAAAGATACCAAGTCCTAAGAGAATCGCTAAGTTTTTCTTCAATCTTCTAATCCAGTTATACCGATTCTGTTCTTTCTTGAATTTTGATTAGCAGCTTCGAAAACAAGGAGGATGCACTTTTTCATAATTCAGCAATAGAATAGATTTATACGTTTCTACGTCAAACGTTTGCTGAGAATATCGGTTGTCACAGACAGATAGACACGTAAGTGATTTTATAAGGGTTTCACTTTTTCTTTTAAAATACCGAATTCTAAAAAGATTAGAATATATTAATTAGAATTACGCAACGTGCAAAGATAGAAGTGTCATTTTTAGTATAAGGGTATATATCTATTATCTGGAAGCCAAAATTAAAATAATTCAAATTCGATTAAGCTGATTTCACATAAAATATTCTATATTTAACTTCTTAAACTCGAAGAATTATCTTCCCTCTGATCAATTTCTTTCCTTTCCTTTCACGTATAATCTATATAAAACCCTAGCTAAATGAAAAATTTCAATTTTCTAAGTCGATTGGGAAAATTTTCAATTTCAATTGCAATTTTCGTATTGACTTACTTACTGTGAGTAAGTAAGTCAATACGAAAATTGCAATTTTTGGGGTTTATATCTCGGAAACCTGCGCAGTATGGCATTAGCATACATGCAAGTGTAACATTATACCTAAAATGAGTCTTGAGTTAGACAGTTAACTTGCCGGCGCGGAAACGCGCGCTTAGAATCGCCTATTAAATAAATTAATTTCCTTCAGGGACATGGCTCACGTCCAATATTTGCACGAACGATCGGCCGCAACGCAAAATATAAACATTGCGCGACTAAAATATTCCGATAAAGTTGACCGGCGCCGTCGTTGGGAGGCGTCTGCGCCGCCATAATTAAAAACTCGCTGTATAATTGAAAACTCGAGCGCAACCAGACAGGCGCGGCCATCGAGCGCTCGTAAAGCTGGCGCGTCACCGGACGATACGACTCATTTCAATATTTATTTACATAAATGAATATTTTCATACGCAAAGATTTTCACTCTGCATTTCCTCGCTGTTCTGTGCAAATAACTTTTGATAATTTATTATAAAGCTTAAATTTCCTAGATGTGCTTTTAACTTGAAAGTATAAATTATTAATTGAAAATGTATCATACAAGTGATTGAGTTATTTAAAGACTAGAGGTACACATATGCTATGCAGTAAAGCGAGACAACAATTTATACAGCTTTATTTTATACGACATATATTGTGAAGATATTTTTACTGGCTGTGATATTTACTGAAAATTATACTTCCAAGTAATCCCTACTGGAATATAAAACCATTGAATTTCTAGCTTTCTGGAACTCTAAATCTAAGAAAGTAATAGTCTATAATACAGTATTGGGTCAGTGTCAAGTTACCCAACACAAATTGTCATATCATACTTACTTGATGCTTTTTATATTACTTCATACTTATTTTCTTAATATATGTTTTTTGGGGTGTACAACGCATAATAGAAAATTAAACTTTATAAAATTTAACCTTTAAATCAATTATTATCAATAAGTTAACGTCAACTCTGGGCTTAGACCACTATTGTAAAAAAATTAAGAATTTATTTTCCAGAATCTAAAATCTACGAAAGTAGTCGTTTGAAATTCAGCATTATATTCAGTACCAAATTACTCTATACAAACCGCCCTAACTGTACGCTTGGTAATTTGCGAGGGTAGACTAGGGCGAATCCTTGTTTTTAGGGTTTATAATTGATGATAGGGTAATAGTATAATCATCTATACATCAACAATTTTTCAACTACATCATACATACAGGTTTTCTTTTTTTTTTAATTCGTGTAAAGTACAAGTATCGCCATCTTTTTCCCTTTTATTTTTCATTGTACAAGTTTCAGTATTTTTCTTGCCTTACTGAATTACAAGGTAGAAAGTGTTGCCTGATATGTGATAAAATAAAAACAAAGCAACTAGTTGTAATTGACATAAAGTATAAAATATGGAAACACCAATATATGTCTCTTTACACATTAAAAATGAAAAAGAAACAGAGAAAAAATATAGTTTCGAAAAAGCGAAAAAAAAATTAAAACAAAAGATAAGCAGAAATCTATATAACTGTAATGAACAGAGATGTTTAATGATCCATTATCATTGCTTACACACGGTAAGTGGCGCGCAAGAAAAAATAAAATTATGAAGAATTATTTATTTAGTATATATTATCTCATCGTTTGATATGGGTAGCTATAAACGGTTGCTGCTACATTTATACTACTGAGCGATGATTCGCCCTATATGTCCATTGTGCTGAAAAGTAGACGTAGGCGTTTGTTGAATTCGCTCGCCAGTTTCATAATATTTTATTAAAGAAAACGGTAAGAGCACTCATGAATCAAATTTAGGCAGAATCGAATAGAAGCTGATATCACATCTCACATCACGGTTGACTTAAATCCGCGGTGGCCCTCGAACGATTTAATCTTAGTTTCTTCTAGTTAAATTCGTAGGCTTAATAACTCTTAGCCTGCTTTGGGCTTTTCTCAGATTTATTTTCCTTATCAGTTTTTCATTTCTGATCATTTCAAGAGATATATGTAGTATATATAATCAAAATTTAAACATTAAAATTGATAACAAATTTTTTATCACCTATTTAAAGAATATTTTGCTTAAATGTATTTGTTTTTATGTTAATATGATCAAAGTGTACTCTTTTGTCATATAATCCAATAAGATAAACAAATAGACCGGAATTTACGCAGAGAAAAAAAATATTTATAATAAAAAAAATTTCTCTTAGCAAGCTTTCACTTCAAATGTGCTAAACAATTTAAACATTCAAATTGATAACTAAATTTTATGACCTTTTTAAAGAATATTTTGGTTAAATGTATTTATTTTTATGTTAATATAGTCAAAGTTCTATAGTCAAACTTCTACAGTCATATAAATCTAGTAAGATAAACAAATTTACTGGAATATACGCAGTGAAAATAAAATATTTATTAGAAAAACATTTTTCTCTAAGTAAGCTTTTCATCTTCGTCAACAGCATGTGAAGTCACTAGAAACAATTATGTGTGATAAGTGTATTTAGCCCATTATAGCCACATAGGAGTGACTGAAATATCTATTGCAAAGTTGTAACAGGCAAAGAGGCAAACAACAAAGCAAGTTGAATAAAATTTTTTAAAATACGTAAGACACACGGACAGAGACACATCCCTTTATGCATATTACTAGCTATGCTGCGTGACTTAACCGGCATGGAATTACCATAATTATGCTGCTTTCCCTCCACTATCCCAAACGTCGGCGGGAGTGATGATGATGAGTCAATAAATAAGCCAGTCTCTTTCTTACCTTGTACTTTATATAAGTATCAGATCAGTTAAATTCTTATAACTGATCTGCCCCTATAAATTGTAGAGTGATGATATATAGCCTACAAACCATACTTTTCCTCAAACTATTTTCCAACGCAATAAATAATTTCAGAAATCGGATACATGGTCAAACGCAAACAGACAAATGGCGCAAACAAATAGACAAATAAATTTTGCCGAGATTATTTTAAATATTAGTATAAATAAAAAACAACGTCAACATATCGGTTTCTTTTGTCTGTCCATACGTGTATGGCATTAACTAAATCAAGATTTATTAGTAACATTTGCGTACAGTTTAATTTTTTGATAAATTAGCGGGTTAAGTTTAAGTATCAGTGGTCTATAATTTAAGAGATCTGAATAGCCATAATTTTTGTGGGCAGGATGCGTGTGATGTCTGATTGTAAAAACAATTCATATCCACACGAACATGGCTGAAGACATGAGTAGTACATTACATTTTAAATAATGTTTGCATTCTAAATAAAGATTTTTTGGAACGAGTTAAAGTTGTGTATATATATATATATATATATATATATATATATATATATATATATATATATATATATATATATATATATATATACATACATATATATATATATATATATATACACACATATGTATGTATACCAAAACAATTTTCTTAGAATTTAAAGACAGTGATCGATCCCGAGGCTATTGTAGAATGGTGTACGAGAAGAAAATTCATGAAGCATAATTTTTAAATAAAGAGCCAAAGTCTGTACAAGAATCAATCGATCATTCAATCTAACACAACACTCCTTTGAAACCATAGAATAAAGTTTCCTTCGGTTACTCTGTAAGTTTCATAATATGAGGCTGCATGAAAGAGAACCTAATGTAAAAGGTTTCTATGTGACTTTTACGAAAGCTATTTTTAAGTGAAAGCATGAAAATTAGGTATAATATATATATATATATATATATATATATATATATATATATATTTACATATAAATATATAACTTGCTATTCTTCAACAGCGCGCTTTCAAGTTGTTTTACAATTTAATTCAGTCAATAGAAGTAACACATTCTCGGTATTGGTCGTTTTTGTCAAAATCCAGTTACCTGGTTTAGTTGTGAGCGTTAAAGGTCACAGCAATCGCTTTCCAGTTGCTACAATAATGGCGATTTTCACAAAAGGCAGCTTTTCCATTCGCACACAAATTCGGCCGCAACACAAAAGGAAATAAAAAACCATTCAAACTCGCAAATTCACAAAAGGAAAAAAGTCTCCAATTTAACCATTGGGCGCAAAAAATATGATTGTACTTTAATAAAAATTAAAATACAAAATGATAGAATGTAATTTGTGAATGGGGTCCCACCCCCGCAATTTCCCCTCTCAATTTGTCGCTCATTCTTTATTTCGCAAATGAAGTGTTTTGACACGCCGCGAAGCTTTTGTTGAATAAATTTGCATAGTATTATCAGAAAAAAATATTTATCCACTTTCGTATGCATTTATTTCCCGATTATGAGGGTAGTCTCCTCTCTGATTCCCAGAGGGGCGGTTAATTTTTACGAAGAATGAAAAAAATACAATTCATAAAATATTTGCTCTCCGGAAATCATGTTCAGCATAGTACGGGTGTAATAGAACCTTTGAAACATGTGAAGTACATGTGAATTGTTTTGATACATATATATATATATATATATATATATATATATATATATATATATATATATATAATATATACAGTTTAAATAAATTGTTAATGATTATGATAGTACCTTATATATAAATACCTTTAAATGAAAACCCTATGCAAACAAAGTGCTTTTCACAAATATGAGTACATTCGAATTGCTCAAAATGATAAATAGAATTTTAAACATTATTAAGTCAATGCAATTACATAATTTTGCAAATGCGCGGTAATATGCGACTCTAGTACCTGGTAATGGTCGTTGGAAACGCAGTAGATGGTACTGAGATGAAAACGTACTCATTTCTTATATAGTTTAATGAAAAAAACAATGTTTGTTTTTTCAACTACGTTATCATCAGAATTTAGACTAAAGGATTTTTTTGTTTTACTTTAGTGAAGAAAATTTCAAACTCAGCACTTCAGAGTTTAGCCTCTAGTACTTATACTAGTACGACGAAGTAAAATTATAACTACTAAGTTCTATTTTGTTTGTTCTAATTTTTGAGTAGTGATAAAGGCGACTAGCGGTCGCATATCAACAGCTGCTCGTCGTCTACATATTAGCTTAGTACACAGCAGCATATACAACCGCTAAGGAAGTTTAAGCAATAGAACAGTAGCTTGAACCCCCGCGCAGTGGTAACTTTTTCAAAGCAAATATTTAGTTGCTTTGAAGAAGTTTGAATGAAACACACAGTATTCAATGTGGCCCTGCACATGGGCGACGTTTTAGTTGCCGCAGCTCATTGGAATATCTTCAAAGCAACTAAATAAGCCCTAAATAAATTTTAAAAAGTTGCCAGTGCGCGGGTGTACTACGGCCTAAACACGTAAAAAGTTATAATTTATTATTTCAGTGCAAGTGCAGTGAAGGTAATTCCACAATTCTCCACTAGATGGTGGTATTTATTAAATGTTTATTTTTTATACTTAAATATTAGTAAATTCAACGTTTTAACTATCTAAAATTATCTACCTAGAACTTTAGCACTACTTTTCCCGTTAGAAGAAAAGGTAGAATTGCTAACCTACCAATAGTTTCTGCCAGTAGTCTGTTTTTTTCTTGAGTTACTGTTAGTTTCAGAAGTATTACCTGCCATAAATAAGAAGGTCTATAAGATATCCGATAATTATGAACGATATTATTTCAGAAACCGGATCGATAAAAATAAACAGAAATGATATAATGATTTCTGTTTATTTTCACCGTCACGATTTACTCATGATTACATCATCCAGCATGGCTTTTGCTCATTTTTATTTACTGCAATATTTTATAACCTTTAATTAAATGTACCCTAAATTTGATTCATCCAAACACGGCATACGAACTTCACCCAAACATTTCAATTCATTAACCTTCCTCGTATATATAGAACTAACGAATCTATTTTTATTCCATTATTCAGTGTGCCCAAAAGAATACATAATGAAACATTTGAAACAATGACATATGACGTCACGACGATAATCCGCCTTCGACGGGGCTCGGAGTCGCGACACGACAATCGTTGACGGCGACACGATCGCATCACGCGAGCCGAATGCGTGGGAGGCGAACAAACAAATGTTCAGAAACCAACACCCACTCCGCACCCGCGCTAACTATGATACATTATTGTTCACAGCGGCTCATTGAATTCGAACCGTGTAAGCCGTGAGCGATTGCTAAGTTCTGTTACTGCTATCTATTACGTACAGCCTCTGATGAAAATGCTAGTGAACAGGTTTTCCAATTTCCATTCTAAGTTCGAGAAAAATTTTAAAAAAGGTATACTCTCCACGTATGTTTTTACAGGTTCGGTTGCTGTGAGTTATTAAAACTGCTACTACGAGCGAAGATATTTAAAGCGCAGATTTTGCTGCTCGTGGTGTCTATTCACATACGAACGGATTTTGACAGCATGAGTTAACTTACGTCTAGCGTCATCTATTGTAGCTAGTCGAGACCGGTATTAAAATGTCACTGCTCTGACATTTTTAACATTATTTGAACGTTTCTACATTTTTACTGGGAAATCGCACTACGAAGTTTTCATACACGTTTCGATATTTACATACACTTAAGAGTATGTACATACTATTTGTATTAAAATATTTAGAATCTCAATTCTAGACAAAGTGAACATATTACCTACTATGTCTTTCACATGATGGATATTTGACTAAATTTTTTTTATTTCATTAATCATAATTTCAATGTACAAGCTGACGAAGAGTGAAATTTTTTTTTAATAATCTTAAAAATTTACCGAGTTATAAAAGTTTAAATTTAATCTTTAGACGAGGACGGGAATACTGTGTTGTGAGGTCATTTTTAATATTGCACATTATATTCTACAAGAGCAAAAGTGACAGGGATATACCCAACTCTATCCGTATCTTCAAATTTAGAAGACTATAATTGGCTTATTTTTCAATAAATTTTTGAATTTTTTTCATGACTGGTTTTTAATTAACTTATATTCACAATATTGTACGAAAAATATCAAAATTTAGAGTGAGTCAACTACCGTATTGTAAAAACATGGTAGATATTTAAATAATATTATTTCTCACCATGTAAATATATAAACATTTTGCCTAGTATATATTTTACAGACATGATAAATATACATTTTAAAATACTAAGTTATTTTTGTTATGCACTTGTACGGAGTTTCCATGAATTTTTTTCCGATCCAATTACATATCATAAGTTGGTCTACTATTACTCGTAAACTAGTAGAGCGTACTTAGCTGTGACAATTTTTTTTTACTTTCGTTATATATACTACTATAGAAAAACTTCATAAATATTAAAAAATAGCAGTTTAGCTGGCAGGAAATGGAGACACGAAATATTAAGTATTTCGTAAACGGATCCTGTATTGCAAAAAATTTTCACCACAAACTCTTAAATTTTTTAAAGACCTATTCGACGATATCCCACACAGTGGAAAATGGGAAAAACGAATTCACCTCCACCTTATTTCCTAACTATTCATACTTCATTTATTCCTAACTTTATATAGCGTTATAAATATATATAACCATGGATAAATTTTATCATAATAGCAGTGATAGTGACTTAACTACTCTGTGACAGAGATGGACATGATGAAACTATAAGGGTTATACATGGTCACCCAATTTGGCTACGTAACCCTAAAAAGGTGCTAAAATATAAAAAAGGTGCTAGAAACATAAAGAGACTAAGAAGTTTGTTCGTAACAATTTGAAGCAATTATAATTAGTGTAAAGTTAAAGGTAGTATGGCAAGCACTGTCACTATTCTCATCCCAAATCAACAAGAAACTGAGTCAATTTGTTTGAAAGTAACTAAAAAATTACATCGAAAAACTAGTATATTATTTAATGAAGTACGACTTCAGTATAGAATACGTCGTTTCAATACAGGTTAAGGGATAAGTAAATGAAACTACGTGATGTAGTATTACCTCTACTTTATTTAAATTCTTAACCACAATCTACATTTCGTTGTGTGACAATATTTTCAGGCCCACAAATTGCCCACCTGAAGGTATTGTCATACAACGAAAACTAGGTCGTGGTTAAGAATTTAAATAAAGTAGAAATAATACTACATCACGTAGTTTCATTTACTCATTAATAAAAATTAAGTTATACTGAATTTCTAAAACTTAGCGCCAAATATATTCAACAGGTTAAGGGATTTAACACGCTTAAAGCATCTGATGCAAATGATGTGTTTAGAAAGGTAACAAAACTTGAGCACCGATTCGCTTTTCATCCATAGAAAAATGGCGATACGGATAAACCTGAGATAATATTACATCACGTAGTTTCATTTACTTGTTAATAAAAATTAAGTGATAATTATTTTCTACAAACTTAACGCTAAATATATTCAACAGGTTAAGGGATTTAACACGCTTAAAGCATCTGATGCAAATGATGTGTTTAGAAATGTAACCAAACATTTATGAGCATCGATTCGCTTTTCATCCATAGAAAAATGGCGATAAGGATAAACCTGAGATAATATTACATCACGTAGTTTCATTTACTTGTTAATAAAAATTAAGTGATAATTATTTTCTACAAACTTAACGCTAAATATATTCAACAGGTTAAGGGATTTAACACGCTTAAAGCATCTGATGCAAATGATGTGTTTAGAAATGTAAACAAACATTTATGAGCATCGATTCGCTTTTCATCCATAGAAAAATGGCGATAAGGATAAACCTGAGATAATATTACATCACGTAGTTTCATTTACTTGTTAATAAAAATTAAGTGATAATTATTTTCTACAAACTTAACGCCAAATATATTCAACAGGTTAAGGGATTTAACACGCTTAAAGCATCTGATGCAAATGATGTGTTTAGAAATGTAACCAAACATTTATGAGCATCGATTCGCATTTCATCCATAGAAAAATGCGGATAAACTTATCATCAATATCATTCCGCAAATTGAAACCCAATGTCGATAAATATGTTTAGTTTCTTATACTCTAGTGAACAAAGTTTATGAACGTGAGGTAGCTGTGTAATACTTATATATATATATATATATATATATATATATATATATATATATATATATATATATATAATTATATATATATATATATATATATATATATATAATTAGATATAGGTTCAACACCTATATCTACATATTTTAATAAGTATGCGAGTCACACGAGTTACCCCGAAAATGTTTTATTTTTAAACAAATATTCCATAATATAGCAAAACAAAAACAAAGCTTCATGCATTAAATTTCTAAGTATGAAAAAGATGCAATCAAATCCGCCCAACACCGAGCAAGCAAGAACAACGTAGATTTCCCACATACAAACAACAACAAACAATACGCAAGGAAATAAACTTCTGAAGGATTGAAAATATGGGAAAACTTTACAACTTTCAATATTCAAAACAAATCGAGATCAATGGCAGCTGAGAGGAAGCCATACTTAAGTAGGAACCAACTTGTTATTTCTTCAAATCTTTTTCGGTTTTCGTATTCATTATAAAAACAACTTATTATTGATCTTTTTAAAATTCTTTACCAAAAATTATATACTTTTCTAAGTTAACTTAACGCCAACTTTTCCTACGAAGCGAATTCATTAAGAACAATTTAAACACCATTAACAGTGGTGTTATTAAAATAGGACTATTATCATATTACGCGGCGCGCGATTACGAATTCACGCTTTTTGTATATTTTAAAAGAGAAGTTTCCCTGAAGCGTTTTAAATTCGTTACCGCAGAATAAAATTCTCAATGAAATAATTGTGGGCCATTTAGACTTAATTATACAATGATTGCGAAAACCGTAAATGAAGTAAGGACGATAAGTCCCAGTGCCGCATTGGGCAAACAGAAGTTTAATTATTGGGCCGAATAATTGAAAAGAGATGCGGTCTTTAACTTACCATTCGTTGTAAGAAATTATGCTGATCGTTTCGTGTTTTATTTCTTTAAATTAACAGTTATTTTGCATTTTGATTTATGAGGTTGCATTTGTGGTGAACAGTTTTAGAACCATTTTAGAATGGAGACATATGTTATAATCATCATAAATAGGAGCAATATGAGTAGTAGATAAGTATACGATACAATTTAATAGATTACCTCTATGAAATTGTATTGTATACTTATCAACTACTTTACATACTGATTAGTATGCTAGAAATAAAAATGTACCTCAAACCGGAAAACGGAACCCTTGTAAAATCACGCACGCGTCTGTCCGTTTGTCAGAGCCCATTTTCTTAGTCCGTTTGTGAGAGCCCATTTTCTTAGTCCGTTTGTGAGAGCCCATTTTCTTAGTCCGTTTGTGAGAGCCCATTTTCTTAGTCCGTTTGTGAGATCCCATTTTCTTAGTCCGTTTGTGAGAGCCCATTTTCTTAGTCCGTTTGTGAGAGCCCATTTTCTTAGTCCGTTTGTGAGATCCCATTTTCTTAGTCCGTTTGTGAGATCCCATTTTCTTAGTCCGTTTGTGAGAGCCCATTTTCTTAGATTATTCTTTTATAACGCTGCGTAATAAAGTATATAAATATTATTATCCCATATATTTTACACTAGCTAACTTTTTAAAACATTCATATAAGAATTAAAGGACCCCCCCCCTTTAATTCTTATATGAATGTTTTACAGTATTTCAATATTTATTTTTTAATTTTTTTATATATCATGGGGAGGGGGGTGTATCGTTTTATTGGAAATCATATCAAAAACAGATGTCTACTAGCATCTATTATAAAATATGTCTACTCATAATATGTGTCTAAGCTTGTTCTACATTTAAATTTAAAAATATAGGCTTTTATTAACTGTCAACCTATGTGTTTCATTAGACATTTGTATTGCTCATTGTTATGATGAATACAAATTTTTTTTCAATATTTTAAACTGTATATTTAAAATATTTAAAAATTTATTCTAAAAATAATTCCAATTAACAGACAATTTACAGCATAACAACATAAATAATGAATTAGTCACACCAATGTTTGTATCGGGAACAAGGCAAATGAACTCAAAACAAAGACAGATAAAACACATTTCTCACAGAATTTCTGTTAAAAATGCATTACTAAAACTTCGTCTCGAATATATGAAATGAATTTTATAGAATAAACAATATTTGAAATACCACATCAAAAAGCAACACGAATTTAATGTAATGTGTTTATAATTTCGTTGTTTTATAATTTCTTTTCCAAAATATTCCAAAACCTTGTCTCATCTTGAACCTTCAGTTGTACCACTCCACTACGGTTTGACAATAGCGTAGCCATTTGTTTAACTCTTTATTTAACTATTCTAGCACTAACCATTTATGAGTCAAGGAGCCACGATTTAATAGGCTTTCTTTAGTAATTTCATTTCGGTTAAATCAAAGAACAGAAAAAATGTACCCAAGGAAATAATGCTTTAAATACTTGAGGTTCGTTAAAAGTTTTGAGTTAAAAATACTTTGTCATTTTTATTACAAAAAGTCATGTTTGCAGCAGCTATTGTGAAGTATGGAATAACAGTCGTTATTTAATGATTATAAAACACCAAAATACTTTACATAGTTAAAGAACACTAATCAAAATAGTCCCCCTCGTAGGTTTCGTTGTATAACAACACTACAACTTTGCTAATTGCCCAACTGGAGATGTTGTCATACAACGAAACCTAGGTCGTGGTAAAGGATTAAAATAAAGTAGAAATAATGCTACATCAGGTAGTTTCGTTTAGTTGAAAATAAAAATAACATTATAATGAATTTCTACAAAATCAACGCCAAATATATTTAATACATACAACATTGGCTAAACTCTACAACTATTAGTATGTTTATTTTCCGTCTAAGTTAATTATGTAAATCACAATAGGTACATCATATATGAAAGTATTTTCCTGTTTTCCTCTAGTTCTTAGTCTTGAAAAATTAAAATATTAATTTTCAAATTAAGTAAGATTTTTATTTCATTCTTACCAAAAATAATCAGACATTTACAATCTTATACAGATATTCTTACAAAAAACAACCTGTCAACATATTATTTTTTTCCAAAATTGTATCACGCTTAAGATACAAATTTTATATGGACATTACGATTGAACAATGCACTTTAAGATTTCATATCTTAATTAATAATTACAACTTCTTTCTGGATTTTCTGCAGTATCCTTATACTATGAAATGATTACATTAACTCTAAATAAGAATGCCCACGCTATTATGAAACCCGCTATCGTAACAAAAGTAGCTGTGTCGGAATGAAACTGACTTAAATTTGTTGTATTTGTAGCTGCACTAGCCTCGCCTACCAAATGGTGACGACTACATATTGTTAAAGCGAAGAAGATAATTTGTCGGCGGTCGGCGGCGAAAAGGAGCGCGCACAAGCGGTGGCGCCTTTTTGTTCAATCTGCGGCGAGGGGCACGGGGCTTCGCGGCGCACGCTTTCTCGTTCAATGATCGTCCCTCTCTGTTACGACACGCCGTCTCTATTTTTCTGCATTTCATATCTATTTTTTGCCTCACTTTTTTGAAGTTATACTTCTTTAGATGCGTTATGAAAAAATGATGAGAGTGAAATTTTAAGATTCGTCACACAAAAGTTACAGTATGAAGTTGCAGCGGTTGCAGTCTCGAAACAAAAGCTATTGGCACCATCGTCGCCTCTGTTCACTGTTTTCATATCCATAGTATTTATCCACACGTTTCTAGTGTCTACATTCACACACGTGTTTTAGTTTCATACAAGTGCGATTTATATATGTGCTGATAAATTATATTCAGCAGTGATTTAAATTCAATATTTTGATTAATATATTTACTATTCATAAATATTAGTGAAAAAATTGTGATTATAGACTTTTTCAAGTACTCCAATATAATTGAGGTTATCTATCCGTATGTATTATTTAATGATGCCAAAGAAGTATAACTTCTCACGCGCGTACATAAGTACACGCACCCTTTTTTTTGCATAAAAGGGCATGTCCAGGCTTAACAAATTCATTCAGTATTCGTTACCTGGATTTTATTACCTTACATCGTTTTCTATATCTGACTTCCAGAAAAGCTTTCTTTGCTTTAGTACATGCTTCAATTTAATTTTTGGGGTAACTGACTATGAATTCAACCGACTATGAAATCAAGCAATATAATTGAGGATAAGCCAGTATTTTACAATTATCATTTGTTATATCATATATTGCCTTGTAACTAACTATAAGGTTCTCAAAGTATTTAACAACTCACATAATACCGGCCCGTTTACCCAATACGTAAGTTCTTACGAAAGCACTTGCCCAAAGCTTATTATATTGCTCACGTGAGGAATACCAACAGAATAAATTATAAAAGGCAAAATTTAAAATTTAAAAAGAAAACCCACAACTTATATAGTCGTAGGTTTTTTTTTGCAAAATTTAATAGTATATTAATTTTTTAGAAATTCATTATCCACAATTAAATGAAACTACGTGATGTAGTATTATTTCTTCTTTCTTTAAGTTCTTTACCACGACCTAGGTTTCCTTGTATAAATAATACTACATAATGTAGTTTCATTTAATTATAACTTAGTTTTTAATTAAAAATAAGCAAGTACTTTTAGTACCTACCTTTTTTGAAGTATGTTTTTTTTTAAATATATTTTATTTTATAAATTTTTGTGATTAGTATCTTAATACTAATTATCACAATATTTTTTTCATAGATTAGTATTGTTATAAACAATACTAATCACAAAAATAATATAATTTTTTTCATAGAATATCGGATAAATGTTAAAAATTCCGGGTAAAAGATAGTATATAGAACATTTCCTCTTTGTCTAAAATTAATTATCAACAACGAATAGAAATGAAGCAATAGTAGTAGCCGCCAATGGTTAGCTGTTAGCCGTTTAGGAGTTCGGTTCTCCATATCCAAAGTCCAATACCAGATCTTTCAAATTAAAAACTACCACTTGAAGAGTTCCGTTCTCCATATCCGAAATCTAATATCACATTTTTCAAAGTAATAACTAAAGTAACAACTAACCAGTAGCGTATATATTGAATTACGACCGATTGACTACCATCCGTCAAGGAGTTACATTATTTATCTTCAAAACTCCACATCACATACTGACCTGGTCGATGGTACAGTTATTTTGCAAAGTAAAACTACCAGTAGTAAATATCTTTAATCACAGTTGATTTACTAATATCCGTTAAGGAGTTCCATTGTTCATATCCAGAACTTGCCATCAAACCCTGACCTGGTCAGTGGTGTAATTATTTTGCTAAATAACAACCACCCGTAGTATCTTGAATCATAGTTGATTTACTGCCATTCGTTAAGGAGTTTCATCATTAATTTCCGAACCTCATCATCAAATCAACATCATATTCATATGGGACCACACATATAGCACCCTCTTTCTCAAATAAAAAAAATAATCATCAAAATCGGTCCACTCGGTAAAGAATTATCGCAAAGAATTATTGAACATACATAAAAAAAGATTCCTTTTTGAAGCACATGAGAGCCATCTTATATATATTAAACGTGCGCAACTTTATTTATCCATGGGGCGACTTTTTTTCGGCCATTAATTTCTCCCATGTAGTTTCATTTACTAATATAACACAATTGACGTCATATTTGGTAATATAATAAATAAAAAAATAATTTTTCACATTTCTTAGAATGGTAGATAAATTATAAATAACCGATAGTAATTTTTAGAAAGTTCCAGATCATTGTAATAAAGTACAATTCTTCAAAGGTAGAAAATTCCAACCGATACGTTTTCCTAGTTATTAAATTCCTCATTCATTTATATAATATGGGACAACTTATAAAAAAAATAGAAACGTGCTTTTTTGATATTTGATATAAATAGTAATAGTGGGCATTCTGCTTTTCTTCTAAATGAATTTTTCAACAGGTCACTTAACAATATAACCTAAATTTCATTTCAACGAGAGCATTTGTCAATTTTTTGATTTTCTTTTTATAGAATAACCTATTAAGGAACCAGAGATGACACCACTTCGGGAAGTATCTATAATAAAATTGTCTACCACCCTATAAGAGCGCCAGGACCTGGTACTCGCAGGTAGCAAATATCTATGAACAATGGGAATTATTAAAACTAAATAATTATTCAATAAAATTCGCACTTATGACAAGAAGTATTTTGCTCATAAATGCATCTTCCCATACTATTTTTTTCAAGCAATTGCATAAAAAGTGTTTATACCTGAAGGTTAATATTTTTAAAATTTAATATCAGAGAATACTTAACTACTTGGAAATAGGTATAACTAGGAATGAAATTAGGTATAAATTTACAAGTTTACTTTTTTATATAATTTTAACATTTATATAAAAATGCCGAAATCAAACCACAGGAGAAAAGCGCATTCGAGTAAATTTTTTTAAATTTTATAAAACATAAAAGATTATTTAATTGAAAACTAATGTTAAATCTTCTTCTCGTTCACTGTTTATTCTATAAACAAATCATACTAGTTATATTTTGACAATAAATCGTTTTTTATCATTTTTTCAACTTAATTCGATTGAAAAAACATTATCGCAGTCTTATTTGTGTATTAAATCTTTATTTGGTAAATATTACTACAAATAGTCAAGTATTAAACATAAAAAAGCAAGAAAACGTAAAAAGCAAAATAATCGAAAAGACTGTTTAAAAAGATATCGAAAAACAACCCTTTGTTAATGGTCAGAACACTTTTTAAATACTTTTTTTACGAATAATTGTAAGCGGTTTTTATTAATGTTATACATATTGGTTTATTTTGAGTGTTTTGATTTGAGAAAAGAAAAAAAAATAGTGCAAAATTAACTTTTGCTAATGTTTCTTTACATGGCGTGCGTAAATGTACACGACCCACAAAGAAAACATTAAACAAAAACAATTGTTCTTTTTGTATTAAATAATTTCACCTTCAGAAACTAATTATCACCGCAATAGAATATTGAAACCATTTGAAGCAACTGACATACTCGTATGTTAACTGTAACATATAGGAAGTGCTGGAAAAGCAAAGCCTTGGCCAGAACCTTATCAAAGCATATAACAATAAATAAATGAAATTTATGTAGATCTACTGCCAAAATAAATTGAACAAATAAACATTAATCAAGATTGTTACCAAACGATATCTTTCTCACTTTTATGTTACGGTCCGCTACAGATGAACGCGCATTTGTAACAATGTCAAGGCCCAAAGTTTGGTAATTAAAATTACAAGTTATCTTTATTTTGTCAGTGAAAATGTACAGGTGACATTGAGGTCGGTATATACTTTGCATAAATTGTTTATCTCAGAAGCAGCAGAAAAAACTAAGTTATTAATTTAACTATTACAGAAGACAACGATAAAAAGAAGAAATTAACCTAAACAACGTGAGATCAAAAAAGAACACGTAAAGGTTTAAATTTTAAAAAGGATACTGGTTAAATATAGCTTCATTCATCTAAGATCTCATTTAATATGGACTAGATGCAGGTAATAAAAAAAAGTTCAATGTACTTGCAGAGTACCATATCTGGGGCAGTTGAAGTTGATTTATTTCCTATTTGTAAGGAAGAAACAAAGTGTATAAATAAGTATTTTTGACGCTATTTCAGAAATGGGTAAGCGAGACCCAGGTCTTTCATTTGCAAGGTTAGAAAAACCGGTAACAAGTAGGGATAAATTATGAGGTTGATGCTAACACCTAATTATCCAACTCATTAAATTCAGTCAAACGTGACATCGAGGAGTTGAAAAAATTGCCATTACTTTTTGAATTGTACACCTTAGAAATAGATACACCTGAAATATTACACTTCTCAATATAATTATTTCCTGTACGTAAGTGATCAAGATTTTGACTGGGCATATATTTCGCTGCTATTTTATTTAGATTATAAGTCAGTTAAGCTATTAACTTTGACCGTTTAGTTATTAGTCGTAAATCTGAAATTAGTCCAAAAAAGCTTATTGAAGCGATATTACAACCATAGATACAGTATTAACGGCATCGATGACAAATGGTTGTGCGTACCCAAATAATGGACGATCGGTTAAAAAGTTTTGAATAAACAATCGTTTTGAACTCTAAATTACATCCATATTTTAAAGGTGTCACGCTTTTGTAATTTATTTAGTCTCCGAGCTATTGAAATCAGCAATAAACTTAACAAAGAAAAAGTATACATTTAATTTCTATATAATTTATTTATTGTCTACTAAATTTATTGTTGTGAACTATGTACGAGCATAACCCCATTATGAAGGGAAATAACTGGATATTTATCGGCGTATCGTAGGTACAAAATTTCATAACTGGTTTATATTAAAATTTATTAAATTTTTTAATGTGCCTATAGACCGACAAACCCAACTTCCTCTCATTATATTTTAACCAATAAATTTTCATTTTGTCAAACTTTAATGGTATGCATAACAATATTCAAGTGCTTCAAAATATCCTTCATCAGAAGTGTTCAATAAGCACACTTGCGGCGTTAAAGTACATGTTTATTTGAGGTAACTCGAATCCTGAGAACTTTAACCACAAAGAAAGTTACAAAACTTCACGATCCGCACGAACACACAGTCCCGATCACACTTCCGCTGGTCGCGATAAGACGAAGTCAATTCGATTTAATAATAGAGGAAACTCGATGAAAAGTGTACTCATCAGATTACGATCGAAACAAGAGTATCAGGCACACGTTGTAGCCGCTACACGCGTGACAACGAAATGAAGCTAACAAGGAATGGGACACATAATAGAGAAGTTGGCTAGAGACAATGGATGAAAACGCGCCGACAATAGGTTATCTTTAAAATGTACCGTCGCGCTTTCATTTCTGCTCGCAAAATGTGTCACAGAGGTGGTAAAAATATGTCAAGGGGTGAAGGGGCGTCGCTTGGCGCCACCGCCCCACTAATTGCAGAGCGAGTCGCATGTCTGCGGACACTCCAGGGCGAGGGTGAGTGGATGAAGAAGGACAAGTGTGACAACATAGTGAGAAACTTAAAGCTGTCAATTATTTTTCGTTATTTGCTTTCAACCAAGTATTATAAAATTTTGGTTTGTTATTTAAACTACACTATTATACTGGTATAAATAATAAAAGGAACATGCTAATTCCATAATTATACTGGTATAAATAATAAAAGGAACATGCTAATTCTATAATTATACTGATATAAATAATAAAAGGAACATGCTAATTCCATAATTATACTGATATAAATTATAAAAGGAACATGCTAATTCTATAATTATAATAATATAAATAATAAAAGGAACATGCTAATTTCATAATTATACCGGTATGAATAATAAAAGAAACATGTTAATTCCATAATTATACTGGTATAAATAATAAAAGGAACGTGCTAATTCTATAATTTCGTAATGACGTGATAATTCTATAATTTCATTACGACGTAAGCCTGCTCCTTTTAGAGAAAAAAATTAATTGTACACCAATGAAAGTTATGTCATTTTAAAGCTTAAAATTATTATGACATGGTTATTGGAAAACGTTCTCTACTAGAGAATGAATGCTATAAAATAAAGATAAGACAACTTGATGGTTACAAAGATTTAGGGTCACCTAGCGCAAATTTTTTAATTTTTCATACTTTACCTTTGTATTTATTAGTTTTACGCTATTAGAGATCACATGGTTAAAACGTATGTTATTTGAAGGATTAAAATTATTGTAATTATACATAATAAATATTTCGTTACTAATTTGTAGAGTTTTATAAATATTTGCAAAAGTAAATTGTCGTTGTACAAATTTAGCACCACCTAATATCGTTTTGTTCAACTTTCGAGTGATCTATTTTACTATTCTATTCACGCTGTCAGAGACATATCGAGCACCATTTTCAATAACTCAAACACATTCACAGTCTTTGTGAATGAGATGAAATAAATTACCTACTATTTCATTCTTTATATACTCGTACGCATAAATGACACTTATCAAGAGACAATATAGTGTAATCACTAACTCTGGTAGTTAATATATTTAAGTGTAACATCACAATATCTGTATAAAAATAAAAATATTAATATTTTCCTTTATACACTAAATCTACGCCGAAAGTATAAACTTAATGTATTACGTGCTCAGCCGTGATACAAAACAAAAGTGTAATTGTGTAAACAGCCGAAAGTCCTTTTCTGACTTTCTATTATAACTGTAAACAGTTGATGCACTTTACAGTTATTTGACTTATTATAACAATATACGAATCGAAAATATATCAATAGATTTAAATTATTTTATTTCTAGTAATACTGCGTATGTGGCACTTATAACAGGAACATCAAATACTAATGTCATCGTATAAACAGCCGATAGTCCTTTTCCGCTTTTCTGTTACAACAATAACCAGTTGATGCACTTTAGAATCATTTTGTTTTGTTATAACAATATACAAATCGGAATTGTATCACTGAATACAATTAAATTATTTTATTTCCACTACTCCTGCGTATGTGGCGTTTACTACAGGAAAATCAAGTACTAGTGTCATTGTGTAAACAGCCGATAGTCCTTTTTCATTTTTCTGTTACAACAATAAACAGTTGATGCACTTTAGAATCATTTTGTTTTGTTATAACAATATACAAATCGGAATTGTATCACTAAATACAATTAAATTATTTTATTTCCACTAATATCGCGTATGTGGCGATCATTACTAATCAAATACTAGTGTTATTGTGTAAACAGCCGATAGTCCTTTTTCGTTTTTCTGTTACAACCATAAACATTTGATGTTCCTTAGAGTTATTTTGTTTTATTATAACAATATGCAAATCGGAATCGTATCACTAAATACAATTAAATGATTTTATTTCCACTAATATCGCGTAAGCGACGATTATGACAGGAACGTAAGGGCGTGAACGTAAGTAAATTGACAACCGGTCCAGCACAGGTGCGTCAGCGATCAACTGCTTTCAAGGTAATGGGCCCTAAAACGTAATTTTTTCCGGTCATAAAATTTTTAATCAAATGTACAATTAAAACGCACTTTCCATTAATGAAAAGTAGACCAAAATATTAGAATTGTTTAATGTATTTTTTCAATATATGCAAATTATGCCAAATATTTTTTTTCCTTTTTCCCGTGGTGGTTTCATTTTGAGCGTATTTCTTCGTTGCGTTAGTTAGCTCTTATATAGAATGTTTGCTATAACAGGAACGTTATTGATAAAACTTTCACTATACTTTCATCTTGGTGCTTATAAATTTTAGTGTAATAAAAATTAACGCGTCTATTATTAAAACACCCACAATTCTGTGTATCAAATTGAGTATAAAACGTTAATAAAATATATGACAATTCTTAACCCTTTCAGAAAAAATCGCTGTAAAATTTACGATTTCGACGAAAAAAATTACTTTATTTACAGAAACGCCTTCAAATACACTCATTTTGATGTATAAAATCACTTGTATTGGCTGTCATCACACTATATCTAGAACAGTCTATATACAGATATTTCATACAATCATTTATTTGTAAATCAATTTCCTTAACACCTCTTGATTGTCATATGACTAACAACATTTGTTTTCGACTGATTTTTAATCAACAAAGAAATATTCGGCTATTTATAATTATTATCGCTTTAAATACGAATATTTTTATTTTGAAATACTAATATTACTTATCTAATAAATAATGTTTTATTATTTTTATGTACTGAAATTATAATCGACTATGCATGTAGCCAAAAACTAGGTTAAAAAACGGAAAAATATTGTGAATCTTTCCTAAATCCCAGGTAACGTCGTTACTAAATCATTATTCACTTTGCACTCGTGCACAGTGATTTTATTGTCAAATATTAGTTTTATCCCATACCGAACAATGCCATTAACATATTCTAGGTTTAAAACGTGTTTTAATAAACTTAATATTTGCAATTACATTATTCTTCATTGATAATTGCAAAAGCTCCTCATTAACTATGACACTTCACTTGACATTTTTTATGGGGTTCTTTAATGAAAGAAATTATGATTACGGGCATAGTTTTCATTATAGTAATGTTTTACGCAAAATTCTATTATAATATTGCTATAACTTAGAATTTTAAACTCCCACGTAAAAACGGCTACGTGGTAGTGGAGTAGACTTATTCATATATAAAGAAATCTGTATTAAATTGATAATTGCAAAAGCTCCTCATTAACTATGACACTTCACTTGAAGTATTTAAGATTCTTTTGACGTATTTTATGGGGTAATTTAATGAAAGAAATTGTGATTACGGGTATTAGCTACAAGTGTTTTACATAATGTCATAATAATTTCCTTTGTAGTAATGTTTTACGCAAAATTCAACTATAATATTTCTATAACTTAGAATTTTAAACTCCCACGTAAAAACGGCTACGTGGTAGTGGAGTAGACTTATTCATATATAAAGAAATCTGTATTAAATTGATAATTGTAAAAGCTCCTCATTAACTATGACACTTCACTTGACGTATTTAAGATTCTTCTGACGTATTTTATGGGGTAATTTAATGATAGAAATTGTGATTACGGGTATTAGCTACAAGTGTTTTACATAAATGTCATAATAATTTCCTTTGTACGCAAAATTCAACTATAATATTGCTATAACTTAGAATTTTAAACTCCCACGTACAAACGGCTACGTGGTAGTGGAGTAAATTTATTTATATATAAAGAAACTTGTATTAAATAAAAAGTCTGATCCAAAGTGATGGACCCCCGTAGTCAAGGAGCTGATGATAACAATAAAAATAGTGACTAAATTCAACATGAGTGCAAGCGAGTTTATTTTTATCAAAAAATTTAGTTAACATAAACCTTATATGGACTCTGATAATGCCGAGTATAGTTATTACAACGTTACAAAGTGGTATAATTACGCTTTGTGCAAATAATAACGGGTACTTTTTTAAAACCGAAATATTTCAACGAGCGATATTTATTTTCCATCCGATTTCATAAAATAAAATTATTCGTATAAAAATGGCTAAACTAAAGTAAATTGTAAAGCAAATGCCAAAACACACTTGTGTAAATAAACGTAGTTTCATATTAATTCAATGTTTTGTAAATAAACGCATTACATTGTTAGTTTCAAGTGTGCCACTTTGGAAACGATTTGGAGTGTATTTTAAATAAAAAAAACCTATTTATAACCGAATTTTCTTATGTAACCGCATTTTCTTATCGGAAACATAGAAATACAGACTGAATCCTTAAGAATATGGAATTCAATATACTGAAGGGGCTCAAATGAAAACTTATTGAATAAACAACAAACACGAGCTGTGTTTGAAAGGCGCTGTAAAAGGTTCGAAGATTCTCAAATACCAAGATTTACTTGTTTACGTAAACATTTGAAATAAGGTAAACAATATTTGCTACGATGAAATAAAACTAAACACGAATCAGTGTTTACGCCTTGTATTTTATCTCAATTGGTACCATGACGTCCAACCTACCTTTGTAATACTTTATTATAGAACTTGTTTACATAAAAAAAATTAAGTTATGCCCGCAACTTTGCTCGCTTAGAATTTTAATCAATGCGGCGGGTTTGTTCTTTCAATCGTTTATGGCATCTCAATAACATCCTCGACCGGGATAAAAGTAAATTATTCGTTAGTTTAAACATTTAGCCGTAACAATCTCGACAATTTTTATTCATCGATCCTTAAAACGTACTTGGTTATTATTGCTTAAGTTTTAGTAACATAATTTGAAGTCGTTTAGGTATAATAATATTCGAATCACGTTTGTATCTCAATCCTCGACCGGGATAAAAGTAAATTATTCGCTAGTTTTATTATTAAGCCCAATCGCCGTAACAATCTCGACAATTTTCATTCATTGATCCTTAAAACGTACTTGGTTCTTACTACTTAAGTTTTAGTAACAGAATTTGAAGTCGTTTAGGTATAATAATATTCGAATCACGTTTGCATCTCAATAACATCCTCGACCGGGACGAAAGTAAATTATTCGTTAGTTTAAACATTAAGCAGAATCGCCGCAACAATCTTGACAATTGTTAATCATCGATCCTTAAAATGTACTCGGTTCTTACTGCTTAAGTTTTAGTAACAGAATTTGAAGTCTTTTAGGTATAATAATATTCGAATCACGTTTGCATCTTAATAATATAGTTGGCCGGGATAACAATAATTTGTACTTTAAACGTTAAAGCGAATCCCTGAAAAATTCTCGACGATTTTTGTGGATAGATTCTAAAATCTGCGCTATTGGTTCTTAATGTGTGAGCGCCAATAATAGAATTTCAAGTCCCTTAGGTACATTCGAATCACATTTGCATCTTAATAATACCGTTGGCCGGGATAACAATAATTTGTACTTTAAACGTTAAAGCGAATCCCTGAAAAATTCTCGACGATTTTTGTTGATAGATTCTTAAATCTGCGTTATCCGTTCCAAATGTATGAGCGCCAATAATAGAATTTCAAGTCCCTTAGGTACATTCGAATCACATTTGCATCTTAATAATACCGTTGGCCGGAATAACAATAATTTGTACTTTAAACGTTAAAGCGAATCCCTGAAAAATTCTCGACGATTTTTGTGGATAGATTCTAAAATCTGCGCTATCCGTTCCAAATGTATGAGCGCCAATAATAGAATTTCAAGTCCCTTAGGTATATTCGAATCGCGTTTGCATCTGAATAATAATCCTTAGCTGGGATAAAAATGTACATATACCTTAAACATTAAGCTGAAACCCTGTAAAGTCTCGACAATTTCTATTTATCGTTTCTTAAATTTGCGCACTCGGTTCTTATTACGTGGGTGCCAGTCAGTAATATAATTTCAAGTCCCTTAAGAGATATTCGATGAAGACAAAGGATAGTCTCTCTTTTAATCTTAACTTCGAGCATTATTCCGGTTAAAGTAGCGCTCGCCCTAATATATATCATGTACATATATCTTCAAAGAAGACATAAGATAAGCTTGTACAATGAAAACATTAAGTCGTATATAAAAAGAATATTTTTTCATCTTCTTTTCGATTCCTTTCCGCTTTTGCTCATCGTCTCCGCATATATTATAAGTTCGGTTGTAAAACGGAACTTCATTGGTGCATATTTCCTTTGTACGCAATCTCGGCGTTATCACTGCTCCACAGTCCATGCTTACGAGATAAAAATTTAACAAAAAGCAAAAATCGTACCGGTTTTTATCGTATTTGGTATCCCTGTGTTATCTATAAAGTAAAATCGCATTAAATTAAAAAAAAGAAATGGCTTAAATAACCTTCTCGGCGGGCGATTCGAAATGACCGCAGTAATATGATCTCAGCTAAAGGATTTAGGAAAAATATACTTCGAAATTATTTATTTTGAATATATTTGGCGTTAATTTTTTAGAAATTCATTATCACTTAATGTTTATTTACAACTAAATGAGACTACGTGACGTACGTATTTCTCTTCAAATTGCCGACCTGAAGATTTTGTCATATAACGAAACCTAGGTCGTGGGTAAAAATTGAAATAGATATAATAGTACATCACGTAGTTTCATTTAGTTGAGAATAAAAATTAAGTGATAATTTATTTTATATATGTGTATATATATATATATATATATATATATATATATATATATATATATATATATATATATATATATATATATAAATTTAAATTTTTGTGTGCAGAATTTGTTTTAAAAAAAAACTTCTTAGTGCAAGTAGAACTAGTGTTGCGAAAGTTTCGTATTCACTTAGCATTATTCAAATTTTAAGGGTACAATAATATTTCTATTAAGCTTTTTCCAAATATCAATTGTTATTTTTTATTATATTGTTTAGCATAAGGTTTACAGGCATAAAAATGGAGGAAGACGGTTTCTTCAACAAACTATGAAAGTGAAGTTAACTTGTCATTGTTACACCCGAAATGGATTAATAATGTGGAGCATCTTTTCAGTTTAAGAAGATATAGGGGGCAAGGGGATACTCACAATTGTCGGGTACCACAAGCCTTAATTACGATTTATAAGACAACACGACAATGATAAAATTCAAACTCTACGTTCTACAATTATTTTAGACAAATTATATTTTGGGAGTTGATTTTCTACATATGAAAGAAGTGAATCAAATTTTATTTCATAAAGTAGTAGATTTTTCTTCTTATAATAGTCATCGTAATATATAGCTACTTCTCATGTTTTGTATCGAACATTAAATAACGCAAATTACTTAAGCTATCAAATATTTAAGTTAGGAAACCATTTGATAATAATACCTGAACAACAAGGGGCATACCATTTTCATAGTCAAGTCTCCTTCCTTTCTTGTGCCTGCTTCTCGTCGTATATCTCTACATATTGTAACCATTATCGTAGAGATGGCAATTTCTAATTTAGAGTCTAGAAATATTTTTGATAAGATTATATTTTAAGAGTAGATTCGGTACCTAAAAAATGAATACAAAAATATACCTAGTTTTTTGGACTAAGCGATCTTTTTTTATATTGGTCATCGTAAGACATAGTAGCTAGTCTCGATGCTGATAGCGGATACATTATAACGCAAAGTACTAATGCTATCAGCTACTTCAATTTGAAATCCATTGTCTAACAATATTTGGACAACAATCTGTATAACATTTTCTTAAGTCCACGGTCCTCCTTTTTTCGTGCCTGCTTCTCGTTGTGTGTCTACATATTGTAGCAACAATTGTAGAGACGATAATTACTAATATAGACTCTAGAAATATTTTTGATAAGATTATATTTTAAGAGTAGATTTGATGCCTATAAGATGAATGAAAAAATAGGTAAATTTAATTCATAAACTGGCTGATCTTTTTTTATATATCGGTCATTGTAAGACACAGTTAGTCCCAATACTAGTAGCGGATGAATAATAACCCAAAGTATTCATGCTATCAGCTTATTCAATTTGAAACTAATTGTCTAACAATATTTGGACAACAGTATAATATTATCGTAAGTCCACGGTCCTCCTTTTTTCGCACCTGCTTCACGTCGTGTGTCTATATATTGTAATCACTACGTAGAGACGACAATTAAAATGAAGGCTCTACAAAAATTTTAGGCAAGATTATATTTTAAGAGCGGATTTCGTATGTATAAAATGAATGAATTATTTTTACAATTATAAAATAGCCTGAGATGCTGAAAAAAGAGCATGAGTCACGTATGAAAACGTTATTAGAATAGTATGAACAAATAACGGTTAATGTAAAATTTCGTAACAAATTTTGGAAAAATTCCATAATCCCAGTAAAAAACCGTAACAAATAACGAGAATATTGCTTAATTTTATTTATTTTAAAAATTTTCATCCATAAATGCGGCTACACGCAATAATTTAAATAAAATGTCTCACCGATTCTTTCGATTGTACGAATTGAATTATATACAGCTGTTTTCTTTAAAAATTATTATAAATACAATAGAATTGCAAAGAATGACGATTTGTTATGTGTACTTGCCTAAATGTTAACATTTTTAGGTTGTACCAAAGTTAAACTTAGGTCGAAGTCGGAATAGTGTTTGACAGATGAAATTATGACGAACTTGCCATGTACTGAGTTTATTAGTGGCATTTTTATTTATTCTTTGTTTACGTAAAGTATAACTTTCTATTGCAAGTTTATTAGTAAGATTGTAATTCAATAAAATACATTCATTGATCGAACGATTTCATTAGCCCACACTTAAGTCACGTAGTTCGCTTGTTACTCTGTTGTTTTCCGTCGTCCTCTACTGCATATGCGTGGATTGTGAAAATCACACAAATACAAAAGCTTAACGCATCAGCTCATGCACGAATATATATTTTAAAGGAATCAGATATAGAACACCAACAACTGTCCTGAGCGGAAATGTTCAATATTTCGACTAAATAGTATGATTACAAAGTGATTATCATTTTGAGAGGCTAATGAAGATGGAAATAATAGAGGTAAAAAGCTCAAACAATGGTCAGGTTAGGTGGCAGAAAAGCTGAATGTGTGTCGGTGCTCGGTCATGTAGGTGTAAATCGATGGAGTGACATATGCGATAGATTTTATCGTCGGAGTCAAGATCACCAATAATAAGGAAATAGTCATGAGATAAAACCGATACCAAATGCTGAAAAATCACTGAAAACCGCATCCAAATCGGTTCAGCCGTTGCTACGATTAGCGTGCACAACGAAGGTGCACATAGGCCACCAGACATACCGGCAAACAGACAGAAATTCTAAAAATTGTTGTTTTAGGTTTAATAGCGTGTCTTTAGTAGGTAGCACATAGTTTACTTAAAAACATTCAATGTACAGACTCAGTTTATTTATTATATTATTACATGTATAGATAAGTTTAAATAAATAAAGTATCGGAATTGATTCGAGTCATACACGCGCATTTACATTCGAATGTAAATTGTGTTGGAGTCTACATCAAAGGTCTTGAATACCTGCCGGAATGAGCAACGTATACTTAATAATATTAGGTGCGCGGCACATGACGGGGCGTAACACGTAAATAGCATTCAAAGCAGTCGTCGAACGTTGCCTAATTGGCTTCTGCTTCGCAGTCTCAATTGTCGCTTACGAGGTGAGGCACTTCACAGCCGCGAGCCCTAACAGCCTCCCGACCTATATCTCGTGCACTTCACATATTGCAATATTTCGTAATCCATTCGACGTTTGCTAATAACATAATTATAAGCAGAATGAATTATTAGATATTCCCATCGAGTTTGATGAATTGCTTTTTGATACACGTATTATACGTTTTGGTCGTATCAGTCAAATAAGGTGCTCGATCGATTTTGATTAAACTTTTACTACATCCTGTTATGGATTTATCACCAAGATTTTTAACACCTCCAATGCAATTTTATAAACGGATCGTACGTTTAATTGTATCAGTCAAATAAGGTGCTCGATAGATTTTGATTAAACTTTTACTACATCCTGTTACGGATTTATCGCCAAGATTTTTAACACCTCCAATATAATTTGATAAACTAATTGTACGTTTAATTGTATCAGTCAAATAAGATGCTCGATCGATTTTGATTAAATTTTTACTGTATCCTGTACTGGATTTATCGCCAAGATTTTTAACACCTCTAATGTAATTTGATAAACGAATTGTACGTTTAATTGTATCAGTCAAATAAGGTGCTCGATCGATTTTGATTAAAATTTTACTACATCCTCTAATGGATTTATCGCCAAGATTTTTAACAGCTCCAATGCAGGTATCAAACGACGGGCAACAAGCGCGCTTTGACGAAATTAATTATTCAATTAAAAAAAGAAAATAGTATGCAACAGCAAACTTTGTTTTCGATAATTACAAAAGCCGTTCCCGGTTTGCTTTATAAATACAATAAATGAAAACAAACCTTTCATTAACAAACCAAACTAATAATCGTTTTTTTTTGTTTTTTACCGTATTTTTTGGAAGTTTGACATAATATACGCGTATAACTTATATTTTTACCTCTTATATATTAATAAATACGAAGAAGAATGGGTAGAAAAATTGTCATCCCTCTAAGAGGTATACGTAGAAAAGAAAGGTTCTTATACAACGGAGTTTGTCTGAATCATGATATAGCGCATACGCCACATCATGTTTAACTACCCCAGTACTATTAACATTTGTTTGTTAATTAAACAACTCTGAAATTAACAATTTTTTAAATTCGGCGTAACGTAACTTAAAAACTAGTTATTAAGTAAGTAAAACACGCGTTATGAAGGTTACGTACATATTTAGCCAAATTTAAATTTGGAAGGGTCCCTAATATGTAAATTAAACTATTAATAAATATTAATACTTTATATAATATTAATATTTATTATATATATATATATATATATATATATATATGTATATAATATTTATAATATAATATTAATATTTATTGTATATACAGATAATAATTAATTATTTTTCACCTCGTAAACAATTCTTAGAAAGTAAATAAATATACACATTTTACAGTTTTCTTAATCGATACTTAAGAAGGTAAAATAAGAGTTTAGTGTGGATCGAAATTTTTAAACGATTTTGTTAGTTTAAAGGTGGCATTCCATCAAGAATATAGGCATCTACTAAGTAGGGGTTTTTGAAGATTCCACCCGCAAAGGGTGAAATAGAATTTAAAATTTGTATGGAGACAAAATATGATATGGTCCTATTACTCAGCATTTTTGTGAAAGAAATCTAAAAAAATAAATAAACATTAATTTTACAATTTCTTGGAAGTCGATTTCTATAGAGGTAAAATGTGGTTTCAATCTTTGTTACGTGGCAAAATGATTAAATTCACACTTTGTAAAAGTATTCTAATACATAATAAAATAAGCTTAGAAAGGTAATGTAGCTAACAACCTGTTGCCTGAAAAAGTTTTTCGACTGGAGATGATATAAATATATTTATAAAAAATTTCTTGAAGTAATAAAATAGCTTTCCTTTTATCTACGATAACTAATCGATAGTCGATAACTAATTTAATCTATGGACTATATGCTGACTGCACAACACTACTTCTCTTTGCTTGTATCTTTTGTTTGTGAAAAAGGTTTATAATCGCGTATAATAAAATTACATTAAAATCGTCTTTAATTTGATTAATCACAACAGGTTATGAATCGATAGTCGATAACTATTATGAATCGATAGTCGATACTAAAATTACATTAAAATCGTCTTTATGTTATGAATCGATAGTCGATACTAAAATTACATTAAAATCGTCTTTAATTATGAATCGATAGTTATAGGTTATGAATCGATAGTCGATACTAAAATTACATTTAAATCGTCTTTAATTTTAATTAAAATCGTCTTTAATTTTATAGATAGGTTATGAATCGATAGTCGATACTAAAATTACATTAAAATCGTCTTTAATTTGATTATTCACAACAGGTTATGAATCGATAGTCGATAACTAATCGAAAATTACATTAAAATCGTCTTTAATTTTATAGTAGGTTATGAATCGATATTCGATACTAAAATTACATTAAAATCGTCTTTAATTTGATTAATCACAACAGGTTATGAATCGATAGTCGATAACTAATCGATAGTCGATAACTTATTTAATCTATGAACTATATGCTGACTGTACAACACTACTTCTCTTTGCTTGTATCTTTTGTTTGTGAAAAAGGTTTATAATCGCGTATAATAAAATTACATTAAAATCGTCTTTAATTTGATTAATCACAACAGGTTATGAATCGATAGTCGATAACTAATCGATAGTCGATAACTTATTTAATCTATGAACTATATGCTGACTGCACAACACTACTTCTCTTTGCTTGTATCTTTTGTTTGTGAAAAAGGTTTATAATCGCGTATAATAAAATTACATTAAAATCGTCTTTAATTTGATTAATCACAACAGGTTATGAATCGATAGTCGATAACTAATCGATAGTCGATAACTTATTTAATCTATGAACTATATGCTGACTGCACAACACTACTTCTCTTTGCTTGTATCTTTTGTTTGTGAAAAAGGTTTATAATCGCGTATAATAAAATTACATTAAAATCGTCTTTAATTTGATTAATCGCAACAGGTTATGAATCGATAGTCGATAACTATTGTGAATCGATAGTCGATAACTTATTTAATCTATGAACTATATGCTGACTGCACAACACTACTTCTCTTTGCTTGTATCTTTTGTTTGTGAAAAAGGTTTATAATCGCGTATAATAAAATTACATTAAAATCGTCTTTAATTTGATTAATCGCAACAGGTTATGCGCGCAGGCGACTGCAAAATTAAAGTGATAACAGTGATTAACAAAACAAAGTTCGAAGTTATAGTAATTACAGTAAAAAAGGTTAAAAGTAGTTTTATATAACCTAACAAACCGGCAAAATGTCTTCAAATAATACGATGGCACTGATCGATAAGCTAACTGGAAGAGATAGTTATCCCACATGCCGATTTGCGGCACAAACACACCTGGAACCTGAAGAGTTGTGTAATTGCGTCACTTCTGAAAAATGCACTGACGTAAAATCCCCGACATAAAATCCAGATCGAAAATTATTTTACTTGTTGATTCCATCAAGTATATACAAGATGCAAAAACAGCTAAGGAAGTGTGGGGTAGTTTAGCCAAAGCCTTTGATGATAAATGATTGACGCACTGAGTTGGGTTATGATGCGACCTGATAACTACCACGCTAGACACCTGCCACAACGTTGAAGATTATGTGAATAAAATTATAACGACAGCATATAAACTGAGAAATATTGGCTTCATAGTAAATGATGAGTGGCTTGGTACTGGTTCACTCAGATGTATGCGGACCAATGGAGGTACCATCCCTAGGAGGAGCCCGCTATTTTGTAACCTTCATTGACGACTTTAGCAGGAAAGTATTAATTTACTTACTACATAATAAGTAAATTTAGTACATAATAAGTATAGACAATAGTCGAGAATAACTTAGTAATGATTTTCAGAACTTTATAAAAATGTCTGGTATCACACATCAGACATCTGCACCGTGCGCTCCCCGACAAAATGGGTTGGCGGAGAGAATGAATCGAACCTTATTAGAAAGAGCCAGATGTATGCTCCTTAATGCTCGATTACAGAAACAATATTGGGCAGAAGCGGTGTCGACTGCAGCATACATCACTAATCGCTGTCCAATAAGCACATTAGCATATTCTACGCCAGAAAACAGAATGAAAATTCTCAGGTGACAGAAATTTGGTAAAGTACCAAATTTCTGTCACCTGAGAATTTTCGCATCTGAGGCAAATGTTCCTAAGTAAAAGTCTAGAAAAATGGAACCAAAGGCAAGTAAAATGCTTCTCACTGGCCATAGTGAACAGACTAAAGGATACAGGCTAATTGACCCTAAGACCAAGAAAGTAGTAATTAGCAGAGATGTAAATTTTCTAGAAAGCTCAATTAAGAAAAATTATGCTATGGTACCATTATCGTAATCATCATCAAAACCAGACTCAGATAAAATTGATTTAACTAAAAATCTTAACAAATCTTTAGAGAATAAACCAAATCAACTTGATAGTGCAGAATCAAGTGATGAATTTCATCATTCTGATGATATAACTTTTATGTAAACAACAAACACTAACTAAGATTACGTTCGTCTACCATCATTCTTAGCCGGAAGACATCCACCGCTGGCCTCCCTCGTACGTTTCCACAAAGATCGATGACGTGATGCTTGCATCCAAAGCTTCCCGCGACTTTTACCAGGTCCATCGTTCCATTCTACGTTTTCCGGTGTGTGATCCCTTCATGTATTAGTCTGCATTCGAATTAAATATAGGCGTTTACGCCTAATTTCTCCGTTATTAAAAACAGTGGAAAATTATCAAAATTAGTCTTTAACATTTCTGATTTTGTTATTAAAAACATGTTATAATACAAACCAAAATGAATGTGTCAAGTAAAAAAATAAATCGACTCGCATCACAGTTATACGTGCTTTAAATGCGTAGTAGTAGTAGAACAAAAATAATGAACTAACGACGTTGACCATTAAAATATTTTAAATAGACACCCGGGCTGTGGCCTTACTTAATTTACATAAAAATCATGATTTCAAAAGGATGAAAAAGTTTCGTTATTATCTATTCTTCATACAAGTTTCAACACGGTTTAGCAGACCTGAGAATAATGGCCTGGTAATAAAAATACTATTTAAGAAACAATTAATTTTTGGAATTTTTTGTTAGTTTTGCCTGAATTAGATATCGGACTACACAATTGAAAGAAGGAAAAACGTTTCCGTAATAAATCTTCAAGTCATCATAGCTATGACTATACCTGATAATTTTTCCATGGTATGGCAACGATCATCGGTTCTACGCGCAATACGGTTTGCCCATTGCAACTTGCCATTTGTACGAATTATATCGGTAACTTTAGTTTCTGTACTATGGATCTCCCCACTACGGATAATATTTCGGAGAAAAACTCCGAGTGTAGCCCTTTCCATAGATCGCCGAGTGACTTGGGGTCTTTTTACAAGACCAATAGCAAGAGGCCGTATCTTATTTTTGTGTGTCATCACTTGCAACACAAAGAAAGACTTTCTTCAAACACTCGCAACGAGATTTCGGATAATTTTGAACGAGAAGAAAAGTTTTCCGAACGCTGTTAAGCTGATTTGGCCGAAACACTTCTTTTTCGAATTTACCTGATTGGACAGTTCATATTAGTCATATAGCCATATAAAGTGATCAGCGACTTCGAGATTACCATTCCCAACATGTACCGTTCAGCTTTATAACCTTGTAAGTTAGAATAGATACAAAGAAAAGTTTTCAGTAATATTAAATTAAATTTATATTCAGCGCATTGTGTGGTAAATATCACTTGGATAATTTTACTCCTTTGCGACTTATAATGTATCATATATGAATACAGCTTTAACTGTGGATTAGGTTCTCTTAACCACAAAGACGATGATATATAAGGAATCAAAGTACATACGATATTAAATAAAGCAGATACGAAATCTCTATAACGTCAGCCCAACTTATACTCAATTACTTATACTTAATTACATTCAAACACGTGTCTCTGGGTGACACGCGTTTAAATGTAATTTTGGAAAAACTTATTTGGATAATAATTGTTAACAAGAAACAAAATGATGCAACTATAATTCTTTAGGTATAAACGAATTGAAGATTAGTTACAAAGGAGAGCGGCGAGAATGTAGAATAAGATATTACTTTCTACTAACTCTGCCCTACGGTTTCACTCGCATGAAAAGTTATTAGAATTGTTTTGTTGTTCTTGGGTATAAACTATTACCATACTGAATTTCATCAAAATCCGTCCAGTAGATTTCGCGTAATTGACGAACAAATTAACATACAGACAGATAGATAAAAACTTTAAAAAGAGGTTTTCTGGCTTCTTTTTTCATTCTTTATGCTAAATCAATTACTTTTTTTTTAAATATTTTCTTTGTATAGAAATTCACTCTGTTACGATTTTATAAATACTATAAATAAAAGCTGGTAGTTTTTAGTATATAAAAAAAACTATAAATTCAGCGACTGACAAGAAAGAGAAGAAAATAAAATACAAATTATAACTATAATATAAAACAACAAAAAACTATCTTCATAAATAGCACATTTTTAATATGTCAAGAATTGTTAATAAGAAATAAAAATAGGAACTTTTTGGAAAATATTACAAAAAAAATAAATAACAGTTGCTTCTGAAGCGAAAGTTCTTTAGGCGCGATGAAAGTAAAATATCAAGGACGAATTTAATGCAACGTTTTTAAATAACGTATAGTTGTAACAATTGAATGTAACGAATCTGTCATAAGAAGGACGAAAAATAGATATTTAGCTAGCAACCGAGAGAGATAGATGAACACGATAGAATAAGACAAAAAGTGTACGCATGCACGAAACCAAACTAAAATGGCGCTCACTATTGCCATCAGCTGTTTTGTATGTTATGTGTGTCAAAAGTAAACTGTCAAAATTTTGCCGATTTGTTTTCGTATGTCATCATTTATTTATCTATTTACGACTGATTTATTACTAACTTTGCGTGTAATTCACCCATAACAAGACTAACAATATATATATTTAGTTTATTTATAAATCCGCAATGAACCCGCACATATATTTATCGGAAAATTAATTTACGAAAGGAGCAATACATTCCGACTTCCTTTACCCGCATTTGGTTGTGTTCTGGTACTGGCTGCGCATTTATATCAAAGAATATTAACTATTACTGCGTAAAGAAGCGACACTCACTTCCCCCCGCCAGTTTAACGTCCCCCGCAGATAAGGAGTACTACCAAGAGTACGCGATCCCAGGTTGCCGTTTGTTGCGTGCGCGTGTTATTTGTTTGATTTTGCGATGTTTGGTTGATTGAATTTAACTTGTGTAATTCAGTCTTAATTGATAAATATCTATAATAATCCAATATAACGGTCCGTTATTGCGCTGCGTACGATTTCTTAGAAAGCAATCAAGTCAATAAGGATAGGAGATTGTTTTATCTTCCTCTTTTGTTTATTGTAGCACAATTTCATTTGGTTAGTACCTATAATTTTATGTCTACAAACATGTCAATAAGCAGTTTTAAATTACAAACTGTTCTTAAAAGTCAATGTTTTGTTTGAATGCGATGTGGTTGAAATACGTATCCTTGTAGTGTTTGCCATGGATAGGCTTTTTATATGGTTTAGTAAGGGTCAAAAGTACAACGAAGACCTTATTAGTAACATTTGTAACTGAACAAAATTTATTTTTATTTAAAATTTTATCTCGTTTTTAGGATCCACACTAAGTACCTTTTTTTAAATACTATCTTTATATTAATATTATCAAATCACTTTCACTCAATTAAATATACAGTATATAATAACACTTTTGACGTTTACCTTTCAATTAAGGAAATGCAGTTAGTAGTGGAGATTCTAGTTATAAACGCCTTGTTAATCACTAACAATCACCAAAAACTACAACTTTGTTTCCTTGCATGCAATATGGCTTGCACACAGAAAAGTTGAGCGTATAACTTTACGACCGCTTTGTAATAACTGAAAACCACCTAGGGATTTCAACTTTATCGATTCGACTGGACCGTCGTTCATAAGCAGGCACACCTAGCCAAGGCCGCTCGCCCATCTCGCTGGAGGATGTGGCTACTCTAACCTTTCGACTTTAACGAAATCAAATTAATAGTTTATGATAGGGTACGCTAGTTATCTCTACGCTGCTTTATAAATTAGACAATATTCGGGTACAATATGCGAACTGTGTGGTTGGTTAGATATTAATACCTGAACCAAAAGTTTAATTTAATTTTCATCTCAAGTCGAAAGGATACCTACACATCTACCTTAACTCAATCATTATTAATTTGACGTAAAGGGATTACTTCAAAACATTTTGTTTTTATTGAATGGTTAACTACAGACTTTCCTAAGATGTGTAGAGAGGGAAATACGTTTGCGATTTAAGTCCATTTCTTTGAAGATCTAAAGTTGTATCTTAATATACTTTGCATAGAGACCAACTCCTTTTAAGTATATTACGAAGCAAGTTAAACAAAAATACTGTGCTCCCAATATCTTGGAAATTGTTATAAAAGCCGCGTGAAAAATCTTAGTACTTCATCTGACAGATTGAAATGATAGTTTTTACCGAGACGTGTGAGACGGTTATCCATGTTCACACCGAGTATAAACTTAGATTCCTTTCATTTATTCCTGTATATAGATTGCACTTACTGTATTTTGCTTACAATGAATTATAGTTCGGTCACTCAGATTCCATTAGAGTATTGTGTGGAAATAGTGTTGTAAAAATTTACTATCCGATCAGCACTTAGTTTTCAGAATCATGAGAAAATAAAAGAAAACGATTATTATTGAAAATTTAATATAAATAATTTCTAGAGTAAAATTTGGTCTGCTATTGAATAAATCAATAGCTGATAGACACAAATTATGTCATGGCGAAATTGATGGATATGTTGGTTTTGAAACACGCAATGTATTGAAGTTGGAGGGTTAGTGTTGTAACTCGCGAAGAGAAAAATTACATTAAGAAAAAAAATAAAAATAAGGTACTTTTCTTACTTACTTACTATTCAGACTAATGTGACGAATCACATTTGTAATGAAAATTATAGAAAAAATCTCATGACGACACTTTACGAGTTGTTAGTTGATATCGTTAGTGATATTTAATTTTGAATAGGTTTTTCTGATATCTGTAACGTTTTACTTTCCCACTAGAATTGATATAATAAATACATTAAAGAAAACTTACGATAAAAAATTGTGTTTATTTTTTAAATTACGAAATTTGTGCGCAATTATCTGTAAAAATACTTTGTAAAGAAAAATATACCTGTATATACTAGGTTACATTTTGATGGGTGACCAAATTTCAAGAAGCAATTAAGAAACAGTAACTAAAACATAATGAAAACTTTTTAACTTTTCGTAATATTTTCGCGTTTTATAACAGGGGAATGTTGGGATAAGTTTTTAAAAATTATATTTTTTATTTTTTTTTTCATTATATGATTTAGTTACTGTTTCTTAATCGCTCCTTGAAATTTGGTCACCCATCAAAATATAAACAAGTATGTATGTACATATACAGACGGTTGGTTAATTGGTAGTGAGTGGAAAAAAGCAATAGGGACCGAAAAATGTAAAAAGGAAAAATGGCTCCTTTATAGGTTAAAAAAAACATTCCACTTTAATACTTTCCCGCGTATATTTTGTGGGACTAGGGGTCCATTACGTAAAAATATACAGACGCATATCTTAGACAAATTGGAACTATGGCTTCTGATACCATATAAGAAAATTTCCCAGAAGAAACTGACGCTAGCAGCAAATGGTGGCTATATATTATATAAACTTAGATCGATCTCACGTTGTGGTTGGTTTTTAATTAGTGAAGATCATGGCCATCGGATGAAAACATCCACGCTCATAAAATTTGTTTCCAGCGAGTTAGAGCATGACCTTTAACCGATCAGCCCTACCTGTCTAGTGATAAGCTTTTTATCTCCCATATTGCAAACGACAATCGGATTCCTAGACTACTATTACTTATTTTCTTAACCTCTTTTTATTTGTTTTTTTCCGCGTTCCATTCTCTTTCATAATAATATTATAAATACCTAGAAAACCTAACCGGAAGCAGGAAAAATCTGATCAATAAAACAAAAAAGTAAGGAGCAAGAAAAGCTCTCTTTATTGTGATAACTAAATTTTATTATGAAATCAAAGATAAAAATTTAGAAATTAGAAATTAAAGTTAGTGATTACAACTATCTGACAGGGAAAACCATTGAAGCATACAGTTTCTCTCTTTACTATAATATTTTTATGAGTTTAATGTACATAGTCGTATAGACGCGAATAGAGAAGCATAAATCACGAATAGAGAAGCATAATGCTAAAACGTATAATCAGATTTCAGATTATATTTAGAAATCTGTTCCACGCAAACGTTTTAAAGCAGTACGTATATACAAAAATTGGTAGAGCTTTCATTTAATAGCTCACTCGAGATGCGTAAGTATTTGTGAAAGCGGTTGATATAATCTGCAATCTCGTGGACAGTTTCACTAATTGGATCTTTATAGAAGGTATTCTGTCACATGATGAGGGTCAAAATGTTTTAAAATTATAGTGCCGGTGGATTATACGCATAAATCAATTAAAAGCATTTTCCTGATACGAATAACCAAGGCCTATGACTAGAGAGAGAGGGACACTAAAGACTTTATTATTTCGAATAGGATCCATATTTTATCTCAAATCATACGTGTGCATAATTTTCTGGACTTAAATCTCTTTAATATGAGTATATAAAAAGAAAAGCCTTAATGAGTTTAAAAACACGCTAACAAAATCTGCAAAAATATTCTATATATTAATACGTCAAGAGAAAACTTTATACCCCTTTTGAAGCATTTCGCGTGCACGGAGAAGTGTGAGATTTGGCATAGTTATTTACTAATATGGAAGAGCGCAGAAAGCTAATATATATATATATATATATATATATATATATATATATATATATGTATATATATATATATATATATATATATATATACATTAAATTATATGTTACAAATATATTAAAAGATTCATTGTTTACGTCCATACTGTGAATGTCAAACAGATAATATTCTGTGGTCGAACAATCGCACAGAGTAGAGATTGTTGCTAAAAAATTTTAAAATATCAGGTTGACTTAACGAACTTCGAACTGCGAATTTTGTGTGGTTTCAATAGTCTGAGGAGTATATGTCAAGGCAAAAAAGTGTTTATTTTATATTTTGTGTAATAGACATGTGTGTTTTACGTATTAGTGAAATGCAGCTAGCGTAATTTGCTTGTTGCAAAAGATCAAATCTATTAGCTTGCTTAATATACAGCTAATGAAAAAGGAAAATTCTGAGCAGAAATCTGAATTGACTTACTCTCGCCTTCCAATTAGTTTTTCCAGCAACCTACACCAGGGGACCATTAGTAATTATTAATTAGCTTTTTTAGATTCATATTTGCCTCTTTTATAATATCGTTCCGTTGGTCACCTATTCGCAAATTCGGCATTACAAAGCTGAAAATATTAGAAAAACTCCACAAAAATATAAAGCAGACATCACTCGCCTTTCACACCGACAACAACTGCAACTGGCAGCCGAAATCTCCAACTAGACGAGCTTAGTTACGCTCTTCGTTTACTCCGAAGATGCGGGCTCTGCGTGGAGCGAAGCCTCACAACGTCAATCAATCTATCCAAGCAGCCTGTAACCTCGTTTAACGCTCCTCACTAAATTATTACCCGGCTCAAACGAGCTTCTCAGTTATCGCCTGTCGGCTAAGCCCACTCGCGATACTAATCAATTGTATCAGGACACGATCAATACTCAAGGATCTTTTAATCTTTATTAATTAATTCATGTCAAATGATAGATTCGAATAAAATTTTCGTCCAATAGTTACAGTTTAGAGAATATGATACCGAAATTAAAATATAAATTTCCGTCCGTATTATAAACAAGCTATGCACGCGATCTTCAGAAAATATTATTAACAGTAGAATTGAAGGTCAAAATACACGTAAATAACTTTTTTTTTCAAGCAAATGCGCTTTTGTATTAAAAGTTTCAAATTACCAAATCTCATTTTTTAATAGGCAGATTGCAATGAAATAAGGCTTACCTCAGGCCTTAGAAAATCCACCAGTTATAAACCCCTGAAGATCCCTTCAGTAATTCTTGAATGATGTGAGAACACTTGAAGAGAATCACAGACAAATAGAAAAAAAATCCAAAAATAATATCTTTAAAAAAAAAGTTGAAAAACATTAAACACAATTTCATGTTTTTCAACTTTTTTTTGAAAGATATTATTTTAGGTGTGTGCGTGCGAATGTGTATGTGTGTGTGAGCGCGCGCGCTCGCGTGCGTGCGTGCGGGAGTGCGTACGGGCGCGCGCCTTTGTATGTGTACATAGATTCATTAAATAATATAATCTCTAAACTAATTTCTAAAGCTTAAAGGTTTCCAAAAAAGAGGCTATATAAAAATTAAGGTTTTTCCATACAAACTTTGAACAATATACAAATTAATAAACGTGTAAACGTTTCTTGACATTTTTAAGAATCCCAATATAAGAATCAAAGCGTGGAGAAACAAAGTGATCTTAAAGCAATAGATAATTTTCCCTGTTTTTTTTAAATTTAATTAAAAGAAAACTCACACTGAACGATGTTTTGCGTAATTACAAAAGGTCGCTCACAGTTTATTTTATCAAAATATTAGACGTAATATACTTAAAGGTTTGCAAAGGCCAAACCTTTGCCTCGTAACACTTGATACACAAAACTAGAGATATAAATTGCTAGATGTTAAATGCAAAAAAAATTAGAAAAATTAAAAAATGCAACAAAATATGTTTAAATCTAGACTTTTTACAAACGTTTCTTTGTAATAAAAAGACTTTTTACGCAGATTTTTCTTGTAAATTAGTAGTGTGGGGCCTTTAATGTTGTTAAATATATTGCTTTTATGGGTAAATTTTGATTTATAGGAAGAATTATCTGTTAAGTACGAGTGAATTCGCTATTATGTGTGTACCTTACACACATAAGTATAAAAATATTTGAGGCTTTGTTGTATTTCTATTAAATTAGTATAATTTTTTATTATATAAGTATAGCACTCAGCAAACCATTTTCAGACGTAAACATATCGTGAATTTAGTAAAAGTTATGATATATAGAACCATCGTTATAATTTTCCGGTAAACTGTAAGTAAATTTCAGTAATGTATTTTTTTAATACTTTAACTTAGCAATTTTTGTAGGTAGGGGTGAAAATATTTTTGGAATCCTTATAATTTGCCCTTTCAATTGAGACCCCTTACGACATACAAAATTAAAAAAAAAAATCTACTGCTCCATTTACCAGACCTAAAATTTCCATATGAATATTTTTAAGTATTGACGCGAGTTAATATATTTTATCATTTTGGTATTCTTGATTAAATATATATATATATATATATATATATATATATATATATATATATATATATATACACACATAAATATACATATATATAAACACGTACACACACACACACACACACACACATATATATATATATATATATATATATATATATTTGTATTTATTATAAATATACGGGAGTTGACTGTACCAAATTACGTGTTAACTGGAATATATGCAAGTTAAAAGGTTTTTTTAAATAACTAATTTTTTTTAGTTTTTTTTTAAATAATTTCTTAGAAACGTGTATGTTATATTATATACACATTGAAATGTTTGCAATTCAGTTTTCATTAAGATAAAATAACTTCGGCTGTAGAAGTTAGTCGGGAAGATAAATTTCGCAGAACGTACAATTGAGTCCCAAACTTATGGCACCAGCGTAAACTTAAAATACAATTTCAGCACACGAGTGCCTGCAGTGGATTAATGAGGGTAATTGTGTGCATTTGCTAAACATATTTATAGTCAATATTTTTTTAAAAATTACCACAATTTTCATTAGATCATCTTTGCTTTTTATCGCAATTTTCGGTATTAAAAAATAAAAAACAATTACAGTAAATTAAAAACATAACTGCGCTCAATGTTAGCCACTACGATTGAACGAATTTTCGTAAACAAATTTAAATTGGATACACAGATGAATAAACATATTTTGTTTCATTTTTACAATTGGAAGAATAAATATTAATTGAAAGATAATTTCTATATTTTTATCGCTTCTATTACCATGTATATTATAAACAATTTGGTAATAAAATAAAATCCACATTTTCTCATAAATACAACAGATCTACGGTCCTTCCGGCCATTTTTTCTTTGTCATTTCCATGAATTTTCCATGAAATTGGATATGACGCTCTTCATCGTAAATATATGAAAATAATTCTTATTCGGAAATGTTTCATCGTCCGATTTACTCAAACTACAAAGCATACTTTTCAAATTTAAAATGCTAAATTATGTACGGCCGGCTCCCGTGTAACGTGAATTCCGCACAACGCAACAAACATTCCGATTAGTAGCCATATAGCACTGTAAACAGACCGTGTAATGCATAAGATAAATCGAAAATATAGATATATTAATTGGAATTTTTTGTTTAAAAAAAAAAGTATTACTCGTTGTTTACCCATTTTTATTATATTTTATGCAATTACAACCTGGTCTTCTCTATAATTCCATCCAGGTTCAGATGGATGTTTCTTGAATGAAACTAATAGCTTATCTAATGACATCCGTTACTCTATTCTATCAGAAAATGCTCTATCCTAAAATACACATCCATTAGCACAATACTCTAATTTTACAGATGATGAAGTCCTTTTATATGCAGCATATTAAAGGGCTTCACGATCTTGAATTTTTTTACTAGTCCAGTATTGTCGAGGAGTTGCATGGCCTTAACATTAACGTGATTACTGTCCCTGTTCATAACTTTCTGCTACCTTCTTAACAATTTTGGCCACAGTTTCCATTATGGAGTTATTCACGACTTTCTGTCACCTTCTTAATAATTGTTTCCATGTCTAGGTCCCGATTGAGGCTTACATATTAAGAAGTCAATATTTATGAAACAGTAAGCAACTAACGCTGAGAGTGTGTATGCACACATTTTATTATATTTTTTGTATTCGTAAGGCCTATCTAGTATTATATATATCTTTGGGTATAACTTCGATACATGTTTGAAGTTACATAATTTCGTCTGATCATGCATGTTCCATATAATGTGATTGCGAAGAACGCGGAATATGTTCCCGCACGTTTCCGGGGATTCCACTGTGTTCTTATAGTAAGTAAAAGAAAGTTAGTTAGTTAAGTAAAAGAAATCATCTACGTATTGGAACTCTGTTCACTCTATTGTAGTTAAAATAAAGATACAATAAATAAAAACATGTTAATGAAACTATTTTTAGTAGCTTTTGCTTAATTTAAAAAAATACACACTAATCATATCGTATTAAAATAAATACGGCTTCATTTCCTTCGAGCAATTTAGTAATAAAATAAACAAAGAAATAGTCGAAACACGTGCTCGCTACAGAAATTGTCTTCCTCCAGAATATATAGACTCCACACGACGAGGTTAAGATCAAATGGAAAGTATTATTTAATAACGGAGCTACGTCATGGAAGCGCCGGGTAAGTTGAGAACTGCGACGGGCGATAAATCTAAACTTCGCTAACAACACGTCTCCATAGTCGCATAAAGAAATAATGCCACTTTGCTCTGAAACAAGCGATCTATCGCAAGATAATTTCTCGCTCGGGAAACTCCCTCTGCTGCGATCGCTCCACCCTATATGATTTGGCTATAATATTACCAGAATATCTGATTATTATATACTGTTTTTTTTAGATACTTACAAAAATAAATGTTACTATAATGCGCATAAGAATATAATATTTTCAAATGTAATACTCATATACTGTGGTATAATTTCAAATTATCCACTATTGAAATTTCAAGTTAGCCACTATCGAAGTGTAATTTCTTTGGACACATTATAGGAAAGAATTAAAATGGAATTCATTGGGAACTTAATTCCGTCAAACATTACCATTTCTCTAGAATGAGGGAAGAATAAGGGTGAAGTGACAAGTAAAGCATGGAGAAGAGAGAGGAGAGAAGGTCTGTATGTGGAGTAATTCGGTAGATAGCAGCTTAGATATGAAAAGACCTGTCAAGTAAGAGTACAACTCACACTACGAAGGTTCCGTATATATTTAGGCACTTAGAAATATTTAAAGATACATAATATTTCTATTTTATTATATTATATTTATTATCATTATTAAGCTCTTTATTCTGAGCTACAAGGTTACAGGATACCTCGCAGTTCAGTGTGCCTTTTGGCATAGGTCTCCTCGAGCATCTTCCATTGTGTTCTATCACGCGCCACCATGCTCCAGTAGTGGCCAGCCGTAAATTTTAAGTAATCTTCCCATCTTGTTAGTGAGCGCCCTCTATTTCTTTTACCGTCTCTGGGGTACCAGTCTGATACGATTGTGCTCCATTTATTTCGTGTATCTCGGATAGTGTGACCAGTCCACCTCCACTTATGTTGGTCTATTTGAGTAAGTATGTTAACTACTTTAGTTTGTTTCTTTATTGTGCTACTTCGCACTTTATCCCGTTTCATTATTCTTGTCATGCTTCTTTCATTGGTTCTCCGACAGTGTTCTATCTTCTCTTAGTGATGTTTGGTGAGCGACCAAATTTCACATCCGTAGGTAATTACTGGCAGAATAAAGGTGTCGAAGGCTTTCTTTTTTACTGACATACCTTTGATTGACTATACTTTATATTTTAGGATTTCTTTCAAAGACCAATATTTCTTCCATTCTTTTGCTATTCTTCTGTTGATTTCTTTTGTAGTTTGGGGTTCCATATTTCTATTCGACTCTAAATTAAAATACCAGTTATTTTTGCAGTTGATTTAAGTCACTTGTGTATGTTTTTTATGAACTTTTTACAAACCCGACTACTTGCCATTTGTTAATCAATTATAACTCGCAGTTACTAAATTTAATAACTAATTGTCTTATAATCATTATTGAAACCCAAAAATGTTAAAAGCGTAATGTTTCCTTAACTGTACATAATAAACAAATATATAAAATAAATAAATAATAGCTTTATCGCACATATAGCGACCTCTGACCTTTTGGCACCGAAAGTGTTATTGAAAATATATTATCGGCGTGTGAATGCGCGTTATATTTAGCATATAAATCCGTAAATAAGCCGGAATAAAATTTTACTACTTAATAGTAGAATTGCTGGCATGAGGAATGGAATGTTGGTTCCATTTTAGGTGAATTGCAATATTTCCATTACAATTTAACCTCTCACCAGTTACTCTAACAACAAATAAAATATCTGACATACTTATAATGGTTTACTGAATCCTAAGTAGCTTTATTAATTTCTTTACCACGACCAAGGTTTCGTTGCATTACAACATCTTCAGGTGGGCTATTATTAAATATATTTGATAATAGCCCACCTGAAGGTGTTGTAATTCAACGAAACCTAGGTCGTGGTAAAGAAATTAAAGAAAGTAGAAATAATACTACATCACGTAGTTTCATTCGCTTTATTACGCTATAATATTGGTAAAATACATTTGTAAGTATAGAAGCTTGTTCATAAAGCCACGAATATCCTTTCAAGAACACGACAGAAATGAAGAAGACAACCACAAACAACATTGGTAAGAGGAAAAAATACGGGGCCCATAATTCATTTTTTCATTGCCTTCTGTAGACGTCAATTCGTTTTATGTGTAGTCCGATTGTGAGCAGGCGTGCGTGGCGACGCGCTATCACGTATTTATTAATTTTGGCAATTATTGGTGCATATATCTCAGTCTCAGTAATAACTAGATCAATTGCAATGCTTATGGACATTTGACATGACGATAATTTAGTCAACATTATTACTAGTGAGTGACCGAAGGGAGATATCGATTTACGAACTAAGTAGTTCTATGGATTACTGGATACAAATTACATTAAGGTCGTCACTTACTTATGTCCTTTGCGTTCTCTATTTTAAGCAAAGCTAACTAAAAGTCAGACACTATCATTAGAAATAGTTTAAGGAACATTGAAAACATTGAACATTACGAATAGTAAATAGTCACGTCCATCAATGCTCGTATCAACAAAATTAATAACATGTTATATTTTATTGGTCATTGACATGATAAATTTATTGTATTAAATAAGTTTAAAGGTTTTTGTAAATTGTTCTGTACTGAATTATTTTTGTAACAATTTAAAAAATATACTATAACACTGCAGATGATATTTTTTTGTGCTCAGAAAAAAATCTACTAAATAAGATTATAATTCGATGAGATTTTTCCATATAAATGTGTAAATTAATCTCTTTTCGATTTTTTTTCACGAACTTGTTTATTTAAACCACATATGGCTGGATTTATTTGTAAGTACAAGCAGGTACTAAAAATGAATCACACGTGAATAAGTTTTTATTTTTTTATTTATAAGTTCATTATAGTAGTGTTCAGTACTACAAAATCATAAGTGAAACGTGCTCGTTCATGTGAACACATTAAAGTAGAAATAAAGTCCTTTTGTACAATTACAGCATTGCAATTGATATAGTTATAAGATATATAGAAATTAGTAAATACGTGATGGCGCGTCGCCACGAAGGCCCCCTGCTCACAATCGAACGACACATAAAACTAATTGACGTCTACATAAGGCAGTGGAAAAAATTAAAATTTATATGGAAATCTTATTAGCCGCATATTTTTTCCTTCTACCAATCTTCTTCGTAGTTGCCTTTTTCATTTTTGAAGGCGTATCCCTGAAAGGATATTCGCGGCTTTAAGAATAAGTTTCTATACTTACCAATGTATCCTACCAATTTTATAGCGTAATAAAGCGAGTTAGGATTCAGTAAATCGTTATAAGTATGTCAGATATTTTCCTTTTTGTCCGAGTAGCTGGTGACAGGTTAAATTGAAATAAAAGTATATTTAATAAAAACTTAAAAAATCGAAGGTTTAGATTTTATGGATCATTATGGAAAATTTTCAAACAATTAAGAGTGTGTAAGAAACTAAAGAAAATAAATTATCTAGAATATTGTCTTGAATTTTTTCCATTTAATAAATTTTATTATTTTCAAAAATTGTAAATACATCTAACCATAATTCGAGGCTCTTCATAAATATTGATCGCAAGTAATAACTTAAATGACAAGAAGTAGTTTTTTTATTTATATAATGTTTGTGCGAACGAGAGGATATTCATGACGTTTTTTTAGTCGCACCTACATTTATTATGAACTTTTTCTGTTATTCCGCGTTTAATTCAATTATTTGGGCGTGTTCCATATATAAATTTTATATGTACTTTAAATTCTCACTAACGTCCGTAAATACGATAAACATCCGTATGTAATACAGTAAATGTTCATCCGTAATAAATATTTCATAATAAAAACCATATCCCAGTTTAAGTATGTACGACTTTATAGTCAAATTAAGGAATTTTCAATAAGTATATTCATGTACATAAGCATGGTTTTAATGTTATAAACAAAGAACAAAACTATGTCCTCTATTGTATGGTAATAGCATGAATTACTTGCAAATTGTTGCCTGACCGGATGGACATATAAATATTTACTTGTTTTCAATCGTTGACAATACAATGGTTTACCTTATCGCAAGTATAGTAATGGCGTCAGTTACCCTAATGAGACTGTTAACCAATCTTTACTAATATGTCGTGAGTTGAATTTTATGTGATAACGCATGTAATCTCTAGTTCAATAAAATTTACCTATTTTTCAAGGCGATAAGTATTTTTTTATATTATTGTTTAGGCTCACGTCCGGAATAATTTGAGATTTTATGATAAATCGATTATCTTTATGGGAACTTTAAATCTAAATATTTAGTAAATTATGACAAAATGATAAGAACCATTTTCATGTAGCGTCAATACAAAGTTTTTTTAGGGTCATTTTTCGTAAAACCTTCCCGTTTACGAATTACAGCGCGATAAAATTTGCTTAAAATATTTTTTTTTTTCAAATTAATCGGATAACTTACTGATCACACTTTACAAAGTCAAAAGTAAAAAAAACACATTTGAAATGACATTTTAATTGTAGAAATAAGGATTCATTAGATACTTAGCTTTAATTTTATGCATAGATTGCTGATTTAGTATACCTGAAAGAGAATATGTTTGAATGTCGATTTATTGACAAAAATTGACGTTTAAATGAAACTACGTGATGTAGTATTATTTGTACTTTATTTAAATTCTTTACCACGATCTAGGTTTCGTTCTATTACAACATCTTCAGGCTAATAGCCCACATGAAAATGTTGTAATACAACGAAACCTAGGTCGTGGTAAAGGACTTAAAGAAAGTAAAAATAATACTACACCACGTAGTTTCATTTAATTGTGAATAATGAATTTCTACAAAATTAACGCCAAATATGTTCAAAAATTGACGTGTAAAGCTCAAAGAACGAAAGTTAGAAGTAAAAAAACAATTACCTTCGGAATATCCTCGTCACATAAAAATGCTTAACAGATTTCAACGGAACTTCCCTTGATCCTGAGTTTGAAATTCACACTAAAAAATTGGATATATGATATTATGCAGAAATCGTGAAGAATGGAGGAGATTCAGAAAATCTTTTTCAAAATTAAAAGACTAAAAGAAAAAATATTTTCAACTGTTGTTCAGTTGATAGTACAATTATTACATACAAATATTTTACAAAATATAATTTGAAGTATATAAGTAAGACACATATCAAGAAGCCTAAACTTAAGTAGAATATTTTAAACTCAAATATTAGACACAATTTTGAAAGATCACAAGGATTTTTTTTAATAAAATGTAATTTCCACAAAGAGTTTAAGAAATGCCAAACAAGTCGTAAATAACTAATATTAAAATATAAATGATATAATATTGAAAACGAATCTTACTTGCAATGAGCACGGAAACGAATCTTACTTGCACACCAGCTTTTCATCTTAAAATCGTCTATGGGAAAGTTTTGATACGAATTTTATAAAAAACTTGTAGCGTCATTCAATTACAATTCGATTTGCTTTCATTGTTCTTCCGCTAGACTCAAGTTATTAAACTTGAGCCAAGATATTAAAGTCGGTCATGATCGTAGGTTGATTCGAAATATCGTCTTTTATTAATTTATCATCCATTCTATCAGCTGTAACCATAAGTCTAATTCCATCTTACTTTTTAGAAGTATATCTCAAAATAAATTTACGTCTGCTTGAATCTTATTAAAATATTTCACTTCTCCTTTGCGACTACTATTTATAACTCGCGACATTCCGACGAGATGTTTCTAATACACAAAGCATTGATAAAGGGATGCCAAACTGGAATCACGTTTGATGATGCCAAAACTCCCATCGTAAACGACGTTTTTTGAGGCTTCATAAAAGAGAAATTGTAAAATCTGGCATTCACATCAATTTATTAGTTATAAATTGAGACAATTAACTAATTAAAACTGACGATTAACTAATTTAAACTGAAATTGAAAAAAACTAATTTTTTTCTAAGAAAATAGTGTTTAATACAAAATTTTAAGAACTAACTGAGTTAGTTAACACTACGTTAAAACACCCAGCAGATGATACTTGCTATGTTTTAAGCCCATGGTATACAAATTTTTCAAAAGTAGGTTTGATTTTTATAGTGTTATTTAGAAAATAGTATTTAAATCAAAATTTTTAGGACTAACTAAGTTAGTTAACACTACGTTAAAACGCCCAGCAGATGATACTTGCTATGTTATAAACCCAGGGTATACACATTTTTCAAAAATAGGTTGGGTTTTAACCTTGAAAAATAACAAAGATTATCACGTGTCATACTTAGTTATTTAATGCATCTAAAATTCAAATTAAAATAAAATTTTTCATCAATATTTCCATTTCAAAAATTCTGAATCCTCATGCTACCCCAAATAAAAAATAATAAACAGATCTGACAAAAATATGCCTACTACTCATAAAAGTGATTCTGTGTGTCAAACTGAATAGAAGAACATCTTCTATTCAGTTTGACGCACAAAGAATAAGAAGACTGACAATTCTCAGCCGTTTCTGAAAAAATTTGCGATTCTAACAAAGAACATTTACATTTTTTGATAGAAAACACATGTCACTGATACACTGTGTACCTGTGATTATAATAGACACGTCCTTTGTTAAAGTTGTACTTTTTACCTGACTACAGCAGAGGAAGGGTTATGAGTTTTACAGGCTATGTATACATATATATGAATGTAAGTTTGTTCTCTCGTACAGATTAAACTACAAAGGTGCTTTCAACACCTGAGGTGTCCTTAGATTCGCCTTGATATAGGGAGTGTTCTAATGTACGTAACGATATACTTTTAACTGCTAGTATCTTCTAAATCAATTCATATTAAATAAAATGACGTAGCTAATTTTTAACTTACTTAATTTACTATTAATTTACTTAACTATTTGTGCTAAACTGTCAATTATACAAGAACCTAATTGAAAAACTTCTTATCTAATGTTAATTGATAAGAATTTTCTTCTAATTTTAATTTTTAATTCCTTCTAGTATCGTTATAAATACGTCACGTATGTCAGTCCGTCTTTTCGTCACATACATATTACATAAAACGATATTGCTCAAGTTGTTTACTTATTTAATTTACTATTCATTTACTAAACTATTTGTGTTAAACTGTCAATTAGACAAGAACCTAATTGAAAAACTTCTTATCTAATGTTAATTGAATAATTTTCTTCTGATTTCAATTTTTAATTCCTTCTAGTATCGTTATAATTACGTCACGTTTGCCAGTCCGTCTGTTCGTTATATACATATTACATAAAACGATATTGCTCAATTATTTTACTTATTTAATTTACTATTCATTTACTCAACTATTTGTGCTAAACTGTCCATTAGACAAGTACCTAATTGAGAAACTTGTTATCTAATGTTAATCTTCTTCCGATTCAATTTTTAATTCTTTAAATAATTTTCTTCCGATTTCAATTTTTAATTCCTTCTAGTATCGTTATGATTACGTCACGTTTGCCAGTCCATCTGTTCGTCACAGTTTCGTACATATATGTCACTATTTTAGGTCTATATATAATAATTATGGAGATGTGGAGTGTGTTATTCTGATCTTAATGAAGAATATTTGTGCAAGTTGGAACGTCTTCAAAATTTATGCATCCTGTATATCTTCGACCTCAGAAAATATGATCATATTTCTGAATACAGGTCACTTCTCAAATGGTTGAAGATCTGTGATCGACGCCAACTTCATATACGTACACTTTATTTTAATATATTAAAAAATCCTCAGAGTCCAAACTATCTTAATGGTAAATTTAAAGATTTGTCTACTCACGGCCTTGGGCTACGATCTGAAAATTCACTCACCCTACTTATTCCTAAACATATCTCTGCCACTTACGAAAAATCCTTCACTCTTCAAGCAGCAAACATTTGGAATCACCTGGATCAGGAAAATCACGTCTTTAAATATTTTCAAAAATAAGAGTGAAAAGTTCTGCCTTTCCTGAGACCTTTTCCTTTATGCCCTTGTCCTTTCCTGTCTTTCCCGTCCCAAATCATGTCAATAGTTTTTTTACTTATACTTTTGTATTTGTAGTTTAATGTGCTATAAAGAATTTACATTGCAAAATTTCTTACAGTCTACCAACGAAATTTCAATGCCAATTGTTATGGTTGACTGAAAAAGATGTTCATGTAGCAATAAGTCCGCCATATGTACTATACATACAAAATGATAAATAAATAAAATAATAATTCTGCAAGTAGTTACTTCATGTAGAGATCTCAATTAATATGTAGAAAAATATCACGAAACAACTTGTAATGTGCACAGCATATAGGTGAAACATGTACAGTGGACACGAAATACCTTTCCGCTTCTCATCAAGTATTTATATTGCACAGACTTTTAAAAAGAGACAGAATTTAAATTTTATAGGATTATGCCAGGACGAAAATAATCAGGAATACGTAATAATATGCCAACAGGCGACTCGCTCTGCGGTCAACGCCGATCCGCAGGAATAAATTAAATCGCCGATATTATCCCGGACGAGAGACTAATGAAGTTTAATATTCATGGTATCCAAATTATGAGGGGTAGAAACGTGTAATATTATACTAAATTTGTACAAGATGTCGGGCGAGGTATCACGCTATGGATATCACCTCTTTCATCCTTAACACCTTATCTTAACGATATAGATTTCAGAGTACAGAGCAGTTTCTACTTTTCGAGGAATTGTACTAAACATTTAGATGATTCAATATAACGAGTTTTTTGCCTTTGTAATTCCGTTCTCAAATTGGTTGGACTGATACCTAAGATCAATTTAATTTGAAATACGATAATTTAGGTAACAATATATTTACGACACGAAATTATAATTTTGGAGGAATAACGTCCACTGGTGAGCAATTTCACGATGGAACGCTGCGGTCTGGCCTCGATTCACAAGTGAGAAGTTCCAACTTAACGCTATTCAATGGCATAACTTCGGCAAATGTCATCTGGTTTGATGCCGATACGAAGGTGCTTTGGGAGTTATCCGAGAAAGTTGTTTTGAACATCTCGATTTACGATATCTGTAATACTGGCGCGTGCTCGTAATGAAGTCTTTCTTCGTAGAAACTGTAATATACGTAGCTACCTACGTATATAGGAATGAAAGTGAGTTACAATTAGAATATAGTAACTAACTTTCTGGTGGTTTTGAGTTACTATCGTATTGTTCTTATTCATTTGTTTCCCCGTTTGTCTCCTGAGACTGTCTGTCATATCTGTATGCATTTTTTAATACTATCAAAAAAAACATAAAATAATGTGAAAAATCTGTACTAGAATAGTACTATTTCAAATTGTATAAAATTGTAAAAATTGGGTATAATATTCTTCCTTGAAACCTTTCAGGGGAAGATAATTTGTACATTGAACATTTTTAGTAAATTTTGGGTTAGGAAAGTGTTTGCAATCAAATAGAACCTAAAATCCTTACGGGCATTGTAATTCAATTATAAACAATATAAACTGAGGCACAAGCTCAAGAGCGCAGTATGAACTAAGTGTACAGGCTTATGAACGCAGTATAAACTGGGTGCAGGGACTCAAGGACGTAGTATGAATTGAGTGCACAGGTTCAAGAACGCAATATGAGCTGAGTGCACAGGCCCAAAAACGCGGTATGAACTAAGTGCATAGACTCAAGATCACAACAGGAACTAAGTGGAACAGGCTCAAGAATACAGTATAAACTGAGTGTACGGGCTTAAGAACGCACATAACATAAGTATGCACAGGCTCAGGAATGTACTATGAACTGAGTGCAAAGGCTCAAGAACGTAATGTGAACTGAATCCACGAACGAATAAAAATGGCCTAGATGTAATTGAAGCTAAGATATAAATTACATTTGTAATAACCGAGGGTATTTTTATGATGCAATCATTAATATTTATGCAAAACTCCAGCGCATTAATACAAAAAATGTCTTAAACAAAGTCACCGGGAACACTGGTATGCAATAAGTCAGGTTGGAACTTAGCTGTCGAATTGATTCAAAACAATTGTACGGAGTTCTATTAGGGTCTAACCACAGACTTAATGTAGTATATTAAGTCTATAATTTATACACTTCAAAAGATGAAGTAAGGATCTCTTTCATTACAGGATTTTAACGGGAACGGGTAATAACAAAATGTGGTAATCAGACCGTAATTAAATTTTCATTTGAATTCCAATGAAAGTCTAGAAAATTTGTTTCCATATAAATAAGATTAATATCCAGTTACACTAACACGATAAAATACAGAGTACACTTCTCGTATGTTTACAGTGGATTAGTCTTGAGAAACACTTTTAAAATATATGTGCCTTTATTATTAATAACATCGCTTTATTAATTTTTTTTCGTCTTAAAATCTTAAATTCTAAATAGTAATCACAATTTTAATCATAAAAGAATCTAATATCGGTTTTTTATAATATATTCCTGTTGATTCTATATTTTTCGAAAAACTGTAGTTTCAGTTTAAATAAAAACAAGTACAGAACGATGAGCACACAAGTTAAAGTCCTTTTTCTTATATCAACAGATATTTGGCACATACATGTGTCCGCATCTGGAAAATTATTTGACTAAATAGATATTTGGTCAAATAATTTTTGGAACTATTCTCGGTAGATACCGAGAATAGTTTGCCAAATATCTTCCGAGATACTGGGAATCAAGTCGATTAAGAGCTAATGTGCCTTTTTCACGTATTAATCAGTTAATATTAATTTCATTTGTTTTTCATCTTAAAATCTAAAATTCTAAATAGGAATAATAATTTTAATCATAAAAGAATCTAATATCGATTCTTCATAACTTATTTCTGTTGATTACATATTTTTCGAATAAACTGTAGTTTCCGTTATTAAAAAAAACAGGTACAGAACTATTAGCACACAAGTTAAAGTCGTTTTTCTTATATCAACAGTTATTTGACACATACATGTGTTTGCCAAATATCTTACGAGCTACTGATGTAATCAAAATTAAGGGCCAATGTGCCTTTTTCACGTATTAATCAGCTAATATTAATATTCATTTCTTCACTATGACATTAGTTTAATGACGTTCTAACTACATAATTTTACTTTATATTTTCAATAATGAAGAAATGCCTACTGTTGTTTTAAGAGATATACAAGACATCTTTTCAAATTTTTAAAAGCGACCTTTTAAAAGTAATACCAAGCAGTTAAAATACGCCATCCAATAATCAACGCTTCTCGAATACCTCGTGGACCAATCCACAAAGCGTTGACAACACCAACAAAGCACATCAATCCTACTGAACGATCCGAGGCACGCAAATAAATCGAGGCAGCCGATAGTGAAGTTGACGGCCATTCACGTTCCGCAATGGGGGCCCGGCAGCGCGTTAGGAATAGCTGACATAGCGCCATACCACCCGCTCGCTTTCATTCAGCTCCGTAAACTTTTACAATTAACGAGACGCGATACCGTTTATCGTGAGCCCTCGAGCGCTTACGCCTGCACAATCCGAGCCCGCATTATCGATAATGGCTATATTATCTCGCAATCGCACCAGCCGATACGCGCTGCCGTACCAACACGGCTGTACATAATTAATCTGATTACAGAACATCATATTTCAAACTAACTCCCGTGTTTCGGAGCACGCCGGGCGCCGGCATGGTATTGTGCTTACACGTTCGCTTCATCTTACAGAAGTGGGAGCTTTGTATCGAACAGGTTTAGTTAGAAAAAAGATAAATTGTTCTTAATCAACTTCATTAATCTAGTGTTTGTAAATTCGTCGAGACGATGTAAGCGAGGCTTTTAGTCTTTCATTCTACCTACATATCCAGAGCTGGCCGTATCATGACTCTGGCCTACACGCCTAGTACAGGAAAATATGTGCGAGTATTTATGTAATTTGCGTTAACAATACTTTCAAAAAGAAACAACTGCATTGTACGGTATAACTTCACCACGCTTCACAACAGGCTTATAGATATCTGTCATACGATGAAAGCAGCCGTATACAAAGATCACGTTACACGTTCAAATATTTTTAACGATTTATACAAAGTAAAACATCAGACCCTCACACAAGGCGATGGTACAAAGATGTCTACATGTTGCAAATAAAAAAAAGAAAGTTATTCAATCTGGTATCTGTAGTTACTGTTCCCGTCAATTATTTCCAACTTTAACGTGAAAACATCTATAATTTCGACTTAATAGCATTTTTGATGAAACGAAATTATGTCGAATTTCGTGACGCGATAATGATGATGGGTCGATATGATGATGGTGGACGCGTAGATGATGGTTCGATAGGGAATTACGTATTAAATTCAGAAACCTTACATTTATAAGATTCTAGCCATATGGTCAGGTTATTTCAACAATTTAAGTAATCTACGAGCAAAGCTGCCGTGTACGAAAGTGACAAATATATATTTTAGAGTCAGTCTACATCGTGAGCGCGTGAAACTACGATGCCTGTTGACGTGTTCATAAAATGTCCTTAAGTAATTCCAATAATACCTCAAGTTATATTGAATAATTAACATTTTCTGTCTGTGCAAATTTGACAAAATATATTTTCCACAAAACGTCAGACAAAAATATGACCAGAAACGAAGGGACGTTCTAGGTGTGTGCCTGTCTTCTACACTGCTTTACTCTATCTACTCTTGCCCCTCGATATTAAATGGCGCTTACCCTATTTGCTACGTAATATCTGAACTTGGATCCTTTGGAGTTCACTTACTAACCACTGGGTGACTAGAGTAAATAAGCTAATCTGATCAATCCTATAATAAGATTGCAAGGTGTGTGAATCTAGATTTACGTAGAACACAAATATAGATAAGTGATTCATGTACATGTGTGTATATCAGTTAGTCAGAAACTTCTGTCGAAAATATGTTTATCTGATTTATCATAGCTATTTATTAACGGCTATGGTATCGCTTTTACTTTAACTGTAAAAGATCTCGAATATTGATGGCTCAAGACTCTTAAGTAAATGATGTTAGCCGTAAAGTTTTCTCCAAAATATACTGAAACATCTTCCAAATTTTCTTCCGTTTCAAATCTACGTACATATTTGACAAACTCTAGTTCTGTCAATCTTCGATTATGAATACGTGTATTCTGATCTAAATGAACATTTACTCATTATATTGAAACAACTTCAAAACCTAAATATTCGATATATTCTCGGACTTAAAATTTTTACCATATATCATCGAGCATCGGTCACAATTTAAATGGTTAAAGGTTCGTACACCCTCCTAAATCCTTAAAATAAAATTGCATTCTATGGAGAATCATATACTATATATATATATATATATATATATATATATATATATATATAACTACTATACTTCTATATATATATATATATATATATATATATATTACTATAACTACTATACTTCCTTTCCAAAAGGGAATGTTTGTAAACAAACCAATTTGACACTTAATATATGAATGACTCAAATATATATTCAATCAGTCTACGACTATTCAAAAACTCTTCGTATTTCATTTATAATATGATTAAATGAAGAATTATATTCACTATTTTAACTTAATAGCCTGTTAAATAATGTTATGCTAATGTGTGTTAATTATGTTATAAATGTCAATAGAACTCCGTTATTTTACTAATATGAATTGTGAAATTTAAAAGAGAAAAAGAGACAGCCCTTGCTGTCGATGAAACAAAATGCAGAGTTACAAAACATTTTGAAAAAATATTTGATGTCCCGACGCGTACAAAGTCTATATCCATAAATGTTTTTCGGTACACATAGATAATTTAATAAAACTTGAAGCGAAATAGTTGCAACTTTTATTGTTAACATTTCTTCATACATGTTTTCTGCGTGTGTATTATTTATAAATATGAAATTATAATACTGAAAAAAAACTTTAGTCATACAAAAAATGGATATATTTATTGCGAGTCATTTTTTTTTAAATCAATTTTTTATAATAAGATATTGAATATATTTGGCGTTAATTTCGTAGAAATTCATTATTCACAATTAAATGAAACTACGTGATGTAGTATTATTTCTACTTTCTTTAATTTCTTTACCACGGCCTAGGTTTCGTTGTATTACATCTTCAGGTGGGCTATTAGCAAAGATCTTCGCTAATAGCCCACCTGAAGATGTTGTAATACAACGAAACCACGGTCGTGGTAAAATACTTAAAGAAAGTAGAAATAATACTACATCACGTAATTTCATTTGATTATCAAAATAGTCTATTATAAGATTTATCGGTATTAGTTATCAAGTTTTTAATACGTTTCCAGTATGGAAATAGAACGAGCCCGCAATGTGTCAATAACAGAGAACTTATTGTGATATTTTATTGTTCTTTCATATCTCGGCAAATTAAAACACATATTATGTTGCTTAATATATGTTAAGTTACATCAGCATTTTCTAAAAAAGAAAATTGAGCACCACTGCAGATCCGCATGTAAAATAGAAAAAAACCCTTATCCAACATACAAGTTTCTGGACAAATGGTGCCCCGATTATATGTTTCTTTTAGAAAATGTAAATGTATAATCACTTGATATAATAGTGAAATCAAATGTTACGTGAAAGTTTAAGTCACACCTAATCGATTTACAGACCATAAATCACTCTAACACTCTACAACGAAACCTAGGTCGTGTTAAAGAAATTAAAGAAAGTAGAAATAATACTATATCACGTAGTTTCATTTAAATGTGTATACTAAGATAATTGCGATTGCGCCCCATTTTCTAAAAATAAGTCGTTTTTAAGTGTGTTCCTTCGTTAAACAAATTGTGAAATTTGTATTTTTCTAAATTGTACTTGTTTCTTATGATATATAACCTGTACAAACTAAATTATGTATGATTAATTATATACGACGTGAAAGCATATACCAATAAAAATAATATATTTTTAATCACAAGTACCATATAAATTGGTATCACACTGGCAACGTGAGTACAAGAAAAACGTTTACAATACCTGGCCTGTTATTTTGATTTGTTTCTAAACATTCTTTATTGGGATTGTATTAGGTTTACATTATGGAATCTATTAAATACAAATATACGAAGTGCCACCTCATTTCTGTGTTCAAAAATCATCTATAATTACATTATATATTATAATCGGCAGATCGGAATCCCTTCTAGAACCCATCCTTACTCCTAACGCATCGGTGTTTAGCTTTCGCTTCACTTAATCTCATTTTAATTCTTTACGTTTCATACTTATACCAAGTAATTTTATTATTATGTGCTTTATTTTGTAAGTATCCTTAAATAACGTTTACAAAATCGCTTGCAGTCTACCACTACTTATTTTTCTAACTTAATTCATTTTGGGTGCTTGTAAAAATTTACTCGTGTCAAAGGTCCTCCCTTGGTAAACTTAGTTTTCCTTATACCAAGTAATTTTATTATTATGTGCTTTATTTTGTAAGTATCCTTAAATAACGTTTACAAAATAGCTTGCAGTCTACCACTATTTATTTTTCTAACTTAATTCATTTTGGGTGCTTGTAAAAATTTACTCGTGTCAAAGGTCCTCCCTTGGTAAATTTAGTTTTCCAAGTCTGCAGCAAAGCGTAATACGTAAATAAATAAATATAGTAACAAGTAAACATTTGAAACTTTGTACATGCGTCAATAACCTGTAAGTGCAATTTCAGTTATCATCCTGAAGCCTACTAAATCGTTTTCAAATTAAAATCGCTTCACAGTGTACTCTTGCCGGACAAAACGGGCTCAAAATTGAAAAACTGCCTTAAGTCACAATCCATTACGGCCGTAAGGTTTATTAAGTACTTAGCTTATGCTCTCAGCAAAATTTAATTAAAAGGATACGGCGGCATCGAGTTCTGAGCGGAGCTTTAATTAAAATTTGTCACCTGAAAGTCCCCTGTCATATCGGAAGACGCGCCTGAAGGCGGAACACTCTTGGGAAGAGGAACGTAGACGGCCAACTGCGCTATGGTTCAAGGGAACGACTTCTGATATATAACACCGAATCAAAGTGGTTACTTGACAATATCTTTGTTTGTGTCTATGAAAGAGTTTATCTTTGGAAGGTTAGGTGAATCAATTTTGAGGGAGGATTTTGAGATTTTGTACAATAATTTTTGATAAAGTTTTGCATGCGAAAAACTGCTTTTGTTTTAATGTTGCTAAAAGGTAATTAAAACAATAATCAGAAAAAAAACTAAATTTATATTAAAGCAATATACGAATATAACATCATAAAGTTGTAATGAAGAAATATCCGAAAAAGTATTAGAACATACTTGCCTCTGTTAAAAACGTATCTTTTTTAGAGCGTCGTGCCGAAACTTCTACACAAATTTTGATGGGTTTTCACTATATGAATATTTATGGACCGACCTAAAAATTGGTACCCGTATATATTCACAATAAAGAAATGTACTTTGTATTTATTAAGGCATATTTGGATGTTTAAATATATATTTAATCAGTCAATATTTTCAAGCAACATATATACAAAACTCAGAGGTACAAAACATTTCGAAAAAAATATTCGATATCCCAACGCATAAAAATATGGACCAACCTAAAAATTGGTACCCGTACATATTCATAATAAACAAACTTGTTAGATACGAATAGAACTAGCACTATAAGGAGTACGTACTTATTTAACCAAACAATATATATTCAAATATTGAATATATTTGGCGTTAATTTTGTAGAAATGCATTATTCACAATTAAATGAAACTACGTGATGTAGTATTATTTCTACTTTCTTTAAGTTCTTTACCACGACCTAGGTTTCGTTGTATTACAACATCTTCAGGTGGGCTATTACCAAATATATCTTTGCTAATAGCCCACCTGAAGATGTTGAAATACAACGAAACCTAGGTCGTGGTAAAGAACTTAAAGAAAGTAGAAATAATACTACATCACGTAGTTTCATTTAATTGTGAATATATATTCAATCCAAACAATTACAAAAACCAGAGGTATAATATATTTAAAACGCAACTTAAAAACTGGTACCCGTATACATTCATAATAAACCAACTTGTTATGTACAAATAGAACTAGCGCTATAAGGGCTCCATACTTATTTACGCATACATGAGAGTTTAAATATATATCCATTCAATATATATTCAATCTATATATATATATATATATATATATATATATATATATATATATATATATATATATAATGTTTTATAGCTCTGAGTTTTGTATATATATATATATATATATATATATATATATATACAAAACTCAGAGCTATAAAACATTTTGAAAAGTCTAAATATGCAAGGATACATAGTATTTTTATTTTTAATATTGATATTTACAAGTATTAATATTATTTAAATATATTACCTCGTATATACTTGATTGGCATACAGATTATCATAAGTTTTGCAAAACTATAAGATCTGGAATTAACGTTACAGTTTTCCGGTAAACGTTAAATTCTGGTAACTATTTTTTTTCATAATTGTAACTTGACCAATTTCGGAAGCTAGTGGTAGGGACTTATTTTTTGAACGTCTATGGGATTTTCGAAAAAATATCCAGAAAATAATAGTTTTGGGATCCTTTCACCAAGTCCTTTCGATTGATGGGTATCAATAGGGTCGAAAATAAAAAATCCTTCAAAATTCTCGGAAAATTATTTTTGTTATGTTTTGGTTCGTATTCATATATATTAATATGCGGGTCAATAGTTATCATAATTATACCAAATTTTCTGTAGCAGAGAGTTTCTGTATCAGACAGCTTCTGGGGAACTAGAGTTTCTGTATCAGACAACTTCTGGGAAACTAGAGTTTCTGTATTAGACAGCTTCTGGGAAACTAAAGTTTCTGTATTAGACAGCTTTTGGGAAACTAGAGTTTCTATATTAGACAGCTTTTGGGAAATTAGAGTTTCTGTATCAGACAGATTCTGGGAAACTACAGTTTCTGTATCATCAATTATATGATATGGACACGTGAGTGATCTTATAAGGGTTCCGTCTTTTAGGGTCCCGTACCTCAAACGGACAAAAACGAACACTTATAGGGTTACGTCGTTACTCGTTGATCTGTCAATATGTTTTTCTCAGGACCACGTGGAGGTATAAAGTTGAAATTAAATTATAATGTAATTAATAGTTGACAAAAAAGACAAACATTTAGATCAGGGCTGTCCAAACAACGGCCCGCGGGCCTTGGTGTTCCCGGTGAGCCGGCCCGCGGCTTGTTTTTATGCGGCCCGCAACGCATATTTTAAAATTTAAATCTACATTGTATATTAATCAGAAAATAGTTTTGGATACCTATAAATAGTTTGGATAATAGAAATCTTTCTCAAAATATTATATATAATTCATTTATTTTTAATCTAGTAACATTCCATTCGCATGACAACATTTAAAAGTGAAGTTATCTTTATAATATTGGGGGAATTCCCGGAAAGTATTTTGTATACAAAATAAGTCTGTAAGTAAGATGTTTATGTTAGTATTTGTTTGTGTCCGTATTAGTTAAACTTGTGCTTTCATTATGTTCGTATCACTGCCGCTTTGAATTTCACACGTTATAAATAACGTGTGAAATAAAAGAAAAAAGTAATTGTGAATTTCATAAGTATTTAACCAGCCGGTTTGAGAAAAATACTTGAAAAACTTCATTATGTCTACGAAGAAGCGAAAAATAAGTGATGAACATCGTGCATTTAATGACAAGTGGGAACTCGACTATTTTATTTGCGATAACAATTTGGCTGCTTAGAGAACGTTTGGCTGCTTCTTATGAAGTTTGTTTGCAATTAGCCAAAGCTAAAAAACCATTCAGCGACGGAGTTTTTATAAAAAAATGCGCAGTTGCCATGGCTTATCGCTTTATGCAGCCGAAATTGGCGGAAAAATTTGAATCTGTAACATTATCTCACCAAACAGTTGCGCGACGAATAGATGATATGGGAGAATTTGTTTCGAAAAAAATATGTGATTACATTGTAAACTGTGAATATTATTCATTATGTTTGGACGAGAGTACCGACCAAACAGATATCAGTCAATTAATAATTTTTATTAGCTGCATTTCAATTTCACATTTCATTTCAATTACACAAAATCAAGATTTTTCGATCACGGAAGATATGTTAAATTTAATGCCGCTACATGGATCAACTAAAGGCAGCGATATCTTTCAAGCTGTTAACAAAACTGTCATAGAATACGGTTGGTTTCAAAAATGTTCTTGTATTGTGACCGATGGAGCAAAAGCTATGACAGGAAACGTTACAGGATTTACGGGACATCTAAAACAAAATGGCATTGATTGCCCATTAATCCATTGTATCATACACCAAGAAGCCTTATGCGGAAAATCTTTGCGCCAAATGAATGTCATGAAAATAGTTGTTAAAATAACAAATCTTATTAGAGGCGGAAACAAAGCTTTGAGTCATCGTAAATTTCGCAATTTTTTAACTGAAATTAACGCAACCTATGGAGATCTGCTGTTACACTCAGAAATCCGATGGTTGAGTGCTGGTCAGTGCTTGCAGCGTTTTTTCGATTTACGGAAAGAAATTCCCATATTTCTCAAAAATGAAATAAAATCTGACACTACTGATATGGAAACTAAAATGCAAGATCCTGAATTCCTTGCTGATCTCGCATTTTTTACTGATATGACACAACATTTGAACGAATTAAATTTAAAATTACAAGGCAAACAACACAATATAGCCAACTTGTATGGACATGTGAATGGATTCAAAAATAAACTGATATTGTTCAAAACGTCACTGGAAAAAAATGACTTTTCTTTTTTTCCAAGTTGCGAAGAACATTATACCGAAATGAGAAATTTTGAAAGAAGCAACTTTTCTGACCACTTGAAGTATATCGACGAGGTAATTTTTGAATTTGAGCAGCGTTTCGCAAATTTCAAAAAATTAGAGAGCGATTTGTCTCTTTTTACGCATCAATTAACGATTCAAATCGAAACCGTAAAGACTGATTACCAGTTGGAATTATGTGACGTACAGGCAGACCCCTTTTACAAGTGTAGAACAGAAACTGGAATGGATTTTTTTAAGATCCTTGGCGATCGTTTCCCCAAATTAACAAATTTTGGCTTGAAAATGGGATCGATGATGGGCAGCACTTATTTATGTGAAAGCGCGTATTCAACCATGATTTTTATAAAATCTAAGTACAGATCTTCACTGTCAGATAAGTTACTTCTTCAGGCAATGCGTCTGGCAACAACGAATGTTGATGTTGATATCGATGTGATTGTTAAAGATAAATTAATGAAGAACCAATAAACGTCTAAAGATATTATTACCCTGTATTTTATTTTACTTCAAATTAAAAGTATTTTTTTCTGCGGCCCTCAAGCTTTTGTATTTAATTTAAACGGCCCGCGAAGGTATGTAGTTTGGACAGCCCTGATTTAGATCTACGATCCCTTGGAGTAAAACATCAAGTTTCTAAATCAACGCAATCAAAAAATACGACCATTAATGCCGCATATTTTGACACTCGTAAATAAATCGAAACCTATAGGGTATTTCCCCATAACTATTTAACCTTAACTCATGTAGTTTGGCAAGAAGCAAATTCTCACAGCACATGTAAATGAAAACATTTGATTACACACACGCACACGCACACACACACACACACACATACATATATATATATATATATATATATATATATATATATATGATATTAAACAAGCACATTAAAACCTAATTACACACACTTATAATCAAGTCGACTTAAACACATTAAATTTCAAGTATAATTAATATATTTATATTCAAGCCTAATTAACACGTATTCAAGTTTAATGGAAAACACTTTTACATATTTACAAGTATAATTAAACACTTATATTCATGTATAATTGAAACACTTTTTCCAAGTATAATTGAACTTACATATTTCCAAATCGAATTAAACATACGTATTTTCAAATCTAATATGAAACTACGACTTCGGAAGCCATTATATAAAATAAAAAGTTAGTTTAGTTATAATCATGCCTGTCAAAATTTGGCGATATTTGTTTATAGCTTCATCTGAAGCACGTACTGGCATATTGGAGTTTGCCGCAGTACGCGGGCGTATTCGTTTTTGATTGGAATAGATTAACGATCGTCAGTATAATATAAATTTATCCCAGAAGAATGAAAGTATTTATCTTCTCTAAAATCTATTAAATCGACTTTACTTTTAATTTCGCTTAAACCATTTCCACTTCATACGCAACTCTGGCCAAGCATATCTTGCTAAAATTGAAGAACTACCTCAAATTACCATCCGTTTCCATAGTCAGGTTCATTAAGTGCTTAGCTTATGCTGTCAGCAAAATTTAATTAAAAACTCGGGAGGCACCGAGTCCTGAGCGGCGCCTTAATTAAAATTTGTCACTCCCTGTCACACCAAAAGACGCTACTGAAAGCAAAGCACTCGTGGTGAAAAAACGTCGACGAAATCGGGTCGTCGTCCTTGAAAGCCAATTCATTGAAGGACCAATATGCACTTGGTACTTGGTACTATTTCTTATTTACTAACGGCCAGTCCCTAGTTAATTTGCTCTACTACCTAGGAAGCCTACTTAGGAAGAATGCGAAATGAGGAAAAACTTAAGGAATGAGGAAAAACTAAATAAAGAGAAATTATTACAATAATTGAGTTATAATTATTTCTATTTTTAACAAACATATTCTCGTCATCATTAGACAGAATATTTCCAATGCTGAACATATGTTTCTTCTATAGACTCAGGCAAAATTCGATCCCATGCGCCTCTGCACACAACGGATTCCCGTGACCTTTATCAGGTTATTTTTCCACCTAGCTAGGGGAGGTCCAACCATTCGAAAATTTTTTTTTTCAAACAATTGTCGATTCTGCGCGCTATATGACCAGCCAATTGCTACTTCAGTCTGCCAATCCTAAAAGGTCTGTCAGTGACATTAGTTCTCCTACGGATTTTCTCATTACGGATTAATGAGAAAATCCGTAGGAGACGTTGAGAAAGTCCGTAGGAGACGAGTAGGAGGCGTTGCTTTCCATAGCGCACTTGGAGTATTTTTATGAGGCCAATAGTAAACGGCCAAATCTCGTTTCCGTATGTCGTCACTGCCACCACAAACTGGTTGAAAACTTTTGTCTTCAAACACTGGGGTATTTTGAACAAGATAGGTCGGAGTTTCCCGAATACTGCCTAGCCGAGTTGAATTCTCTGATTAACGTCTTTTTCTCGAATTTGGATTTACCTAATTGAGCCTCGAGCAGAAGCCTTCATATCTTAACCAACATCTAGTATATCTTCCCACACTAACGTCAAACATCTAGTCTGTCAAACAGCTACTCTTGAATGACATGAGCCTGGAGCGAGACCAGATAATTGGCTACTATTGTGACACAAATATTGTGTGACTCCATGCCAACAATAACAACCAGGTTCAGCTGCAGCTATTATATATCGCAAATCCTGATGAGACATGACGTTTTCCGCTTAAGATTATATCAGTATCCAACAAGAAATAGAAGCGACCTGTACCTGTGGTTTCGATACATGGAGCATGTACCATTTAGTTGCGATTAGTACAGCGATGCGTGTAAAATCTTGTTAGAAAGTATGCATGAACGTAGTGGAATGGAAAACTTAGGACATAGTCATTGTAATTTGATTGAGAATGGTTCAATATTTGAGGAGTTCTGCATACTTCAGAAAAAGTTGCGTAAAAATATTTTAGCGAATGACTTGTTGCGTAGGGACGTTCTTTAATTCTATTGGATGGAAAAGTTTTTCGTTAATGCTGAGCACAATGCCACCTAAAAAAGGTAAATCCCAGCGTCGCGGTAAGGTCGTTAAAGGTCCCAAAACAAGATTTAATACAATTTCAACGTTACATTTTTTGCATAAAAGAATAATTATATAACATTGAATATATTTGGCGTTAATTTTGTAGAAATTCATTATCCACAATTAAATGAAACTACGTGATGTAGTATTATTTCTACTATCTTTAATTTCTTTACCACGACCTAGGTTTCGTTGTATTACAACATCTTCAGGTGGGATATAAGCAAAGATTGCTTCTTAGCTTATATAAGCATTTTTTATATAAGCAAAGATTACATCTTCAGGTGGGATATAAGCAAAGATTGCTTAATCTTTGCTTATATCCCACCTGAAGATGTTGTAATACAACGAAACCTAGGTCGTGGTAAAGAAATTAAAGATAGTAGAAATAATACTACATCACGTAGTTTCATTTAATTGTGAATTATATAACACTCAACACATGGTTTTCATACATTTTCCACTAAATTTGGACAGTGAAAATGTAACTAAATTGTCAACAAATTTAATGGAATTTCATGAGAAATGGCCATTTTACTATGAGCAATTTCCCGTTAATAAACTGAGTACGACAAAATATCTGAATCATCCACATACTTGAGAAATAGAGAGAGGAGAAATAGGCAGATAATTAATTTATACTAACATCAGGTTCATTCGCAATAAGCCTATTTTGTTTACGTATAAGGATGTAAGTTAATTTTCCTTTATAATTTAATTGAAGTTACAATTCTGGTGAATGTATGGGTTTATTCAAAAATAAATTTTCTATGAACGGTTTTCAGTGCCCTGGTTACGTTCGAATAATAATCTATGATTTAATTTGGCTTTGTGTACACTGAAATTTCTTAATGAACAATCTCAATAGAATCGGATTAATATTCCTTCACATACAGGATCAGCATAACGAACGGGATAATAAAGGTAAGGTCATTACTGCTTTAATATAAAATATATGTTTATTATAAACCGAGGAGTCGGCATGAAAGTGTCGAGAGACCCGCGCGGAAGTACAGGATTACTCTGCCGTGGCTCCCAACGGCTGTTTTAGTAGCGACAAAGACCCTCCCGCTTGGGGCAACCTTCAACGCTATCGAATTTCCTTCAAACGAAGCCCTGCGACCGCACAAAGTGCAGGAAAATCAAAAGTATCTGTTCGCGTGTATGTTATGCTTCGGGGTTTGTTATAGAGCTTTTATTTCGTTACCAGTGTTTTGCTGGGAAAGCTTGCTTGGTAGGCTTCTTTAGGCGAGTAGATGAGATGCGTTAAAAGAAAAAAAAAACTTGACACTGATTCATTTGATTACAAGTGTCGCCGTATATGAAATGTCTTATTATTGATTCGCATATCGATAAGTGAGAACAGAATCCATATAGTGAAACTTCACTGTCCAACTTGGAACCATTCGAAAAATCAAACAATCTTCTTACAAATATTCCAAGACCGACATCATAGAACACGGTGTATCCCTAAAGGGAGTTATTACTACATAATAAAAATATTTGTACATAATTTGAACACCACAAAAATTCGAATATATATATATATATATATATATGTATATATATATATATATATATATATATATATATATATATATACTGACAAAACCTGAAAAAATTAATATTTTTCCCTTCACTTATCAAAAAAAATTATCGGGTGTTAGTTTATCACGTCAGAATCTAACTAAAATCAGCTAGTTTTGTGAAACCAGTGGACGATATCTACGTTTATCTGCGAATTTAGTCACTGTTATTACTTCATTACCTCAACTAGGATTCGTCCCCTTAAATAAAAATAAATTGTTTATTTTCACAAGTTATAAATTAAAGAGAATACTCTTTATCTGACTATTAAGAAAATTATCTACGGAAAAATGATTTTAGCATATTCAACCTTCTACACGTTCGTTCCTCCAACGAAAGATCCATATACGTTCGAACAGAAAAAGGAAAAACAGTTCTCTATTTTCACATTAAAGTAAAGTTATTGATGGGTCCAATTAACGAACTAATGGTCGATTAAACGAGACTCGGTTGCATTTCTCTTTCCGTCAGTCTCGCACCAAAAATTTAAGTCTTTCAAAAGTTTAAAATACAAAACACCAATCACTGCACTGCGCCATCAAATAGAAAAAGCATCTCTTTAAATTTCACTAATTGACACCGAAAAAGATCTACATATAACGCAGCCTCTCCTTAATGACACTAAACCAGCTGGAGCAATTAAAAAGAAAACACTCTAAAAGTTCGCCAAAAACTACTAGCAGCCAATATTCATAGGCGACGAAAACAGATGCTTTAAGTAAATAAGGAGATTAAAAAAATTGTGTTTGTGCGTTAGAAGTTATACGTCTTTGGCATAATACAAGAATAACTTTATTTAGCACGCAAATAATGAATGGAAGTAAAATAATAAAAGGACAGTGATTATAAATACGGTTCGTAAAATTTTAATTCAATCCAATAATTACATTTTAAAAATTGAAATGTACATAATAAACTGTTAACTTTACTAAAACAATCTAAATAAAGTTTAATTAATAATGAATATCCTGAAAATTTATTGTAATTTATTAAGTATTTAATAAATTATAAAGTAACAATTTATAATGCAAATAAATACATACCGAAACTTAACCTCACTTAGAGAAATACACTTAAAATATATTTTAAAAAGTTTATAAGAACTATCACGTATTTACACAATAAATAAATGTTTTTTTTATTATATGGACCACTATTAAATCTCAATTACTAAAAATATTATTTAAAAGAATAGATATAATATAGATTTATATTATTATAAACACGTGTTGTATGTTTACAAATACCTCAATAACTATCATGAATATAGCATCATTCATATATGCTTAGTGAGCGACTTCACCCTGTCGATTTTTGTTGCCTAGTACGTGCTCACACGCACATCGTAAAATTGCACTCGTCATTTTTTTCATATCGCGCATAAAGAAGTATAACTTCAAAAATCAATTTGGTTTAGCAGTTTTTTTATGTTTCTAAGACTGGAAAAAATAGTGTCAAAAATAAAATATCGACGTTGGAAAAAATCTGGTTCCAGGGTTCTAAAATACTTCGTGGATCTTTCATAGCCTTGAACTAGATGATAAAAACCTGTAAGCCTATTTAACTATGCTGTTAAAAATATTAATCCTACATATATATATATATATATATATATATATATATATATATATATATATATATATATATATATACATATATATATATATATATATAATATATATATATATATATATATATATATATATATATATATATATATAAAAGCTATACATAAGCTTATATTCATTATAACATATTTGGCATGTAGTAGAGATGGGTATGATCGGATGGATACATGTTCGTGAATCCGAATTCCGATGCCGACTGATCGATGCAATTAACGGATGTAGGTTCGTACCTAGTCGGACAGGTATCCTTCGATACTATATCGGTGCGCCGGTGGAACCGAGAAATAACATGGAGTTGGAGTGCGAAACGCGATGCGCGGGCGGTCGAAGACATGTGCATAGTGCACATGTGTCCGGCGGTCCGCTCTTCGTACTCCATACATTGCAGCTCCCACGCAACTCCGAAGACGCCGAACGTTAAAAATATTCAAAAACTTGCGTTTTACTTTATTACATACATTGGGTAGTAGTGCATTTGTATCTCTGTACTTTACTACCCGCCCGCTGTCCGCCCAATACTTTGCAGCCCCCACACAACTCCGAAGACACAGAACGTTAAAAATATTCAAAAAGTTGCGTTTTACTTTATTACATAAATTGGGTAGTAGTGCATTTGTATCTCTGTACTTTACTACCCGCCCGCTGTCCGCCCAACACGTTGCAGCCCTACACAACTCCGAAGACGCAGAACGTTAAAAATATTAAAAAGTTGCGTTTTACTTTATTACATACATTGGGTAGTAGTGCATTTGTATATCTGTACTTTACTACCCGCCCGCTGTCCGCCCAACACGTTGCAGCCCCCACACAACTCCGAAGACGCAGAACGTTAAAAATATTCAAAAAGTTGCGTTTTACTTTATTACATACATTGGGTAGTAGTGCATTTGTATCTCTGTACTTTACTACCCGCCCGCTGTCCGCCCAACACGTTGCAGCCCCCACACAACTCCGAAGACGCAGAACGTTAAAAATATTCAAAAAGTTGTATTTTACCTTAGAATATATATTTGAGTAGTAGTGCGTTCCTGCCTCTACGCATTTTACTATTTGACTCGTAATTACGTCGAAAGGTAAGTTCATTATTGAATTATTGTTTGTAAACATTTGATGATGTTACATTTGTACAATTATATAAGCTTCGTTGTGCTACTTAATTAAAAAGCTCGGATGGCTGGTTGTTTTGTCTTACTGCAATATATAGTATTTATGTTTTATACTGTGCCGTATTTTTATACATTATATATCATGTTTTGTTCAATAAATTTAATTTTTCTGTCTTATACTGTAGAGAGCATAGAACGTAATAAAAATTTATATTAATATTGATTAGACGCTATACAATTTGTAGAACTGGAAACTTTGGCAACGAATACAATCGTACTACGTGTGTTGGAAATTTTATATATGAAAATTAAAAAAACAAAAATGATATACGTGTATTATATTAAATTATACTCAAATAAAATATTATTCAAAAATAGAACGTAATTCTTGAAAGGATACACACAGTGTTAGACAGCTAACTCGCTCGGCCAATGCCGAAGGAAGCCGAGTTTACCCGAACAATGCAGTACACATTCAATTATTAACATTTCATAATTTTTGAATTTGGAACTGGCTTTGCCAATGCTAAAGCGAACCGAGTTTACACGATTCGGCATCACCGACCCGAAGACCCTGACGGCTCAGTTTCGTTCGTTGCTCAGAAAAAGTGCGCAGGTGCGCCTAAAGAAGTTTTCACTTCATAAAAAAGTTGTAGCAACTTTTGTAATGCTCAGTGCAAAGTTTAAAACTATATTTCAACTAATATGAATAATACTCCTTGAATTAATATATTATGAAAATATATGGAGGTATAATCGATCACGACGGTTAGTTACTACTCATTTCTAATCGCTTGTATGCGCGGACGTACAAAATGGCATAAAGTTTATAAAAAGAAGACATTAATCAGTATGCGCAAATAATATTCGCCCGCATCACACACTAATCTTAGTAAATGTATTCATACATAAATTATGAACCGATACCGTTGATGCAGGATTATGAATAATACTCTATGAATTAATATATTATGAAAATATATGGAGGTATAATCGATCACAAGTGTTAGTAACTATTCATTTCTAACCGCTTCTATGCGCGGACGTACAAAATGGCATAAAGTTTATAAAAAGAAGACATTAATAAGTATGCGCTTATAATATTCGCCCACATCACACATTAATCTCAGTAAATGCGTTCATTCATAAATTATTAACATATACCGTTGATACAGGATTATGAATAACACTAACTGAATTAATATATTATGAAAATATATGGAGGTATAATCGATCACGAGTGTTAATAACTACTCATTTCTAACCGTTTCTATGCGCGAACGTACAAAATGGTATAAAGTATACAAAAAGAAGACATTAATCAGTATGCGCAAATAATATTCGCCCGCATCACACACTAATCTTAGTAAATGTATTCATACATAAATTATGAACCGATACCGTTGATGCAGGATTATGAATAATACTCAATGAATTAATATATTATGAAAATATATGGAGGTATAATCGATCACGAGTGTTAGTAACTATTCATTTCTAACCGCTTCTATGCGCGAACGTACAAAATGGCATAAAGTTTATAAAAAAGAAGACATTAATAAGTATGCGCTTATAATATTCGCCCACATCACACATTAATCTCAGTAAATGCGTTCATTCATAAATTATTAACAGATACCGTTGATACAGGATTATGAATAACACTAACTGAATTAATATATTATGAAAATATATGGAGGTATAATCGATCACGAGTGTTAATAACTACTCATTTCTAACCGTTTCTATGCGCGAACGTACAAAATGGTATAAAGTTTACAAAAAGAAGACATTAATAAGTATGCGCATAGAATATTCGCCCGCATCACACACTAATCTTAGTAAATGTATTCATACATAAATTATGAACCGATACCGTTGATGCAGGATTATGAATAATACTCAATGAATTAATATATTATGAAAATATATGGAGGTATAATCGATCACGAGTGTTAGTAACTATTCATTTCTAACCGCTTCTATGCGCGAACGTACAAAATGGCATAAAGTTTATAAAAAAGAAGACATTAATAAGTATGCGCTTATAATATTCGCCCGCATCACACATTAATCTTAGTAAATGTGATCATTCATAAATTATGAACCGATACCGTTGATGCAGGATTATGAATAATACTCAATGAATTAATATATTATGAAAATATATGGAGGTATAATCGATCACGAGTGTTAGTAACTATTCATTTCTAACCGCTTCTATGCGCGAACGTACAAAATGGCATGAAGTTTATAAAAAGAAGACATTAATAAGTATGCGCTTATAATATTCGCCCGCATCACACATTAATCTTAGTAAATGTGATCATTCATAAATTATTAACAGATACCGTTGATGCAGGATTATGAATAATACTAACTGAATTAATATATTATGAAAATATATGGAGGTATAATCGATCACGAGTGTTAGTAACTATTCATTTCCAATCGCTTGTATGCGCGAACGTACAGAATGGCATAAAGTTTACAAAAAGAAAACATTAATAAGAATGCGCTTATAATATTGCCTCACCAAAGAAATAATTTTGTTTTTAATAATATCGTCAATAATGATTAATGAAAATAACTGATTATTGCATGAGATCGCAGGAAAATTAGTCGAAGCCGAAGTTTTGATCGCAGGAAAATTAGTCGAAGCCAAAGTTTTGATCGCAGAAAAATTAGTCGAAGCCGAGATTTTGAATAAAATCATTAGAAATAGCCATAAATAGGCTAGCATATTTATGAAAAATGACGATAATATATTACTTGGTAACAGCTAACTTCGTGTAATGCGAGGTGCAAGAAAGCAAAAACCGAGATAAATGAGGATTTCGAATAATAACACTAGTAACGACGAAAACATTAAATACGTTATTATGTATAAGAAACATAGACAAGTAATAAAATAATAGTGTGGGTATGTTCCACTAGTTTTTTTGCAGTTTCATCGATCGATAAGTAGTTATAAGAATGCAATTTCAATATCGATATTTAGAAATTCGTATTGAATCGTCGTGAATGTCATTCGAAATTGAACCATTCATAAACGCACATCCCCAATGGATACACCGCACTGGGTACAATACGTTATATTTTGCGCAGCCAAAAGCAGTAAAAATTTATTATGCAAAACATACTAAAATCGTGTCCTCCTCATTAAATAAGTATCGCTAATACATTGTTTTATGATTTTCTTATATACAACAAAAATAAAAAAGATTTGTTGTTATTTTTGTGATAAAAAATGTATTATATATTTTAACGACATAACGCGCTTAATAAGAATCATTATTTCGACTAAATCCTTCCAAATTTTCAAATACAGCTTTCAAAAGCAAACATTGCCTTTGTTTTTATGTTTCTATTAAATTATTGAAGAGTTATCTTATTGCACCTTTTTTGTTTTTCATATTTTTTTTACATGAGGCTACCCACGTGCCAGATGAATGCGTTTAATCAAGAATCTTTTAGTGGTTTTCAAACTTAATGGACGAAAACTTATGAAGAACAGAGAAATTATAAAGTAAACAATCGGCATTAAAATAGAAAATTTAGATTTAGGTTATACTATTCCAAAGTTATGCAAACAACCAACGCAATCCTTAATTGAATTAATAAAGTCGATACCGCCTCGCGACACTATGAATTATGCCCGCGCAATCTCATCAAACGCGGAGCACAAAAGATGGCCCTTAAAAGCTTTGGAAGACAGCATGCCTTTGAGTTGCGCTAAAATAACTTCTCAAAGGATCACTTTCTCGAGACAAATTACGCCATTTTGCACCCCTAATGCACAATTATATACCGCGAGGACTAAAGATCAAAAGAGTCGCGATGTTCGCTGAGACTGTAACGAAACCAATTGGGAACTAATCGACTTTAAAATAACTGCCTCGCGATGCATTACTTACTCTAATCGAAAATTATTCTTGCGACAAAGAACTTAGACATCAATCTTAATCTAAAGAAAATTAACTCTCTAAATGAGGTTAGACTGAGTTGAGTCGAAATGCCACTTAAACTTACAACACTTGTCACTTAAACTTTGAGCGGCTGAGCAAGAAACGAAAATTCGAAACGATAAGGTGACGCGTACTCGTGATTCGCGTTTTCGTTATTCGCGAAAACGATTCTGCGATTACTTTTTTGTAAATTAATTTTTCGGTTCACTATGAATAATTTCGCGATATATCAACATAGAGCACTTTTGAAGTTTAAAGAGCTGTTGATATGAAAATCGGCTAACGTGATGTATTTATTTACAATTTATTATTTTCATATTTCCTAGTGAACACTTTTAAATATTACTTAACTAACTAACTTTTAGCATGTACGTCATATAATATATAACAAATGTCATTTCAGTATATGCTGCGTTTATGACGAACGTGGGTCTCGTTAATAACCCCAACAGTGGATTATATATTTATATCCGGACCTCTTAATAAACATGTTGTAACAAGGAACGTATCTATTATTCATAGAGGTGATTCTGTATATCAAACTGAGTATTTAGGAAGTATTTTTATATTCAGACCTCATAATAAACAGGTTGTAACAAGGAACGTATCTATTATAGTATAACGTATATATCAAACTGAGTATTTCTGTAAAAAACAATATTTTTAGTTTCGTAAATCAAAAGGAAGAAAACGAACTCGTATAGGATCACTTCGTTATCTGTCTGTCTTTCTGTCAAAATCCTTTTCTTCAGGAACACGTGTAGCTATCAAGTTGAATTTAATAACAAATGCTTAGGTCTCTGGGAGATATAAAAAATGAAGCTTCTAAGTCAACGTAATAAAAGAAAACTCTAAAAATACGACCATTTATGCCGTATTTTTTTCACTCGCAAGTAAATCGAAACGTATAGGGAGGGTACTTTGCGTTGACCTAGAATCATAAAATTTGGCAGAAAGTAAGGGCTCACAGCACAAAAATCTTTAATTTGTATTTATTGACATAAAAAATTTATTTTTAAATATGGGCCTGTGAAAGATTTTTATTATAAAAAATTAAAATTTTGTAAATAGTTTAACAGGAATATTAGGTATCATTAATGTTTACAATTACAGAAATGTGTACTACTCGTAATAAGAGATCCACTAGTGCTTTACAGGTTGTTTTTATTCGTTGAAGTCGCCAATTTCACGAAGATATTTTCTGGAACTAATGAGCATTTTCATGTTTCCTAACATTTGTTACTTAGTTTTATGCACAGATTAACTGTATTAATAACAGACACGTTCTTCGTTACAAGTTAATTCTGTTTTCTTTTTCATCGGCAATCTTTCTAGATTAAAAAATTATATCATTAAAGAGTAGAGTAAATACCTCTGTGACATATTTACGACTAAGAAATATATCCAACATATAGCAAAAAATAGTATCTTTTGGGAACATGTAAAGTTTGGTTAAATTAGATATAGGGATTACTAAAATATACTAAAAGACTAAGAATAAAGAGTAAGTCATAAGAATATGAAAGCAAAATAAGATCTAAAACATCGTGGCTATTCAGGTCCATCAGAAATTCTGTCGCTTGCAATGCTAGACACAAATGTTACATTCTTCAATCTTTTTTTAGTGCCTGTTCGTCTGTTAGATTGTTTTTTTCAGAAGTCGTTTGACGTAGAAACTTGAAATTTGGTATAGTTTTACAAAAGTATGCCAATACTAATCCATACTAATTCATATAGAAATGTTAAAATAAGGTAACATTTTAATTTTTTATTTCTAGTATAATTTGGAAAAAACAAGTCATAAGAATTCCTAGTCTTTTTTTAATTATATGTAAGACGGCTCTAGGGATATTGTTGAAAATCCCTCCAACCTCCATTTCCGAAATGACAACCCAAAATTATGAAAAAAAAAAATTTTGGCGCTAAAAGCTTGCCTAAAGTTTACTGGGAAATGATGATTGTAAATTTCAGTTTATGAGATATTCACGATATTTTTACGACTGTGAGTGATATACGCCTATGATATACGGCTATACTTTATTATTAACGGCTATATTACGCCTATGATTAACAGATATAATTATTAAAATACAAGGTGAAAAATGATTTTAATAAAATATTATCTTCTCTTAAATGTTATTATATGGCTAAATTTATACAAAACATTCGCAGTGCTTCACAGGTTTATTAGCGTTTTGTACCGATTGTGAAAACTGAACACCTATGGTCTAACGTAAGGGCCTATCCGTCGACAGCCGTTTAAATCTAAAACGTGTAAGTTTGAAACTTTAATAAGTCGCCATTTTAAAGTTGAGGACCTAAAATAATTCCGAGCAAATAAATTGTATTTTTGTATTGTCAAATGCGTTTGGGGGCAAGGATGAAGGAAGGAACGTAATTAGGTAAACAAAAAAATTGTGGTGTGTGCATATGACCACACGATGGAAGTGAAAACTTCTAATTTAACAATTTATATTTATTTATTTGTTTTATTTATCTACTTTATTGCGGATTTGTTGCTACGAGAGCAATCTCTTACAGCCAACCATAACACCCGTCCAGACCCGCTCAACGAACGGCCGGTAATCGAACCTGGGTTTCCGCGGTGCGCCACGTCATCAAAGGCTGTATGCCTTGTAATTAACCTAACACACCACGGGAACGATTTACATACACATATATATATATATATATATATATATATATATATATATATATATATATATATATATATATATATGTGTGTGTGTGTGTGTGTGTATAATTACATTGACGTTATATAATGTATATTAATTCGGCGAATTAGGAACGATGTTACGGAAAATGTATTATTAAACTACTCTCAAAATAAAATATTAAGCACTAACTGTATATACTTGAATTATTATACTGATTATATATAATAACATTCGCGTATTATGCTCAAAAATACATTAATCAAAAAAACCGTGTGGTTCGCCTTAAAAGGTAGTTCGCTCAATATTTTAAAATATTACGCTTGGTGGTCCTAATGAAGTCGTTTACTCGGCCGATACCGAAGGGAGCGGAGTTTACCCGATTCAGCGTCACCGACCCAAACCCGACGGCTCAGCGTCAGCGACCCGAAAATACGGCTCAGTTTCGTTCACTGCTCAGAAATAGAGCGCCGGTGTGCAAAGTGCGCAAGTGCGCCTAAAGAAGTAGTCACATCAAAAATAAATACCTTTTAATTCTGGCGTGTGATGTATGAAATTGAAACGATGTATGGAACGTTAAAGAAAAACTTAAAAAACTAGAAAATTGTTTGTCCTACACGCTTATCTGCTAAGGTTTTACTCGACCAAAGAATATTGCACTGTATAACGAAGTAAAAAGACTGCGTAGGCAAAAGCATAGACTTATTCCAAATCTATTACATATATTAAGGTTTTCAAAAAAATTATACCGTTTGATTTTTTATTGTTATCCTTCCTGGTAAAAACACACGTACGTAAAACAATACAAAATTGTTAAAAATTAAACGCGGAATTTAAAGCAAAATAAATAACATATTTTTTTACAGAGGTGTTCAGCAAATACGTTTAACACAAACGTATATAACGGATGACCGTTAACACGTTTGTCCACCAAGTTAAACGATTTTCCATATAATATAAATTTAAAATATAATATAGAAATTGTAGTTTATATAGTTAAAGGTATTTGATAACATTTATATATTAATATTACTCAATGCTAGGTAACGTTTTTCTCTCCTGAACATATTCGCAAACATAAAGGGAACAGGTTGACCTTGATGACACCACATGATTTTATTAAACTTTTTTTCTTTATATATAATAAAACAAAGTTAAAATTTAAACCATATAGGTTATAAGTAAATGTACATACGCGTAGGAAGGTGGAATCACTCAGCGCCTTGTTTTATCAACTTTTTCTGCGTTATTTATTAACGGAGCCAATAGATGGCGTTTGGAACAACTAAATAGGAAAATAACATTGAGTGTCACATAACCGTTTTAGTTTCAGCGTGACGTTCATATTTCCTAAGGAGGATACATTACAAAAAATACTTCTATAAAAATACATCCATGGTACGCCTTCTTAAACACGAACAATAAAATCCATGCTTTAAAAATAAACGTTACAATCGAACGAGTATCGCATTAAAAGCATCGAATACAATGTAAAAATAACTTTGTACCCAAAATTGTATTGAGCCACTTTATACCGAAACTGGCGAATCGCATCGATTGCCAGCACGGCCCACGACACTGAGCAAAACACTCGAGACGAAGACAAATTGAATGAAACAGTAATATCGAGAGACGATTGTCGTCAAACGAGACCAATCGATTATTCGCAAACGACATTTACCACGATTGAACCGAAATCTCCGCGATAACATTTATTTGTTGGATTCTACTACGATCGTCCGCAACCGTATATGCACGCTTCAACATTATTTCTTTGGACTGATGATGGCTAATGATCAGAAGTAGTTTATAAAACATAATTTACTACAATCTATTACAGAGTTAAATATTTTAGAATTCTGTTATTACAATTCCAATTTTTAGTATTCAGTGAAAAAAATTGCCAAAATATTGTAGAACAATTAATGACTTCGGTATCCGTCCGTCCGTCTGTCTTCGTTATCCGTCCGTCCGTCCACAGACGATCTCGGACGCTATTCGATGTAAAAATTTAGCACAGAGATAGAGTATGGTGATTCAAAATTATAGACGTGAAGCATATAGAAGTGAATTTTTGATTCTGGGGTAATTTTCAGGGTGTAAAATGGGAAATTAAAAAAAATTATGTTAAGGTTTACTGAAGCACGAATTCAACCATATGTTGTATAAATAATTAACCAGAGGCAGCACAAGTTCTCCCGTCAGTTGGCTGACATGTTAGGTATGAGTTTTATCAATTTTGTTGGCACAATAAAAACATGTTTGTCAATTAAAATGTTTCTGAGTGTATTAATTAATTACCTATAAAGAAATACGATATAACACTATATATGATATAGTTTTAAAAATGAAAAAGAAAACGTTTGAAAATTAACGTTTCCCACCATTATCACTACATGAATCGCTTGGGAAAATCTGAAAAAAATTGTGAAAATTATTAGGACTGACAAAATCTAGCACGATTAAGTATTATAAACATTTTACTTATTCATTTTCTTTTAACTGCTGAACCAGTGGTTTTAGAGAAAAACTTTTTGCACAAAAAATATTTCTCATGATGTCAGGAACGACTTTTGCCTTCACACGTTTTATAAAATTTTCAATTTGGCTCAGTAGAGACGCTTTCCTTTCGGTTTCACGCATAAGCGATATGATACGGCATCGGTGCGACGGCGGGTAGTGCAGCAGATGGACGCTTTTTAAGTACATAGTCAGACTGCATTACTATTAATATTAAATGGAGAGCTGATGGCATTGAACACTAATTTGCTCCATAAATAGATTACACCTCTTTTTCTGTTATAACGACGCGCACAAATTTGTATTACATAATGTTTGTTTATGTAGACGTAAATAAATAAATAAAAGCATTCAATAAATTTTTCCTTTGACATGGAAAGCTGAAATTACACCAATAAAATGAATAAGCCCCTCGTGTAAATTATTTAATTAAAAAAACAACTATTATAGGTTCACTGATTTATCTTATTCATATTGAACATCACTAAACAAATATTGGTCATCACTAAACAAATATTGGTCATAAAATTATACGATATTCGGCACAGAGTAAACATTTGTAGTATGATCGTATAGTAATACAGCCTGTAATTAATTGTTGCCTACATATCTATACACAACACGAACTAGTATTTGTACAACTTGTCCGAGGGTTTTCACTTGACACCAATATGATAAGATCGAACTACAACGTTTTAATAACTGAACATTTTCCTTTATCATAAAAAAACAGGTAGCTAACAACAAGCCTGGTACACATATAATTTACATAAAGTGATTACGTATTAATGAAATAAAAATAAAATAATACAAGTAAAGAAATGGTAAAAAATAGATACAAATTGCTTTTTCATAGCAAAAAATTTGTCGTATAAAGTACAGAAACGGTTCTCACTCCACCTAAATGAGTTATATAACGAGCTATTATAAAATCGAAAGAGTCGCAGTAGAAACTGTGCCGCAACTTTTACCGTGTAACTACCGCGCTTCTACATCCCTTTGTTTGTAAAGTTTATCAAATCAGATGACGTTAATATCGAATGAATATTTTTGTGTTACAAATTTCTATTTTTCATGAATAAAAAAAAATGTTTATATTATTCAGAAACTTCTTTTCAATAGTGTTAACATTCAAAAACTTCTTTTCAATAGTGTTAACAGAAAAACATAGCAACACCTGTAATAACCGGTAATAAACATGCAATCGCTTCACTATAAATATAAACGAGCTATAAAAGGACACTAACCGTATTTCGTAAGCTACGCTATTCTCATCCCTGAATTTCAGCGATGCAGATAAATATCCAAAGCCCGCACTAACTGTTACGTCATAAAGTTTTCCCGCAGGTATTCGCAAGGGGGGCCCCGTTACATCATGATCTCCATCTTTATTGTGCCACAAAACCCGCGCACAATATTGCCGATACAATTGCAATTAATAAACATGTCACGAATAACAATTACATGCTTCATTATCCGCCCAAACCCGACCTAAATCCGCGCCATCTATTTACATTGACTGAATACTCAAGTGGCACAAATCTACATATCTACTGAGGTTTGTTCAGACAAGTCTCAATAATTCAATGAGTATCGAGTACTTTGTAACTCCTTAATTCCTAAAAATGCGACAGACAGAATGTCGTATAGCATGCACTATATGCCATTGTAGTAACTATTCACCTAATGGCAACCTTATTTTCATAAAATATATAGCTAAGCTTTTCCAATTATCGCACTATTTATAAATTATAATTTTTTCAATGAAAATATATGGCATTAAAAAAACTTATAGACAATAGTAAATATATAAAGTATTTTCTTCAGTTTTAGTTAACTTACAAATTTAAAATAACTAAGTTTAGTTAAGTCTCTGTTAAGACGACGAAATTAAAAAGTAAATGGAAAATGCCCCACTTGTGTGAAAATTTTGTGGAAACTGTGAGAGCGATAGGCGTTTTAAAATAAAAAAAACTGGAACGGATCGATTAGTCGCTTAAATACTACAAAAACGAAAATAGGGGACATGTTAGAAGTACTGAATGTATTAAATCAATTTTTCCGACATGTTTCCTTTTTTAAATTTTCAGAGAAAGAGAAAACGTTATTTATTTATTAAGGTTTTTTTGGCAGTATATAATATTTTTCCTCAACAAAACTAATTTTATCTATAAAGCGACAGCAGAGGTTACTTAATACTAACGACTTCTCATAATTAACTGAAACTATATAATTATAAAACAATTAAAATAATTATATAATAATTAGAATAATAATTATTATTATCCATTTCGATTTGATACTATAACTTAATTGTATTTCAGTTACAATAGCCGACTGACAACAAGCTAAGTGGTCTCGCTAATAGCACGGTTGTATCATCTTAATACTACAAGAATGTATAAAGATTATACAATTCGGCAACTGCATCGATGAAGAAAAGTTTATTGTAATTATTTAACCCTTTACTTTCAGCATATTGATATAAATGAAAATAAGTAAGTAAAGGAATTGAGGAACAAAGAGAAACTAATCTGTAAATTTAATAAAATTGAAAACTTCGCGTGTTAATAAAGTTTTAAATATACAGACCCATTGAAATATTTGAAAAATAATAATTGGGTAATGAGAGATAAATGACAGATCCATTACGATTATCTTTTCAATTTTAGTCTGTCTGTGCAGGCGTCACGTAAAAACTACTGATCCAATTCAGATGAGTTCTGAGAAAAAAATTAGGATTTTTTATTTAATCCCAATAGAATGACTTAATAAAAAAACATACGAATTTAAAGTTTTAAAAAAAGTAATTTAAATTGTATTAGTACTACAACAACAAAGAAGTGCTTAGCTGTCCAACGCGCAGTGATTACACAACTGTATAGAATATGTCTGTACATCAATAGATGGCGCTACGTATATTTTAAACCGCACAATGTAGTTTTACACCTAGACATACATTAAAATGAGTCTACTCGTACGAAGTCCAGTATAAAATTATTCGAGCGTACGTTGTAAGTAAAGGTGAGAAAATTTTGCACAGCAAAAACGATAAAACAAGTAAGAGTTTTAATTCCTTGATTTTTATCAATTGAATACCCCATCCTATCCATTGGGCTTTTACAACTTCTGTAAACCAACTAAATCCCTAAGCGTGTCTGAACAAGGCTTTAGCGAGGAGACTGAATTCTCTGCGGGGTTGCGTATCTACAGGCGACCTTGAAGACGAGTAGATTTCAATACAATCTACAATAAAAATATCTGTGTCACTCGGTCGATTGCATGCGGCTTAATTGGATTAGCATGTTATTCCAATTTCGCATTTTGTTTGCATAGAAAATATGCGAAACCTATTTCGAGTGTACATTTACAGGATAGTTTACAGCGGGTTGGCAATTTTATTTCATTCCGACCTACATAGTTGAATCAAGGACTTTCCGCTAATGATTTATTCGTGTTACTATTGAAACCAGGTCGAAATAGATATATTTGTTTCAAACAGAAATGTCAAGCAGTAAGCATTCTAAGTATATATACATATATATATATATATATATATATATATATATATATATATATATATATATATATATATATATATATTGAGTATCTTGACACTTGAAACACTTTTCTTAATTTTTGTAAGACTATTTCTCTTTAATGTATACAGCCCATAACTTTTTTCGACTTAGGTATTACGTAAAATATTTCGTGTTTTTAAGACAAGCGCCAATATAAATATATTAGTATGCACATATACAACCACTGTTCTGCTCTTCTCTGGTTATTTGTTTATTTTTCTACAAACAGACCTTTTCCTTTCCTTTGAAACTATTCGCGTTTTTGCCTCTTTACATATCATATGAATTAAAATATTATTTTCTTAATTTAAATTGCTCGGCGCGATTCAAAATTGTACGTGCGTTCGCGTTTCCTAATTAATATCCAGCGATTAAACTTAGAAACGAAAGCTCAACACAAAATGGTAGCGTAAAAAACACGACTAAATTAATTACGCCATTACAATAGACAACGAACTTAATAAACAGACCGTACCGTAGCCGGAAGTAGGATTTGTGGCGCACCCAGAAACGTATTAATACAGTTAAGTCCGGAAATAAACGACATTCCCGGAACGCTTCTCAGAAAGCTGATTGGGAATTATAATCTCGAGCCGCCAGCGCCGAGACGATTATATCGCACCTGAGCTATATCGGCGCGACGGAGGCTTAGCCGAGGGGAGTGCTCCCTAATAAAATTCGCCCAGCGCCAGATAATTTTATCAAGTTTACGACGCGAAGTCTGAAAGCCAAATAAAATAGAATAATCTCGACTTAGTATCCGTTTTCGAAATTTGTTTTTAGCAAATTTACCGAACGTAGGATAATACTCTTGAATTATCGACTCGCTGTCTTTAGAGACGTCATTTATACATTTAATCTCTTTTGGTTATATTCCAAGTTTGACTTCGGTTTCACTTCGTTAATCGGTTTGACGATTAGCTTAACTAAAGCGAATATTCCTAATTTTATTCTCATGTACAAACAATTATGGATCATTTTCGATTGATTCGGCATCATTATCTAGTATTTTTCGTATTCTGAATATTTTTTTAATGCTGTTGTTTTATTAATACTTAAGTAAACAATTGGAAATAGGTAAATAATTTCAATTTGGAAATATCATAATAATAAACTGAGATATTTATAACTGATTTATTTTTGAGTTAACACAACATTTAAAAAGTTCATATCTTATAAATTGTAAATTAATATTTGATATTAACTTGCAAAATGCTCAAAATGATCAAAATTAATCCCAGTAAATAATTAAAAAGCACTTCAGCTATGCTGGGTGATTGTGTAAAGATGGTTATTGATTGTAAGCATTACAAATCACTTCAGCTATGCTGGGTGATTGTGTAAAGATGGTTATTGATTGTAAGTATTACAAATCACTTCAGCTATGCTGGGTGATTGTGTAAAGATGGTTATTGATTGTAAGCATTACAAATCACTTCAGCTGTGGTGGGTGATTGTGTAAAGATGGTTATTGATTGTAAGCATTACAAATCACTTCAGCTGTGCTGGGTGATGGTTATTGAATGTCATAAGTATATTAACGGTTTTTCCAAAATCATGACAGGTTTTCTTGAAAATTATATATAGACGGTTTTTTGAAAATCATACAATGAAAATAGTATATTATTATTAAATATTATTCCCTTTTATTATTAAATATTATATTAATATATTATTCCCTTTAAGAGTTTTTTTTAAGAGTTTTTTGGCAAACGGAACACGTCTGGAGTTAACTCAGTGCCCGTTATCCCATCCCAAAAAAAAAACGATTTTCATAAATTGCATTATATAAACTGTAGTAATAAGTACTTATACTTCGATCTTTTTGAGGGTACTGAAAGCAAAAAAAACACGCAATGAACAAAAAAGTGTAAGGAAAAAAAACAATGTTTATAAATTGCTTAATTTAAATTGCGTAATGCGTATTCAAATTTCGGTTTTACTGCTGGTACTTAAAGCACATGTATTTATAAACGAAAGTCTAAATATAGAATAAACGATGTACATTCTTACGCCTTTTTGAAATTACGTAAGTACTCACGCGACCATTTATCATGAAAGAACTAGTCTAGAAAATTTAACTGCGCGTCGCTTTATGTTTTAAGTTGGCTCTACTGTAACTGGAATGTTGGGCGGTATTTTACAATTTATAAACCGTCGTGTCATGCACGAAAATAATTTTGGTAATATTTTAAAAATAAAGTATCACCGATGAAATCGTGGTACAAAGAAGTAAATAATATGATTTAAATAAAATTGGCCAAGCGCGCATCGAACTCACGCTATGAAAGTTTCATACGTACATTATTTAATACCGTATACACTTTGATATCATTTTTGTTATTTGAAGAGTATTATATGTGTACCACACAGAATAGACTTATATTTGTCTTAATCATAACTTATTTTTATAGCTTAGCTTAACCCATACTTCATTCCATTACAAAAGAGAATGTTTATAAACAAAGGCAAATGACAGTTCAGTTATTCTAAACCTTTTTATTGTAATCGCATTAGTAATATATTATAGATTTATTTGGGACTTGTGATTAAGAACATAGATTCTTTATTTCTATAGACATTTACATTGTATAACATAACGCCACAGTGCGTATAAATAATGCCAAACAAAAATTATAAAAATAAAAAAAAAATTAATAAATATTATTATTATTTTTAAAATTTGTTTTTAATGTTGTTTTAAAAATAAATATATCTATCATTAAAAATAATCATCGATAATATACAAGTGAATATGAGTATTTTTGCTTTCTTGCACATAATTTATATAAAAAACACAGTCATGTACAAAACATGTTTTCTACATTGAAAAAAAATATTAACTCGTTCGAAAATACAATTTCACAATGCTTTTTTTCACTTTCCTTTTACGTAATACCTGTATATTGTCTCGTTTTCGCCTTCTGCCTCATTTAAGCTTCACGCTACAAAGTAACTCCTTTATTGATCTTAACACATTATAAAATATATAAATATATAATTTTCCAAAATGTTTTATACCTCTGAATTTTGTGCGATTGACAGCAAGGGTTGTCCATTTTTTCCCTCAAAACTTCACAATTCATATTAGCAAAATTATGGTATAATGTTGATATTTATAACATTATTTAACGTGGTAATTTATTAAGTGAAAACGGTGTTTATATTTATTTAGTTATTTATTTATGTACTTTAATATATATAATTGATACATATAGCGGAATTATTGCTATGAGAACAATCTCTTACAGCCAGCCAGAAAACTAGCCCAGCCCCGCTCGACGAGTGGATGGAAATCGAACCCGACTCTCCGCGGTGTGCACCGTTAAAGGCCGTATGTGTTGACATTACTATGGCGACAACGATAATAGTACATCGTTTAATAATTTAATTGGCGAAATGCAATGAGTTTTGTAAATAGTCGTGCATTGATTGAATATATATTTGTGCCAACCATGTTTTAACTGTAAAATTGGTTTGTTTACAAACATTCTCTTTTGGAATGTAATGAAATATAAGTATTTGTTTTTTAAATATAGAATACTAACGACCTGTCCCAGTTTTGCACTGGAAAAAAACACGAAACACATTAATATCCTAAAGCCAGAATATTTTTAATTATATGAAAAACACTATTGTAATTTCTAAACTTGTTGGAATACTGTGGTTTACAGACAAAATTTGATCTATACAAGTTGAAGAAGATAACCATAAAATTTAATATGATAAGGATTAAGCATTTTTGCACAATAAACTCTAGATAATTGAGTTACAAAAATTAGGTTTCTTCAACAGCAAAACTTTAATTATTGACTCAATGTAATATATACATATATGTTGTGACGGGATTTATGGTAGAATTTTTTGAGAAAAGAAATAAATCTGCACTTTTTTTCCTGAATCTGTAACGATTTAAACGACGCACGCCAATGTCCTCTTCGACGAATGTTTTTTTCCGACTTCGATGACACTCATTTTCGTCGAAAATTGGAAAAGTCGGATAATTTTCGCAAAATATTCATTAATTGTAGATTATAATCTTACTTCTATCTATCTATTCACTAATCAAAACCGCAATAAAATCCATTCAGTAGAAGCCGATAAAATGGTGTACATACCGACAAACATAGTGGCGGGGAACTTTGTTTTAAATGTATTGTTAGTTTGTAATATGAGCCAGAAGTTTAAGTTGTCTAGGTATTAGAGTTATAAAGATAGATATGATAATAAAAATTGTCAAAATTGCCAGAAAAAACCTTTTAAATTTGGCCACCTGCGCGAAAAGTGAAAAACATCAGAAAATTGTTGTAAGGCTCGTTGATAACAAAACATTTTTATAATGCCTTAGATATGCTAGAAAATGTCTAAAAAATTTTACCATCAACATCAGTTACACGAATTTCCACGATGTATCATTTTCTTTAAAAATGTCTTCCAATTTATTATAAAGAAGTTTCAAATATTAACGAAACTTTAGACTGAGCAGTCACGCCAGTGGTCTACTTATTTTCTTGAACTATTTTTTCGATTGCAGCATTTGAATTAAAAGTATTACATTTATATAAAAAGTAAAGGTAACTTACTTAAAACCTTGTCAAAGGAGTTACTTAAAACCTTGTCAAATGAGCGCTTACCTGAAACAAAAAAAAATTCAATCAACATTCGTAAAATTAAATCGCATTATTGAAATCGTTAAAATAAAATTTCCTATCTGGGTCATTTTCTTATCAACGCTTCAGGATTTCAATAACTATTTTTTGACGGTATTTTTAAATATCTCTTTAATGTATGGGATATTAAAAAATACAATAAAAAAGGTTAAATATTGCGTGCGTTTCATTACTGAATGCTTCAAGCGTTGACAAGAAAATGGCATAATTACGAAATTTTCATCTTAATTTCCTTTTGCTTTCAATTACTAACCACAAAATATCAAAAGACTAAATGTTCACATAGAGCACCTCAAAAACCGAGGAATCTAGACAAACCTTTGAACATTACCAACAAGTTTGTGAATCAGCACGCTGCATTCAAGGTCGATAAACGCATGCAAAACACCGCACCGCTCCAAAGTTGACGGGCATGAAGCAATAATCAGAGCAATGGCAATGCTTCTTGGCGCTGGAGCTGCGCCAAGAAACTGTGGTTCCAGATATCAACACGTCAAATATAAATAGATACATACGAAGCTTTTATAACGCACGATAACATACTTGCGGCTTTTTCTTAAGGGGTCACATAAATAAATACATCTTCAGTTGGCGGCAAAAATTTAGTTTCCGAGAACTTTTTAGCAGGAGTAACGTAATAAATTAAAGATGCAAGCGTTAAATATGATTTATTAGGTAAGACGGTATTTTTCTAATGATTTTTTTTTTATAAAATTGTATTTATAGCTCCACAAATTTCTACGGTCAGTAAACTGCAGATTTATTCTAAATAATACGTTATGAGTTTGTTAACTGAATATACAGGATTGGTTAAAAGACATATTACATATTACAAGACACGGACATTGACCGCCTGTTATTGACGAATTTAGTTTTGCTAAAATATTTTTTCCTCAAATAGAACGTGGGAGAAGAGAGTTAATTCATACTGAAGAGTTTTTATATGCCTCCACTCTCACTCACAAAATACTTTAGAGTATTATGGTTAAATAGATATTTTAAACGACCAAGTAAAATCCTTCACCATATTGGATCTTTACAATAAACGGTTAAACTTTATTAATAATTAACTTTAAAAAATTCAATGAAAAAAGTCACAAAAAACATACTACGTGATAAAATAAGTCACACAATATAAAACACGGAAATCTCGAACTGTCAAAACAAAAAAATCGCCATAGTAACGACAATAATGCGACAGTCGATGCATACGATTGGTTTATACATTCCTTTCAGCGCCAAAGCTACCAGTGACTTGTAAAACATTTCAATAGCGAAAGATGTATTTTTATACAATTTAATAGAATTATTATTAATTAGTAACTAATAAACATTCCCACTTTTCCAGCCATTTCCGAATCCTTGTAGAAACGTCTGGAACATCACTGGTAAGGATATATAATGAGCGCGGTGTCCGAACTTCTGTTCATTAGCAAATGAGTTTCTGTTCATTAGCAAGCGAGTACTCGAAGTGCTCTTGCATGATGAATTTCATTTTGGGCGAACTGCAAGTGAAGCGAACGCGCAGTATATGCACAATTATAGATGTAGGTTTATTCTCTTATAACGTAATCAAGCATTGGATCCAAAGACTTAAAGCAGGAAATTTTGATTGTTTCTTAATTAATTTTGGAAAAATTAAAAAGCCTTTTTTAAATAAATCCCAGGTTAAGTTGGCGTTATTTGGCAGAACTACCCTTATATTCTTATACTGGATTTGAAAAATAACTTCATGCCTTCGGGAAGACGTGGAAATATTCTTTGGAAACTACATGAGCTGATGAACTAGGATGCAAATTTATTAGTAGCAAAACTAATATGATAAATATTAATACAAAGATACAGTTTTTGTAACTATCTGTTACTTTTATTAATCTACGTTAATTATATTTCTTCAAACTGGTATCGTATTATCAAATAGTTTAACCGTTTGAGTGCCAACGAGCGGCATCGCGATCGTGCGCGTACTAACTAAATTTGCTACGAGCGCGATGGCGCTCGCGAAATCAGTTGCTGTTTAGCGTGCGGCAGGAGAGGTCGCTCGCAAGCATCGCTAATTTTTTGTCTTTCTACATGTTACATAAAGTTCAAATTATAATATTATTAATAATTGCAATATAAAAAGGATCCAGGAAAAGAAAATTCTTAACCCATAATGTCGGAATACGAAAATAATTCGAGTGAAAATGATCGTTTTTCAAGTTGTGAAGAAAGTGACATTGTGGTGCGCTCACAATTTGGCGTAATGCAAATTTTGAGTGATAGTGATAATACTGATGATAACAATTATTTTGCTGATACGGAGGATGTACCGGACTGCGAAAATACGATGTGACCTTGATTTCAGTTTTTGTGATTATTTTTGTTCACAAAATATATTTCCATAATTTTCTTTGTATTTTATTATCCTTGTTTTTATTAAGAAAACACAGAAAAACTTATTAAAATTGGATAATTTTTGGAAGAGATACATTTTTTTTTCGAGACAAGGGTAAATGACATCAAAGACAAAATATTTCTTTGGCATTTTTTAAGTATATATGAGTAAAAAACCATGGCACTAAAACGGTTTAATTCATCATACTTTTAGAAGAAAAAGTAGAATCAACACGCCTTGTTGACACAGAACTTAACTTCTGACAAGTAAACTGCCAGTCATGACTCAAAAGCAACACGTTTAAATAGTTTTTGTTAAGCCTAAGGATTAAGTCTGTTTTACATCAAAAGTGTACACAACGCAGGGTCGGAGCTGCGAGCTGTAATAAACAGCGTAATATGAGCAATTTTCCACACGATACTTCAGTAACAAGTGAACGTATTAAAACATCAATCATGCAGAGTGTAGTGTTACCGGCACTGTAACGCTCTTGCTCTTAAGCACTTAACATTATTTTTTCACGTATCCTTGGGAAGTGTCGGGTCGTTTTTGAATAACAGAGTAATAGAGGTATATTATTTCTGTAACTAACGTTCATTTCTCGCCGCGTTTCAAGTAAGCATACATATTAGAAGGTTCGAATACTTTTTTCATCCTTATTGTATTTTGAATGCTTAATTATTGACTAGCGTTTTGACGATAGAATTAATTCTAACTAGGGTATTTTAGAAGCAATACATTTTTAATATAGTTTTTTGGAAAGTGTATACTAGTATATATAAATTTTTCTGTATACCTTTTATTAGTTAAATGTGTTTTTTGAAAAATTACATCTTTTTTCCGTTGGTCTATACATATGTACGAGTGAGGATACGCTTCAGGCGGCAATTCTTGATCGATTTTGGGAATTCTTTTTTTTTAATAACTATCGTAATATTAATTTCCATAAAAAATTGTTGAATATTTTAATTTTTACACATAGTTTTTACATTTTTAATATAGTTTTTTGGAAAGTGTATACTAGTATATATAAATTTTTCTGTATACCTTTTATTAGTTAAATGTGTTTTTTGAAAAATTACATCTTTTTTCCGTTGGTCTATACATATGTACGAGTGAGGATACGCTTCAGGCGGCAATTCTTGATCGATTTTGGGAATTCTTTTTTTTTAATAACTATCGTAATATTAATTTCCATAAAAAATTGTTGAATATTTTAATTTTTACACATAGTTTTTACATTTTTAATATAGTTTTTTGGAAAGTGTATACTAGTATATATAAATTTTTCTGTATACCTTTTATTAGTTAAATGTGTTTTTTGAAAAATTACATCTTTTTTCCGTTGGTCTATACATATGTACGAGTGAGGATACGCTTCAGGCGGCAATTCTTGATCGATTTTGGGAATTCTTTTTTTTTAATAACTATCGTAATATTAATTTCCATAAAAAATTGTTGAATATTTTAATTTTTACACATAGTTTTTACATTTTTAATATAGTTTTTTGGAAAGTGTATACTAGTATATATAAATTTTTCTGTATACCTTTTATTAGTTAAATGTGTTTTTTGAAAAATTACATCTTTTTTCCGTTGGTCTATACATATGTACGAGTGAGGATACGCTTCAGGCGGCAATTCTTGATCGATTTTGGGAATTCTTTTTTTTTAATAACTATCGTAATATTAATTTCCATAAAAAATTGTTGAATATTTTAATTTTTACACATAGTTTTTACATTTTTAATATAGTTTTTTGGAAAGTGTATACTAGTATATATAAATTTTTCTGTATACCTTTTATTAGTTAAATGTGTTTTTGAAAAATTACATCTTTTTTCCCTTGGTCTATACATATGTACGAATGAGGATACGCTTCAGGCGGCAATTCTTGATCGATTTTGGGAATTCTTCTTTTTAATAACTATCGTAATATTAATTTCCATAAAAATTTGTTGAATATTTTAATTTTTACACAGTTTTAAAAAAAAACTATATTTTTCGCACTTAGCGACTGTTTCCGGTCTCCGTTCTTGGTAGTTTCGTGCTTTTTGTCCATTCTTTTTACTCTGTTCTGTTTTCAATCTCTTTTTATTTTTAAATTCTTCTTACATTATTTTAATAAATAAAAATAAAACGATATGGCGCATGCATTTTGGTTTTACCAAAGACGAAATAATTTGGTTATGGATTTTAAATCTTTCTATATGGCACATAATCAATATGCTTTGCTCTAATTTATTTCTTGAGTGCTTCATACAATTTGTTACCATCATACTCCAGTTACTACTGTAGTGAATCATTTGATGTAAGTTATATAAGCAACACTGGCTTACTTATTTTATAAGCTTATGGTAAATTAACTGGCCACCCCGTCCCTAGCCGTCCAAAAAGGGTCGTGACCCCTAGAAACCCTAAATTTAAAAACTGTTACTAATAAACTGGTAACAGAAAGTTGTACCTTATACAAATACATAATAAATAAAAACTATACTAAAAACCTAGTATATGACTAGCTCTTCATAACTTCACTTGTCAAACACCATTTCAACCTCGACCTATGTTTAACTTTGAGAAAAATTAATATTTCAGTAAACATTGAATGTACTTACTGAAATGTTAACTTTTTTGCACAACACGTGAGTTTGTGCAAGTCGATTGTATTTATAGCTCTTTTAAAGAAAACAGCTACATATAATTCAATAAAAACTAGCGAAGAGAAATATTATTTAATTTACTGAGTGGAGCTGCACCAAGATCAATATTTATTGAAGATAAATTTTTAAATTAAAGAAAATTTTAAAAATTATTCTTTCAAGTAATATTCTCATTTATTGTTAAAATATTTTGGGGGAAATTGTAACAGTTTTCCAAAATTAGTTGCGCAATTTTGGTCTAAACATTATTTGTTCACGCTGTTCTAACAACGTTTTCATATGCAGCTCATGCCTTTTTTTCCAGCATCTCATGCTTTTTCATAATTGGAAAATAGAGAGGAATTCAACAAAAGTGGACACAAGTAAATCTAAAGACGACAGCTGATATGATATATGTCATTTATATTTACAATCATAGACAAAACCTCACATTTTATTTATTGATAATCTTTTATGTATATATGGCGGACTTATTGGTACATGAGCAATATCTTGCAGTCAACCATTTTTACGTGTTTGCTTCTCAAATGTGGTGTTGCTACGTTAATCTTCGAAATAACTTCGGAATAGTTAATCTGTCGTTTAACTGACTAGTAATTATGAGTAGTATACCTAGAAACGAGCATTCGATCGAAAGACTGGTGGTACAGGGCTACGTAAAGGGGCAAGAGATCTAGAGGCCGATCACATACTCGATGGACGGGCCAAATTAAATCAGTAACGCAAACTCCCGTGACTGAGTGCTCTCGCATCACAGCAAACTGGCAGACATGGAGATACATTACTAAGGAGGCAGTTTAGACCGGGAAGACCGAATGAAGAATAGACATGTACAAGCACCCTCAACCTAGTACCTAAGTCATCGGAGCAACCACGACCACTCTGTCCAGAGTGGACGACTGAGAAGAAGAATTATGAGTAGTAATATCTTTCCTATACAAACCTTATGAACGGTTTACGTATTCTCAGAGTAAGAGTAGTATACATTAAGTATATTTCATTAGTAACATTATAAATGACCACACGATGGGATCTACGGACGCAGATAATAGTTTAGATTATAGACAAGACGATGCTAAAATTGAATATTGTGGTTAAACAACACAAAACGGCAAAAAAACAAAACGCTAATGTAAGTATATGTTAAGAGCGTACTTTTTATCTTAATAAATTAAGTTAGTCTCGATTCGGAACTCTGCTGCAGTCCACTGCGTAACTGATTGTTTAAATTATTTTGAAGTTACTTTTATAACTGATAGGCCTGGTCAAGAGACAATGTTATATACTATTTTTTACCTTAATTATTTAATTTGATTAATGATTAAAACTAATTTGGCACGACACAGCCACACAAAAAATCCTTCGCCAATCTTCATTACATTAATGGAGTAGTACGATTAGCAGTATTTGATCGGAGATAATAACGAAACCACAATGGCTTAAGGAGTTTCCGCCACCCCCCGCTTTTTGGTGGCAGGGGTGGCGCGTTATACTCGCGACGCTTTGTACAATTGTTCGTCCAACATTGAATAGAAATGATCGAATCCCTTCAAACATTTGTTTCATTATTTAAAGAAAATCGAAATGTTTTGAAAAACCGACATACATAAACAAGTAGTGCACATAGTGACAGTACGGAGACTACTTCATTCTTCTATACGCAGAGTGATTAAAAAGTATATTTATTTGTTTCAGATTTACAAACATCCCCTAGCGGTCTTACTAATTTTGGAAAGATTTCTGATTTTTTGTTATATTTTTAGCGCAACGTCTTTTCTTGATTTAAAGCGGGTTTCTTTCATTGGCGTTTTCAATATTGAAAATAATCTAAAATTACAAGGTACAACTGAAGTAGGATGGCCTAGCTGAAGAGGGTTGTTCTTGGCCAACCAATCTAAAAATATTTCCAAAAGTGGTAAGATTTTGAAAGGGCAATTCTTAGAAATTTGTAAATAAATAAATATATATTTTCTAAGCCAAGGTTTGACACTTTTTGAACACAGTTCTCATAGAAGGCACTAGTCCGAAAATAGCATAATTATGTACATTATTGTATATTTTCTACTTTAAGTTCTTTACCACGACCTAGGTTTCGTTGTATTACAACATGTTCAGGTGGGTTGTTAGCAAAGATGTTGTAATACAACGAAACCTAGGTCGTGGTAAAGAACTTAAAGAGAGTAGAACTAATACTACATCACGTAGTCTCATTTAATTGTGAATAATGAATTTCTATAAAATTAACGCCAAATATCTTCAATATTAAACTATTTGTAAATTATAACCTTATTTTTCACTGTAATAATAATAAATTGCTTAATAAATACCGAAAATTTCTCAAAAAAATAAAAGCCTTGATAATCAGTGTTATTTTCGTGTAATCCTTTAGTCAGTTTCTATCAACCCCATTTTTTTCTGATTTTTGGGTCAATAGTTTCGAAAATGGAAAGGTACTCCAAACAATGTACCAATCTACAAAAAATGAAGTCCATTTTTTGTACATTTTGGTGGATATCGTCGAGAGTATGACACTTAAAATTTTGAACAAAAATTTTTGGTTTCCTGTAGCTAGGTAACTGGTCTTTTCACATGGTGTATGAAATTAAAAGAATTTAGAATAACTACTTAGTTTGCTCTATTTAAAATTACCATAACAATACATTCACTTTACAGTAAAAAGAGTTACGAAAAAAATAATAATTCTATAAAGAAACAGCGGTTATGCCACACGATAATATAATATATTCTACAGAAATGTTCGAAGAAAATTCATATAGTAGGATACATTAAAAAACTGAAACAAATCCTGATTAAATGAAACAAATAAACGACCGAGCTTCTGACACAACTTTGACATGATCTCACATCATAGTGCTGCCATCTAGTGAACGCCAAAATGAAACCCTTATTAAATTCTAATAGCAAACTGGGTTTCAATTTCACCACACCACACGTTCTAATTATTTTCAATCAATATTTTCAATTAAACGAAAAATCGAGTTTCTTTTTGAAACTACTAAGTATTTTAACAACTCCTGAATATGAACCAAATTCTCAATTGGTATTATGATAGCTCTTGCCAATCGTACAACAATTTTGGATTATCGATACTTAATTTATTGCATATCTCTTATTATTTTCTACATATTGTTGTTGATATTATAAATCAAGTGAATTTTATTAATGTGTCAAATAACTTTAACGAGAAATTTATATATTAATATTTTCGAATTTTGTCAACACGCTTAAGACAGCTATGATCCTATTAGCAAAACAAAGAAGATAATGTGTGTATCGAAATTACATTAATATACTCCATACAGCTGAAGGGATCAAGATTATTTTAACGCATTCTATATTCCTGGAAATCCCGGGCTGAAATATAATATTGGATAAGCAGGAAGGCACCGTCTACATAGGGACACTAAAGATTCTCTCAAAACGACAATGTTTCACTAAAGACGTGCCAGTAAAGACTCACTCTTATGACGACAATGTATCTAGCGTCTTGATTCTTTAGATGTCTAGTATATCTAATGCCTGTAGTGTCCCCTACTCTTTTGTCTCTAGCGTCGATATTCTGGCAATACATGCTTACGTAGGCTATGTATTCCTGATTAGACAATGCGTTCTTATCAAGGCGCTTTGAGTTTTGTTGTCTAATAATTTGTTTCTTTACCCATCCTTTTTTCTTTTGTGGACAAAATTAATAGTTAGTGTATTATAAAATAAATATTTTAAAAAAATATAAACTTAAGTAGAGCTACCGTCAGAATTTCTTACACAGACTTGTTGCATAATTGTTTTCTTCTGATAACAATATCCATGTATATTTTTACTAAAGCATTCAAGTCGTCAAAATTTATGATATACAACAATGGAAATTTTTACATTCCTTAACCAGTCAGTATTTTCATTTTCATTTTCATCCATATATTAATACGTGAAAAACATGTTGCACCCCTTTTTAAGGATATTGCGCGCACGGAGGAGTGTGAGATTTAGCATAGTTAAAGTTTGTATGGAGAAAGAGCACAGAAAGCTAAAATTTATATATAAATATGTGAAAAGAAAACTTTATACTACATTTTAAGCATATTGCGCGCACGGATGCATGTTAAATTTGGCATAGTTAAAGTTTGTATGGAGAAAGAGGCGCAGAAAGCTAAAATTTATATATAATATGTCTTATATATAAATATGTGAAAAGAAAACTTTATACTACATTTTAAGCATATTGCGCGCAAGGATGCATGTTATATTTGGCATATATGGAGAAAGAGGCGCAGAAAGCTAAAATTTATATATAATATGTCTTATATATAAATATGTGAAAAGAAAACTTTATACCACATTTTAAGCATATTGCGCGCACGGATGAATGTGAAATTTGGCATAGTTAAAGTTTGTATGGAGAACGAGTGTAGAAAGCTAAAATTTATACATAATATGTCACATGTATAAATAAGTGAAAAGAAAACTTTATACCACATTTTAAGCATATTGCGCGCACGGATGAATGTGAAATTTGGCATAGTTAAAGTTTGTATGGAGAACGAGTGTAGAAAGCTAAAATTTATACATAATATGTCACATGTATAAATAAGTGAAAAGAAAACTTTATACCACATTTTAAGCATATTGCGCGCACGGATGAATGTGAAATTTGGCATAGTTAAAGTTTGTATGGAGAAGGAGTGTAGAAAGCTAAAATTTATACATAATATGTCACATGTATAAATATGTGAAAAGAAAACTTTATACCACATTTTAAGCATATTGCGCGCACGGATGAATGTGAAATTTGGCATAGTTAAAGTTTGTATGGAGAACGAGTGTAGAAAGCTAAAATTTATACATAATATGTCACATGTATAAATAAGTGAAAAGAAAACTTTATACCACATTTTAAGCATATTGCGCGCACGGATGAATGTGAAATTTGGCATAGTTAAAGTTTGTATGAAGAACGAGTGTAGAAAGCTAAAATTTATACATAATATGTCACATGTATAAATAAGTGAAAAGAAAACTTTATACCACATTTTAAGCATATTGCGCGTACGGATGAATGTGGAATTTGGCATAGTTAAAGTTTGTATGGAGAAGGAGTGTAGAAAGCTAAAATTTATACATAATATGTCACATGTATAAATAAGTGAAAAGAAAACTTTATACCACATTTTAAGCATATTGCGCGCACGGATGAATGTGAAATTTGGCATAGTTAAAGTTTGTATGGAGAAGGAGTGTAGAAAGCTAAAATTTATACATAATATGTCACATGTATAAATAAGTGAAAAGAAAACTTTATACCACATTTTAAGCATATTGCGCGCACGGATGAATGTGAAATTTGGCATAGTTAAAGTTTGTATGGAGAACGAGTGTAGAAAGCTAAAATTTATACATAATATGTCACATGTATAAATAAGTGAAAAGAAAACTTTATACCACATTTTAAGCATATTGCGCGCACGGATGAATGTGAAATTTGGCATAGTTAAAGTTTGTATGGAGAACGAGTGTAGAAAGCTAAAATTTATACATAATATGTCACATGTATAAATAAGTGAAAAGAAAACTTTATACCACATTTTAAGCATATTGCGCGCACGGATGAATGTGAAATTTGGCATAGTTAAAGTTTGTATGGAGAAGGAGTGTAGAAAGCTAAAATTTATACATAATATGTCACATGTATAAATAAGTGAAAAGAAAACTTTATACCACATTTTAAGCATATTGCGCGCACGGATGAATGTGAAATTTGGCATAGTTAAAGTTTGTATGGAGAAGGAGTGTAGAAAGCTAAAATTTATACATAATATGTCACATGTATAAATATGTGAAAAGAAAACTTTATACCACATTTTAAGCATATTGCGCGCACGGATGAATGTGAAATTTGGCATAGTTAAAGTTTGTATGGAGAAGGAGTGTAGAAAGCTAAAATTTATACATAATATGTCACATGTATAAATATGTGAAAAGAAAACTTTATACCACATTTTAAGCATATTGCGCGCACGGATGAATGTGAAATTTGGCATAGTTAAAGTTTGTATGGAGAAGGAGTGTAGAAAGCTAAAATTTATACATAATATGTCACATGTATAAATAAGTGAAAAGAAAACTTTATACCACATTTTAAGCATATTGCGCGCACGGATGAATGTGAAATTTGGCATAGTTAAAGTTTGTATGGAGAAGGAGTGTAGAAAGCTAAAATTTATACATAATATGTCACATGTATAAATACGTGAAAAGAAAACTTTATACCACATTTTAAGCATATTGCGCGCACGGATGAATGTGAAATTTGGCATAGTTAAAGTTTGTATGGAGAAGGAGTGTAGAAAGCTAAAATTTATACATAATATGTCACATGTATAAATAAGTGAAAAGAAAACTTTACACCACATTTTAAGCATATTGCGCGTACGGATGAATGTGGAATTTGGCATAGTTAAAGTTTGTATGGGAAAGAGTGCAGAAAGCTAAAATTTATATATAATATGTATTAAAAATACGTTAAATTATATATTACAAATACATTAAAAATTCATTTTTTACGTTCATACTGTCAATGTTGCACGGAGTAGAGATCATTGCCAAAAAATTTTAAAATATGAAATTGACTAAGTTTCTAGCTGTGAATTTCGTGTGATTTCAAACATTCCTTTTTCAATAATGTGTGGAGTATCTGCCAAGGCTAAACAGGCTTTATTTTATAGTGTGTGTAAGAAATATCTGTTTTTTTCATATGGATTATAGGAATTAAGGCAAACAATACTCGCTAATGATGTATTTGTATACACTCTCAGCTGACGTAATAGAACAAAATGAAAAAAATATTTTTAATGATTTTAGAGGTACACTCTGTTACAAAACAACTTCAATAACGTTCAAACTTAAAAATTTAATGAATTACGATCGAATTCCGACCACTAGATAACCACTAGTTTCAATAATTCGTTACCGCCCTCCTTTATTCTCGATTCAGCGGGTCAAAAACATGCGCTTCGCACATGCATTCTCAACGTCAAACGTAAAACGTCAATTGGCTACATTCACATGCAAACGAGCGAAGGAACAGACGCGCCTGACGGAAAGCCCGCAAGCTGCCGTAAACAAAACCCGCAAGAGGCAACAACGCAATTTAACATTTCATTTTTCACAAACTCGCCGTCAGTGCCACATCAAAGGTTGAAACTTTTATCTTACATCGTTGGGGGGAAGCGAGTACAATTCACGATGAAGACACAATTGTGCGCGCCTTACGTTTTTAAAGATTCATAAGCATAACAAACGCGAATTTCCGTTAACTCGCGGCAAAATGTACTGGGATTTCGGCAAAAACTTTATGTGGGCGAACTTTTTTCTAAGCTCGTCGTATGTATGAGCTTTTTCTGGCAACGGTTAAAGTGAACGAACGCTTTATTAGCTTTTCAGCGTTTGATATCCGATAAAGAAAATAAAACCTGCTAAGTAAGAGTAGAAGTCGCAATACGAAGGTTATGTATACACTTAGGCATACATAAACATTTGAGGGTACATAGTACCTTTGTTGAACTATTTGCAAATATTAATATTCACCATATAAATATATGTACATTACGTATTACATAGTTCACAGACTTAACAGTATCCTGAATTTCTCAAAAACTAAGATTTACAAATATCGTTGTAATTTTATTTATTTATCAACTTTAATGCATAGTACAATGACGGACTTATTGCTACATGAGCTATATCTGCCTGTCAGCCATAACAATTGGAATCGAAATTTATTTGGTAGACTGTAAGGGATTTTACAATGAAAATTATATACATAGTACATCAGACAAAAAAATATTAAAAAATAAAAACTATTTACATATTTGGAATGGGAAAGACAGTTAAGGACAAGGGCACAAAGGAAAAGGTTTCAGGACAGGCAGGACTTTTTCACTCGATCTTTGAAAACATGATTCAGACGTGATTTTCCTGATTTCAGGATCCAGGTGATTCCAAATTTTTGCTGCTTGGACAATGAAGGATTTTTCGTAAAAGGAAGAGATATATTTAGGAATAAGTAAGGTGAGTGAACTTTCAGATAGTAGCCCAAGGCCGTGAGCAGATTAATTTTTTTTAAAGTTTACTTTAAGTTAACGGGGAAATAATTTTAGTAATTTTCCTGTTAGTTTAATGTAAAATTCTAACAACCATTCTCATGGTAATTTTGATTATAGCCGTTTCGAAGATGGGAACGCAACAGGTTTTGTGGACATTTTCAACAATAGCTCTAGAACTATTTTAAAGAAACTTCTAAAAAATTGTTTCGGTATCCATATATACCTCGCCATTTCATCGATCCTCAAACTAACGTCACGTTTAATTAAAAAAATCGTCCTTACTTCATTTGTCCCTTCTTACATTCCCGATATAAATATTTGTGAACTTTAATATGTTTTATCACAATGTCAAATTTTAAGTTTCTACGTCGAACGGTTTCCGAGAAATCAAAATCTGTAACAGATAGACGGAGGGACAAGTGAGTGATGTTACAAGAGTCCTGCTTTCATTTTTCCTTTTTAGGTTCGAAATCGGAATACTTCTGAAATCTAAATGGTATGTAAAGCTTGAAAGCTTATTTGGCATAAATCTAAACTGCCAGAGATTTGCAGTCTTGATTTATGCCATTTGGAAGTTGTAAAATAAAATTTAATATTTCTTATAATATACCTTTTTCTTTAGACATTTTCGACTACTAAGGTGTAGGATTCCTTTAGTGGCAACTCGATCTTGCGCAGTTTCTGTCCACCACATCCAGAGTTCTAAATGTTTAATATATGGAGAGCATCTTTGCTAATATCCCACCTGAAGATGTTGTAATACAACGAAACCTAGTTCGTGGTAAAGAAATTAAAGGAAGTAGAAATAATACTACATCACGTAGTTTCATTTAATTGTGAATAATGAATTTCTACAAAATTAACGCCAAATATATTCAATGTATGGAGAGTTCATAAATAACAAATGAGCATTTCAAAGTATAGATTTAATTTTTGTTCACAAATTTCGTTACTTTCTAGAAACTATGAAAACCTTTCATGTCTATCATAATCACAAAAATATCAATGGAAAAACCTAAAAAAACATCACGAACAGGAATCAAAAGCATTTTGCTAAAAATTGTCAACAAATGTAATTTAGCACCACTGAAAATTGTAGCGTTTTTAATTGGTTATTTAATGAAATAATTATATATAATTATTTACATTAAAAATTATGTTTTTAACGAAAATAATTTTCGCTCGCTATTATTTTGTTACAAAAAATTGATTTTAAAAACATTTCCCATAGAAACTACGCTTCCGCATGCATAGTTTAATTTTTTCAACTTAATTGCTGATTCTAGTTACACTAAACATTGAATACGCAAATATTACATGACTTTATAAAAAATAAAAGAAACTAAATAATTGATATAAGCAAAAAGGATTACGTAAAGAGAAGTTGTGAAGATGATGTTTGACAATCGTTTTTGAAATCGATTTTTTAATTAAAATAATCGTAAGTGAAAATTTTTTATTAAATACTTTGTTTATTATTTACATCACTTAATTTAAAGTAGAAAAAAATTATTGTCGCTAAACTGCACTCGTAACAACATTCAACATTTTAATTCGCAATATTCGCATAAATGTTTACTCAATTTAACACTAAAAACAAAATGGTAATCTTTGTAGTTATACTATAAAGATTACTATTATTTTCTTTACAAATAATAGATATAGTAGACGATAGTTTCTTCATGTAAGAGCATTTACCACATCGATTTTTTAATTAAAATAATCGTAAGTGAAATTTTTTTATTAAATACACCACTTAATTTAAAGAAAAACAAATGATTGCAGCTAAACACTCATACCAACATTCAAAATTTTAATTCGCAATCTTCGTACAAAATGAAATTATAACTACACAGATTACCATTATTTTCTTTACAAATAATAGATTATTTTCTTTACATTATGAGCTTGTCGTAATGGTACTGGTCGAATTTCTACTATACACATCTTTAATATACCAAGAACAATATATTAATAATCATAAATATTCGAGTTTGTATTCCATTTGTCGAGAACAGGTATCGAAAATATCAAATTTAAATTAGACAACGGCCGACGTTTCAGACGATAAAGTTTAAAGGGGTTTTACCTGTTTCACTCAGCGCGAGAGAGGAGAAATTCAATCAACATTTGGCCGGTAATGCAATCCGGCAGTAGTAAATGAAACAATAAGGGATAATTTGTAAGTGACCATGAGAGGGAGGGTGCCCTCAATCAACTGGAAGGGTGGGTGGTAACCGGAATGCACAGTACGAATAATTTTAGCAACCTTACAGCGAAAGGAAATACCTGGAATCAAATATAATGGAGTCGTTGTAATATTGTTTCATTATATTCATAACACAGTTCCAAATATATGCAATATTCACGTAAAATATTCTGCAAAAATAGGGTGCCCTCAATCAACTGGAAGGGTGAGTGGTAACCGGAATGCACAGTACGAATAATTTTAGTAATCTTACAGCGAAAGGAAAATATCTGGAGTCAAATATAATGAGTCGTTATAATATTGTTTCATGATATTCATAACACAGTTCCAAATATATGCAATATTCACATAAAATATTCTGCAAAAATAGGGTGCCCTCAATCAACTGGAAGGGTGAGTGGTAACTGGAATGCACAGAACGAATAATTTTAGTAACCTTACAGCGAAAGGAAAATATCTGGAGTCAAATATAATGAGTCGTTATTATATTGCTTCTTTATATTCATAACACAGTTCCAAATATATGCAATATTTACATAAGATATACTACAAACATTTTACGGCGAAAATCTCTGAGCAAGTATTGGTCAACACAAGAAAACGAATTGTTCGATATCGATGGCCGACCCTAAGCAATCGGCGTCATTAGCATTTTTTTCAAGAAAGTTTGTTCAGTGTTTTAATGCATCAGGAGAAAAAATTGTTTATTGTTATAAATATTTCTAGAAAGTGTTTTATGTTTATAATACTTTGCTATTATGTGCGATTATTTTTTTTTATTTTGCGCGTTGACTAGTGCTTTGGCTTAAATTATTGAGCAAGTAATGGCCATCACAGCAATACGAATTGTTCGATATCAATCCCTAAACAAGCGGCGCCATTGGCATTTTTTGTTTTAAATTTGTTTAGTGTTCTAATGCGTTAGAAGAAAAAAATCTTTATTGATATAAATATTTCCAGAAAGTGTTTTATTTTTATAATGCGTTGCTTTTAGGTGCGATTATTTTTTTTATTTGTGCGTTGACTAGTGTTCTGGCATAAATTATTGCGAAAAGGTTGTAACTAATTCGATGTTTTATTATAATTATTATGATAAATTGTTTAACTTGTAAGGTTAGACATTAAGTAATTTATCACATTTCTACTGATTATACCTATTATTCATATATTACAATTGGTTGACTTAGTTCTTAATTGAAAAAACACATTTTTACAAGCAATATATCTATTATTCACATTTTACAATTGGTTGACTTAGTTCTTAAGTGAAAAAACACATTTTTAGAAGCAATATACCTATTATTCACATTTTACAATTGTTTGACTTAGTTCTTAAATGAAAAAACACATTTTTACAAGCAACCTACCTATTATCATCATACTAATACATAACGTTGGACAATGGTAACACTCGCAAATTTTATACGTAAGAGTTACCGTAAATTATTTTTGAATTGTCAACGACAAGTTTAATACGGAAACTACATAACCCATCGGCACGAAAACGCGACGTGTTGTTCCTAATCGTGGAATATCTACATACAAAATTCCATGGAGATTGAGATGTGGTTGACCAGCAAACAAATATAAGCTAAGAAACTTTAGGGTGCATAATATATTAATAATTATGACATTTTTGTTTTATTCCTTATTCATTTATTTTAAAATGCCGCGTGCATGCCGCATCAGGGTCCGAGCGTCTATGCCAATTACTCAACAAACAAAATTACATTATCGTTTCTTTTTAAGAATATTAAGACAAACATTTATATAAACACATACATACACGCGTCTATACTATAATGGGTACGACGACATATTGGCACTATACTCAATAAAAAATAACACAGACAAAACAACACATTTCCACACACAGTCACGCAAAGATACATACACACATCAACCTGTTCCGTTACACTCCTAATTTGGATCCGATGTATTAAAATTGATTCGGTGGTTAGACAACTATTTGTGCAATATTAATAGAGATTATATGTGTAATATTATTATTTATTATTAATATTATTTGTATAATATTATTGAGGATAAATTATTTATATAATATTAATCGAAAAACCGGTTAAAAAAAACCGTTGATCCTCCAATCAGATGAGCGACAAGGGAACACACTTTTACTATGCTTTACATAGTAAGAATTGCGCAATTTTCTACGTTGATTACGGAACGTACGCATTATGAAAACATAACAAGAGTATATTCGAACAGCGTAGAAAATATTAGAAATACCACCGCGTTATGAAAAATAAACTTACACAATTGTATTGAGGTCGCTCCAACAATAGCGCCGCGGCTGGTGAGCGCTCACTTGTATAAGACTTCACTCGGAAGCGAGGATTTTATCTACAAATATGGAACCGAGTGGGCGTTATAGTAAACTCGAAAAGACGCATGTATATTTAAACCGTGTGGCTAACAACAACAAATCATTCAAGGGCAAACAAATAGTCCGATTTTACCGGATTCTATAAACGCTATGTTAAAGAGAAAGTTAGAAACACAGTAGCGTTTTAAAAATGTATATACATATGTAGGCAAGCATACCTATTACTTTTTATATGTACAGTTAGTCAATTGGGACATATGAAGCACAACCTACGCTAAACACCCAAGAATACACCCTCGGGCTGATTGGGTGGTTAGATCCAGCCACTTACAATTTAATGTATTTAAAATTAAAATATTGGGTAGGTTAATAAATTTATAGCCAAGAATGCAGGGTTTTGTAAAAAGTTTGTCGAAAGTTACAGAATATTTGATTACATGGTTTAAATAGGTCGAAGAGATATAAAAGAAATATTTAATGCAATGTTATGTATTTAAAATTAAAACATTGGGTAGGTTAATAAATTTATAGCCAAGAAAGCAGTGTTTTGTAAAAAGTTTGTCGAAAGTTACAGAATATTTTATTACATGGTTTAAATTGGTCGAAGGGATATAAAAAAAATCTTTAATTCAATTTAATGTATTTAAAATTAAAATATTGGGTAGGTTAATAAATTTACATCCACGAGTGCGGGGTCTTGTAGAAAGTTTGTTGAAAGTTACAGAATATTTTATTACATAGTTTAAATAGGTCGAAGATATATAAAAGAAATATTCAATGCAATTTAATGTATTTAAAACTAAAATATTAGGTAGGTTAATAAATTTACATCCACGAGTGCGGGGTTTTGTAAAAAGTTTGTTGAAAGTTACAGAATATTTTATTACATGGTTTAAATAGGTCGAAGAGATATTAAAGAAATATAAAAACATTTATTGTGCAAGTTACTGTATTGCAGAAAATGATTGACATTAAAAGGTTCTTTTAGCCTGATTGGCTCAATTAATTAATAACTAGTGGTTAGAAGTACGTATAGTGGATAATACATGTAGGTATATTGAACACAGGCATAAACGCCAATGGCTTAGTGCGGGATAGACAGTAGTTTAAGTACCCAAAACCGGAACTGAAAACCAGAAAGGTAATAAAGTCGCTGATAGAATATCACGGGCGATATTCATTTGGAGTGTCTTTCGGAGGATCTGCGGCGAATACAGAGATTTATTTATTTACTTATCACCTTTTATGTATAGTACATATGGTGGACTTATTGCTACATGAGCAATCTCTTCCAGTCAACCATAACAATTGGCATTAAAATTTAGTCGGTACTGTAAGAGATTTTACAATGAAAATTCTTTATTCAAATTAGACAAAAAAAATTTTAAAAAAATACAAAAGTATACGTAAAACAAACTATTGACATGATTTGGGATGGGAAAGACAGGAAAGGACAAGGTCACAAAGGAAAAGGTTTCAGGAGAGGCAGGATTTTTTCACTCGATCTTTGAAAATATTTAGGGACGTGATTTTCCTGACGTCAGAATCCAGGTGATTCCAAATTCTTGCTGCTTGGACAGTGAAGGATTTTTCGTAAGTGGTTGAGGTATGTTTAGGAATAAGTAGGGTGAGATTTACTCTGAGCATTTAGATGAACTAGCTAACAAACTATGTAGTCTAAAGAACTAATTTTATTTTCATCACACACTGAAAAACATAATCGTTAATTATTAAAGGAGCTAGGATGGGTTCTCCTAGTAGATTCACATTATTCACTCGATATTGCATCATCCGATTATCGGCTGTTGGGAGCTTTAAGCAATCATTCATAAAATAAAAATTCGATAATATGAAACATCTTCAAAAGAGCCTTATCATATTTTTTGTTTTACGTATATTCTTACTGATACAATCAGGTATAGTTTCATTTCATAGTGACATTTACATTTCAGAATATTTTTCAAACACAAAATAAATAAATTTCAAATAAATTGTCCTGAACTCATATTTCAAAGTACATTTTTACTCAGAGTTAGTATAAGTTAATCTTTAAAAATAAATAAAATATGCAGTGTGTGCAGAAAAAAGTGTGTAGTTTTTTTACACATTGATAATTTTAATCACGTGCTTTTTTAATAATAAGAAAGAAAAACGTAAACAAGAAATGAGAGCAAAAATATTTTATGAAAATAGTTTTAATTTTTTTTGCTGTAGACCTAATAATCTCTCTGATCTCTGGAAATTGAAAAAAGTTACAATGATCCAAAGGTTATCTAAATGAGGAGCTCTTCCTTGTTCTTCACATATTTTAACCTACATGACATATTTAAATGACTCTATCTACAAGTCATTCTGCCCGCTTTAGATTTCTATATCTTTTTCCTCTGGGACGCATTCACGGTGTCTTAAACTCGAACAGATAATGATACTGCAGCAACTAATATGCAAGCGTAAATACAATGTCAAATGTGAAAACTAAAAGAAATACCGCCATCTAGTGGAGAAATATAAAACTACGTCTTAATAAATTGAGGTTGTAATGGTTGTTTATAAAATAAACAGATGTCGCTTTTAATTAATTCAGTGACCACTTGTTATTCAATCATGTGACAGTAGTATTATGTAATAATCATAACATGTGTGAGATTATAGGTTTACCGCTAAGCTTCCTATAGAATTTTATTTAAATCAACTATCCATTTATGAGGAAATAGTAAAAACAAACATAAATACAGATAAGGATGGAAAAGTAGAATATACATAGCACTTGCAAATCACTTTACAAAACTAGCTCAAAAATAGAGCGAGAAGTATATGTTTATGATTTAACTGTGTCAAATATATAATGAAGAAATAACACCCTAGAATTGAAAAAACAAGTTTCTTTTTTTTTTTATTAAAGCCTGAAAAATAAACGGTTTCTTACAATTCTTACCTTATTGTATCCGGCCAACTTGAGCGAGCGCTGCAGACGAGCAGCGCGACTCGTGGGCACGTAGACTACCGGCTCTACTGCTTCCCATTCGGTACCGTCTCCGGCGCTATCATTTTCGGCCAACATCCCGATTTTCCAGGCTACCCCCACATCCTCATACGTGCACCCCCTAGCCTTACACCCGCCGCCTCGCTCCAGCGGCGCATCGTAATCACTGTGACATTCGAAATCATCCCCCACCGACAGAGCCGGCGTACGTTCGCCCTCATCGCCGGACAATACGTCACTGTCGTCGTCCGGAAACGTTATTAAATAGTCTTCACAGGCACTCTTCACCAGATTCTCGTCTGGCACGTCGAGCTGCCCTCTCTCATCTATCACAATGAAAGGCACGTTAGAACGTGTGTAAACGTTTGACAGCTTCACTTCCGCGACACTTCCAAGTGTCGAGGCGGACAATTCACAGTTCTCATTTTCCATTTTAACAGCGCTGCACGTCAAACTAAATTGCAATAATGGGTTAAGCAATTCATCACTGAATGATAAAAAAAATAAAAATTCACTTGTAAGTACACTGGAGGAAAAAATAGAAGTTCATTTGTAAAGTAAGTACACTGGATAAATATGTATATAAGTAAACCTAATTTTAAAACTTCGTGTTAAAATTATAACGTAACATACATCAACATTTTATTAATAAATAAAAAAAAAATTACACGCAAGTTAACGACGACTCGCGCGAACCGTGAATAAAATTTATAAATGAAACGCACTGAGTGTCCATCCTATCTAAATAAATAGTGATGTCGCAACAATACTTAAAGACGACAAAAGATATTTTGATATGTTATGAAACACGATCAACAATTTAACAACAGCATTTAAAGTGGCATTCGAAAGATGCATTAAATGGTTACGTTTGTTATGTAAATAATATGAATACAATTTGATGTTGCCTGTGTACAGTGATGCGCACAGTTGTTTAATTAAATTAACTCTGTTTTGATTTTATTCGACGCAACGTGAGAGTGAGATGTACATACGTTTGTATTAAGCATTTTATATTGTGGCGTACTGCCAACGGCCATTAGCCCAGACGGACGGGTCAGAAATAATATTGAAACATCTGTGTTAGTATAGGTCAACTGTGAAGGACAAGGCAGTTATTATTTAGTCGTTTGAAAGTTTAATTACTTTGTTGCCAATGAATGGTTTAAAGATTCAAACTCAAAGCAAAGATTAATAAAACTCCGTTAAGTGCAAATCGCACTCGTAAGTCTTTAGTTCAACTTTTTTGAAATTAATCACATATAACCACATTATCATGTTAATTAATGTAAAAAATTATTTTTGAAGTGAAAACTTTTTTTGGCTTACCTTGTTCAGAATGTTCTGATGGGAAAAGACTTGTGATTTATGAAAGATCACCCGAAGCGTGATGCGCTTCATTATCAAGCTATATGGAGTGTGGCCGAACGCTTCGGCTTCAGATATACTCGGCGCTAAGCTGAGTGCAACCGAACTAGAGGAGACGAGTTAGTAAGTATATTTTTATTTTATCACTTTTCCTAGTGAGTCATTGGCGCAGTGGTAAAAAGCTAGATTACGTATGGAATGCGACGGAAGTCTAAGTTTCAATCTCGATACTTGTATTTTTTTGTTTGATTTTGTTTTTGAAAATAGTTATCATAACATTGTTAAAAATTAAATTACGTTACTTTACGTCAGTAGTTATGTGTTTTAAGTGCATACAAATCTAGATACGGTTTAATGGACTATTGACGGGCTTTCTTTGAATCCCACTGCTCGAGTTTCCTTTCTATATCATTTTTTTATAAAAATATTATTTAACAAAAAAAATTCTAATAAAACTCGTTCGGGGTATACTCTATTATATAAGGTCCACGTTTATAACGAAGACGTATATTGTCCCTTAAGACAAATGTACTTCTTTACTGTGTGGTGTATTTTGTATGTAAATACATAGTTTAACATTGAGCGTATTTGTATACATTAATATATTATATTTATTATAATATTTTTAATTTCATTAATTTCACTTATATTTACTTTTCTTCTTCAATATTTTCCACATATACAGAACGATACCAATATATGGTTGCCAGAGTTGCTCCTTCTACTGTGTGGTCTTAACCATACCTAATTTTTTGTTTGTCACGAAATATACATTTTTCCGACAGTTATATTAAAACGAAACAATTATTTTGTTTTTACATAATCGCATATATTTTAATCCAGATTCTTTAGTATAGTACGTTTCAGTACGTTGCAATTATACTTAATTCCATAGTCATATAAAAAAAACATATTTTCATAACTGCCTCATTACTATATTTACAGAATACTCATTTTTTATCTCTGACCATCTATCTGATTATCCCAATTTTTAGTTTTTTCATCCATAAGAGTTCGATAGTTCGAATGTAAGTAGAAAGCACATCACTAGTGGGCGTATCGCGTTCAGAGATACTGTTTATTCAGAGCTCTGGGATCTGAAGCTCTTTACGGAATCAGTTCCTAAATTTACATTATATATAACCTTTAAATCACAAGTATAACGTATATATAAATACATACTTTTCCGAGCGCAGTTACATACGACGGTCAGCATATAAATAGCTGAAAACATTTTGAACGTAAATATACGCACCGCATATACTCCAGTACTACACTAGTGTACTACCAGCTGTAATATTTACTACTGTAATCGTATTCAAATTTTATATTAGATGATACGGTACAAGCGTTATCAGACTAACCCTATGAACAATAAGACGATAATTAACGATATGATTATCTGCAGTTCAGAAGAAATCACATGAGCATTTTTGGCTCAAGCTTTAATAGCATGAACTCTGATATCAGTTTAATGCTACCTCAGTAATGTACTTTTCAGGGTTTCGGTCAGTAGTATACTTTTCAGGGTTCCGTATATTCAAAAGGATAATAACTGAGCTCTTTTAATACAATTCACGTTTCTGTCAGTCTGTCACAGCCGTTATCCTCAGAAATTGTTTTTCGTGAATATTTGGAAATATGGCATAGTGATAAAGAGTATCCTTCATATAATTCAATAATTAATATTCAAATAATATTGACAGCAAGTTAAGTATTAGATTTTTCTTTAAGTTCGTGTATTATGTGGGGTGGATATCATTTAAAAGTGTGTCCACACTTTTAATATATAAGGATTTCAAAACTAATTTTATGCAAGATATTGCTGAAAAGGTTCATAAAAAAAACTCATTTCTTTACTTCCATTCATTACCCAGATGTTTACATAAGGTTTACGGGACAATTATAACCATGATTCTAAACATCTCTTTTTAACCGACTTCAAAAAAGGAGGAGGCTCTCAATTCGTTGGAATCTTTTTTTTATGTATGTTTAGTAATAATTCTTTACCGAGTGGACCGATTTGGATGATACTTTTTTTATCTGAAAGAGGGTGCTATAGGTGTGGTCGCATATAAATCTGATAATGATCTGATTATGAGGTCCGGAAATGAACAATGGAACTGCTTAACGGATATTAGTAAATCAACCGTGATTAAATATATTTGCTACTAGTAGTTGTTACTTGACACTATCGATCATGTCATAGTCTGATGATGTGTTCTGGAGATGAATAATGGAACTCCTTATCGGGTGGTAGTAAATGAAACATAATTCTAGATAATTACTACTAAAATATTTTTAAAGAAGGCGGTTTATAACAAGCCCTCAGATCGCGACACTTGTTTTTCCTAAACTTTTTTTGAAGCTCTTGCAACCTAATAATATAGATATTTATTTACATATCACATATGGAGAACAACAGATACAAGTCATAGTGAGATGCAATAAGTGAGTGTTTCAAGTATAAAGTTAACTTGAATCCTAACATTCCTACATCAAAATAATATTCTACGTACATATATCCTCAATCTTATATAAATATTTGTATGATACATTAAACATTCAAAAATTTTATAATACATTAAATTAAATTATAAAACATTTAATATTGGTAAACAAACAATAAATATTTAAAATTATTGAAATTAGTCTTATAATCAAAATTCACTATAATAAATATAAATAATAGAATTAATAGTATAGTTTATTTATAATAAAATGGGTTTGAAAAAAAGAAAAAGAAAATGTAGTGTCAATGCTTTCAAAGGATGAATGGTCGTATATTATACATTTAATTGACTGCTTGTATTATTGAGCTAGTGAATATTAATGAGCTAGTGAATATATCTAGAGAATGGAACAATCTGTCGCGATCATCACAATGCCAGCGTAGTGGTACTCGAGCACCAGCATTAGTGCGAGCGGTAGGTAGATATAAAAGTGCAGAGCTACGGGTCGCTCTCCCTGGCACACGAAACTGCAACTGACTATATCGACGCAATCATAACGACTATGGCAGATATTATAAAGTACAACTTCTCTGAGTTCAGCACGCCTTTCGTGGAGAGTACGGTATTTGAATGCGTACAATGCATTACAATAATCTATTTCGGGCGTATTGAAACGATATTGCAATGTACGTATAAATCGTTTTTGCATTCTTTCAATCATATCAGAGTATGTAATATAGTTTGGATTCCAGATTGCAACAGCATATCCAAGTTGAGGTTTTACGTTTATTATCGGGAATTTTTTAGAATATCGAGTAAAGAATCCCTAGACCTCACATGCCATTCACTGATAACGGTGAGATCCTGAGCCGAAATCACCCAAACAGCTTATTGCGATCGCATTAAAACTAATCTCACGCGATGAAAAACAGTGAATTGAGTCGCGCTCAAAAACGTACTTTACGCCGTCTTGTTTGCTGTCTCAGACGCCCGCGTAACGCAATTCTGGTAAAGCACGTTCGAACCGATCTATCAAATGACATTACAATAGTTTGTCTCGCTCTCACCTCGTCGACTATGCATGTTTAATACGCGCGTCAATTTCCGTTCCCGCACATGACCTCCCAAACCGCGTTGTAAGACCTTGTTACATCAATATACAAAATAATAGGTTATTATAAATTAGCAAAAAAAATGGTATGTTATAAACTACATAATTTACCTTTAACATAATTTTAACCAAACCGGCCATTCGTTTTAATTAACGCATTTGAAATTTTTAAGGGATGAACATAAGAGTTGTTTGCAACTTATATAAAACGAATTAGAATTAATAGAAACGAAATTGTTAAATTCAGAACGATTCGGCGCTATATTGAACGGTATTATTCCTTTGTAAGTAAACTTCACGAATTAAATTATAACAACCACATTCTTCATGGTGACAAAATGGTGTACACCACTTCTACTAGAAATTTTGAATGCGGTATCAACTAAGAAAAACTGTGAATGCGGTATCAACTGATAAAATTTGTATTGCCAAACTTTGATGTAATTTTATTCACGAAATTCCCCATAAATCATCGAAATTATGGATGCTGGATGACAGTCTTATTACGTAAAATAAAAATCAACTCTCTTATGAGCGTTTAAGGGACAGGCGCTTGTTATCGTTGGCCCGGTTTCAGTGGAATCGTGGTGACACGTTTAAATAATAAACAAAATTTAGCATTATTAATGGAGCTGGCCACGAACGTCTCGCGTAAAAATATTAACACTTTCAGTAAAACGTATCTCGCGACATTTTTTTTAAGTAAGATACAAGGTGCTTCTGACACTAAACGTATGGCTATAAAAAAATCCGAAATCTGTATAGTAAACACAGGTCGGACCGTGCAGTATTTATTGCACGAAGACGTTTTTCACTTGATGCGAAACATATTTTTTCATGAACGATTTTTATTAATGAGTTTTTTCAACTTCCAGAGCGTTTTGTGGAAATAAACCGTATATAAATACATTACAACATCTATACACATATATATATACGAATACACAGTTGATACCGTATAACAGTATAAAAGACTTACTCAGTTGATACCGTATAACAGTATAAAAGGCTTACTCCGTTGATACCGTATAACAGTATAACAGGCTAACTCAATTGATACCGTATAACAGTATAAAATGCTCACTCAGTTGAAACCGCATAACAGTTAAAAATGCTTACTCAGTTGATACCGTATAACAGTATAAAAGGCTTACTCAATTGATACCGTATAACAGTATAAAATGCTTATTCAATTGATACCGTATAACAGTATAAAATACTTACTCAGTTGATACCGTATAACAGTATAAAAGGCACAGCAACGCCAGTTTGTATAAACCGTGTGTTTGGATAGCATTTTGATATAATTATTTGTAGAGTAAATTTGTAAAGTGTCTCATTAGGATTGTGTAACCAAAGAAAGGGTCATGACGGAACCCTACTGCGACAATGTTCTCTGTCATTTATCAGTCGGACTTCTAAATCGTCAACAAAATAAGTTCGACACAGAAAAATTTCTACAAAGTTACAGATTTAAAGGATCGGCGAAAATGGGCCCGGCGTTAGGGATATAGTACATAATAAAAAAATAATTAAATTTTTTCAAAAATTCAACGACTGACAATCGGAAAAGAGCAAAAAATAATCTACAATTTGTAATTATACTACAAAGTAAAAAAAAAGCTATCGTCATAAATACGCATATATTGTATTTTTAAGTATCAAGAAATACTAACGAAGTACTTCATTTAATACTAACGAAGCACTTTTTAAAAACGTCGAAATACTAACGACGTACTTTTTAAAAAAGATTACAAAATGTAATCGGCACCACTTTTTAATATGTAGCCATCGTCTAAATTAATTAAAAATAAACTGTTAACGGCAATTACATTTGCTCTGTGTAATCGAAATCACGAAATCAATGTCTTTTTCGCTGTTTTCGAGTTTTACACTTGTCTTACTCTTTAAATTAGAAACAAAAAATATATACATGTGTGTGTGTGTGTGTGTGTGTATATATATATATATATATATATATATATATATATATATATATATATATATGAGTGTGCTTGCGAGTGCTTTAAATAGTGTAGGTATCCTCGTAACGCGTGCCTAATTTATACTTGCCGGATTTTTGTCATTTTATAGCATGAAAATTAACGAATGAATTTTAACTAAATTTTCATTGAAAATCATCTTTATGGTAATATATAAGGTTCTTTACATCAATGTAAATGCGAGCTTGCCAGTTAATATTTAAAAGTTATTTAAAAATTCATGTTAAACGAAAACGAGTACCACTCGATAACACAGATCTGAATATTATATACTCATAATTTGGAGTATCGTCAAGTTGTAAGTTAAAGCAGATAGTATCAATAAATATTTTATGTGAATTTGTTTTATATAGCATGCGTACATAGAATACTGTGATACTCTACTTTCATTTACTTAATGCGGTCATTCATCTCATTTATATGCAATTCTCACTAGCACTCGCCTGTAGGTACTTTCACCTCCACATTTAACGAAGGTGGACTATTTTAAAAGGTCGTAATCACATGATAAATATAATCTACCAATACGTTGTTATTTACAATGATATCTACTGTCTATCGATTGAATAAACATTTTTTTAATAAAATATTAAGGGCAAAAATATTATTCAAAGTCTATGCGTCACTTTGTAATCATATCTTTATGAGAAACAAAATCATCATTCAAAATTATAAAAACGCAATTAACCTTATAACTGCAATTAATCAAATATTAGTGACAAAGACAGATACTGTTGGAGATTAACGCAGCTCAGCCCACGTGACGTTTATTTAATAAACTCCTAACAGCACTTTATTAACACCAGTTCTAAAAATTAAGATGATATCGTTGACTACCTGTACGGCCAGAATAAATGAACGATTTAATAAAAAAACCTATGCGAAGAACGAAAAGCAAGAAAGGGCATGTGCATACAAAAGAGAATAAACTTGAGCAGATTAATGAATCGTAGAAAGAAAACATCTTAATATATAAGCTTCGGCTAAAGGGATGAGAACCATTTACGTCATTACGCTTATTTGCTCATTCTACTTCAAAAATCTAATTCAAAAATTACAAATCAAATAAAAAAAATCGCTATCACAAGATCAAATGCAAAAACAAAAAAAAACTTCGATAAACAATTTCGACTCACACCAAACACACACTTATATTATAATCACATTTAAGGAAGATCCATAGACCTATTTTTATACACACAAGTACAAAATCGTAAATCTTACGAGAAAAAACTACACTCCACTATTACACCATCGATCACGGCGCGTTAACTGCACGATACAACTAATAAAACACGATCCACAGATTCGCAAAGTACTCGATAAGAGTCATGCGGATGCTGTAAATTCGTAATCGACGCGAGCAGACAGCGTATCAGACCTAGCCAATCGGTCAGACGATCCGCGCCGACGCAAGCGACACGCGATCAAGAAGAAAACGCGAAAAGCACTAATGCTCCAAAATTTCCACGGAACGCTCGGGCCGACTTCGGCCGTGGCAACTAAATGCGGACCGAGGCGATTGTAGCGATACACAGCGAAACGAACGTATAAAGACGGAACGCCGGATGGCTCGGTCCAGTCGAACGGCTGATACTTGGCAACGAGCACTAGAGAAAATATTCTGATATTGCACGATTTCACAGACGCAATTTTTCGAGATAAAATCTATGCGTATATGAATCAGAGTCTGCCTTATTTTTTTTTTTGTATCTCATTTGTACGGAATAGCTTTCATATAGAGCCACGTCAATCCTGATATGATTTAATAAATAGACCGTGATATTAAGAGATGTTTTCAATTACGGCAAAAGAGATTTCGTCATTGGCCTTTTAGAAATCAGCTTTAGAAGTATAAATACCACCACCCATCAGAGAATACAGATCCGCAACAATAAGTTGCAATACGTATATATTTTAAAAATTAAGATTATATCCAGTTCAAACCATTCAAATGATGTTATCCCAATTAAGTATATTGTACTACAGTTTCAAACGTATTGAAACAGGTAAGATACACACTCCAAGTTTGTTTTTAATAATACTATCCAAACAGAACTGAACAGAAAGACCCACATTCGAATAAAATTGCGGAAGTAGCTAAGAGTTGATTCCCCGCGAGGATTCAACAAGTGTTTTTGATTTAAACTTTACTATTAACCTCTATTGAAATATTGCCAGTGGCTGGACAGACAATGACGTGTACTGTGACGTATTGTTAACTGTTGTTCTAGTTGTTGACAGTAGCGACAGAAATTGCAAGTTCATTATGGTTTATAAAAAAATTAAAATTTTATAATGTTTTATTCTATTAGCCTGCAACGGCACCATGCCTTGAAATATTTGCTGTTTAAATAGGAAAGGAGACGAGCGAAAATGGGCTTGACGTTACAGAAATAAAATACAATTTGTAAAATAGTTAGTATTTTTAGGTATAAAAAAAATTATTCAGCGATTGCCTATCAGGAAAGAGTAAATTATGAAATAATTTGTAACCACGTTACAAAAGAAAAAATCTAGCTTGCCGCCCTTGAAATATTTGCCGTTTAAACAGGAAAAGAGATTAGGGAAAGTGGGCTTGACGTTATAGAAATAGAATAAAATTTTCAAAATTATGTATTGTTAGATAAAAAACGTTACAGAAATAGAAAACAATTTTTAAAAAAGTTAATATTTTTAGATCCAAAAAATTATTCAGCGATTGCCTATTAGGAAAGAGTAAAATATGAAACACAATTTGTAGCCACGTTACAAAAAGAAATATACCTTATAAACGCGCATAGAATTGTTTTTAATATATCAAGAATTGTTAATAAGAATTAATATTAACAATAAAATGGAAGGAAATGCATAATAATTTTTTTTTAAATGATTACAAAAAATAATAAATATCGATTTTTTTTTACTTTGTGGTCATTGCCTAAATTGATGAAAAATAAATTGTTAAATGTCTTCTTCACGCTTTCCGAGTTTTATATAGCTTTTTTGACTACCCTGTTTGATTTGCGAGTTTCATGGACTAGTATGTTACATCGATGTAGAGAATACAATATGACATAATTTGCTCTTTATAGCATCTTGCCGGTTCAGAGTTTCGCAAATAAAAAATTTGATTATTCATAAACAAATACAAGATTTCTCATTTGTCTGATCGAAGATCCAAATAAAAGTTTTAAGCAGCTTATTTTCCTTTAATTTTGTCGATTTAAGAGTCTCATTTTTAATCTTGTAACACCTCTGGCCCAACACTATATAGACTTTTGCTGGTCTCCTTTAGAACCAAATATGATCTCGAAAAAAATTTATATTATTTTGAAATTGAAATTAACAATAAAAAAGGTAGTTTTTTCTACCTATATAATGAAAATTATTAACGAAATCTGGTAACATTAAAGTTATAACGTTTTGTCTGAAAGTTTGAACGTCCTAATCATAATTTGAAGAAGCCGATTTGTAACTTTTTTTTAAAGAGTTAAAAATATTTCTGCAAATGTACCTCATTCATAATTTCTTTTTATTATAAGTTATTATATAATGATCACATTGTCATAATCAAAAATAAAACTATATAGAATTGTTTTCAATTAAACAAGAAACTATCGAGATTGGCAATCAAAACAATTCCCTAAAAATCTTTCAAAATGCTTAGAATTGAACTGTATTCTGTAGACAATATTTAACAGCATATGCAACAAGGTTTTTAAATCAACTAAATTTAAAATATAAAGTACCATGTTCAACATTCTCTAGCATACCATAACCTACGCATCGAAATCACTTTTATATTCATCTTTCACTATCTCCCTATACGTACACTTGACGTATCGCTGGTCTTATTTCACTAAACTTTAATATACGAAGTGTTTGTAACTGTGGTATATATATATATATATATATATATATATATATATATATATATATATATATATATATATATACATATTACACATTTACAAACACTTCGTGTAATAAAGTCAGTGAAATAAGACCAGCGACAAGACCAGCGGCGTGTTTGTAATTGTGATATATATATATATATATATATATATATATATATATATATATAAAATTTTCTGCCATACTTAACTTATGGATAGAAATCACGTCTGTAATTTTCCTTCACTATCTCCCTATATCTTCTCTAGCCCTAACCTATCGGTGGTCTTATATCGTTTAACATTAATTTACGAAGTGTTTGTATCATTGATATATATAGATATGTAACAATCTTTCAAAATATTCTAGCATACAAAATCTATGGATAAAAATCAGGTCTTTAATCTATCCTTCACTATCTCCCCATACCTTCTCTGATCATGACGTGTCGCTGGTCTTATTTCATTTAACTTTAATTTATGAAGTGTTTGTATCTCTTCTATATATCTATATGTAAATCTTTCTAAATGGTATATTATACATAACCTACAGGTAGAAATTACGTCGATAATTTATCCTTTAATATCTCCCTATACCTTCTCTGACCCTTAATTTATTTGAAATGTGGTTTGTACCGAAAATTATTTTTATTCATGAATATTGTCGTAAATTGGGAACGATACTAATCAAGAATAATAATCGTTCGCCAGTATACAACCCGGTACTAATATTTCACACATGTCACATTATGATTGACTGTAAGAAATTGCTATTGTGGCAATAAGTCAGCCATCTCGGTATTTAGATAAGTTACAATACAGTGGCGTAAGTGAATAAATAAAATGTAATATTACACCACACAATCGATACAAAATAAAAATCAATTGCAAAAAGTCCAATTCAAACAATTCACATTTTAAACTCACGAATTATCGAGGTATATTTTTGAATATAATTTGTAATACAAAGTATATATTTCATTCATAAAAATTATTCATATTGGTCGTTCACTTCCTGCCATAAATAAAACGTCCCACACTTAGAAGTTCCAACTAAAACTTAAATTATTTCAAAATTATTTTCCGACATAAATGTTCTAAAACATACGTATAAAGAAAACTCTGCTATAATAATAATAAATGCTGTCATTACGTGGTCGAGTGTTTACGTCATACGCACCACAATTATCCCAAAAGTCGGCATGGGGCGACAGTGAAATGTGTTGCCAACAATCAGAGCATGATATTGTAAACCGAATTTTTGATTTAACTCTCAATAGGCGGGCAACTTGACGCCCGAATCTGCACGCGACAAGCCACCGGCTCGCTACGCGCGGCCGCATGCACACCTCGCGCGGCGATTGGTCTCCACTAATTTCCGATTTTAATTTTTATATTTTGTACCGCTGAGAACTTATTAAGCGCATTACATATAAAAATTATTATGATACGGAAACTGCTGTTGGCGATGTTTTAGAAATAACGGTTTAAAAATATCGGACGGTCCCTGTCGCAAAACGTACGCTGTCCTCGCACATTTATCTTTCAACTCGTTAAATATGCAAACCACGAGAAAAACTAACTTAAAATAATAAATAACAAAAAGCTTTTCCTAACGTTCCTGATCGTACCTTCTATTTAAATGTTTGCGGTTATTTGTTTGAAACAAAATAAACAGTTACTAATTTTTTAGAACTTCTATACAATTACATTTTTCACAACTAAATGAAACTACGTGATATAATATTATTTCTAATTTATATAAATTCTTTAATACGACCTAGGTTTGTAAAGATTCTTAATATTCGATGTTAGATAATATTTACAAATTGACCATCTGAAGGTGTTGTCACATAACGAAACCCAGCTCGTGGTAAAGAATTTAAATAGAGTCACGTAGTTTCTTTTATTTGAGAAAAATTTAAACAGACTTATATTTTATGAACGCTATGGAAATTACGACGAAGAACGAATATTACTTTTCATCACATTAGTATAGATAACGAAGAAAAATTAGAAACAACATTAGTATTATAAACAAAGAAGGGTTTGATGAAGTTGAAATAGATTTTGTGATGGTAAAGAAAACAGATACGGTGAAAAAGTGAAGAAAAGTGGAGCGTAATTCAGATCTAAACCATCTTATATGGCCGATAAAAACGAAAGTCATTTGATATAGAAAATGAAAACAGTTTCAATAAATCAGAAAATATATTGAAGACATACTTGTAAACCTCAACAACCAAGATTGTAAAATCGACATTACCCCTTTATAACTCTTTAAGAAAATCAGACCAAAATCGTGCAACGGTTACCAGGCTGTAAGCTAAATGAGTCGTATTTTGAAGATATTTATGAACGTAATACATCGTGGAACATATTGTAAATGTGAAAAGGGTCATGAAGACATATAAATTAGCTTCAAAAATGGATTCGGCATTAGAAATATCCTTTTTTGGGTTCGAATACTTAATAAGATATGCCTAAACATGAACCATGATCTACTTATATGCTTCATTGTCTACGAAAAGGCTTTCAATAAAGTACAACACGAAAAACTCATCGAGATCCTCATTCCCAAGGATTTGGATAAGAGAAGCATAAGACTTATCAGAAAAGTGTAAGGGAGCCACAGCGCTGTAGTAAAAGCGGGTAACGAAATTTCAGTACACAAAATTAGTATCAAGGAATAAGACAAGGTTGTATATTGTTGATAATTTTATTTTATTTATATGCAGAAGCATTTACACACAATACGTTATAACCACTATGGTCTAATCGTTAATGACATCCCGATTAACAACATTCAGTATTTTGACGGTACTCCCTCGGATTCTGATGAACTGACTTCTTCAAAGACTACAAATTTGATTTTTCGCATGACAACATACTTTGGTACAGAAGCTATCAAAAAGGCAACAAATTCAAATATCGGAAAAGCTGAATCTGTGAAAGTGGCGACAACGCATATGACATCGAAGTTCGCATTGAAATGGTCCGTTCAATTTTCTTTAAAATGCATATTACGCGACAGAAATCTCAATCTGGGCATGAGAATAATACGCTGCTACGTATTGTCAGTGCTATTATATTGCAATGTATGGAATGCTATTATATAATAGTGCTATTATATGCTATTGTATGGAAAATAACATCATGCTTTTTATTTTGAAGCAGTTGATTTAAAATGGGAGGTAGTAATACAGCCGAACCACTTCCACAGTTTCCTCAAACCAGGAGTGCCACCACCGGCCTATTTTTGATTTTCCTGCAATTATTCATTGGATAATGAGTTGGAAGACGTTATTGTTATCTACGTTTCTACACTTCATTGTTTTCACAAGTTTCCATTTGTTTTCCAAGCTTTTGCAGTACTCCTTCTTTTGTTACAAAATAGGTATATCTACATTTCGAAAACTGTCAGTTTTTTTGCGGAGTTCTGTTTCAGAGTCTAGTCTTCTATATATGGTGTAGACGCCGTAGAGCTGGAAAAACGAATGGTGTATGATGTAGAGCTTGAAAAACGAATAGTATATGGTATATGATGCAGAGCTTGAAAAACGAATGGTATATGATGTAGAGGTTGAAAAACGAATGGTATGTGGTATATGATACAGAGCTTGAAAAACGAATAGTATATAGTATATGATGTAGAGCTTGAAAAACGAATGGTATATGATGTAGAGCTTGAAAAACGAATGGTATATGATGTAGAGCTTGAAAAACGAATGGTATATGGTATATGACGTAGAGTTTGAAAAACGAATGGTATATGGTATATGATGTAGAGCTTGAGAAACGAATGGTATATGGTATATGATGTAGAGCTTGAAAAATTAATGGTATATGGTATATGATGTAGAGCTTGAAAAACGAATGAAACTTGTGAAAACAATTAAGCGTAGATAACAACAACGCCCAACTCATTATCCAAGGAATAATTGTAGGAAAATGAAAAAAAGGCCGCCTGTGGCACTCCTGGTTTAAGAAACCTGTGGAAGTGGTTCGGCTGTTAAACCAATTTTTTCATAAATAAAGAAAACATGTTACCCAAGCTCCGATAGAAGCAAAACTCCAAAAAGAAGAATAAATTCAATTTAATAATAGTAAAATTAATTTCAAAGGAGCTTAAAATTTTCAAAATATCACAAAAAGTGGAGATCTAGCAGAATCTGAAACCGGAAATATAACATATTTCCACTTTTCCAAACAAATAGAATTCGACAAGACCCATTTTTTTTAGTTAAATTACTTTTAAGACCCATCAAACAAAGGATTAAAAACGGTAGCCAATAATTCGTATGAATTCCTTTTTCAGAAACACCGAGATTAATATCACATTCCCTGAAGCAGTTTAAATTTTGTAAAAAATAAATTTACACAATGGGATTAGTCTTACATATGTGTTCTATAATTTTCTTTTTCGTCACATTTGAAACTCGGCAACTTTTTAAATGCCGCTAACCGCCACAGTTTAGTACCTATCAACACCTTTAAACGTCTCCGCATGCCTCGAACTAAGTTCAACTAAACCCAGCCCATCGCGCGCCAGACTCAAACCCGACCTATATAAATATTGTCTAGCCGGCACGTGTGCATAAGGTCTTAGAATCCGCCATCGGCATATTTATCCACCCGCGCCCTTCCGCCGCTCAAAACCTCGACTCAATAAACCTGACCGTAATCTGTCGACCCCCGTCAAGCGCGAACAGTGTGCCGCCGCAGCCGCATAATCTGTGTAAGCACGCCCCAACTGTCGGCTCGTAAACTTTTGACAGAAATTGTATATTCGTACCAGACATAAAAATCATAAACGCTCTGTACGTACACTCCCACTGCTGAAACAGTAGTTACGAATGCACATTCGCATGTTTTGTTTCCTTTTTCCATACGTCCACGTAGCTTTCACCGGCAGTGACGTTAATATTTGATAAATCTTGAAAACTATCCTTACTGTTAAGCAAAAATGTCATTTAATCCATATAGATACAGAATTAAAATATAAAATAAAATTTTTTGATAACTTTCCTTGTTTATCCTCAAAATAAAGACCACTGACGATCTATATACTTTCTGTTTGGAATATGGCCAGCCACTATGTTAACTTGGCAGTCCAATGAAGACAAAACTTACTTCAAACTCATCTCCTGTGTTACTTGAATAGTAATTGGCAGTCTGGTGTAGGATTTCATATTTCATAGCACAAAGTTGCCATGACAAATTAATGGGAAAATTTATTTTTGTGGCTGATACCAAAATAATTCCGTAAAAAAAATTACACGTCATGGTTAATGTCGAAAATTCGCGGCATCGACAGAAAAATATTCCGCCAAATTAAAAATATGTTTCAGATCATTAAAATAGTTTTCATGGAGTCAAACTTGGAGCGCTTTGAACTTGTGCAAATAACATTTAACTATTGCTAAAATAAATCGGAATACAATACCCTGTAAATATTTTGAATTCAAACGGAATTCGTGTGCACATAAAATCCCACTCCACAAAAAGCTCCAACTACAACCTATACTAATTTCAAACGCAGTCAAGCATTCACAAAGAATCATCCTGACCGCCGGTACCAACAAGATTATGAAAAAAATACGAAAGCAAAACTAAAATGTACGGCGGTTGAAAAGGATTATCTCCGAATACGTCAACAATACGGGTGCAACACATGAACGGAATTGCGAATTGCAGCTACTCGCACTGCACTGAACAGCACTGCACCCGCGCGAAGCTCTCAACTCGTAATAACAATTATTAACAGTTGACCAGTTACGCGATGAACATTATACAGCGTGATGCAGACTTCCTGTATTAAAAAATATGGTATACGCCCGTGCTTTCCATTTGTTTAATGCTTACTTCAAAAAACACTTATTCAAATCGACTTAGTTTCATATGAACATACATTCAATTGTTCTCCAATTAAGTTATCTATATGTTAGTGAAAATCAAAAATGTTTAGTTATTTTTATTTTAATTTTAAAACTACTTTTATTAAAGTATGATCCGGATTTCACTCGATTTTAGTATGAAAAACGACATTATGTTTATAAATTATAAAGTATGAAATTAGCACACTTTTACTTTCCGACTATTACACTCGAAAGCAATATACTTGTATTTATTTGTTACTGTCATCGCATAAAATTACACTATAGTAATAGTGTACTTTTATATATAAACGCATTTTACCTGTTTTTAGTTAAATATGCAGAGCAATTTCGTTTTCACAGTTTTTACTTTGTTTTAATTTATGATGTCTAGTGGTTAGTTATTCGGCTTCATAAATTATTACTGAATTACAAGATGGGGACTTTCATATAAAAACTTGAAATTACAGGTTTTCTTATCGAGATTATGTTTATAAACAAAGTTTGAAATCAGCACACTTTTGGTTTCCGACTATTACACTCGAAAGCAGTATACTTGTATTTATTTATTACTGTCATCGCATAAAAGTACACTATTACTACAAACGCATTTTACCTGTTTTTAGTTAAATATGCAAAGCAATTTCGTTTTCACAATTCAATTTCGTTGTTTTAATTTATGTTGTCTAGTAGTTAGTTTTTCTGCTTCATAAATTATTACTGATTTACAAGGTAGGGCGTTTTAGTTAGTTAACGATCGTTAATTTACTAGTGACTCTTATTTTTCATCAACATTATGTATTTCTTGTTTCTTTTGTACTAAACTAGACCAAATTTTAAGCTGGGCTTATAGAAAATAATTAACTGCTACGAAAAGCTCAATCAGAAGGACAATACCCGTTTGAGCTAGTAATTCATATTGAGATTATACTACTGCAGAGATCAAAAGTTTACACAATCTTATATCACGTTATAGGTAATATAAAACAAAACTTAAATTCTCTGTAACCTTAAGTTTATTACAACTAAATACGGAACTGACAACGTTCAATGACGTTTTAATTCATTCGAAAATAAAATATACAAAATTGGTTACACTATAGAAATAACATTTTATTTAGAGGTTGCTATATAAAAATTAATCTTTCAACTTGATTTATGTTATGGCCTTTTAGAAAAAAACCCAGATTATTATGATCTCTAATATACGTATATAAACGTAAGTAATAAATATAATAACAACGAATATTGTCAGGCAATGTTTTCAAAATAACGCCCAATATTTAATACAAATTGTCTATGAGCTTTCAGTGATAATTAAAATCTGACAAATTCTAGAGCCAAAATACCAAACCACAAAAGAAATAATACTGTACATAGTACTGCACAACTTCTACTTAAGCAATTATTATGTCAAATAATATTAACGAGTGAAATTAAATAAATCGTTTTTTTTTGTAAAAAATGCTAAGAAACGATGGAAAAAAAATAAGTGGTAATTAAAATTCTACGTTAATTTAATCTTAGTTCAGTAACGTAGTTAAAAATAATTGATATAATAAAATAAGTGACACATGCCGTGTTAATGGATACGTTTAAATGTAACTGTTATTAACTTAATAATTGTGCTGTCGGTAGTGAAAATTTACTATAATTATGTTAATTATAGATATTTATTTAACTATTACTGTTTATTAATTATAACTATTCTATTTCAGCACATCATTTCAACAATACCACGAACAATTCTAGTTTATTTTTAAAAATATTGTTATGAACACTTTTATAAATTGACTGATAGATGGTGCCACCAACAGTGACGTCACGATTAACGTTACGAAATGTGTCTCCTTGCTCGCACATCTTTTGCATGAAAATGATAAGTGGTATTTTTAAATTTCCGTTCTCCGTCAGAGAATTTATCAATTGCTAGAAAACTTCTTCATTCATTCACTTCTAAGATACAAATATTCCTTTCGAGATTTTTCTGTCATATTAACTGCATATGTGTGAACATATTTAACGTGGACGGAGATTCAAATCTATACTAATATTCACAACAAAATGTTTTCTTTATTTATTTGTGTGTTCCCGCTAACTTTTGCATCATAAGTCCGATTTCTAAAACTCTTTTTGTGTTAGAAAGTCCCTACCTTGAAAGAAATTATATCAACACTTTACAATTCATAGGGTGCAGGTGAACAGTAATAAATAATGTAACAGAAGACGGGGAATATTGCTTAAAAGACGCAGAGTAGAGAGTTACCGTCTTATTTATTGATTGGTCATCCTGCGTATTCCTTTCGTCCTAACCCGACCTCAACGACCAATTCTCTTTGACGAACAGCGTTTAGAGATCGCGGTGAAGCAGCTACATAATTAAAATAAATCTGTGCGGTGACTAGCGGAACATGGCTAGTACTTTAATATTGTACGTCCGGACAATGGACTCATCTAAAACGAGCTATGCAGAAGTCTTAATAAAACGCTAATACTTACCGAACACCGTATAGTCGGGAGCAGTAGGTCCGTCTCCATGAAGCTTGTGGCGACAACCCGATCCCGCGCAATCGGACCCGTGCGGTTAGCGCTACGGTCTCATCGAATACCTGTTTATTTACAGGTAAGCTACGGTTTGATGGCACAACCACTAAAGGTTGATAAAAAATGTAGTCTTGTGGTCTGCAGAAAATGATGCGCAGTAGAACTCGAGCTGCCGGTTCGACTCGGCTCTAAATTACTTTGAATCCTACGCGAACTACTTTGAAAATAAGTTGATTTCAAAGTATTGAAACAATTCTGGTGAATTGAAAACTTACGTATATTTTACGTAAGTTTTCAATCCGCACAATTTTCTATTCGTACGTAATATTTTACATGCAAATTTTAAAGTTTTTAAATTTCATAAATCGGTCTCCACTTAAAATAACTACAGAACATGGGCAATCGATTTACTACCATCCCTTGAGGAGTTACATTATTCATCTTCAGAACTCATCATCACACAATGACCTGTTTGATGGTGCAGTTATTTTGCAAAAAAAATAACTAACAGTAATAAATATCTTGAATTATGTTTAATTTACTACGATCCTTTAAGGAATTCCATTGTTCATCTCCAGAACTCAGACCCGGACAGATTATCAGACCCGGACCTGGTCGATGGAGTAGTTATTTTGCAAAGTAACTACTAGTAGCAAATATCTTTAATCACGGTTGATTTAGTAGTATCCTTTGAGGATTCCCATTGTTCATATCCAGAACTTATCATTAGATCCTGACTTAATAAATAGCTACACCTACTTACCAGTAAGTGGTGTAGTTATTTTCCAAAATTACAACTATCCGTGGTAATTATAGCTATAACGATAGAACTTTATTCAGATCGTGTAGTTCTTCGAGTTTTTTCTTCAAAAAATAAAAAAACAAAACTGAAATTGAATTACTTCGGTATCTAGTATTTAGTCAACATGGCTTAGTATTATAGCAGTAAATAACTTTTAGCCGCGGCTTAGCGCACATGGTTATTGTTAGAGTTACAGGGATAAATTAAAAAAGGCAGCGCCATCTAGAATGGTTTAGAGAAGTTAAATACTAAGTCCTTATTCACGTAACATTACAGTAGTAAAATACGTCATTAAATAGCTCCGTTGCTTACTTATTCCGTTTTCAGTTTTAAATAAGAATCTTCCCAAAGAAATTAAATCCCCCAGAATAAAAAGTAGTCTATTTAATTTTCCGGTTCACCAATTACCTATATGCAAAAAATCACGTCGATTCGTCGTTCCGTTACGACGTGAATTAAGGAAAAATATACACACGTTCGCATTTATACTAGCAAATTAAGATTAGGATACGAGTGTTGTAAATACTTAACTTCTTCCTACTAGAATTTAACAGCAATTAAACAGTCACATTAATACTGTCTCTAATACCCGTCTCTATAATTATAACTCTTATAAGTCTATATCAACTCAAACGCGAACATCTAAAATTCCATTAACGACAAGCAAACGTGATCCTACCCCATAAATAGTCCTACGATAATTCATAACTCTGCTTAATATTAGCTAACACGTTTGCGGTTTAGTAAGAAAATTGCAATCCGCCTCGCGGCTTGAATACTCCCCGATTCAATTAATATTCCGTCGAAACCTATCTATTAAATTTCTAATATCATCGCTTGAATAGAGCTAAATTAGGATGAAGTTTGGTTCCGTGTGTCCATAAGCGTACGCTGCGCGTAGAAGGTATGTAACCTATATCTATTGTATTGCGCTTTCCCGATGGACGGTTCAAAGCCTGATTTGATGAGGTTAGATTAGAAAATTGATACCCGAGTATCAACATCAGATGGAAAAATAATAAATAACTAAATATTTAATTTGTTATAATAATAGAGCACGAAAAATTAGTTTCGAATCACGATTTTGTCTATCCAATGCCTTCTCTGTTATGGCTAACCCTCAATTAATATGCACTTTACGTAAAAAATGAGAGAACTTAATAAAAATATAATCATACAGGTAAAAAAGTTACGCGCGTTCAACACTAGATGGTTGTAGTGCGTTTAGTTATTTAGTATTTGTTTTCGTTTTTTATATCGGCTTGTCCGAATTGAGTAAACGAAACGTGGCTTCAGTTATATTGCTGGAATTCAATCATTATATTGGAAATGTTCTTTTTTAATGTAAATATATTAACTGAATACAACAAAATAAAGTAAGTTTCATTGAGGCACAATACGTTGCATCCATGGTGGAGTGGGAGGTCCTTCTTTAGGCTTCGTTTAAAAAATCTGTTAAAACTTTATGACTTAACACAATTACGTTTGACGTTACAGTTTTGTAAATATAACAAATAAATTATGCACCGTTGGTTTTATTTTCGTAGGGAGGTTAACAAGAAAAAACAATTCAGAATTGTATATTTTCCAAGACATCTAGCACATTCTAAAAAAAAAATTATTTTTTTTTAAATTTTTTGACCAATGTCGAATTTTTTAATATTATCAATTTGGTAACATAGCCTATTCATTGGAATTAATCATATAACGGTTTTTCTTACATATTGTTAAAAGACACAACATAAAAGAAAAACAATTTAACGATTCGAAATAATAATTACAACTAAACATTTCGAAATATCGCTTCAACATTTCTCAACAGAATTTTCATAATCTAACGGAAACATTATTTTTAATCGATTCTTTTTATTAAAACCGAATAATTTTTGAAGAAGTTTATATACGAGGCAGCAAAATGTTTAAAATTATTAAACTTTTAAAAATTTTAACAATTATGAGGGGAATCGGAAATAAGTAATATTCTGTACGACTACTAAACAAATAATGGGATTACATTACAGCTGGACGTTTAAGGGTTAAATATTTTTTATTAAATAAAATATAGGTTTATACTGTTGTAATTCGCTGTCAGAACTGATTATTGAAATCATGAACAAAACCCTCTGAAAACAAACTCACATCAAAGGAATGGTGTTTAGATTACCGACCAGTTTTACCACAATCAAATTTCATAAAGCGGAGGAGTTCATTGAAGAAGCTTTTTATATGACGTAGTATTCAAATATAGAAAGAAAAAAATTTAAACCGAATTTATGACCTACAGTACCACAATTTAACTCTTATTAGTTTTAACGGTAGGTGGTCAACAGTCGCAAAATAGCAGGTCTACGTACTTATTGTCTGTATCAAACGGACTTTTTGTCACGATTGTTTGCTCATTATAATATGTTTATAGTCCGTATCGACTATTTTCAATGGGGTCTGAGTAACAAGTTTTAATATGAACATAAATCAAGACGTGTCAAATATCTATCCATATATAAACCTAATAAATATAATGTCTATCACTTGTATAATATTTTAATTTATTTCAGAATAGTAATAATATATAAAATTACTTTCTAAATGAATATATAAAATTACTTCTCAAATATTTACCTATAATGGCTAAAAGTGACTGAAAATATTGAACCAATAATCTCCCGAGAACGTTGTTTGAAAGTACGGATCTGTATTTTATATAAACCATTTAAAAGAAAATACTCGTACTCTGATGCAGGACGAAACTACTGCTTTCCTGACGTCAATGTTTAATGCTTTTCAGTGTACAATTATTTTTCTTTACATAATTTATGATTTTATCAACCAATACGAAAAACTACAAAAAGCATACGTGCATATTTAATTTGTATGCATAAAAAAACACACTGGTTGACTGAATGTATCAACGCACAGCCTAAAACCGTTGGGTTTAAAAATTTTGCTGTTTTTCAAATGACCCGGCCATAAAATAAAGTTTCAAAATGTATACACAGAAACAAATATTAAATGGTGTTATTCACTAGAACTTCTTTAAATTACTCTAGAAAAATAAAGAAATTAAATACACGTTTCAAATTTTATTTTTAGAAATCAGCTCATAAGGTGGTGAAATGGGAGTTCAAAGTTGATGTCGCGAGTAAAATCATTAAATGGTTGTATTAATTTCGGGTGAAAATCGCTTATACAAGGAGGGGTTTTTCAAAATACAACACCAAAAAGTTGTTTCAATTATAAGTCGCTACCCATGAAGGATGTGTAGTAAAATACATTCCACGCCAACAAAACACAGACCGGTGACGTTGGCTGCGATGACTCGTAACGTAGTGCACCATGGCCAGACAACCAGGCTTTATTGTAAAAGTAAATGAAAGAGATCTTGACTATTGTTTGGTGGTTCTGCATAATTAAATCATTTTAAGAATCTTTAACGCTCATATAACTCTGTAAAGTCGATAATATATATTTGTAAATAAGTAAATAAATGGCCTACGGTACATTTGCTTTTGAGAATGAAAAAGAAGAAGTGAAGATATAAATAAATAGACAGTTTGAATATAAATGGTTTGGAGTATGAGCGATTGTCTAGTTTCCGATTTATGAACGTTTCTCCACCTCGTGATTTATTTAGAAAATGGATAAAAGGCCATATTTTAATCAGAAAATTCCTTGGCAACAATGGACAAAATCTGAAAACAGATTTCAAGTGGCTTCTTTATCCGGTAAAGAATCACTCCAAGAACTTCAAAAATAAACGCCCAAATTTAGAGTGCATGTTTTCATAAAAAGACGCCAATCAAAAGTATTCCAGATGCGAAAGTTACGGGCCACAAATGAAGAAGTTCTCCTACAAGTGGACTTCACGGAAAATTTTTCAATTTTATTCCAAGGCAAAATCCAAAGCACACATTGGTCCTATCCGCAGGTAACAATTTTTACGGATGCGGTTGGGCAGCCAAAGTATAAGAAAAAATGTCCTATCTAATACTCAGTAACGAATTATCGCATGACAAGTATGGAGTTTTGTAAAGCAAATTATCGAGAATTTAAAGGTTGATTATTCCACATGAAAAACGGTTCACATGTTCAATGACGGATGTGCTGCACAGTGTAAAAACCGGTATACCCTGTCGAACATCTGTAGGTCGCAAGAGGATTGGGATGTTGAGATATAGTGGAACTTTTTCGCCACAAGTCACGGAAAAGGTGCAATGGAGGTGTGGGCGCCACAGCCCAAGAAACGTTTTGAAACGCCATAAAGACCAGTCGGCAAATAATTAACTCCAGCTGGGACTGCTACGATTATTTAAAATCTAAGCATATGAAAGGTTTGAAGATACATTTAAGTGCTGTTGGTGATAATACAACAGCAAAGAAAAACTTGACGATAGATGATCTATACTTCAGTCAATTCTATTTGTTCAAAAGCAACACTATTTCAAGGCATTGAGTGATAAATGTCTCGTTTATGCTCTTACTGCAATATCGACACAAAAGAGGATACTGTTGTCCCAAGAAGGCAAATTCTATGGTGATGTTTACGGCGAAAGCGAAAATGAAAGTGAGATAACAACTACCAGAAAAATGGGTAATGACAATGTTGATCAATCACTAGAATCAAAGCATTAAGACAGTATTAATGAGACTGATGCTGGTATGGATAAAATAATATTAGGGTTATGACTCATATATCTTCTAGTGAAATTGGAAGCTGCCATTAAAAGTAGACAATTTAATTCATTCAGATATTTGACTGTTGAATGTGAATTGTCAAATAAAAGTTATGTTTTTAAAAAATAATTAATTCATACAAGAAATTATCCCGTATTGGCCAAAATGATTTGTCTTACATAAAAAAATCTCAAATTTTAAATATTCTGCCATGAAAATAATCTGGGAAAGATTTTTTAACGAATTCTCTAATTCCATTGATGTACTAAAAAAATAGGTTATTTCGACTATTTGCACGTTGCGAAGCTGATTGTTTTGTCATTAATAAATATACATGTCAAACCAGTAACGGGCACTTTATTCATAAACTGTGTTCCCTCAATTCTAACTTGTTCCACCCGTCACAGAATGCTGTCCGACCCGTCACAAACTAAGAGATGCATTTTTTTTCAAAATTGCGCTAGTATAAGAGTGCTATTAAAATATATAATGAAACAACATATGAGAAAACTGCGAAACAAAATATTTATACTTTGTCTTGATTTAGGAAACGCAAAACATTAACTTTAAGACAGGTGGGTGTCATCGCTGTCCCATTTGTCACTTTTGGAAAATGGCCATTTTTCGTGTTAATTATGTAGTTTAGCTTTTTATTTTCATACTTTTTTAATAAATTTATATCTGCTTTCATATACCATCATTTTGAAACTGGTTACATTAACGGTTAGAGAGAAATTAATAAAAGTTTGAACAAAAAAGGGTTAAATGTTCCAACCGTCACTTTTGAATGCCCGTAAACGTTATTACTATCAGGCTGTTTATTTCTACGGCTCTACGAAATAGGTTTATAAACGTATATATTTCAAAGCCAAAAACTGATGCCGAGATTAGAAGGAACAACAAAAATATAGCCTAGGAAATATCTATATAAGAACCTATAAAACAATACGTGCCACAGTATTTTAGTGCTTCGTCAAATACCACAGTACTTACCAGGTATAACCTCGTGTACATAAAAAAAATGTAATATTTTATTTATCTACACAAATTCGAAGCATGCAATAATTTGTTTATGTGTCTACACAAATTTGAAGCATGCAATAATTTGTTTATGTGTCTACACAAATTTGATGTATGTACTAATTTTTTTATGTGTCTACACAAATTTGAAGTAGGCAATAATTTGTTTATGTGTCTACACAAATTTGAAGTATGTACTAATTTTTTTATGTGTCTACACAAATTTGAAGCATGCAATAATTTGTTTATGTGTCTACACAAATTTGAAGTATGTACTAATTTTTTTATGTGTCTACACAAATTTGAAGCAGGCAATAATTTTTTTATGTGTCTACACAAATTTGAAGTAGGCAATAATTTGTTTATGTGTCTACACAAATTTGAAGTATGTACTAATTTTTTTATGTATCTACACAAATTTGAAGCATGCAATAATTTGTTTATGTGTCTACACAAATTTGAAGTATGTACTAATTTTTTTATGTGTCTACACAAATTTGAAGCAGGCAATAATTTTTTTATGTGTCTACACAAATTTGAAGCATGCAATAATTTGTTTATGTGTCTACACAAATTTGAAGTATGTACTAATTTTTTTATGTATCTACACAAATTTGAAGCAGGCAATAATTTTTTTATGTGTCTACACAAATTTGAAGCATGCAATAATTTGTTTATGTGTCTACACAAATTTGAAGTATGTACTAATTTTTTTATGTGTCTACAAAAATTTGAAGTAGGCAATAATTTGTTTATGTGTCTACACAAATTTGAAGTATGTACTAATTTTTTTATGTGTCTACACAAATTTGAAGCATGCAATAATTTGTTTATGTGTCTACACAAATTTGAAGTATGTACTAATTTTTTTATGTGTCTACACAAATTTGAAGCAGGCAATAATTTTTTTATGTGTCTACACAAATTTGAAGTAGGCAATAATTTGTTTATGTGTCTACACAAATTTGAAGTATGTACTAATTTTTTTATGTATCTACACAAATTTGAAGCATGCAATAATTTGTTTATGTGTCTACACAAATTTGAAGTATGTACTAATTTTTTTATGTGTCTACACAAATTTGAAGCAGGCAATAATTTTTTTATGTGTCTACACAAATTTGAAGCATGCAATAATTTGTTTATGTGTCTACACAAATTTGAAGTATGTACTAATTTTTTTATGTATCTACACAAATTTGAAGTATGCAATAATTTTTTTATGTGTCTACACAAATTTGAAGCAGGCAATAATTTTTTTATGTGTCTACACAAATTTGAAGTAGGCAATAATTTGTTTATGTGTCTACACAAATTTGAAGTATGTACTAATTTTTTTATGTGTCTACACAAATTTGAAGTATGTACTAATTTTTTTATGTGTCTACACAAATTTGAAGTATGCAATAATTGTTTTATATGTCTACACAAATTTGAGGCATGCAATAATTTTTTTATGTGGCTACACAATTTGAAGCATGTAACTTTTTTTTGCGTTCTACATAAATTTGAAGTGATGTTTAAAGAGGCGGCAAAAGAGATTTGAATTCGCGCGTATAAAAATTGGATGTATTATAACAAGTGTCGCTTGAGGACTCAGCCTAATGCGTTGTGGGGTCGAAATTTTGCCATAGCTCATTATCCGACTTGGCGAAGGAAAGAAATTATAGTTATATTTATATAATATACATATATATATATATATATATATATATATATATATATTTATATGTGTGTGTGTGTGGTTAGTTTAGTGCGATGTACTTTGAATGATTTGATAATTTAATTTTGAAAAAAAAATCAGTATCACTATTAAAAATCTACGACGAAATATTTCCACTAACCTATAACTTTAAAATTATTTTTCGTATTTCGATGTTTAAAAATGTTTACCAATATTTAAAATTCAATATGTATATAGGCGATAATTAATTTGTTCTCTCCTTAAATAGAAATATATAATGTTCACTATTATTACAAATCATCACTACTTTTTTTTAAATACACTTGGATTATATTTAGTAAAGATCAAGTGCAAAAAAAATTTATCTACGACGTGCATTTATTTCGTAAACTTAGATCGCGCTAGCCGATTCATCTTTTTAAGGATTATATCATTTATAAATTTTGCTCGACCACTTTGATGGGTAATATCTAAAAATGATTACTTGCTCAACTTAAAACATTTTGGGCTTAATGTCTCGTTAAAATGAACATGTAGACCACAATTCACATGTTCAAACCTTCTAGCAGGCGCCACTCATTGTTTTTGGGATCACACTAAAATATGCTTATCAATATTACAGGTATTCATATAGATATTATAATGTAAACAATGATGTTATTGTGATAGTATAAAGATTCAACGTAACTGAATTATGTTAGACGTCTTTTTTATGCGAGTAACACAACGTATACTCGCATATGTTACATGCGTGTCTATGTTTTGTTACTTAAATAACGCACTGACGAAGCGAAATGTTTACACGGCAAGATAAAATATCGTGAGCTTTCTATCGTCGTATTCAAAACATACTCTCGAAGCCAATAACAAAAACGAGAAAGGCAGGTTGTCAAAAAGCGACTCGGGAACAACTTTCGGCGAAGTGGAATATAAATAGCGTCACTAGGCCAGTTCGTGGCACATTTAGAGTGGTACATTCAGAGCACACGTGTTGTCATTTGCTGCTTCACTAAAACAACCGGTGCACTATAAAAGTTGACACATTTTTGGATAAGCGAGTTCACGATTCGCCCCATTCGATTTTAACGTAACGCTTATCCGACATTAGACGGGGATCAGATTCGGAGAACGATGCTTTAAAATACGTCACATTTGAATGATGAAACTGCAATTTTAGAGCTATGAAAATACATCATTAAATAGACTGTATTGCGCCGAGAAAAATTTAAAAAAAAGGGTGCGTGTACTTATGTACGCGCGTGTGGAGTTATACTTCTTTGGCATCATTAAATAATACATACGGATAGATAACCTCAATTATATTGGAGCACTTGAAAAAGTCTATAAACACAATTTTTTCACTAATATTTACGAATAGTAAATATATTAATCAAAATATTGAATTTAAATCACTACTGAATATAATTTATCAGTACATATATAAATCGCACTTATATGAAACTAAAACACGTGTGTGAATGTAGACACTAGAAACATGTGGATAAATACTATGAATATGAAAACAGTGAACAGAGGCGACGATGGTGCCAATAGCTTTTGTTTCGAGACTGCAACCGCTGCAACTTCATACTGTAACTTTTGTGTGACGAATCTTAAAATTTCACTCTCATCATTTTTTCATAACGCGCCTAAAGAAGTATAACTTCAAAACATATTTAATTTAATAATATGCCTTCGAATAAAAACGAATTAATAACATTTATACTGGAAATATACATATAAAAATAACAATAAAAGGAATCGAAATTGAAATGATCAGAAGTAGAAAAAAGGTGTGGGCTGCGCCCACAAAAACTCGTAGATGAAGTAAAATTTCTTTAAGGGTTCACATTAGTTAAGGATTTATATTCATCTTTTGACATTTTCGACTACCATCCTGTTAGCGCTCGAACGGTTCCGCTGCCGGTCGGAAGCGCTCGGCATTTGTTTACTCAAGCATTACACAATTTTAATATGACAGAATGACTCAGACGTCACTATAAAAGTTTCACTTCTAAAAATGTTTTGTTTTATTCTCTGAATAGGATCAAGAAGTATTGTAATAACTTCGAGAACGAAACATAAATAGAGCAAGAAAATATAGATAATAGTTTAATGAGTAAAGATAATATGGTACAGCTTTAATAATTGAAGCTTGATCAGCGCTCATTAGACAAAGATATACACTAGGAGTTAAATAAACACATAACTGTATAATAGAAAGTAAAAATAACATTATATAAAATAATTAACTAATTCTCAGCACTGACTAATCTCAGTCCTAACGAAATATCGCGAAATGTTATCCTCTCCCGATGCTAAAATACTTATCCACCAAAATTAATAAATAAACGCAATCTTCTGTATACTGTCACCTAATCTTGATTCATGTTAAAAGTTCGTGTCACGAAACTATACTTTGACCGGCTATCAATTCAACTATATTGGTCTGTTCTATTAAACTTTCAGCGTTACTTTATACTGTGTTTAATTAGTGATACTTATTCCAATCGGAAGTCCATAAGAACGAACACTAATGACGCAAAAAACCATCTGAACCACCAGGTATGAACCCGCGCTCGTTCACGGTCAAAATAGGGCTTTAACCTCGCAAGCCGTGTACTTATATCACCAAGCCAAATCGACAACAAAACGAGCAACAATTAAAGCGTGAGGTCACGCATTCCAGCACCCACGTCGCAGCCGGACCCTGGGACCTTTCATTCATCGCAGAGGTCTAGATAATCAGCGCCCACGTGAGGCTCGACCGTCGCGTCGCCGGGGACTAGCTGGACCGCCCGTCCATTGAGCACTAGTACCGCACGGGCAGTGTCAATATTGGACAACGTAATTTAAACAAACGGAAGATTTGTTCAAATGTAAAACCGACGCTACGTCCCGCGTCGGCATTCCTATCTATGGTCCGATTGCGTAACTGTACAGTGCGCGGCCATCACTTCTATATTCAATTAATGTTCGAAAAATATTTAATGCAAAAAACATGTTGACCTGATTCGAACCCTAATCCAACCGAGTAGTTTTTCAGCGTTGCATAACTTTTGATATAAAAAGAAATTTGTCATTAATTTCATCCATTGTTAAGCTAAAATCGTGACTTAAATTTATAACAGAAATTTCAGTGTTTGTATTTAAAAAAGGCAATACAGATAAGCTCAAAGAGGATAAATTGTGGGAGACTGATCCATATCGAAGCAACATATCAAACAGTGGCTTATTTTTGCATTCTTTAGTGCGTTGCAATTTAAATTTATATTTAGTATTGCGTCAATTTTCATATCTCCAAAAATATGCAACAGGTTACGTTTCCCCCACAGGTGATAATATATTCATATTTTTATATACTTACATAATAAATTCATCGAGATATGTGTAAATTGTGTTAAATAATACTCTTCATATGAATTGTATGTTTTACAGTATCCATATGTGTGTGTGTGTGTACTCATTATTTATATTCTTATATATGCGTGTGTATGCTTATAACACAACTCCACAAGCTGAGCTAGGCACCTCGTCAATCAACTTTCATTGACAAATTCAATTAAATACAATATATTAAATTGAATTAGTCACTGTTTTCTCCTTTTGGTTTCAAGAATACACTGTAAATACTGATGTACATTTTATCTGCAAATAAATGATGATAATTAATGTGTAAACTATATGAAATAGATAAAAAAGTAAGGAAATAAATATGTAGTCGAGTGTACTAACGTACGAGCGGGCAAACAGCGTCACGGTTTTAAAGCTAGCTCAGAAGCAATAAACTTTCATTGTTCCATTAAGCACAATTGGAAAAAAAAACATTTGAATACCGTTAAAAAGTAAAAATCACAATAATATTTATTTGTTGATTATATCAACGTGAATATTTACGTCAAATGTGACTATAGCGAGGGTTTATCCGTGACTTGCGATATTGCGGGAGCATCCTAAAATCTTAAGAGACGTTGAAATTAAATCTTAAAAATCTTAATATATCTTGAAAAGGTAACCTCTTCACCGCCGTTTTAAAAGAAAGAATTGGAAACGTGTCACTTCTTCACCACCGCTTTAAGAGAAAGAATTTTTGGTAACATGTCACCTCTTCACCAAAGTCGTAAGAGAAATAATTTTTGGAAAAATGTCATTTCTTCACCACTACTTTAAGAGAAAGAATTGGAAACATGTCACCTCTTCACCGCCGCTTTAACAGAAAGAATTTTTGGAAACATGTCACCTCTTCACCGCCACTTTAAGAGGAACAATTTTTAGAGAAATGTCACCTTTTCACCACCGCTTTACGAGAAACAATTTTTGGAAAAATGTCGCCTCTTCACAGCCGCTTTAAGACAAAGAATTTTTGGAAACATGTCATCTTTTTACCACCACTTTAAGAAAAAGAATTGGAAACATGTCACCTCTTCACCTTCGCTTTAAGAAAAGAAAATGGTTATTCCAATTTCTAAACTTATTAGTTACAGTTTGTTAAAGTATTTTCATCCTTTTAAATAATTTGAATAGTTGTTAATTATTTGATATGCAAATGGATAGAGCGTATTAAAAGCGTAAGGTAATGTTACTGGTAAGCTACGGTCAGCTCGGTACTTTGTTTACGTTACTGATAACAAACCAATAAAACCAGACAAATGTGAGTCGGTCAAGCATATTACAACCACAGTATAAAATACAACACTATTTAATTCATAGTATGTGTATGCCCGCCACAAATTTTTCGGTAAATTATACTTCTATTTCAAACACCACTAATTTTTACGAAATTTTTACTTAAAACTCCTATAACTGTCCCATATTCTCAGTCAATGAAATCACTCATTCTTTCGAATATACAGTGACAAATTATTTTGGAATGAAATGTATTAAAACAGTTTATGAATTTGCATCTTATACGGCTGTAGATATTTTCAATATAAAAGTTTTACCGATAATGCAATTTAATAATTGAAATGAACAGCGCGACCAGTAGCATACTCGAGAACATAGGAATCTACGAAAGAGGTCAGAAAAGTAAAAACAGCAGCTCAAGACGAATCTATCATGCAGCATAGCTAAAAAAATGTTCTTTCTTGGTTATTTCACTTGATATATATTAATAAGAAAATCGCTTTTTTATTATACATAATGCACGTATCACAGCAGATACCCTTTGCAGAATGGCACATAACTCCAGAATTTATCAATATTGTTTAGTGATTTGTTTCAATATTCATTCACCAATATATATGTATATATATATATATATATATATATATATATATATATATATATAATATATATATATAATATATATATATATATATATTATATATATATATATATATATATATATATATATATATATATTAGATACCACTCAAAAACATTTAAATTTAAATTGGGGGGTGGGGTGGCAAATTAAGTATCCGATCCAATTTATATATAGCGTGGGCCATAGTTTGAAAGTGCTAAAAATAAGACTCTCAAAAATAATTAATTTGCAATTTTAGGTAGTATATTTTCTGACATACTGAAAAATATGGCTCTCCATCCCTTATTTTTGAAACTACTCAATCTAAAATTATGAAAGGAAAAAAGAAAAAAAAAAAAAAATATATATATATATGTTTGCCGGTATAACAGTTGTATAACAATGTTGAGACAGCCAGTGATAACTGGTCATGTAACAATGAGATTGCTGGAGAGACGCATGTGCATTGATTAAACATAGGAATGGAGGTGATCCCTTTGCCAATAAGTGTCTGGAGCTGTTCCAACCATGGAGAATGTTGTATGGTAATAGTAATTATTTTTCTTGGCAACGTCGGCAAATATTTCCAGGTATATAAGTGAATATAAAGTGTATACACGACTAATAATATAAAGTGTATACACGACTAATAAATACTGATTTATAACGAAATATTTTTAATTTTTGTTTTTTTTCATATCGTATGCATAAACTCCATTTAATGGCTTTTTAGTGCTCAAAGCGTTTAACGAGTAAGTTTATTCATATGGCTTGTTATAGTAGTTTTGTTTTAATTTTTAGGATTCCTTCCCGCAAAAGAAAAAACGGAACTGTAGGAGTCAATCACATGTCTGTCTGTCTGTCACAGCTGATTTTCTCAAAAATCACTTGAGGTAGAAATAAGAAATTTGTCACGATATTAGAACATATAAACCTGCACATATTCCGCATAGATACCATTCAAAAATATTTAAATTGAAGTTGGAGTGGGGGGATTAAGCATCCGAAAAAATTTATTTAATTTCATATATAGTGTGGTGCAGAGTTTGAAAGTACTATAAATAAAATATGGGTCTCAAAAATATTTTTTTTGTAATGTTAGGTAGTATACTTTCTGACATATACTGATAAATATGGCCCCCATCCCTTATTTTATAAACTACTCAACCTAAGATTGTGAAAAAAATATGGTTTTTAAAGTCCAAGGAAAGCTTATAGAAAAATTATAGCCGATTATCCTAGATCTCATAATTTTTGACATCTGGCAGCCTGTATTGACGCCTGTGAAATTTAAAATAGGTAATACATTTACGTTGTGAAAAATTAATAATCGTAAACAGTTTAATAGATATACTACGTACTTTTAAATTTTTATAAGGGCCTAAATGTGTATAGAACTCTCGTAGTGCTACTTCTTCTTGTGTTTATCAAGTTTATAAGGGCGCCAATCAGACAGGATAAATCTAACCCTACTTAGTAGTATTCTGCCCGTGACATCTCACGTGTGGGCAGCTTAGTTCATTCAGTTGTTAAAAACAGTAAGATACGGAGTTAATGGTTATTAATATCGCGGCTGTTAGTTAACCGACATTTTCTTTCTTATTTGTGGACTTTACGTTTTCATATAAAGATACCTCAATATCTTCCGTCGACTTAAAGAAAACAGCGAACGTCATTTGCTTAGTCATTTTTAAAGTAATGCGAGTACCAAAAAAAAACATGGTAACGATCGATTGATAGAGAAAATCTAAAAATTCTCGCAGGTCATATTATATCTCAAGCTCCTAAAAGAATGTAAGGGTGAAACGCTAACCAAAATCCGTAATAAATATAAGAGTGAAACGCCTACCAAAATAAATCCAGTAGTTTTGATATGCACATACAAACAAATATTGGTTTAAACACACTTATAGATGAAAATTAAAAAAAAATGACCTAGTCTTCTGTAGCCTACTTATAATGCCTTGAAATATTGGTAAACGTCTTTAACGTAATCTTCTTAGCTTATATTAATTTCATTCTATGCGGAGATTTGACTTACACCTTACACTAGGACGGCTGACAAAATACTGACATATCGAAATATCAATGTGTTTTGCAGAAATATCGATATTCGTTAGCGATATTATTTTTTTTCGAGGTATTGGCATTTCGATTATAAAATTTAGACATCGGTGTCGATATTATTAAATTTGCCACCTTTTTTTTAAATGACCACGGAAAGCAGGATGACTTCATGTCTTTGGAGATATGAGCAAATTCGATAATAGAACGTACGTCAAATTAAATTTGTGACACTGGTTTCAGTGCAATGCCTGCGGAACTGAAGCAATACTCGGATCAACCAAACATTTTCAGGACATCAAAACCTTAAAATACTGGACAGACATGAGGCATTTTATTTATGCGCTGTCAGCAATTGCCTTTCAATATTTGATACCTTCTGCCATAATCTTTGACATTGCAACAATTAACCTTGTGGCGCTTAATAGCCGCGGTTATTAAACAGCAGTTCATATAATAAAAGAACGAATATTCTCAAAAACTTCTGTTGAAAAATACTGGTACATTAATATCTACTGAATTACGTATGACTTTTATGTATCACATATGATTTGGACGTTAATATTATTATTTGTTTTGCATATAAGAAATAGAAATGTATTTTTTTTTCGATATATTAAAGAGCGATATCGATGTTACCAAAAATATCGATATATAGAAATTTTCATATTTTTAAACACGTCAGCAATTTTATTTTAGACTAGCCTAATAAAAATCTAATTTCTATAAATATTTTCCAATGAAATGAAATTAAAACAGAGTGCACGATTCCGACACCGGACGAGTCTTTTTGGTTCACAAAAAGGCCACCGTGCATTTGTTAAACATTTCTTTCTTACTCTCTAATGGATTTATCATTTTAATGCCGTTTTTTCAAATGAAACTAAATTTGCTACTGGCCGTTACAAAATTTCGAAATATAGTATAGATTCAGCATATTATATTATTTTTTCAAGAAAACACTCAAGCGTTCTGCCACCAATTTCCCAAAAAAATAGAGATATATCAAGGGTATCGAGTACAATGTAATACATGAACGTGAAAATATATCTCTCAAAAATATGCTAAAATAATATAAAATAAGTTAATGTGATATAAATCTAAAAGACGACACTAGTAAATGTGCCGCAACTTTCAAGGTCTGCATCCACTTTATTAGTGTCTTCGATTGTTAAAATTGAAGAATTGAACTTGTTTTCTAATTTTTAATTAAGCTATACAATCTAATTCGGTTTATACAATTACATCATAAATACAGTTTCATCTTAAATCGTACTATACAATTTCATCGCAAATCGGACAATATAACTTTTTCGCCAGACTATACAACTACATCGTTAATCGGATTATACAATTTCATCCTAAATCAGTCTGTACAACTTCATCGTAAATCAAACTACATAACTTCATCGTAAATCGAAATACACAACTACACATTATCTATTGCCCTACGACTATTCGTTCCAGAGACATAAACACTCAAAATATGACATATTTTTCTTGTATCGTTTTCTGAAAGTGACTCCCGTCTAGTAGCGAGATAAAAAGAGACAAAAACCAACAAGCGCCTAGTATTGAATCCGACACAGCGTTACAAGGTGACACGCTAAGAGCTAAACCACAATGAAAAATTTTCATGAAACTTACGATGAGTATTTGAAAGCGATTCTTTTCATGTATTTTGAGTGGTGCACTTCAGTGCTTGGGTTTATATCGTATTAGGAAACTTTCACGTACCTGCCAAATTTTTATCCAATCGGTGACTCGAACATCTGAGTCAATCCTTGTTAAATTAAGAGGCACTAAGTATTTTAAAAGTTGTTTATAATTTTATCGCGATAAAAGATTTTTTAAAATCAATAACATATCATGATCATCGTCTCCAGTTTCATGCATTGATAAAGAAAACAAAACGACTTTTTTTTGAAAGACAAACTTTATCAATGCATGAAAATGGAGACGATGATCATTACGTAACGCATTTTTACACAAACAAGAAAGTTAAAACTGAACGTCGCTACACCCACAAGTTACAGAATCAAGTAAGCTCCAGTACAGAAACAGCGCACGGGGATACATATCGGCTTTGTAAATATTTATTCAGTATTGATACAGCGCAGCCGTAAATAATGGCTTAGCGGTGCCAAAGGACCACCCACCGCCGCGACACGCATCGCAGGCGCATCGCTCCCCAGCCTTTCGATGGATTACCAAATTTATTTATACCCTCGTATCCGGATTTAAGGCCTATTATCCTCGTAGCCGTCACTTACGGCATAAAGTAAAGGTGGTCGAAGCAGTGTGCATAGGCGTCAAGAACGCAAGGATTGTTCAAACAGGATGTTCTAAACTATCAATTAATTCAAATAGCCTATAATTTATATTAAGATTGAAATAACAAAAAAAACATAACAAATAGTCTATAATTATATTAATATTTAAATAAGATAAAAAGTACAACGAATGGCAAAACTGAAGAAGTAAATAGAAGCACTTAAAAAGGTTAATAATTATTTTCGTTCACAATATTTTTACTAATTTTTATAAGTGTAGGAATAAAGTTAAAAGATCCTTCGTTTTTCTTTCTTAAATCTTGCAAGTTTTGTTAAATTAAACAATTGGAAGCATTTAAATGGTTGTTTCTTTGTTTTAAAAATGCTTTATTAACACAAATATCAATTATTTTTAATGTAGACATTTTTTTCTGAAACAGCCGTCTTTTTTCTTTTATTACATTTGGTAGTTGTGTTGCGTTATCCTTTATTAACTAAAGATATGCCACGTAAACCAAAGTCTGATTTAGTGCCTATCTCTAACAGAGCTCGAACTGCGAAACTTGCTCGAACTGAAGAAAACCCGGAGTAATCTAAGGTGCGACAAGTCTTCGATGCAGAGCGTCAGGCCTCTTAGAAATAAGGAGGTATTTGAACAAGCTCAGACCCACCGGACCTTAGACACAGAACGTTATGTGACGTTAAGAGCTAGAGAAACTCTTGACCAACCACAAATTCGTCAAAGTTTCGATACTGAACATCACGAATTTGTAAGAGCCGCTGAAGCTGTTAGAGCAGTCTCAGACCCGTCAGACCATGATGTTTTGCATCTAAGACTTTATAGCAATCACTGACCCGCTGAAGTGTAGATGTTCAGCATCATGCGTCAGTAAGAGCCGCTGAACTGTTAGAGTAGTCTCATACCACCATCACATCTTAGATACAGAACTCATGTGGACTTAAGACATAGAGAGACTTTAGAGCAGCCACAGATCCGCCAAAGTTCAGACGTTGAAAACACGCGTCGGTAAGAGCCGCTGAAATGTTACAGCAGTCTCATTTGCACCAGACCATAGATGCAGAACGTCATGTGGTCTAAAGAGTTAGAGAGACTTTAGAGCAGCGATAGATCCGCCAAGGTTTAGATCTAGAACGTGATGCGTCGGTAAGAACCGCTGAAATGTTAGAGCAGTCTTAGACCCGCCGGACGTTGAGTCATGAATGTCACACGTTAATAAAAGCTGTCGGAGGCATTAGAGTCTTACATTTCGAAAACTTTATCACGCGTTGCTAAGAGTTGCTGAGGCACCGAAGCAGTCACAAATACGTCGAAATTTAGATGCTCAGCGTCACGCATCTCTTATAGCTGCTGAGACGCTTGTAAAGTCACAACGATGGAGTCATATAAACGCTGAATGGCAAACTGAGACTATATGCTGAGTGACGAAAGTCAGTGATGTACACGTGGGATGATGTTGCATTTGATCATTGTCCATTGATTATGTTAACAATCGGTTAGTAATATTACGGAGAATAGAGAAGAAACTGCTGGTGTGTGTTTCTCTAGTGGCAAAATGTCGCTTCTATTACTTGGCGAGCCCAAGAAATTCTTAAAAATTCTACTTCTGTACGAATGTAATGATTGAAAACGTTTTTTTAATAAAATTAGAAAACACTATTTACGCTTCCAGATGATTTCATTTGGTGTAGAGAAGTCACAATGCCAGGTTTTTCATCTAGGTATAGCATTCAAAGATAAATTTACTATAGGATTAGCTCTTTGCTTCTACCAGATAATAATTAGCATAAATTTCTACAAATTTACTTCATCAAGAACGAAACCAATGAAGCAGACCTTGGGAGAGAAATTTCCAAGATTTAGAAATAGACTGTTTAGAAAATTCAGCAAATATTGTACGAATATAATGCCCTTATAACTACTTTTAAAATTGCTTTAGAAATAATGTAACGAGAAGTTACAGACGAACAGTTTGCAACTTGCGCCATCGTGTTACATGCTCGTGATGGCTCGTGATGATCATTCATCATCATATATATTAATACGCTAAGGTTAAGATGTTACTCTCCCTTTTTAGAAAAAACCTCACAACTAATCCACATAAATTATATATCATTTTATAGATAATTGCTTGCTCTACCGGCATCCACAACTAAAAAATTTATTATTGCTATTGTTTTTGCAAATTAATTAATTATTAAAATTATATACACAAAACGGCAATGCTGCCATCTAACGGCTCAACGTCAATATGATTGACGGTCGGTAAAATTTTTGTTTAATTTGAAATCCACTCACGTATAAATAAAGTGGCGCTTTAGCTCAATTCTTTTGATACTTGCGCCTCTATATGTCAATTTTAGTAAAATATTTGTTTGATCTGTCATCTGAGCTTCATAATGGAATAAATAATGCGAAGACTTCGCACGGGTCACGCTAGTCTTATTATGATACGAGAAAATAATCTTAGTATGATGCCACAATGCAAACAACTGAAGAATCAATTTTATGTTGATACGTATGCAAAGGTTGAAAGTAAATGACTGCGACATATGCCATTAAATCAAACTAAGTTAAGGCATAATTGCATAATTACATTCACCTCCAGGACACTGTCGCCAATGACCCAAATATGAATCCGGTAAAATGGTAATTTTGCCGTCTTTGTTTGTAAACAGGGCAAGATACCGGCACGAGCATACGCAAGATGCATTCACCTATGTGCGCACATATAATGGTTCTAATTTATTTGTAACCTTCACATGTAACCGAGCATGGAAGGAAATAGTCGATGAATTGTTACCAAGGCAAACTGCTATTGACAGATATAATGTAGTTGCAAAAGTTTTTAGGTTAAAAGTAAAAAACTTTTGGGAAACGCAGCCTACCACCTTACTTTGGTTAAAAGATAAGTTGAGATCCAATCAAATTGGTAACATTATTAACGCAGTAATACTTGAACCAACTAATGACAAGACACTACACGACTTTATTGTGAAAAATATGATCTACGGTTCTTGTAGTGCTTTAAACGCTCAATCTCCTTGCATAAAAGATAGGAAATACATTAACAAGTTCCCACGTCGACTTCATAAAGATACCATACAGAGCGCAAGGAGATGGAGCACGGACGCAATGACAAAGTTTCGATGCGGAGGTTACGTCAGTACTGATAATAGTTGTTCCTTATTGTTATATATTTTGTCAAAACTGTTAAGTCACTACATTGATACATAGAGTCTGGCAGTTTCGTACGTGCTATTAAATATATCTTGTAAATATATTAATAAAGGTTGTGACCAAGCAATTTACAATTTCAAAAACACAGATCTCGCAAATCCCATAGATGAAGATCATACAGATCAGCCCGGCCGTTATGTCAACAGCAATGAAGCCATGTGGCGGTTTTTAGGTGTTCCATTACATGAAAGCCATCTAACCGTAACACATTTCAAAGTTCACTTAGAGAATGGCGAAAGGATGTATTATAAGGACAATAATTTCCGTGACTGAGTAGCAATCGCACCAAAAACAACACTTACTACATTGACTTACTACTTGAACTTTGCACAAAAGCACAAAAGATGATTTTGTAAAAAGTCTTTTATACATTGCGGTGCCAAGATATTATATCTAGGACAGGTCAAGAAGGCCAGGTTTTAAAGCCGAAGATGCTTTGGGTAAAGCTTATACCGTACATGTCAGCAACATTGAATGTTTTTTTTTTGAGAATGTTGTTGCACCATGTAAAGATCTTAAAAAACGTAACAGTCAGGAATTATCAAAGTTTAGAGAATATGTGAAGCAAAAGGATTATTTGAAAATGATAACTACTGGAATATAACATTGGAAGAGGCCATATAATGCTAATGAGCGGCCTAGGTGAGAGAGCTTTTTGCCATATTAACAGCGGGGGTTCAAATCCCCAGAGAATTTGGGAAAAATACAAAATGAATTGTTGGAAAAATGACATGGCGTGAGCATAGATTTCAAGACCTTAATGCGACATATAACGATTTTATATGCAACGAAGCTCTTTATGATAACTGGAAAATATTTGTTAGACTCTGTATTTGAGTTATGACACATATTTGTGGCAACAACAACTCACTGAATACGTCCCGAATTAAAATTCAGAGCAAACAAAAGTTCTTAACAATGCTACGAGTATATAACAGATTGAGAATGGTGAAGGTGGTTTGTTCTTTCTAGACGCACCAGAAAGGACTGGCAAGACCTTTCTTTTAAATCTGCTTTTAGTCCAAATTCAGAAAGATAAAAGAGTTGTCGTTGCCGTAACCTCCTCCGGAATAGCTGTTACATTACTCGACGGAGACCAAAGGCGCATTCAGTGCTTAATCTGTCGTTAAATTTAGCTCATAAATAAATACCTATTTATAATGTAAGTAACGTACAACGCCTCACAAATGAGCAATCGAAGCACAAATCGGACCACGAAAGATATTACAACTCTTTTTATTATTTGGCTATCCAAGCATCGTAGGAGGGATGATCGTACTATTAACAGGACCTGTAATATCCAAAGGCACATTGGCCGATGAAATAAATGCATGTATATAAGCGTCAACTTTGTGGCAACATATTACAGAATTTAGCTTGAAAACCTATATGTGCAACTATATACGTATATACAACTACACATCGACACAGAATCAAAACAATATGCGGATGCTCTTCTTACAATCGGCGAAGATCGTACAAGCACGATTATACTAAATCTTGAAGTTCGGTAACACTGTTCAGTTAATCATGAACTGTAAGCTAATTTGGAAAATAAAGAATGGCTGTGTGAAAGAGCATTTTTAGCGCCAACTAATGAAATTATAAGATATATAAATGAGAAAAAAGTTTGTCACAGGTAGAACGGGACATTGTAGAATATTTGTTTGTAGATAATATAATGGACACTGAGCAAGTTCACTGCATACCCAACAGAGTTTCTCAACTTCTTGGAGTTATCAGGCGTGCCTTCCCATAAATTAAGGTTAAAAGTATTCCGATGCCCTCAATGCGCCCAACAGTGTGATGGTACAAGTTTACAAGTCGAATTGGAGCAAAATATTATCAGGGCTATTACAATTGGTGGCACAGCTAAAGGAGAAAGAGAGGAGTAGCACGTTTTAATTCCACGATTACCACTTACACCAACGGATTTGCCATTTCAATTAAAATGTTACAATTCCCATTAAAATTTGCTTTCATAATGGCAGTAAATAAATCCCAGCGACAAATACTTAAAGTAGCTGATATGCATTTAGAAAATCCGTGTCTTTCGCATGGCCAGCTGTATGACTTGCTCACGTGTATCCAATCCACAAAATCTGTATTTCCTTGCAAAAGATAATAAAATCAAAGACAATGTTTTTACAACTACTTTGAGTTAGGATCTTGCAATAAATTATCTATTAGAATGTTATTTACTGTCCGTTTAATTGTTTTTGAATTATGGTTAAGAGCACGGAAAGTGTTTTATCAATATTTCGCGCTAAACTTGTCATGTTACCTACTTATCAATTACTAGCCTATATTACTTTTCGTAACAAAACCACTAATTTTACTCGAATGAATTTGCGGGTAAAAGCAAATTTAATATAAATCGCAGAAGCATTTTTAAAACTTTATTAAAGTTGACGGGCAAATTTCCATATACTTGGGCCCAGGTATTACAAAATTGAAAATAACACATTTACATATATCTCTAAAAGTTTTATTTAAACCGCCAATGAGACAAAGGAGAAATCTAGTATTTTTTACGAAAAGCCAGATATTTTTCAGAACAGTTTTTACATGCTATTTCTACGGAACTTCTTGAACCAGGAAAATGAAACAAAGTGAAGAATGTGTCCATTTATATACTCTATACTCGGAAGTAACATAATAATCCATCAAACTCGCAGATTCGAGAAGGTCATCAAAAAAGTATACAAACAATTTGTATTTAGCAAAAACTTTATTTTGGCAACAGCACAACTAATGTCTGTCAGTTAACATATCATTATCAAATCATTTAAGTAATGACTATATACTTACGTCCGTATACACTACACGTGGTCAGGTCGTGGCTCTCAGTCAGATTTACTGACAATTGAAAACATATTTTGTATGGATACTTTAGGAATTGGACCGTGCAATAGAGTACGGTCGGTAAAGTAAACTCTTATTTCGACTCGACTAACAGTATGTTTGACTGACAGTCTTGACCGTGTATGGTGCATACGGGCGTTAAAAATCGGTAGATATAGATTATTCTTTGTAGTCGTTTCGTCAACTTCTTATTATTATTTTAATTTCAATTAAAAATGTTCATGTATTAAATATATAATATATTACAACTATTAAGACATCAGGGCCATTTTCGCCAGTTTAATTTATAATATTCTTTAGTACAATACCTATATGGGTACACAAGATATTTTCTGAAAGTTTCCATTAATGACTAAACACACTGTTGCTTTGTGTGCTTTGAGCCAACATTAATATGAGAGGAGTTCACAGTTAATGACGTAACAAGACTACCCTTTTTCATCACTGAATCGGTGTGCTTTCGAGTTTTTGCGAAAGGTCACAACAAACGATAAATATATAATTACAATTTGGAGATAATTAAATGAAACTACGTGATGTAGTATTATTTCTACTTTCTTTAATTTCTTTACCACGACCTAGGTTTCGTTGTATTACAACATCTTCAGGTGGGCTATTAGCAAATATCGTGGTAAAGAAATTAAAGAAAGTAGAAATAATACTACATCACGTAGTATCATTTAATTGTGAATAATGAAATTCTACAAAATCAACGCCAAATATATTCAATATAATTTAGGGCTGATTATAAGCTGAACGGCGAGCGGTTACGCTTGGCAGAATCAATAACTCTTTAGGTATGATATGGATTTAAAAACTAACGTTGTCGTGTAAAAATAACTCACTGTCGATTGGATCGATGCGACTTTTACAAAATAATAACCTACTATACCTATGTTTTTCTCATAATAATACAAAATGTCAACATGTAGGCATCCAACTTTTAAATAATACGTAACATTTTTTGCGACCATTTCAGTTTCTATTCAATTACCCATTAAATTGTATTTCGTACGATTTATTTCTAAAACGCTCGGAAACCTAAAACGCCGATAGGTCGCGAACGGCATAACGAGCCGGTGAGTCATTGCGGCAGCACGAATCACGAAAATCGTAGAACGCACGCGTGTTAGCGCGGTGTTGCTACATAAATTATTATTTACGCGCTCACTTAAGCATTCCCTCTGATATAAACGGTCGTGCATACTGCGTCACTTGGCTAAACGGCGCAATGCGTATCCGCCGTAACGTAGCGTTAACGCGTTCACCTGCGCATTAGCCCGTTCAACAGTGTTTGTAACACAATTAAACGAAACTACGTGATGTAGTATTATTTCTACTTTCTTTAAAATCTTTGCCACGACCTAGGTTTCGTTATATTACAACATCTTCAGGTGGGCTGGTAGCAAAATTCAATTTACAGCATTATAGCAAAGAATCTTTGCATAATAGCAAAGAATCTTTGCTAATAACCCGCCTGAAGATGTTGTAAAACAACGAAACCTAGGTCGCGGTAAAGAACTTAAAGAAAGTAGAAATAATACTACATCACATAGTTTCATTTAATTGTGAATAATGAATTTCTACAAAATAAACGCCAAATAATTCAGTATTTGTAACGTAACGTTACTGTGTTTGTCTGAGTTGTTACGAAAAATTAAGAGATTGAAGCTAAAACCGTACATTCGTTAACTTAGATAAATAAGCAATTCATTTAAATTTCCAAAAAATTTCAGTTCATCGCATTGTGTGCCTTGCGACACATAAAATTAAATATGAAAACGTTTCACACAAGAGACACAGTCGTCTGTCATTAAAGATGCGGGAAACGTAAGAATTTTAAGTGTATATATACATTTCCGTACAAGAAAACACTCTTTGTTTATACACCTTACAAATGAAAATCACAAGTTGTAAGCACCTTAAGAGCTTATATTGAACGATAGAAACGATATCAAAATTTTAAGGCAACATTTGTATCTACTAGGAATAGGATTCCCGAACACAGAATCTATAAATGCGAAACCATTAGTCAATTGTCAGTGTACATAGACACAGTGAAAGGATGTTAAAAAAGGAAAATAAAAAAAATTGCAAAAGATTTAAAAGAATTAAATCTAGGGAAAATTTAAAAAAAAAAAACATTTTAATCTGAAGTCTTAAGGAATAAAAATTATGAGGAGATTTTAGTCAAAAAAACAAGCTAAGCACGACTGAGCAATGACTTGTAATAAGCTCGTATTTAACGCACTTTCATTTTGGTGAGTATAAAATTAGCCAAATGACGTAAATTGTTAGCGGATATTGCTATAAAGTATCACATTGTCGTCTTTTTAAGAAAAGCGTTGAAATATTCAAAGTGATTTGCTGTAATAGACAGCTTATGATTTTCTTTGCTCACAATCCATTCAAAGCCTATTTAACGGCGAGGCTTTCGAACATTTAAGGTAATGTAATTCATTCTTATCCTTTTCACAGATATCAGATTTGTAGACTTAGAACGGAGTAAATACGTCCCAAATAGACAGATGTAAATGATATTAACAACTCGCTCAAATCTCTACACAAAAGTATAGACTTAAGAGATGGAATGGAATATACCGTTTTAGTCGCCTCTGATTCAAGAATTCAATTAAATTTCTCTGTAACGTCTGTGAATGAGTTTGAAGGTTTCGGAGAAATATAGATATACTCTCAACAGCTATAGCACCTGAAGCTTAATTCAAATCGTCTTTGAACGCAAACGATCAATTTCTTAGAAACTCCATTTTCATCAGAAGTTATTTCTTTATTACATAACTTGACGACCGTAATACAAAGAAATCTTCAAATTGTCTATGTAATTGTTTTCCATTTAATAAAGTACCGGTAAAGAAATATTTACTTCATTACGCCAAACGACTGTCAGTCAAGTCAAAAATGTTTAGGAAGTTATTTCTCAACGCCAATTTGTTTGTCGGGTATTCCACTCTTGGTTAGTTTGAATGCAATATTGGCTATAATATGAAAGGTTTGAAAATCCTAATAATTTTTAATATATAGTATAATTTCTCATCGGCATGATGCAGATATTGTTAAAGAAGACCTACATCATACTTTACATTCCTTATGATTAGGCACCCATTTAACAGACTTTTAAGCAAGCCTTTTATTAATAATAAAATAGTAGTACATAGTAGTCTTTTTTTATTATTCCAATGTGTAGTCTTTAATTCTGCCCTTTATCATTATGTATAAACATTTGATAAATTGCAATTTTTGCACGCTTCAACGAAACTAGTATTAATAACTTGGTGCGCACTTACAAAAACAAAATAGATATTTACAAAAGAACCAAAAGAAACTTTGAAAAAGCAAGATTATAAGAGTTTTTTTTATATACAAAGACCAACACTAGAGCCAAGACCAAAATAGAGCTGTTACTTCAAAATTAAGATCAAGACAATAAATCGGAGAATAGTCTTGGTATTAATATCCAATAGTCTTGGTATTAATGTCGAACTAGCCCTTGCTCTTCTTTACGTCAACTTTAAGGGCGTGAGTTTTGGTCTTTGTTTAAACGACTCTTAAAGTCTTATTTTTCACAATATGTTGTGACTGATTTATAAGTATTTTACTTTTTTTGTAAATTATCTATCTGAGTCTCATTGAAGAATATAGAAATAGTAGAATATAGAAGTAATTCATAAAATACCTGTAAAAATCGTTGAGGAAATGAAGAACTAGAAATCTAAATAATATCAATTTATTTTGTTCGAACAGGTAGGTTTTAACGCATGGCAGTCGTCGTGCTATCTTGTCATTTAGTTTGTTGCTGTGTTTACCTATTATAAGAAAGTCTTCTGGCAGGATTGATGTCGCAGAAATAGAATATATTGATAGTAAATATGTGTCTAATTTCAACTTTCTTTTAAAATGGTCGTAAGTGACCTGATGAATCGTGTACCAAGATTAAACGTAGGACTAGGGGTAGTATAAAAGGGGTAGGGATTAGTATAAACGTGTTACACTTAGCGATTGGTCCTACCATAGAAATTTACTGTTTTTTTTCATATACTACTTATCGTAAAGATTTAAGTAAAAAAATTGGAAAGTTGTCTAGGGCACTCTTTTTTTTCAACAGGTCTTGATTTTTCATTTGAGTCTTGATCTTGCTTCTATATGAATAGTGTTGATCTCATTCTTCACCACGATTAATCAAAATTGAAAAAACCCGGATCAAGATCTTGCTCACAAACAGTAAAATAGTAGTTTTTTTTTCTCAATTTGTCAGTTTGTCATTTTGCGAGTTTTTGGAGTGCCACTTTAAATAAACCAAAGCAATTTTTTATATGAAACTTGGCATATACGTAGTTTATCCAATTCGCACCAGGCAACGAAATTTATATTTTTCTCAAAACCACGTAACAAAAGGTAGAGGTTATCAAAATGTGATATTTTGAGGTATGCTATGAGATTATTTTGTACACAAAATACGATCTTTAACATTTGAAGAGTACTAAGACATTTCAAAACAAATTACCTATTCGCTAGTTAACGAAATGTTTCTCCAAATTAATAAAAAGTTAAGATTTTCGATAATTTCGTGTATACTAAATTATATTTCAGAAACTATATTTTTCTATTAGATAAGTATATCTTGATTTTATCCTTCATATTCGGTTTGCTGCCAAGTTTATAACAATTATTAATAACCCAAACAAATAAAGCCCCAATTATAATTTGGAATCGTAATATTACAAACCCAAAAATGTGTTTGTCACCTATTAACTCAGGTACTATTTCACTTACCGTTACCAAGGTATAGACGAGGGTACAGACTAAAACACACGTGTAGACGAGGCTACAGACTAAAACATAATTTTTTTCATTTCGGAAAATTAAATATCTTTTTGAAAATAATCAGAAAACTTTTTTTCTCTCGGATAAATAGCGTTTGCTAAACGCCTGTATATATATATATATATATATAATATAAAATATAATATAATGTCCATTTAATATATATATATATATATATATATCCCATAATATATATATATATATATATATATATATATATATATATATATATATATATATATAATGTCCATTTTATTCTTTATATACCTAACAGATGCAAAGTTTTTTTTTTTAATTTATATTGCGTAAAAGTTTATCTTAAGAATTAAGTGCATGTATAGATATCTCGCGACTAACATTTTAAAAAAATTACGCAACTTTTGTTAGCATGCCTCTCTAATTAAAAAAGAAACAGTTCTCATGTGCATCTTTAAAATTCTGTACCGAAACCAAAAAGTACCTGTAAAAAAATATTTTTACCCTTAAATTCTAAATCTAGGTAAATAACACCGCTGATAACAACATATAATCAACAAGCTCCGAAACTTCACCGTTCATTTATAACTCAATAAACATTTCAAAATTAATGACATCAAGCCAATTGTCGAAGCTTCCGTTCTTGACGGAATTTAAGATCTAGAAAACAAACTTACTTCAAGTGACATAAAGGCTAAACGCCTAAATAGACATACGGAAAAATAGTGGCAATCCAAAGTAACTCGCCAACACAGACGCATACGATCGCCGGTACACGTGTACACCGTAAATACACTGCGCCAAAATACGCAGAATTACCGTACGTGCGGACGGGAAACACGCCCCGCACTGTACGTGAAATTTGGAAACGTCGCCGCCCGCGGGGACCCAAATTGTGGGGTCTGACGGTGGCCGGAATTCCACGCGGCGGCGTCCCGCCTCAGGCAACGCTTACAGGGTCCTTTAATACTCTGGAATTTTACGTGTAAATATGCCAGTACAAGTCAAAGTAAGTAAACGGTCTTTTAACTATCATAAAGACGAAAATAAGTTAAAACAAGTATCCATTGAATTGTGGATAAACATATCATATTACTGTATGCAACTGTACTTAGTACCCCAATTTTCATACAAATTACTTAATCAATCAATATAGTTTGTTTTAATGTCAATGTCATTAATTTAAAACTGGCCTTAAAAACTTGGTATAAACTTTCTGTACACTGAAATACAAATTTCTCCGGCAGATAATTATGTTTATTTCTTTACTTCTCTCGGTGACACCAAGTCAAACTCTGATCGCGATGATGAGCGATATCTTGATCCGTTTTTTTTTCAATTTTGATTAATCGTGATGAAGAATAAGATCAACACTATACATACAGAAGCAAGATCAAGACTGAAATGAAAAATCAAGACCTGTAGTAAAAAAGAGTGACCTAGACAATTTTCCAATTTTGTTACTTAAATCTTTACGATAAGAAGAATATGAAAAAATCAGTAAATTTCTATGGTAGGGCCAATTGCTAAGTGCAACACGTTTAGACTAATTATAATCAATGAAAACTGTAATTATGTACTACGTTTTCTCTTGGTACATTATTCATAAGGTGACTTACGACCATTTTAAAAGAAAGTTGAAATTAGACACATCAACACATTCTATTTCTGGGATCTTAATCTTAACATACTTTCACCAGATTATTGCTGATTTGATAATTCGTTAATTTTCTTTTCAACTATGGTCGCAGTAGCAATAGAAGGGGCAAGCTGCTCTACTAGTCGTGACTACCTCATAATTATTACAGAAATACATCTTCAGTTTTTCTTCTTTGCCATTTCGGTAAAGATTAATGGCGTTCATGAAATCCAAATAAATATTCTTTAATGATAAAGACTACCAGTTTAAAATTTAAGACGAGTAATCCTGCCGGAAGACTCACTACTAATAAGTAAACACCGCAACAAATTACTAGTTTAAATTTAAGACGAGTAATCCTGCCTGAAAGACTACTAGTATAAATTTAAGACGAGTAATCCTGCCGGAAGACTCTCTAATAATAGGTAAACACCGTAACCAACTAAATAACACGACGACTGCAATGCGTTAAAACCTACCTGCTAGAACAAAATAAATTAACATTATTTTGATGTGTAGTTCTTAATTTTCTCAACGATTTTGTACAAATATTTTATGATTTGTTATTTCTGTATTCTTCAATGAAACTCAGATGGATAACTTACAAAAAAAGTTAAATACTTATAAATCAGTCAAAACATATTGTGAAAAATAAGACTCCAAGAGTCATTTAAACAAAGACCAAAACCCACGCCCTTAAAGTAGATGTAAAGAAGAGCAAGGACAAAACTACTGGTATTAATCTCCAATAATACCAAGACTATTGGTATTAACCTCCGATTAATAGTCTTGGTCTTCATTTTGCAGTAACAGCTCTAATTTTGGTCTTGGTTCTAGTGTTGGTCTTTTTATATAAAAAAAACTCTTATAATCTTGCTTTTTCGAAATTTCCTGTGGTTAATTTTTAAGTATCTATCTTGTTTTTGTAAGTGCGCATCAAGTTATCGATACGAGTCTCGTGGAAGGGTGAAAAATTGCAATATTTATTAAATGTTTGTACATAATGATAAAGGGCAAAATTAAAGACTGCATATTGAAATAATAAATATTAATTTAAAGTGACCACATATTAATACATAACAGCCCTCATGTTGTGTCATTATTTATCGACCTCGGTCTAGCTCTTAATTTTTCTCATCACTATACTGAGACGTTTACAGTTTTTAGACCGACTCCGAATGCTAAAATTTGTACAGAATCGTTATAATGTACGAATAAGAAATATATTTTTCTTATCACACTAGCATTTGGTCTCGTATCTCAATTAGCTTGTTTCGAGTATTGTCTGTAGGCTAGAGTAGTTATAATGTTAAAGATTTTCACGACAATTCATATTTTAATAAAGAGATGGATATAATTGAAATTACTTCTGCTGGTAGTTGTTCTAAAATGTCTCATCGTTATTATTTACATAATAATTTTATTGAAGTACTTTAATTTACATAATTGATACATATGTCGGACTTACTGCTACGAGAGCAAACCCTTACAGCCAACCAGAACACCAGTACAGCGCCGCATAACGAGCGGCCGGGAATCAAACCCGGTTCCTGTTATTATCATTGTAATTGACACCTTTTTTTGTCCAAGCCAAAAATAATGGTTACTTCTTCGTTATGAAAAGGAATACTCCTTTTCATAACGAAGAAGTAACCATTATTTTTAACCAGTAACCGGGTATTTCTTATATTAAATATCGCTCGGCATTGTATACAAGAAACTAAATATATCATAAGGATTTTTATAGAGCATTCGACTTTCTACAATGTCTTTTACGGGGTCATTTCATACAATTACTATTTGGTATACAGTATTAGTTTTCCGAAAGCTGAAAGATGTGAAAATGTCATAACTTGTGTTACAGAGTCAACGAGATACAGAGCTTTGAAGTTTTCGCAAAGATGGCAGATTTAACACAATCTCTGAGGCCTCGCCAACTTGGCAAATTAATCAGGAGGCGACCCTTATTAAAATTAAACCTTAACCATCCGTTAAGAACCTATATTTATGGAGAGTTTTATTTGTCAACAACGACGATGTAAAATGCTCACGTATCTGTAGACTGATACGGTCGACCTTTATGTTCCGCAGAATCTGCAAAGCTAATATATGTCTTTGGAAGTGCTTTTATTATAGTATGCTGTTTATATCGATAACTCTGTTGTAACATACTTTAGCCACTACTAGCGATCCGCCTCGGCTTCGCACGGGTGCAATGCAGGTACTAATGTGGTGTAATTATGGAGCGATTAATGGTATTACTATCATTATTTGAATATACTACAAAATGTCTTTATATACAATGTTTACAGCTGTTTTTGCGGTTTACAATGTCGCGCTGAAAAGCATGTTTTTATTTTTTTTATTTTACTTGCTCGACAGCTCCTATAAACGCGTGAGATCGCTGCAAATCATACAATGCCATAGGGTGACGTGCGTCCTGCGACACGCTATTAATAGGCACGCGCCGCCGCTGCCCGCCGCCGCCACCGCACCGCACCGCCACCCCACCGCCACACGACTTCTGCATCGCGAATACTGATTTTTGGTAATTTTAAATATGTGATATCTTCTAAAATATTAATGATAATAAATCTCTAAAAAACAAATTTTATCCATATTAAATGCCCAACCTAATCAAGTTATTTAAGTACAACCCACAAAAAAATTTAAAAAAAATCATGTGTGCAATTCACACGTGGTAGAAGTGAAACCTTTAAAAATTTTAATTTTTAAGTTTAATATCAATTTTTAATTTTGATAAAATTAGAAAAGTTTTTAAAATTCTCCCTCCCCCTCCCCCCCCCCCTACAAAACCCTAAAAAGATCTAAACGTAAAGAGGGACAGACAGACGCGGGAAGCAACTTTGTTTTATACTATGTAAGGATAATGAATAAAGTAGGTAAGTTACAATGGAATTATCGATCAAAATAGCATAAAGCGCTTTTTGTTCTTATAATGCTTAACTCTAGATGCTGTTTCACATACGCTCGCTCGCTCGTTCGCACGCACGCATTCGAATAAGCATGCGCGCGCACACACACGCAGGCACGTTTGTCCGGGTTTATTTTTCCAATGGTCAGTCTATTGTTAAAACATTTTGCATCTCTTGGAAACATGAGCATGAGAAAATGGTAAAAGGACTCCAAACTTAATTTTAAAAGTCTTTCCGAATTATTCATCACACAAAGCATTACGCTGAAATACGATGTACCTTTTTCAAACCCATTTCAATCATTACCATTATTACGTCAATAGGAAAATAATTTCTTTTGCTCTCTATATCATAAGCATATATTTGCAAAATTTAAGGTTTTAGGTGTAAAACTTTAGAAACTACTAGGTGTGACGGCAGGATGGACATACAGACAGAATGAAAAATTATATCCTGTAGATACTCATTCTCAAACCTTGCGCAAATAACCATGCACGAACAAAATGTCGAAATGTGCAGAGCCACATAAAAACACCGGGAACCGGATGTTTCATTACCGTCCATCAAGATATTTTATGTCTGACGTTAAGTGGGTACACTCATATATACTCCAGAAGAAACCGACCGGATGAGGAAACATCGCTACGGCTTTCTGATGCAGTGTACCTCGAGTCTTACACATGGTATCCCAATGTTGTTCACTTTCACTTTAGTGCTTCTTAGCAACGATCATGCGCATTTCGCTAAGCATGCTTTCAGTAATATTTTTTAATAATCTCGCCTTTTAAACTTCACTGCATGATTAGCCCTTCCACAAATAGGTTTAATACTAAAACTCCTGTATTTTAAAAAAACTTCCTTCTCTCAAAGGAAGCTTTTCCTCCTCGATAAAGTATTTTATATTATGAAACTCCACATCGCTTCACCAAACATTGGTTCTTTGCAAACATCTCAAAAACTTAGAAATACGTCTGCCTTAAGATTAAAGTCTTAAAATAATCCATTCAGCCAACGGAAGAATTTTATTTCCTAAAAATCATAGAAATTTCATAAGCGATAATCGAAATAAAAAATGCCGTTCGTCAATGAATACCGTAATTTTTTCGTGAATACTGTAACCAACAATGAATACCGTAAGTTTTTAGAAATCAATATTAATAATATTGAGAGATAAATTGCATTCTTCAAGTTTCTTCAAATTTAAAAAAAAACCTGACAAGAATCAGTGACAGTGGCTCAATGTGACTAGAGATCTCTGAAGGCCCATGAGCTTTGAGAACAAAGGAGCGTCATCTAGGCAGATCGATCCGTTTTGAAAGTATTGAAATCCGTAATTCTTTATATCCTTAATATAATTATATACTTTAAGACCGAATTTCAGAATATAAAAATTAAAAAATACACATCAATTTCTTAAATAAATAAATAGTAAAATTTATATATTATAATAATCACCCTCGTCTATCTGGTATGACTATATATATATTTGAACTGGTATTAAAACATTAAAGTAGAGCTAGAGATGTCCTTACATTAAATTTTAATTTTAAATTATTTTTTTATAATAGTGTACTTTGGAACAGTCCATTAAAACTTTTTGTACTGTGACGTAACTCCAATCACAGTTTAAGAAAAAAAAATCATAGTTGTGACAATTAGCCGAGCTTTTAGTAACTGAGTACACCGGGATCTCAAATATATCCCTTATAGTTTGGCAGGAATAGCCGAAGATATCAAACTACCTTTTGTAACGCCAACTTTTTGAGTATGCATGAGAACTCTGAGGAGTGAGACGTTGTCATATTAATTCTGTCGAGAACTTAAAAACTACAATTTCGCAGTTATATTAAGGAATATTAAAAAAGCAATGCTAATAATACATTGTAATTATTTAATGTTGAGCTTCGAAGGCAGTAAAGCAGGTTCCGTTTCACCAAACGAAGAACGACATCCTTATAAAATCACCCCCATCATGTTTGCTTGTCTGTCACAGTCGTTTTTCTTAGATACCGCTTTACTTGAAATTTAGCAAAGTTATAAAATGTATTGATGTATTGATCCGCACATACTTCAACAGTTAACACTCAAATGTATTGATCTGCAAATGCTTCAACAGTTAACGCTCAAATGTATTAATCCACACATGCTTCAACAGTTAACACTCAAATGTATTGATCCACACATGCTTCAACAGTTGACACTCAGAGGTATTGATTCGCACATACTTCAACAGTTAACACTCAAATGTATTGATCTGCAAATACTTCCACAGTTAACGCTCAAATGTATTAATCCACACATGCGTCAACAGTTAACACTCAAATGTATTGATCCACACATGCTTCAACAGTTAACACTCAAATGTATTGATCCACACATGCTTTAACAGTTAACACTCAAATGTACTGATCCACACATGCTTCAACAGTTAACACTCAAATGTATTGTTCCACATATGCTTCAACAGTTAACACTCAAATGTATTGATCCACACATGCTTCAACAGTTAACACTCAAATGTATTGATCCACACATGTTTCAATAGTTAACACTCAAATGTATTGATCCACACATGATTCAACAGTAACACTCAAATGTATTGATCGTTACATGCTTCAACAATTATCACTCAACTGTATTGATCCACACATATTTCAACAGTTAACACTCAAAAATATTTATATTGAAATTTGGGAGCAAATTAAGTACTCGATTTTTTAAATTCTAGATTGGGATACCGTTTGAGTAAGGGCCTCAAAATATTTTTTCATAATTTTCGGTAGTATATCCTCAGAGATATAGGTACTGAAAAATAGGCAAAAAGAAATGTTCCAACATTTTTTTTCGAAACTAAACAACTTAAAATCATGAAAAATAGGGTTTTCGCTACGCTAATGTTGTAGTAAAACTATAGCAATGATTCCAGATGTCTTAATTTTCTAAATATGCACCATGTTTTTACGTCTCTTAAAGATATAGCAGACTATATATTATCGTTGTAGGAATTAACGTTTGAAAATAGTTTAATAGAAATACTATGTACCCTTAAATGTTTATAAGTGCCTTTTTGTCCATCTTCTACAATTTATTCAATCCCAAAGAAATTGTCTCAAATATAATACAAAAAACAAAATCGACAGATTCCTAAAGAATTAAATGTTAAGCTGTACAAATTATATAAGCGGTTTAGTTTTTTTTTAATATTATTTAGCGCTAATCTATCGATCCGCGAGTATATACTTCACGCAATATAATACACAAGTGCAGAGTAGTGAATAATATAGAATATAAGTCGGGGAACATTGCTTAAACGGTGCAAAGCAGAGAGATTCTGGCTTATTTTTTGAGTGACCATCTCCCGTCCCTCCCTATAATCCGGACTTCGACGGCCACTGTCATCTGAGAAATTTATTTATTGACTGATCATCCCACACTCCGGACCCCGTCGTCCAATGTCGTCTGACGAACGGAGTTAAGGCGTTTAGTGACCGGGGGGAAGGGATCTATCGTGCAGTCAACAATCTACGGAACGGACGTGTCTTAGTGAATGTTTCTGAATGCAATTGATTTCTGACTGTTGCCTTAATATGATATTAAATTGTTAATTTTTTGAAACCACGGGGTACAGTTTGTTTATTTACAATTTTTCAAAAAAGCATCACTAATAAGCAATGAATCTGCACAAAATTTTGAAGGTAGACTATGTGAGGTACAAATAGTAGCGTTATATTTACCGGCGCCGAATAAAAAATTGCCTCATACCCTAAATTACAATATTACAAAAGTAAAAGTTTGTTTAAACAATAGCTTGACACCCAAACTCCACGAAATTTTGTACGTAGTATAATCAAGAATAACATACAGGCTAGTTTTCATCGCAATAGTTCGTACAACTCCAAAGCGGTAGATGCAAATGTATTCAAGAATTATCATTATCATACCAAATTGTGTCTTTGAATAAACCAGGTTTTTAAATTGTTTTCTTTCCACACGCACGTAAAACCATGGACGAAAAACGAAAGAGATTTTAAATATAAACATATCAATCGTTCTCATGAACGATTTGATAGGCGGATTTAACTTACATCTAGCGCCATCTATTGGAGCTAGTTAGAAATTGTATTAAAACATCAATACACTGACATTTGTTAATATTCCTTCGGCGTTTATAATTCGAAACAATCAAACTTTGTGTTTCTACACAAAAACAGTTTTCTTTTTATTTCTCAATACGTCAACATCGTATTAAAACGATAATATCCCATTTTATTTCTTCGTCCCTAAGCTATGTATAATTCATCCACTTTTAAAGTCCGTTATGTAATTTTTGCGTGATGTAAGGAAACAGACATTCACTTGAAGTCTCTAAACTTAATTTTTCGAAAATATTTTTCATGTACAGAGTTTTTTTACATCCACTTTTTTATTACTTCATATTAACGTAATGATACACGCCATGTTTATTGTTAATACAGTTGATGTCACATTTCAACTGCGTAATAGATGCAAATAAATAATAAATCTGACGACAACTTTCCATTCAGTGCTCCTAGGCAGCAAAGTTGTTACTGAAGCGTGCGAACTAGGAATAAGGGCCAGTTCAGTGTGAGGCGGGCGGACCCCGGCGACACAATAGAGCGTCGTTTATCTCGACCGCGCAGGGCTCCTGTTTCACACTAAATTGACTGCGGCCGAGCCCGATGTGAGGCCCGTCCCAGCGGGCCTATTCAATAACGGAGCGCACTCACCCGTCCGTGCCTGAAGCCATTTCGGCGACGTGAATTTGAAGAAATTACAAGCCGTAAAACATTTATTCAAAAGTATATGCTTAAATTATTTGCATTAAATACAAATTGGGTGCAATTGAATGCAGTACATCGACGACCGTCACGCGGATACGGTTCAGAAAGTTGTCAAATTTTTTAAGTCAGTAAAAGGGCGGTGAAAACACAGGATTCAAAAATTAAAAATAATCAAAAATTAAGAAAACTCACTTTTATTTTTAAAATCAAAAAGTATTTTTTTTATTAATTATTGTTTATATTTTAATGTAGACTGCGATTATTTTGGAGAGGCTTAGGCGGAGAGTTAAAAAAGTGCTTTCTTCGACCCTTACAACCTTATTACACCCACCATTGACAGACGAATGTTGTCGGCTGTATTTATATAATTCCAGAAGTACAGGACAGTTATTGTCCCAGCACTTACGGTTTTAAACACGAGGCGTCTGGCAACGCTAATCTAATGGCATGAATGTTCGGTTTTCAGGCGCAAAACTCATCTTATCCTTGAACCTTTACTCCATTCAGTTCACTTACTTATTTATGCTATAACAGAAAATCTCTCATTTTTTAATTCAAATCTGTGAATTTAAAAATATTGCAAACTAGCAATTTTTGTAGAAAGTTGTGCTACGTACACATTCCTAGAGCTTAGCACTTTATTCCTCTAGTGTGCAGCTATTTGAATTCCTTATAGATAGCGGATGATGTCTAATGATATTATAGTGACTAATATGTAAATATAAATTCGCCATTAAATTAAAAACATTTATCAAAACTATTAGCGCCATCTAGGAATTGGTACCGCCATCTAGTGCAGAATTATAAAACTACATACTAACAACGGTAAATGTAAAAGAACTGGATGTTGCTATCAATCCATTAAGTAGTAATCTGTCAATTAAATAGGTGCAATATAGCTGTAGGTTGTAGGTTTTGACTAAACTTAAAGTGCAATGGTATCCACTGCTTTTAGTACACACAAACAGATACGGCATTATTGCCATTTTAATACAATTCTAAATTCGTTTTCAAAATAATTGATTTCAAATTTTTTTTTAAATATATTTTGTTATAGGTTTAAAAAAAATAACACGAAATAGTGGCTGCGGGTGTCAATATATTATTAGCATCATCCACAATATTTGCGTACCGAAATCGTTAAAATACCTAGAAACCGTCCCTAAAATTATTAAAATTAGGAAATTTTCCAAGTTTCAGCGACCTCGTGATGAACGGGATTGAGATCCGAAGCACATGTATGCATATACCAAAAACATCGATATTTTTAGGTGCGTTAGAAATGGCAAAGGGGAAAATTCGCCTGCATTGATATGGGAAAATGAAACAAAAAATCAATATATGAGAAGGTACTTGTGATTATGTGAATATGCTTGGCGAGAAATATAAGATTATGTCTTAACTTATACCATATGAGTTTTGTACCGTTATATCATATTATCTTAAAGATTAATAAGTATTAAAAAAAGTAAAATGATTTCTTCCTTTAGTTGTGCTTTGATACATTCTTTTATAGGAACCAAATTTCAAGATTCTCCGTCAACGGGTATTTCTCTCAGGAGTTTTGATAATCAAGTCACTATTAAACTGCGTAATATTTGAAACGCCATATTTTTTTTCTTGCACTGACTTAAAAGTTTGATTTTTTTACAGAACCATGAGGCCCAAGATTTTTTACAGGATTACGAGTCCTTAGTATTTGATATTAATTTCAACTTGGTACCTCTAGCCGTTTTCGACAAATAGACGGACAACAAAGTGATCCTATATAGATTCCGTTCTAAGGTACCAAAACCTAAAAACGAATAAAGTTAAAGCTGCAAATATATCTTTGTCATTACACAAACTGACTCAGATCATGTAACAAAACCTATCTACCTGAAGAGTATGAAACAGCAAAAGAAAAGCTCATTTCGCATACGTTCCACAATAAAACTTTAAGAAAAAAATGTTTTTCATCTCGTACGCAGATTCTACGGCAAATATAAACACATCACAATCACTATTGTCAAGGCTGTCAAATTTACATAACATGCATTAGATAGCTTTACTTCCGTCCCTCGACGCTCAGTCACTTTATTTTTTGAAAATGGTACGGGGCAGTGTGCCACTGTGTCGCTCCCGTTACGCGGTCGCCGTATCTCACACGTGCAATACATAGCACCGTATCGCACATCGTACGGTCGCTATATCGCACGCGTTCACTTCTACAATGCTTCGCAACCCCAATTGCATTTTGAAGCTATTACAAGCGATAAAAATCAGTAAACTGATAAGCACATCACGTCCGCAGAAAAAGCTTTGTGTTAAAATGGTCACGAAATTGATAACATACAAATTACCAAATATTGAATACTGAGCAACAATAGAACGCAGGAAAATGTATAAAGCAGAATAAATGACATTGTATCATAACATTTTTGAAGCCAATAAGACTAGACTGTCAAGCAACTAACCATACTTTTGAAAGGAAATTTCTGCTGCTACGTTAAGTGTAAGTTTGTAGCTGATCGTAAAAAACGTGAAAAACATCAATAGCGCTGTGCTAAGATCTGATGAAAAGAAATTATCGAACTGCATAGCGATTAAGTTTATAGTTCCAGTTAACATGTAAATTACTTTTATCCCTGTGAAGGGTACCTTTAAGATGCAAACATTATTTACTGGAGAAAAGCTCCTGGATAAAAGTTGCGATTAAAATAAATATTAATACAGGCTGTTGTATCACGACTCTCGCCGACCGCGCTACTAACGTGATGATAAGAAAATTATCTTTTCTCTAATAAGTTAATTTCAAAGTGTTATTGAAGTTAGAAATTACTTCTGAGAGTCTCAATCCGCGACCGTATCACCCGTGACACCATCCGATCATGCTGTCAGAATCAACCGACCATTGAGAGTCAAATGCAACAAAGTCGTCTAAGATACGTGTGTCGCATGAGTGACTTCAAACTTCCTTACCAGTTTCTTTGGAAAACTCGATCTGATCCGTGAATTCCAGCGGATATACTAAAGAAAACATGACTGAAACAACAAATGAAAGTAGACTTAAGAAACTAACGACTTAACATATATATAGCAAAAATCGCGGCTACTGACCGGAAGAAATGGTCCGAAGTCGTAGATAGAACCAGCACCTACAACAGCATCTTGACTTTGAAGTCGTCCTCAACAGGACACCAACTAAGAACCATTCATTCATTCTGGCATTGAAACAAAAGTTTAATTTTACCGACGCTGAACTTCAATTTCATCTGCCGTTCGGGAGCGGTGTGAACACGTCTTGAGATATATTTTAGGGATATGTAATGTTGATTGTATGTCAACCAGAATTGAGTCTCACGTTTGACAGAGCCTCACACGACAGTTATATTGTATTAAACAAATTTATTTATTACAAAGCAAATTTCTTATTATGATACCGATATTAAAAAAAATACCGACGCTTTCAAAAGTAGTGAAAGCAAAATAATAAAAAACAAATTCAGTTTTATCTTTCAGAGAACATAAAGTAAAAATTTATAAGCAAGATCGCATTACTTACACTTTCGTAAGTTCAGTACGTATTGTGTTGATACATAAAACATTGAATAACAAAACTTTCACAAAGTTGAGCTTGAAAAAATTACAGAAGACAAACATTCACAACGCTCGACACGAGTTGTACACAGCTTGTGTCAAAGTCAACCCTGTACTTACAGTTTAAAGTCTATAGTACCGAAGTTATATTTTGTCCAATGTAAAATTCCAGTAAGCACAATCAGAATTTTCATTTGAAGAATTTGTTTATGTAACTTTTCATGTATTACATTTATGAAGAAACAAAAAATGGATGAAGATATTCATATCGTCCAAAATATTACAGAATTATGAAAGATTAGATGTGATCTAAAGTTTCTTCCATGTAGAAATATACTACTCTCTCTAACGTCTTCGCTCTGTTCGTCAAACGACATCGGTCTTCGGGGTTTGCGATATATCAGTCGGAATACTCAGAATTATCAGTCAATAAATAAGGAGGTTTCTTTCTACCTTGCACTTTTAAAGTACTGTTCTTCGACTTTGGTAAACATTTTATATCTCTACTTTGTCCCATATACCGTAGCGTGATATTATAGCCTGTATTTTGTATTAGATTATGGTTCGTACGTGTTAATTTAGAATTTGTAGAAATACCTAACTCAATAGGTCAAAATGGCATAATTTTAACAAAACGTTGTTTCGATTTGTCTGTCTGTCTATCAGAATCGATTATGTCAAGAATTGTTAAAGTTATTATAATAATCGGCTTAAAGCGGAAGCTAATCATGTTTATCCACTTATAGGATTACATTGATTGGGCAGGCTCGATTTGTGGACAATTTGTCAATTTAGCTGATTTTTTTGTACAAAATACAAAAACAAAACTTTTTCTCTTCATTCGGGTTTTTAAAGTTTAAAACTTTGAAAAGGCCAAATATTTTGAAATATAAAAGCATACATTGTACAAAAGCTTAGGTTTATATATATATATATATATATATATATATATATATATATATTTTTTTTTTTTTTCTTTTTCTTTTTTTTTTCTTTTTTTTTGTTTTTATAAATAACAAAAATATTTTACACAACCTATTACAGTAACAATTTTAAGTTTTCTTTTTCGTTTTTACACCTTAAATTTTTATTCTTTTTAAAACCGCGTTAATGTATTTTCTACGAGTTTACACTTATTTTTGTTTTTCAAATACTGTCCACATTAGGCAACTTTTCACTCAGCAAATGAGAAATCTTGTATATTTTATTAAAAGACAGGTTATTTTCCATAACCGTTTATAAGTGTTATTTCGATAAAATAAGTGTATACTGATGGGAAGGTGGCCGAATTAAGTCGGAAAGAGGCGACAAGAAGTGAAGCTGGCTGAATTAAGTCAAAAAAAGCCAACAAGATGCAAAGCTGGCCGAATTAGGTCGAAAGAAACCGACAAGATGCGAAGCTCTCCAAATTAAACAAAAAAGAGCCAACAAGATGCGAAGCTGGCCAAATTAAGTCGCAAAGAGCCAACAAGATGCAACGCTGACCGAATTAAGTCGGAAACAGCCGATAAGAAGTGAAGCTGACCGAATTAAGTAGGAAAGAGCCGAAAAGATGCGAAACTGACTGAATTAAGTCTGAAAGAGCTGACAAGAGAGGAAGGTGGCCGAATGGCACATCGCAACGTTCTATCAAAACGTTTTACCTCCCATCCAGCTGCGTCATTATCATGTTGCCATTCAAACAATTTCTCATATAGATACTAAGTCAGAGTAGCACCGCGCGACATTATTATTTACACGGAAAGTTAGTCCACGCGAGCGCGTCGTTCCGACCGCCGCGCGAGGCGCGACACGCGCACGCAACGCCTAATGGGTTGCGGTTCGATAGTCGACGCCGAGTGCGAAGTAGGCTGTCGACCGCGCCCGCATCGCTCCATCCATTACATTAATACGCACGTATAACCCGCGTATAAGTTCATTAAATCCACGTTCTACACGCACGTAAAGCGTTTACGCTGATTGGTATGGCCCTGCCCTTGAACTGACTGCGATTACGTTAATGAGAATAACTGGTCAATCAGAAGTAGGATATATCTGTAAAGAATTTCAGGTGTCTGTATTATAATTATCAATATCGAAATGTTTTGTTATAAATCACGGGTTAGTTTTGTTATAATCTTTCTCAACGGGGCAAATAGCGCTACGTAAAAAAATTAAAACCTCCTAAACAATGTGAGATATTAAAATAAAACTTTATAATCATTAAATCAACTAACTAAATAAATACATATATATATATATATATATATATATATATATATATATATATATATATATAGATTTATTTAGATTGTCATTTCAAGGTAGCTTAGAAAATAGATTGTGGGAGGAGACGATTACAAAATTTAATCTATCCAAACGGGATAGGCAGCGCCACGTAAAAAATTAAAACCTCCTAAACAATGTGAGACATTAAAATAAAACATGTTTATAATCATTAAGTCAACTATCTAAATATATATATATATATATATATATATATATATATATATATATATATATATATATATATATATATATACATAGATATATATATATTTAATTAGATTGTCATTTCAAGGTAGCTTATGGGAGGAGACACATTTTCACCACTATTCCGGTTACGCAAGTTCAATTTCATAATAACAAAAAGAACATATATATTCAAACTACATTTAAAACGATATACCATATATGTGTACATTTTCAGGGTTCAGTGCCTTAAATGGGAAAACGTAACGCTTATAAAATCACTCACAAATCTGTCCATTCGTTACAGCCATTTTCCTCGTAATGTTAACTAAATAGCAACTTGAAAATTTAGCATATTAATCTGCACATATCTCTATAGCTAGCACTAAAAATATTTATATGGCTATTTTAGAGTCGGGTAATACTAGCTGAATTTGGGGCGCAAATTAAGTTCACGTAAAAAATTAACATTCTGTACATAATGTGGTGTATCGTATATCATGTGTTCTCCATCTCATATTCCCGAAATGGCTGAACCTAAAACTTGAAAAAAAAACAGGATTTTTGAAGCATTTAGTTTTACGGTTTTATAATTAAACGTTGCATATAAATCCCACGAAAAATTGTTTTCGAAACTTCAGTTCTATTTTTGGATTGTCATATTATATATAATTTATGCACTCATAGCCTTTGGGTATTAGGAATTAAACGGCGATGACAGACAGATGATGGACAACTGGACGAGAACATTAAAGTCCTGTTTGTATAGTTACGAAATACAATTAGCAAAATTGTATTATTTCCTCATCAAGTATTCTACATTAAACACTGTGCGTCTGTACCCAAAATTAGAAAGATCCACTGTCAACGCAGCCCAAGGAAAGTATTCTTTATGTAATAACGATACAAGATTGACAAAAGCATAATCAATTACTGAACATTATATTTACTGTATACATCGTTCCAACATACCTAGTCTTTGCAGTGTCATAATATCGGGTGTATTATATAAGAATTAAAAGTAGTTATTGTGGTGACTAAGTTATTTAAATCTGGCATTTAGTTAGTGATCAATTGTAGAAGAAAAACAAAATAATCTTATATTTTCCTTTGAAAACTTCCAACAGTTTATCTCCTGCTTCACATAAGAAGTATCAGGGTAATATTGATTAATATAAATCTCAACGTTAACTTCGTTAGCCAGTTCACTTGCGTTAACAGAAGTTTCATTGAAAAATTAATACACGATTTGAGAATTATATTACTTAAATTCTACTTAACTAAGCAAATATATGTTATTAGCAACATACAAATATATATATATATATATATATATATATATATATATATATATATATATATATATATATATTCACATTAGTTTATTCTTAAAAGGAATAAGATTATTACAAATATGTTTATATGTGTTTTTACATTTTAGCATTTATTAATTTTTAATTTTGTATATTTCGATTTCGTGTAATAACATATATGATTTATCTTCATCTATTTGATTCGAACAAGTCGTAGTTACTAAAAGCAATTATTAAAAAATTATTAAGAACCAAAATACAACAATATTAGGTTAAGGTTTCTTTATGATTGAAAGTAATTTTCTTATGACAATTAAATTAATAATTAAATCAAAATATTTTCTAGAGAGAAAATGTTAAATAAACTTTTAAGTGTAATTTGGCAGTGCCGTGCAGTGTACGATTTTTATTAAATACACAATTGTTCGTAAACGCTAAACTATGAATAATGAAGTTACTACCACAGTGAAACGGTACAATCATTAAAGATGTGAGTTTTCAAGAATTTTCACGAACACATGTACACGTTTATATCATTATGGACCGGTTGACAACCACTCGTAAAAGATTAATACACAACTTAAAGAATATCGTGTAAAAGATCAAGTGAAGATGCCTGATCATATTTTCTTTGCATCATCTTGCTTATTATTGAGCACCAAAACTTAAGCTACTTAATACAAGTTAATAAACTCGAGGCTTCGTCTCTTATTAAATTATTTCACGCGGCATACACTGTTATCATCCAACGCGCTACACTGAAAGCGTTTCGGCAAAATTAGATTTCCAGCTTTATATTTTCCAAGGATTTTCCATTAGATGTATTTTAAGTACAGAGAAGATCCCACTTCATAATGATAAGTTATTTTTAGACTAAGGCGAAATGACATTAAGTTCTAAAATCGAGTTATGGTTTTGTTAGTATGGTTGGCAGATTTTTGTTTACTCTGTAAGGGAGAGATGGCAAGAAGGTGTTATAAATACAGGATTTCCAGTCTTAACACACAAGACAAAAAAAGTAAGAAGGAAAAAATCATGATTTCTTTAAAATTTCTGCAATAATTCGTTTCGTGATACGTATTAGTACTTCTAATGACTGTATATATTATAATGAAGTTTGAGTTTGTTTCGGAGAGGCGCAGGTGGGGAGTTGCAATGACAACTACTTGCTATTTTTATTCCCTCGAAAGATTAATACTGCTGATCTGCTTTACACGTGCTTGATCTTGTTTGCTATGCATTCCAGAAATAGGGAAGAGTTACTGTCCTGAGAGCATACTTATATTGTTACTAATCAACATATTTAAACTTAAATTATATGGCTCTTATTCTGAGAATACGTATACTGTTCATAAGGATGGTATAACGAAGACGTTAATTACTAGTAATAAATTCAGTAAAACGACAGGATAACTATTCCGAAGTTATTTAAAAAAATCAACGTGGCAACGTCGCATTTCATAGACAAATACGTAAAATACGAGGTTGTATCTATGATTGTGAATACAAATTACATCTGATACATCATATGGTGTCTTTAGAGCATCGTTAAAATTTATGTTATTCTTTGCTTGTGTCCGTTTTTTTAAAAATTTTCTCTTTTTCAGTTATGAAAGAGCAGGAGATGCTGAAAAAAGAGCAAAAGCTACGTATGAAAACTTTATTAGAAGATCATGAGCAAATAATATTAATTTAAAGTATCGCAATAACATTTTGGAAAAATACCACAATGTCCCTTAAAATATTCTAACAATAAATATGAAAACTACTTGAATTTTATTTAATTTAAAAACTGTCCTTAATTATTATTGCTCTTAGTGCAGCTACACGTAATACGTTAAATAATACTTCTCCTGCATAGTTTCGATTATACGAATTGAATTACATAAAATCGTTTTCTTTAAAATAGCTATAAACAAAATCGAATTGAGAAAAAAACTGACGTTACTATTTTAGGTTATACCAAAGTATTTACTTAGTACTTAGGTAGAGGTCCAAATAGTGTTTGACAGATGAAATGTTGACAAACTTTTAATTTTCTATGAGAAAGTAATAAAATATATGTATTGAATATATTTGACGTTAATTTTGTACAAATTTACTATTCGTAACTAAATGAAACTACGTGACGTAATATTATTTCTACTTTATTTAAATTCTTTACCACAACCTAGGTTTCGTTGTATTACAATATCTTCAGGTGGGTTATTACCATAGCCGAAAAGAAAAGAAATTTTTTTGCTAATAGCCCACCTGAAGATGTTGTCATACATCGAAACCTAGGTCGTGGTAAAGAATTTAAATAAAGTAGAAATAATACTACATCACATAGTATAATTTAATTGCGAAATATATCTAAAAACAAGGGACATCCCGGTAAATACGGCAAGTCTGGCAACGCTATCTAAGGTACATAAGGACGGATAGAAAATCTACGCAATTCGCAATTCAGCTTCACGCTTAAACTGGTTAGTTGATAAAAATTTGGTAATATTTTTTGTGTTAACAATAAGCATTCAAGACTTAGTGATGAGGTGCGTTGATGTGTTAAACTAAAATTGCTTCGAATGCTTTGAAGTAATTTTCATAAAATTACAGTAATAATACATATGGTTGCTTTAATGAAGTGGATTTTTTTACATCCACAAATGAAACTGTGAAGGGTGATTATATGGTGTTTCGTTGCATTACAACAACTTCAGGTGGGCTATTATTTGCCCACCTGAAGATGTTGTAATACAACGAAACCTAGGTCGTGGTAAAGAATTTAAAGAAAGTAGAAATAATACTACATCACGTAGTTTCATTTAATTGTGACTTATTCTTTTGTTAACTATCAATTATTGCAGTAAATATTTTAAACAACCTTTTTTCGAGATTATTATCTTTGGAATGGCTAAAAAAGGCTTAATTTATTAAAGATGTATCACTTGGTAAAACCAGTGGAACGATATATAATTTCTCATACATTTAATTTATCATTATTACGTGATGTTTTTAACCGACGTTTTCGCGTGAACGTGACGGTTTTGGGCGAAAGACGTTACTTTATGATGGAACTATTACGCTGAGCAAAAACGGTGAGTAGATTAACCAATTTCCAAAATCAAGCAGAATTTCTGCTGACGCCAGAGATGTGTGAAATGCATAAATATAAATATAAATTTCACTAAATGTAAATGGAAAATTCTTTAATAAAAAATCCTGACAATATAATTATTTTCAAGTAAAACACAAATGAACAAGACCAAATTTATACAACAAAATTAAAAACATTTAGTAACGTTACACTAAAAAGTTAAAATTAAAAGAGACTTTATAATTTTGTAGGCTAGAAGACACCAAATATTCACATATAATGACATTTAATGATTACATTTTGATATAAGATGGTAACTATGTGTGAACGATGGTAAACTATGTGTGTATATGCGATTACGCCATAAGAAAATACCAATATGTGTGTCACATTCCGTCATTGCGATCACGCTATATAAAAATGCCAAATAAACATATTGATATCTCACTTTAAAGATGCGCAGAAATCTTGTGCGGAGATGCCACCTAACGGTACACTTGTTTTAACACACTGAACTTCGTACGATCTGAACCTTACAGTTACACTTTTTTTAACGCTCTGACCTTCTGATTTTACTCCACATAAAACTTCATACCAGGCGTCATATATGGAAATTGATTCCTAAGGAGTAAACTCCAAAAACTGCAACACGTTAACAAGCTTGTCCATTTTATTCTATACTAACTTATCTATAATAACTACTAATCTCTGGAACTACATGTTCGATTTAAACAAATCCTTCTGTATTAGAAACTCATACTTTGAGGATGACTATAGTATCATTCTACAGCTCATAAACACAGAGCTATTGCTCTGCAATACAGAACAAAAATAGGGGGAAATTGCTTAAACGATGAAAGATAAAGAGAAACCGGCTTATTTTGTTAGCTGATTATCCGAATATTCCAGTCTATTCTCAACTAATCTCGAACGGAACGGAAAAACAGTTGAACAGATGTGGGGTGGAAGGGGTTGGGTTCTAGTGATAAAGGTAATAATACCACGCAGGCGAAACCGCAAGGCAATACATATTCATATTATTTATTATCGACAATTTCCCTCTAAAGAAGAGAAGACGCCACTGATACTTTATCAACAAATATAATTTTTATGGAAAAACATTTACCATATACGACACAATTTCGTTGAATGCAATAAACGTGAAATACCTTTGTATTTCACGTCTGTTTTAAATCGTATTACTCAAAATAATGTACGGCTTTAAATCCAATTTATATCTCGTTCCTCGCAACTATCGCTCCTCTTGTTTTATATAATTTTATTTTATACCCTGTATCTTGAATTTTATTTTATAATCCGCAACTATCCTCTCTTTGATGCGTCGCTCTTCTTGTTCTATTTTATTTTATTTTATACCCTGTATCTTGAATTTTATTTTATAATCCGAAACTATCCTCTCTTTGATGCGTCGCTCTTCTTGTTCTATTTAATTTTATTTTATACCCTGTATCTTGAATTTTATTTTATAATCCGAAACTATCCTCTCTTTGATGCGTCGCTCTTCTTGTTTTATTTAATTTAATTTTATACCCTGTATCTTGAATTTTATTTTGTAATCCGCAACTATCCTCTCTTTGATGCGTCGCTCTTCTCGTTCTATTTAATTTTATTTTATACCCTGTATCTTGAATTTTATTTTATAATCCGCAACTATCCTCTCTTTGATGCGTCGCTCTTCTTGTTATATTTAATTTAATTTTATACCCTGTATCTTGAATTTTATTTTATAATCCGCAACTATCCTCTCTTTGATGCGTCGCTCTTCTTGTTATATTTAATTTAATTTTATACCCTGTATCTTGAATTTTATTTTGTAATCCGCAACTATCCTCTCTTTGATGCGTTGCTCCTCTAGTTTTATTTAATTTATTTTATACCCTGTATCTTGAATTTTATTTTATAATCCGCAACTATCCTCTCTTTGATGCGTCGCTCTTCTTGTTATATTTAATTTAATTTTATACCCTGTATCTTGAATTTTATTTTGTAAGCCGCAACTATCCTCTCTTTGATGCGTTGCTCCTCTAGTTTTATTTAATTTTATTTTATACCCTGTATCTTGAATTTTATTTTATAATCTGTTACCCGGGACATTTTTCGCATAAAAATAATTTTTTCGCCTAATTTGATATATGATTATTTTATTGATGATGTGCAGGACTTGAGTATACTTCAAGCTGTATGTAAAGATGGTGTTAGAAAGTAGGGTCAACTTTTAAGCACTAGAGGACTAAAGAATAGTAACTTGTGAACTAAGAAGACCATATCCTCTGAGCTTCCAAGTCGTATCTCCCATTAGAGTTTTTTTAATTCTCAATAAAGTTTAATAGTTAAAGTATATGTAATGATTTATTATGAGAACATCATATGTCCGGTGAGAAAATTACCTTAATATTTTCACCAAAAGTGCATTGTGACTCGTTGTTACTTTATTTTTGTGTAACTATATTGAAGGTAAAGTAACTGAGCCACTACATAGCCACAAATAGCATAATATCATGCGAGTTTTCATCATCACTAAAATGGAGTACAAAACTATAAAGGAGAGCTATATCACAAGATTCTACAACATTATACGTACTTAAGACCATTTTCATTTCTCAGAATATGACGGATCGTAGACACGGCATAATGTCGGATACTTCACAGTGGTTTTGCTGGAATACGATTTGAAAGACATCTTTCAAAACATTTTATTAGTAACTATCACTTTGATACAGAACGAAAAAAGGTACGTTTTTATAATATTCGATGTTTATAAACTTTATTATGTACAAATTACACGGCGAACTTATTTTTCAGTCTTTTTTCTCTTTTACTAGTAATGCATGTATTATGTATGTATGTATATATATATATATATATATATATATATATATATATATATATATATATGTCTTGTAAATTTATATAGCGTGAACTAGTAATATGTGAATATATTTCGATAGTGTGAGTTAATTTAGGGGTAGCGCCATCTGTTGGAGACAATAAGTAACATTTTTTAACATTTTTCAGCCTGCTTAGTGACGAAAACATAAAAAAAGTATTGCAAAATACTAAAAACAACATTTTGTCGCTGTAATTTCAATTAAATTTTGTCTGCGGGCTGAAATTTTTCCTTCTTTTCTCATTTTGTCGATTTTGTATTGACATGACACATACGAGTATGTAATTTATTTCTAGAAGCATCAAAATCTGTTTAGTAGTTTTTATAATGCGTATACAAATAAAAATACAGACGAAAACAGGTAAAAATGTGATATCGAGATGACTTCATTACACTTTATTTTTTTAATTCTAAGTTAGACATAGTTAAAACCCCGTCAGTGTCAACCTGTGTTTTTTCTTGTGATGCGCACACAAACAAATTAACCCATAAAAATAAATTTCAAAAACTATCGACATGTTTTGTATAAATTTCAAAAACTATCGACATGTTTTGTATAAATACCCGCATTAATTTTCGCCAGAACACGTTTAAATGTATGTACACACTAAAGATGTAACGAATATAGATATTTACATATTCGCGAATACGAATGCGAATATTCGGCGCTGGTATTCAAGAATGCGAGTGGGAATATTCGGCACTGGTATTCGAGAATACGAATACCGCATTTTTAAATCTGACGTCATTTGACCAAACATTCGTTCCCAGGGAACGAATGTTTAGTGGAGCTTGTCTTCTATACACACCTATACGAAACAGTTTGCAAGGCAAAAAATCATAAAAGCTTTTATCTTTGAAATTTTATGTTCCACTGCTCCAAGTTGATTATTAGCTGACAAACATTTTATTTCTGTTTTAATTAGTAAAATATATTTTCTATGTAAACAAAGATTAACTATTTCATTAAAAGAAAAATTGCGCTTATGTTATCGACAAAAGTTACAAATTTTAAATGTGCAATTAACTTTACTATTTGCTGTTGGGGTAAAAAATTTGTTGCAATTTTTTTTGTTTTAAAGAAAAAATAATTATTTTTTTTTCTTCATAATTGTTGTATAAGCAATGTTTCTTACATTTTAGCGAACAGAAAGTTTAATACACAGAAGCGAATTCGTTTATGCACCTGTATGATGAATAGACATGTTTTTTGTTACATTTTGTTTATAAAGAACGTCTCCCGCCTTTGTCTAAGTGTCCAATAGTGACTCCGCGTCTCCAACTAATTGAAAACAATTGTAGTTTCAGCGGAACGTTTACCTTATATCTCGCGTTTAACTTTTTTTACAGAAACACGCTTTAAATATACTCAATTTAATGCACAGAAAAACCTATATTATTAAAATACACGTTTTTTGTTACATTTTGTAGAACGTCTCTCGTATTTATTTATGTGTCCAATAATAACTCCGCGTCCCCAACAAATTTAAAACAATTGTAGTTCCAGCGGAACGTTTATTATATATCTCATGTTTAACTTTTTTTACAGAAACACGCTAAATATACTCAGTTTAATGCACAGAATAATAGACTGTATGATTAATATATACTTTCTTTGTTACATTTTGTATTTGCAGAACGTCTCCAGCATTTGTCAATGCGTACAATAGTGACTGTCAATGTGTAACAATATTAACAATAAATTTAAAAAGAATGTAGTTTCACTGGGGCATTCACATTATACGTCACGTTTAAATAGAACTTTTAAACATACAGACTATGGATTCAAGACCGAATGAACCAAATACGACCATTTTCACCTGAGAACAGAAACAAAAAATTCCAGCGATAAATCTTTAAACTGTGCGACAAAATTCACACTTGAGTAATTTATATATATGCGAATGTATAGAAATTAGTAAAATTACTCTCAAAACAAATTTAATACCTGCAGTCTGATAATGGATAATAATTTAAATTAGTTATGTCCCAGTGGCAGACCAGAGGTTAGATAGCTCTCTAGCTCTATCATAAGAAAGTGGGTGCCCCAGGGAGACAATAAAATATTGCGCAGGTTTTTGTCCAAGTACAAGGTGACCTATAAAATATAGCTGAAAAATTAATGTAGTTTCTAATGGCAAATCGGTTACTCGTGGTAATACTATCGGTAACTCGTGGTATAGTCAGTATATTTATATTTTATATTCCGAAGAAGCATAATAGTTCATATATTTTAAGTTACAGCGACTGTGTTCTTTAGAATTATTTATTTGTGTCACCTACGAGTTATAGGATTTGTATAAGAAACCTACATGTTACTAAATATGTTTACAGAGCCATGAGTGATAGAAATGATATTTTTTAGTTTCTTACTTTTCATCTCTAATGCAATATATTTTTATTGGTTTTTATGAAGTAGATAAAATTATGAAATAAGATTTTCAGCCAATAAATATGGCAAGATAATATGAAGAAATACACCAAATAAAGGGGGTAAAAGTACTTAAACAATAAATTCTTAAACCTAATGACCAAGTAGTTACTAATGTCAACTGTACGCTCCGTTTTCAATTCAAGCGTTTATATAAGTGCCGAAATAAAGCTATTACCGATTATACTAAAACCTGTCAAGCACAAGTGGGACATTTAGGCATTTATAAACATTTAATGGTACTTAATACTTCTATTAAACTGTACAACATTTAAATTTTTCAAAACGAAAATTTATTACCACTAATTTTGACAGGCGCATATTTAAAAAATATTTTTTTTATGTAATATAACTACAAATTAATGCTTTTCTTTTTTTTCCCTTTACTTGTGCTGTGAAAACTTGCTTCCTGCCAAATTTCATGTTTCTAGGTCAACGAATATTACCTATAGATTTTAATTTATTTGCAGGTGTCAAAATATGCGGCTTAAATGGCCATATTTTTTTATTTCATTGACTTAGAAGCTGTCATTTACTTAAAGTATATGTTAGTTCGAAAGGACAGTAGATCTAAGTATTCAATATTAATTTCAACTCGATACTTCGCGCTTTCCTAAGAAAAAGGGTTTTGACAGGCAGATGGACAACAAAGTGATCCTATAAAGGTTTCCTTTTCCTTTTGAGATACGGAACCCTAAAAAATTAAAAACAAACGTTAAGTATATAAAACTAACTTTTGTCTGCGGCTTCTTTAAAATGTTGAGAACATCTTTCTCTGTGAAACAGATATAAATTTTAATTAGACCAGTTAAGAGGTAAGTATTATTTTGAACTTCATTTGCCAGGCTTCAACAAATAAACAAATAGGACAACAGCGTTTCACTTTTACTATATCATATATATATATATATATACACACACACACACATATATATATATATATATATATATATATATATATATATATATATATATATATATATATATATATATATATAAAGTATTTTAATCTCGCTTTTAAAAGAGAATGGGTTTACTCTGAAGAGAACAGTACTACATACACCGAAATATAAAAAAGAATATTATAAGTAAATAGAGGTTCGGTAAACATAATTAGAGATTCACTTCAAAGAGGTTTGCTAGGTGCAGATACCTATACCTACAGGACTCCGAAAAACATGACCACAGATCTGCGCTCAAAGAAGTTTGCCAGATACATATACATATACGTGCAGAAATGCGAAAAATAAGATTGCTGCTAAATGCAAATGCTTATAAGTACAAGAATCCTAAAAATATTATTACAGATCCGCTTCAAAGAGATTTGCTAAAGGCAGATACATATACGCGTAGGAATCCGAAAACTATGATTACAGATTCGTGTCAAAAGAGGTTTGCTAGAGGCAGACGTTTATACACACAGGAATCTGGAAAATATTATTAGAGGGCCGCTTCAAATGATTTGCATCAAAGAGGTTTGCTAGAGGCAAATATTTACACGTACGGGAATCCAAAAAAATATGATTACAGACCCTCTTCAAACAGGTTTTCTAGATTTAGATACTTATACGTATAGGAATCCGAAAAAGATAACCACAGATCCGCTTCAAAGAGGTTTTCTAGACGCAGATACTTATACGTACAGGAATACGAAAAATATGATTACAGATCCGAGTCAAAGAGGTTTTCTAGATGCAGATACTTATACGTACAGGAAACCGAAAAAGATGACCACAGATTCACTTCCAAGGAGTTTGCTAGATGCAGATACCTATCCATACAGAAATCCGAAAAATATGAGTACAGATCCGCTTCAAAAATGTTTTCTAGAGGCAGATACTTATACCCATCGCAGAAATCCGGAAAACGTGATTAAAGATCCGCTTCAAACAATTCGCTTCAAAGAGGTTTGCTAGAGGCATATACTTAAAGGTACAAGAATCCGAAAAACATGGTTAGATCTCCGTTTCAAACAATCTGCTTCAAAGATGTTTGTTAGAGGCTGATACTCATGCGCACATATACCGAAAACATGATCAGAGATCCGCTTCAAACGCACCGTCGAACGCGTCTCGTCCGATTGGTATAATACTGTTATCTATGTAATGTAGTCCACGATGGGTCGACACGCGGAGGCAAACACGGCGTACGCTCGCCGCGGAGGTAACGACCTAACTGTAAAACATGTTTAGCGGACGCGTACGGCGATCTCGCCCGATGCCGCGACGGGCCTCCGTTGCGGCCAAACACTCAGCGTCCGCATTGTGGTAACTTGATCGTTGAGCGGATGCTACTTGGGCTTCTTGTCGTAGAGTAGACGTATCTATTAGTGATATGATGTCATATTAAGGTAAGGGGTGTTCATTCTGAAATTTGTTTAATATGACTCATATCGTATTAGATAAATTGAAAAGTACATAATCAAACAGAGATCCTATTTGATCTGAATTTGAATCGCACCATCAAATAGCATTAATGAGTCTATCAATTTATATTTTTAGGAAGAGAACTTACATGATGGCAATATGTTAATTCTCAATGCAGTCAGGCAAACAAGGGTAGGCGCAAAGTTAATTTTTAAAAATAGTTAATGTATACCTTTTTCAATATACATAAAACATAAATCCAGGATTCTGTGCATAGAAAAAAAACTTAATGATTGCATTTATGAAGCGAATGAAGCGGATCCGTTCAAACCTCAGTATGCAAGATTAAGATTGCTTAGTATATTACCATATCTCTGGTCCATTTGTGTGATTGACGCCGAACTTTCGGAATTTTAGCAGTTAAAAAAAAAGTACGTTGGAGCTTTTCTTAACTGCTAAAAATTCTGAAGGTTCGGCCTCAATCACACAAGCGAACCGGAGATTTGGTAATATGCTAAACAATCATAATATAACATACCGAGATGTGTTAAATAAATTTGTTTATGTATTACATAGACACATACATATAGATTAATTACATAGATTAACTATATTACAGTTTTTTCGAAAAATATATTTTTAAAAGGCATCGTCACATAATTGAACTCAAAATATGTATCTATTTATTTAGTAAAATCATTCCTCAAAGTTATGATATTGCGAAACAAAAATTAAAAAAGAAAAATTTACATATTAGATAATATAATTATACAAAACAATGATTAATATACAACGAAGGTACACATGATAGAAATAATGTACCAACCAATTATCTGCCAAAACATTATCTACCATGTTGAGTTTAATGTCACGAATCGAAAAGACGAACAAGTTGAAATTGGGAAGTGCAGTCTCATGTTGCAACATGTTACTTCATGTATAACGTAAACGTTATTATTAGTCTTTAAGCAGGCATCTGTGTGGTGTGTTATTACGATACCTTTATTTTGACAACTACGTTTGTTAAAATAACCCCTTATTTCACTTTATGTAAACGTAGCTAAAAGAATGAACGTTATAGCTAACTTTATAGGTTATTTATAAGTGTCTTTCAATAATTGCGTGAAGTTAGCCATACTAATAGAACTAATTGAGCGCACTGAAAGATAAGACGATTCTTATTTCTATAATTACTTAATAAAAATTACGTTTTTATGTTAAATTAGTTATCTAGAAATATCGTTACATATGAGTGCTTTATTTGTTCAAAAATATTTTTTTAAACATTAATACTAATTTATTACTAAAAATATAAACTTATTTATCAAAAATATTTTCGAAATGCCAGTAAAATTTGTACTCCAGAATTAAGGAATATGTAAAGTAAAGTAAAGTAAGTTACCAAATACTAATAATTTCATAAAATACTTTCAACTATTTAAAAAAATAATTAAATTTTTAATCGACAATTAGCGACCGACGTTGAAAGTGACGTTACGAATAGACCTTACATGACATGCAACCAAAACAAAATAACCTGTAAAAATGCATCTCCTGTCATCTATAAATAAAGTACAGAGCTGTCATCATCGAAGAAATAGCTCCGTCCATTTATTTCTGCTTGTAAAACTTTATGACGCTATTTTTTCTCTCAAGTCGTTACACGTTAACGAAAAATAAAGGCAAGAACAACGCTAGTGTGGATACAACATGCCGATTTTTAAACCGAACGTTTAGACAACCGTTATTTTGTCGTGCGTTAACTAACGTATACGTTAAGTACATGACACAACACAGGGCCGAATGTCTCCATTACCGTGTTAAGTAAATTATGCAATACATGCAATATATGAAATAGTGTCACCTCGCACATAACAGTCATTATAACAGTCAGTCATCAATACGTCTCTTTTTAGTTCTACATAATTTTCACAGTTGTATTTGAGTCCAGGGAAGAAACCCTTTATATCTTTGACGCGACATCAGAAAGTTACATAATAAAAAATGGTCCACTAACGGTTATGATACATTTAACAAGTAACTACACATCCTACCGTAATTAACAACTGAGTAAACCTGATAGTCCACGTAAACGTAATTGGAGGCAAAAAGTTTCTTATAAATATTTTCTTTTCGTGGAAATATTTCATATTTTTATTAATTACTTTAATACATTCACACTTATAAATGTATTATAAATATTCACACCGCAAATTTAGAAGAAAATATTTTATAAGTGTTTAAAATAACATATATCGAAAATGTTAAGAATTAACAAATTTTCAGTCGATTTTAGACGTAAAGTAAAGTTGAATTACAAACTTTCCTCCCAAGCGAAGAGTAAACACGGAAATGAGTCGATGCAATGTTAACATAGCGGTTTTATTTATCTTCCCTCTCCACGAATCGTCTGCGTTAAAAGAGCATTCACAATCAGCAGTGCCTGTACCTTATTGATCAGTTAAATGGACTCCATAAATACCGATTAACGATGTTTTACGTTAAAAGAGCATTCACAATCAGCAGTGCCTGTACCTTATTGATCAGTTAAATGGACTCCATAAATACCGATTAACGATGTTTTACGTTAAAAGAGCATTCACAATCAGCAGTGCCTGTACCTTATTGATCAGTTAAATGGACTCCATAAATACCGATTAACGATGTTTTACGTTAAAAGAGCATTCACAATCAGCAGTGGCTGTACCTTATTGATCAGTTAAATAGACTCCATAAATACCGATTAACGATGTTTTACGTTAAAAGAGCATTCACAATCAGCAGTGCCTGTACCTTATTGATCAGTTAAATGGACTCCATAAATACCGATTAACGATGTTTTACGTTAAAAGAGCATTCACAATCAGCAGTGGTTGTACCTTATTGATCAGTTAAATGGACTCCATAAATACCAATTAACGATGTTTTACGTTAAAAGAGCATTCACAATCAGCAGTGGTTGTACCTTATTGATCAGTTAAATAGACTCCATAAATACCGATTAACGATGTTTTACATTAAAAGAGCATTCACAATCAGCAGTGGCTGTACCTTATTGATCAGTTAAATGGACTCCATAAATACCGATTAACGATGTTTTACGTTAAAAGAGCATTCACAATCAGCAGTGGTTGTACCTTATTGATCAGTTAAATAGACTCCATAAATACCGATTAACGATGTTTTACGTTAAAAGAGCATTCACAATCAGCAGTGGCTGTACCTTATTGATCAATTAAATGGACTCCATAAATACCGATTAACGATGTTTTACGTTAAAAGAGCATTCACAATCAGCAGTGGCTGTACCTTATTGATCAGTTAAATGGACTCCATAAATACCGATTAACGATGTTTTACGTTAAAAGAGCATTCACAATCAGCAGTGGCTGTACCTTATTGATCAGTTAAATGGACTCCATAAATACCGATTAACGATGTTTTACGTTAAAAGAGCATTCACAATCAGCAGTGGTTGTACCTTATTGATCAGTTAAATGGACTCCATAAATACCAATTAACGATGTTTTACGTTAAAAGAGCATTTACAATCAGCAGTGGTTGTACCTTATTGATCAGTTAAATAGACTCCATAAATACCGATTAACGATGTTTTACGTTAAAAGAGCATTCACAATCAGCAGTGGCTGTACCTTATTGATCAGTTAAATGGACTCCATAAATACCGATTAACGATGTTTTACGTTAAAAGAGCATTCACAATCAGCAGTGGCTGTACCTTATTGATCAGTTAAATGGACTCCATAAATACCGATTAACGATGTTTTACGCGCATCTGAGATGAACGACATATATACCTGGTGAGCCGGCGGTTAAAACTGCCGACTTTTGTGGAACATAATTGGTGGCTGACTTTCCACCGACTTTCCACATAAGCCAAAACGGGTGCTCCACCGACTAAATATCTACCGTCTCCGTTAGCGCGTGCTCAATGTTTAGTTCCACTCTTTCCTTGTAAGCGCGTTTTAACTTGTAATATACCAATCAGCTTAAATCCGCCAAGGTAGTTCCAACTTTTTATAGGATTTTCTTTGATATCGGTCGTTGCGATGAGAATTAGACAATATTAACGGCAAAAGAGACCGACGTTATCCGAGTTTACTTCAGACCCATGCTAGTAATACGAAGCGAGTAGTAACTAATAAATACAGCATGTGGCGTAGGTTTGGTGTCTCGAGTCTAAAGCAAACAACTTTTTGTTAAAAAAATCTCTGTCATTTTCACTACTTAGTCACTATTTTTCTGATCGTAATCGGCTTCTCAAACAGTGAGTTCCCGTCAAACTATCATATTATTAGAAAAATAATTTATTCATAGGTTATTTTCAGTTGTCTGTCACAGTTTAATCAGAAACACGAAAAGGCCATTTTCCTCCAATTTTCTTACCTGAGCAAAGCCTTTTAAACATAACGTGGCTACGACCACTCAGACGTCTAAAGCACAGGTCAGTGAAAGTCTCATCAAAATCAGTCCAGTAATTTCGGAGATCAGCTTCCATGTACGTACAAACAATCATACGAATTTTCCTCTTAATATAACAATGTAGAGAGCATTCACCTTGTATTTTGTTTAGTATTCAAATTTTTTAAATATCTAGAGAATTCTATGCCATGTGGAGAATAATAGAAATAATTTCAGCAATCTTTATTCACATTCATCTAATTGTTTGAAATTTTTAATGAAACATATCTTTATTTTTTGTTTAATTGTACACATGTTTCCGCGTAACATTCGAGTTTTCTTGACATTCGATGACTTGTCTGTAAAATAAACTCTCCAAACATCCTGAACATACTTATGAGAAATCTTCATCTACTAATATTTCCAAGGGCAATTTTAAAATCTGACTTTATATCTTATCTTAAAATTATTTTCAATTGGCTACTTGAATACACAATAACAATACCTATGTCGTTTAAAATTCAAAGAAATTTCTAACTAGATTTTAACGAATAAAAAGATTGTACGAAAGTCGATAGCATGAGCATTTCAACATGGTCGCTCACCCATAATTAATTAACTTAAATAAAAGCAGATCAGAATACCGATGTGTAAAATTTGACTCAAAACTACGTTAATAATAACACAAACGGGTCTCGTACTGTTACGTATATCATACAAGGTTCGTTACAAAAAGGATTAAACTTTTTAAAAATTTGAAGGAATTTATTGAACAATATTAACCGCAATTTTCGAGTAACAATCTATAAAAAGCATATTATCACAAAAATCGTCAAAAACAATATCACCATAACAACGACAATAATACGGCAGCTATCTTCAATGGCACGCACCCAGCTTTACATACTCCTTTGGTGCGAAGCAACCGTTAACTTCGAGATCATTTTTTCTTTATTGTCATCGATTGGAATCTACGACAAAACCGTTTTTCCGCTTACACATTGTTTTTATACTAAAAATGTACATTTCTCAAATAATAAATATAAGGAATTGTTATAAAAATTACCTATTTAATACAATTTTCGTAACAATTTGTTTTAGAATGTAGGGTCTTCAAGTACTTCAAAAATCTTACGTAAACATTGTTCAAATATGGCTTTCACCACTATCAACTAAAATGATCTGACTTTTTATGTAACGTCTAAATACTGACTGACGTATACTTTGTTGTGCACGCCAAAGTAAGCGGTGCTTTAGCCAGTGTTTATTTATCATCTTTTATATATAGTATATACGGCGGACTTATTGCTACATAAGCAATCTCTTCCAGTCAACCTTAACAATTAGTATTGAATAGTAGGCTGTAAGAGATTTTACAATGAAAATTATATAAATTAGACAAAAAAATTAAATAAAAAGAAAAGCATAATTAATACAAACTATTGACATGATTTGGGATGACAAAGACAGGAAAGGACAAGGGTACAAAGTAAAAAGATTCAGGAGAGGCAAGACTTTGTCACTCGTTCTTTGAATATATTTAGGGACGTGACTTTCCAGATTTAGGATCCAGATGATTCCAAATCTTTGCTCTTTGGACATTGAATGATCCTTCAATGTCCTTCAAAATCCTTCAGTGTTTAGATTGTTGCGTTTCACTGGCAGTGTATTGTTTTATGCCTGACAAGAAAACCATTTGATTTTAATAAATTTCAGCCAATGCACTCAATTCCAACCAGTTAAAAAAAACCTTATCAATTATTTTTTTTACTTCCCCTCACGATTTACTCCTGAACGTGTCCCTTGCTGAACGAGCATTCAATAAGTCTATGTCGAAAACGTAAAAGAAACCCTTTTTGACCTTTGCCGATAAATAATTCCTACTACGCAAGAAATGACAAAAATATAGACCCGCGGCTAAATACAGGTCTCACGAAATCTCATACGACTTATAAAAATCATGTCAAAGCGGTGTTCAAATGCAACTTTTTACCTTCAATGTAATATCTTATGAACGATGAGTGGGCATACTAATAGAAGCTTCGAAGCAAAAGCTTTATAGTTATAACTTATTCATGGGCGGGCAATAGGGTTGGGCGCTATATGACCAACTGACTTAATCCTCTGTTTCAATCCGCATTACGGATGTCGAGAAAATGAAGAAAATATTTTAAGAAAACAAATACAAAAACGAATGCCACTATTTTTTTAAAATTTTATATTAGGCCACGCGTTTAAGAAATACACAAATGCCGGTATTTTGTGTCGCGACAGGTTTTAAACATAAAATATAATAATATAAGAATATTAACTATTACCGCGTAAAAAAGCGACACTCGCCTCCCCCGCCAGTTTAACGTCACCCGCAGATAACAAGTACGATCGAGAATACGCGATCCCAGGTTGCCGCTGGTTTTTGGGTGCACGTGTTATTTGTTTGATTTTGCGATATTCGGTCGAGTTTAACTTGTGTAATTCAGTCTTAATTGATAACTACTTTTAATAATTCAATATAACGGTCCGTTATTCCGCTGTGTATGAGTGCTTAGAAAGCTATAAAATCAATAAGGATAGAAGATTGTATTGTCTCCTTTTTTTTGTTTGTTGTAAATAGTTTTGTTTTGTATCACCAACTTATTAACTTAATGCCTATAATTTTATGTCGACAAACATGTCATTGAGCAGTTTTAAAGTACAAACTGTTCCTAAAAGTTATTGTTTTGTTTGAACGCGATGTGTCTGCCATAAGCTTTTTATGTAATTTATTATGAGTCAAAAGTACAACGAAGACCTTATTCCAGTGTGTCACATTTATAAATAAACAAAATTTATTTTTATTTAAAATATTACTTCGTTTTTAGGATCCACACCAAGTACCTTTTTACAAATTTTAGCTTAATATTTTTATTATCAAATAACTTTCACACAATTAAATGCATAGTATAAAATATTTAATTACGTGCGCGCCAGTACAAAGTTTCTGCGCCGACGTGCTATCGAGACAGTCATTCGATCGACGCTATTGGTTAGAAAGAGAAACAGCTATGTTACTGACGTACAGCGTCAACTCGCTCGATCGGCGCGATTGCCCGCAACGATCGAGACCGATATCCAATAGTAGTAAACATTCTATATCTGCACGCTGCTGATAGCCCTACATTAATTTACGCACACACACATGGGATACGGATAGGCGAGTACGTATGTATAGTGTAGGCAAATAAATCCGTTCGCTAGTATGGAGTGTCGGCGGGGGGGGGTGGTGATAAAAGTGTCTACATCGAAAAAAAAGAAAGAAAGTAACCATTTTACTTTTAACAGATATTGTTATTTAAATACCCAATTACTAGTTTTTACAACGAAACGTAAAATAAAAATTCGGTTGTCTAATATGGATGAAAAGAAATTTTTCGTCCTCCTATAAAATCGTGTTTTTGGATCATCATATTAACCTAATTCTATCCTTTTCCTGCCAGTGATCAACAATCGTGCATACTTCGATTTAGCTTCATCCTGTATCATTTTTAATCGGGGTCTATTATCTGACACCCGAAATTTGGCCGGGGTGCCGGTTTTCGTACGAAGCAACAGTTATCTAACATTTGCAACACATAGGGAAACCAGATCCTTCTTGGGCTAGTTTTTTTAAAAATGTTATTTAATAACAACAGCCGAGAGCAGCCTTAACGTCCCTTCAGAAGCACGAAGGAGGAGTTCATAAGAATATTATAAAGCTGTATGATTGATACTCGTCCATCCAATCACCGGTGCGCGCGTGGCTTAACGTCATTGATCGAGTGAAATCAACGAGTACTATGAGCCCCTCAAGTAGTAAAGACCCATCATCGCTTATAATATTTTTTCGATAAAAGTGTTTTGCATAATGTTCCATAAGTAAGAATCGATTGAATTCATGGATATTTCTTCTCTGGATTTCTTTGGTTTATTTATTTTTTTGGATTTGTTTCTTTCCTGGACTTACTTCTCTGAATTGACTTTCCTTCTGTACAAACAAATTTTAATAACCTGTTCTATTCGAAAGAGTATTTTGAATACACAGGTATTTACTACGTAAACTGGCTTCGGCCGGTTAACAAACAATTTACGGGCAGTTACTAATGTGCAGAAGTTCTTGTCGACATTAAATTACGGTTGATATTTTATGTATTACCGCGAATTTCAATGGTTACTGTTACGTTTTGCAGAAAAAAATTACTCTGTAATTTTCATGCAATGCAATGACAAGCAATTCCGTAAATAATTTTTTTTTTTTAGTTGCTTAACAAGAATTCCCTCTATCTAATAACAAATTTATGTGTTTGAATTCTCCCATGTCCAGATGCGGATCGTTTCACCTTGGAGTACATAGCGATCACCATTCCAAATCACGGTTAATCGGCACGAAATGACAGTCAAAGGTAACTTTTAGTCTGCGACTTATCCAATTGAAATGTGTCCAACAATCGGCCAGAATGTCTGAGTGAGAAGTTTCAAGCAATGTTACGAAGCGTTAATTTTAAATTTCTCGAGAATAACTTAGGAATCAATCTGTCAGAAGCCAGCGAGTGCTGTTAGGCAAACTAATTTCGAGACATATATTATGCAAAAACCATCTGAAAAAAATCCGGGCAAGAAGTATTCTGCTGTATACTAATATAGTTTTATATTTTCATTTTCTCCAATAAATGAAAAATTATTGTTTAACCCGGTATATGGCTCTGGCAGTACCATTAAAGCCATTTAACCATTTCCTTTTGATATCACTTGAATTAACCTTTTTTTAAAACGGGGGAATGAGAAAATCCTACATTCGTAACAATTTCTCGATGATGTTTATATTTATGGTCATACGACAATTGGTTTAATTCCCTGCTAACAACCGATCATATTTATGGACTTTTATCATCATATATATTAATACGCTAAGGTTAAGATGTTACTCTCCCTTTTTAGAAAAAACCTCACAACTAATCCACATATATTATATATCATTTTATAGATAATTGCTTGCTCTACCGGCATCCACAACTAAAAAAATTATTATTGCTATTGTTTTTGCAAATTAATTAATTATTAAAATTATATACACAAAACAGCAATGCTGCCATCTAACGGCTCAACGTCAATATGATTGACGGTCGGTAAAATTTTTGTTTAATTTCAAATCCACTCACGTATAAATAAAGTGGCGCTTTAGCTCAATGCTTTTGATACTTGCGCCTCTATATGTCAATTTTAGTAAAATATTTGTTTGATCTGTCATCTGAGCTTCATAATCGAATAAAAACGTAATAAGCAGTGTGCAAAATTAGAAATGAATTGAATACCTGCAATCAATTTTGATTTATTAAATTGAGTTGAATAATTTATAATGCGAAGACTTCGCACGGGTCACGCTAGTTTTTGAATATTTGAATTACATTCCAACTTTTTAGCTTTTGTTTTTAACATTGGCTATAACTGATTAGACAAGTGGATGCCAAAGTTAAAACGGTAACATTTTACAAAAAATGTGCTGTGTTCTCAGTAGTATTAAACAATTTTAACGCTGGCCAAACTGATCATCCAAATTTCTGTCAAAAATAAAAAAAATAATATCCATCAAGCTGTTGCGGACTTTCGTACTTTACTGACTCGTCTCGTCCATTAAGCAACCTTTCAGAACTGGATTGAGAAACGTATTCCGACACTGATAAACGAGGTACCTACGTGTGCTACCTTTATAAAATTAAAAGTACCTTGTACACGCTTATGCATTATATATTTGTTCGAGTGTACGATTATTTTAACACATGTTAAAATAATCGTACATTCGAACAAATTGAAATGAAATTAATGTTTATGTCACATTTGTGGTAAATATATGTATATATATGTGGTATAACTTATATATACTAATATTTGTGGTATAACTTGTCAGTGACATCGTGTCTTATAAATAAATTTTAGAATATTTTTAATATTCACCTATCTGCAGAACAAATTTATCAACGTCAAAACAACACACAGGGAAACACCGAAATGGAAGAAAATAAAAGGAAGATGTATTTCAAATATAAATAATATTGTTTATTTGATATAACAAGTCGGTTTTTAAGTATTGTTTTAGAATATTTTTAATATTTACCTATTAGAATCTGCAGAACAAATTTAACAAAGTCCAAACAACACACAGGGAAACACCGAAATTGAAGAAAATAAAAGTAAGATGTATTACAAATATAAATAATATTGTTTAATTGATATAATAAGTCGGATTCTATGCATTATTTTAGGATATTTTTAATATTTACCTATTAGAATCTGCAGAACAAATTTAACAAAGTCCAAACAACACACAGGGAAACACCGAAATTGAAGAAAATAAAAGTAAGATGTATTTCAAATATAAATAATGTAGTTTAATTGATATAATAAGTCGGATTCTATGCATTATTTTAGGATATTTTTAATATTTACCTATTAGAATCTGCAGAACAAATTTAACAAAGTCCAAACAACACACAGGGAAACACCGAAATTGAAGAAAATAAAAGTAAGATGTATTTCAAATATAAATAATGTAGTTTAATTGATATAATAAGTCGGATTCTATGCATTATTTTAGGATATTTTTAATATTTACCTATTAGAATCTGCAGAACAAATTTAACAAAGTCCAAACAACACACAGGGAAACACCGAAATTGAAGAAAATAAAAGTAAGATGTATTTCAAATATAAATAATGTAGTTTAATTGATATAATAAGTCGGATTCTATGCATTATTTTAGGATATTTTTAATATTTACCTATTAGAATCTGCAGAACAAATTTAACAAAGTCCAAACAACACACAGGGAAACACCGAAATTGAAGAAAATAAAAGGAAGATGTATTTCAAATATAAATAATGTAGTTTAATTGATATAATAAGTCGGATTCTATGCATTATTTTAGGATATTTTTAATATTTACCTATTAGAATCTGCAGAACAAATTTAACAAAGTCCAAACAACACACAGGGAAACACCGAAATTGAAGAAAATAAAAGTAAGATGTATTTCAAATATAAATAATGTAGTTTAATTGATATAATAAGTCGGATTCTATGCATTATTTTAGGATATTTTTAATATTTACCTATTAGAATCTGCAGAACAAATTTATCAACGTCAAAACAACACACAGGGAAACACCGAAATGGAAGAAAATAAAAGGAAGATGTATTTCAAATATAAATAATATTGTTTATTTGATATAACAAGTCGGTTTTTAAGTATTGTTTTAGAATATTTTTAATATTTACCTATTAGAATCTGCAGAACAAATTTAACAAAGTCCAAACAACACACAGGGAAACACCGAAATTGAAGAAAATAAAAGTAAGATGTATTACAAATATAAATAATATTGTTTAATTGATATAATAAGTCGGATTCTATGCATTATTTTAGGATATTTTTAATATTTACCTATTAGAATCTGCAGAACAAATTTAACAAAGTCCAAACAACACACAGGGAAACACCGAAATTGAAGAAAATAAAAGTAAGATGTATTTCAAATATAAATAATGTAGTTTAATTGATATAATAAGTCGGATTCTATGCATTATTTTAGGATATTTTTAATATTTACCTATTAGAATCTGCAGAACAAATTTAACAAAGTCCAAACAACACACAGGGAAACACCGAAATTGAAGAAAATAAAAGTAAGATGTATTTCAAATATAAATAATGTAGTTTAATTGATATAATAAGTCGGATTCTATGCATTATTTTAGGATATTTTTAATATTTACCTATTAGAATCTGCAGAACAAATTTAACAAAGTCCAAACAACACACAGGGAAACACCGAAATTGAAGAAAATAAAAGTAAGATGTATTTCAAATATAAATAATGTAGTTTAATTGATATAATAAGTCGGATTCTATGCATTATTTTAGGATATTTTTAATATTTACCTATTAGAATCTGCAGAACAAATTTAACAAAGTCCAAACAACACACAGGGAAACACCGAAATTGAAGAAAATAAAAGGAAGATGTATTTCAAATATAAATAATGTAGTTTAATTGATATAATAAGTCGGATTCTATGCATTATTTTAGGATATTTTTAATATTTACCTATTAGAATCTGCAGAACAAATTTAACAAAGTCCAAACAACACACAGGGAAACACCGAAATTGAAGAAAATAAAAGTAAGATGTATTTCAAATATAAATAATGTAGTTTAATTGATATAATAAGTCGGATTCTATGCATTATTTTAGGATATTTTTAATATTTACCTATTAGAATCTGCAGAACAAATTTAACAAAGTCCAAACAACACACAGGGAAACACCGAAATTGAAGAAAATAAAAGGAAGATGTATTACAAATATAAATAATATTGTTTAATTGATATAATAAGTCGGATTCTATGCATTATTTTAGGATATTTTTAATATTTACCTATTAGAATCTGCAGAACAAATTTAACAAAGTCCAAACAACACACAGGGAAACACCGAAATTGAAGAAAATAAAAGGAAGATGTATTTCAAATATAAATAATATTGTTTAATTGATATAATAAGTCGGATTCTATGCATTATTTTAGGATATTTTTAATATTTACCTATTAGAATCTGCAGAACAAATTTAACAAAGTCCAAACAACACACAGGGAAACACCGAAATTGAAGAAAATAAAAGTAAGATGTATTTCAAATATAAATAATGTAGTTTAATTGATATAATAAGTCGGATTCTATGCATTATTTTAGGATATTTTTAATATTTACCTATTAGAATCTGCAGAACAAATTTAACAAAGTCCAAACAACACACAGGGAAACACCGAAATTGAAGAAAATAAAAGTAAGATGTATTTCAAATATAAATAATGTAGTTTAATTGATATAATAAGTCGGATTCTATGCATTATTTTAGGATATTTTTAATATTTACCTATTAGAATCTGCAGAACAAATTTAACAAAGTCCAAACAACACACAGGGAAACACCGAAATTGAAGAAAATAAAAGTAAGATGTATTACAAATATAAATAATATTGTTTAATTGATATAATAAGTCGGATTCTATGCATTATTTTAGGATATTTTTAATATTTACCTATTAGAATCTGCAGAACAAATTTAACAAAGTCCAAACAACACACAGGGAAACACCGAAATTGAAGAAAATAAAAGTAAGATGTATTTCAAATATAAATAATGTAGTTTAATTGATATAATAAGTCGGATTCTATGCATTATTTTAGGATATTTTTAATATTTACCTATTAGAATCTGCAGAACAAATTTAACAAAGTCCAAACAACACACAGGGAAACACCGAAATTGAAGAAAATAAAAGTAAGATGTATTTCAAATATAAATAATGTAGTTTAATTGATATAATAAGTCGGATTCTATGCATTATTTTAGGATATTTTTAATATTTACCTATTAGAATCTGCAGAACAAATTTAACAAAGTCCAAACAACACACAGGGAAACACCGAAATTGAAGAAAATAAAAGTAAGATGTATTTCAAATATAAATAATGTAGTTTAATTGATATAATAAGTCGGATTCTATGCATTATTTTAGGATATTTTTAATATTTACCTATTAGAATCTGCAGAACAAATTTAACAAAGTCCAAACAACACACAGGGAAACACCGAAATTGAAGAAAATAAAAGGAAGATGTATTTCAAATATAAATAATGTAGTTTAATTGATATAATAAGTCGGATTCTATGCATTATTTTAGGATATTTTTAATATTTACCTATTAGAATCTGCAGAACAAATTTAACAAAGTCCAAACAACACACAGGGAAACACCGAAATTGAAGAAAATAAAAGTAAGATGTATTTCAAATATAAATAATGTAGTTTAATTGATATAATAAGTCGGATTCTATGCATTATTTTAGGATATTTTTAATATTTACCTATTAGAATCTGCAGAACAAATTTAACAAAGTCCAAACAACACACAGGGAAACACCGAAATTGAAGAAAATAAAAGGAAGATGTATTACAAATATAAATAATATTGTTTAATTGATATAATAAGTCGGATTCTATGCATTATTTTAGGATATTTTTAATATTTACCTATTAGAATCTGCAGAACAAATTTAACAAAGTCCAAACAACACACAGGGAAACACCGAAATTGAAGAAAATAAAAGGAAGATGTATTTCAAATATAAATAATATTGTTTAATTGATATAATAAGTCGGATTCTATGCATTATTTTAGGATATTTTTAATATTTACCTATTAGAATCTGCAGAACAAATTTAACAAAGTCCAAACAACACACAGGGAAACACCGAAATTGAAGAAAATAAAAGTAAGATGTATTTCAAATATAAATAATGTAGTTTAATTGATATAATAAGTCGGATTCTATGCATTATTTTAGGATATTTTTAATATTTACCTATTAGAATCTGCAGAACAAATTTAACAAAGTCCAAACAACACACAGGGAAACACCGAAATTGAAGAAAATAAAAGTAAGATGTATTTCAAATATAAATAATGTAGTTTAATTGATATAATAAGTCGGATTCTATGCATTATTTTAGGATATTTTTAATATTTACCTATTAGAATCTGCAGAACAAATTTAACAAAGTCCAAACAACACACAGGGAAACACCGAAATTGAAGAAAATAAAAGTAAGATGTATTTCAAATATAAATAATGTAGTTTAATTGATATAATAAGTCGGATTCTATGCATTATTTTAGGATATTTTTAATATTTATCTATTAGAATCTGCAGAACAAATTTAACAAAGTCCAAACAACACACAGGGAAACACCGAAATTGAAGAAAATAAAAGGAAGATGTATTACAAATATAAATAATATTGTTTAATTGATATAATAAGTCGGATTCTATGCATTATTTTAGGATATTTTTAATATTTACCTATTAGAATCTGCAGAACAAATTTAACAAAGTCCAAACAACACACAGGGAAACACCGAAATTGAAGAAAATAAAAGGAAGATGTATTTCAAATATAAATAATGTAGTTTAATTGATATAATAAGTCGGATTCTATGCATTATTTTAGGATATTTTTAATATTTACCTATTAGAATCTGCAGAACAAATTTAACAAAGTCCAAACAACACACAGGGAAACACCAAAATTGAAGAAAATAAAAGGAAGATGTATTACAAATATAAATAATATTGTTTAATTGATATAATAAGTCGGATTCTATGCATTATTTTAGGATATTTTTAATATTTACCTATTAGAATCTGCAGAACAAATTTAACAAAGTCCAAACAACACACAGGGAAACACCGAAATTGAAGAAAATAAAAGTAAGATATATTTCAAATATAAATAATGTAGTTTAATTGATATAATAAGTCGGATTCTATGCATTATTTTAGGATATTTTTAATATTTACCTATTAGAATCTGCAGAACAAATTTAACAAAGTCCAAACAACACACAGGGAAACACCGAAATTGAAGAAAATAAAAGTAAGATGTATTTCAAATATAAATAATGTAGTTTAATTGATATAATAAGTCGGATTCTATGCATTATTTTAGGATATTTTTAATATTTACCTATTAGAATCTGCAGAACAAATTTAACAAAGTCCAAACAACACACAGGGAAACACCGAAATTGAAGAAAATAAAAGTAAGATGTATTTCAAATATAAATAATGTAGTTTAATTGATATAATAAGTCGGATTCTATGCATTATTTTAGGATATTTTTAATATTTACCTATTAGAATCTGCAGAACAAATTTAACAAAGTCCAAACAACACACAGGGAAACACCGAAATTGAAGAAAATAAAAGGAAGATGTATTACAAATATAAATAATATTGTTTAATTGATATAACAAGTCGGTTTTTATGTATTATTTTTAACATTTACCTATTAGAATCTGCAGAACAAATTTAACAAAGTCTAGACAACACACAGGGAAACACCGAAATTAAATAAATGAAAAGAAGTTTTGTTTCAAATATAAAGAATGTTTAATTAACATAACAAGTCGTTTTCTATGTATTCATTGCTAAAAAATAGGGCGATAAGTTATAATCAATAATTTTTTTCGTATTTCATATTTCATGATACACTATTTCAACATTAACGCAAGGGTTAAACATCCCGCAGTTCATGCACACCGGGCGCCGCGCGGCGCCATCTTAATGATACACGATGTAACCTGCCGAATCTCATATTAGATCATAGAGTACCATTTGGCAGAGGATTAATAAATCGCAGATAATGCCCAAGGCATGGAAAATTGGAAACTACTATACCTAGGTCACATAATGAAGAATAACTTTATAAATAAATATTAACTGATCATATAAAGGAAAGACACAACGACAACGACGACCAGGCAGTCGCATAGCTTCATGGTTAAGAAAACTAAGGGAATGGGAAAAGTAGGAAATTTTTGTTTCAAGCAGTTGTTAAAGTCAAAATAGTCTTGACGATCTCAAACCTCCAGTAGAAGTTGACATCTGGAGAAGAAGATTGTAATCGCTAGGTCCGCGGTAACTATTCAAAACGATATGCTATACGTAACAGTAGAGCATCTCATCAATCCATTCATTAAATCCTATTGATAATTTTTTTTCACTACTTTAGATCAAGGACATTTAAAAAAATACAATTGCTCTAGCTTTGTTGGGATTCCACAAGATATCAATAAAACCATATATCTCCACAATTAATAATTGAAAAAAAGCAATATATGAGCCTGATATCATACACAGAAAGAAAAATTGAAGTATACATGTATATTTACTCACCAATTCCTCAGGAGAACCCGGCTCCTTCATACCATCGCTCTTGTCACTGCTTCCGGCCTCTGAAATTAAAATTAAAATATTAATGTTAACTTAACAAAAGAAAGAGTAGACAGGCTCCAAACGCACTTTAAATTCAACTTCTCGTTTTTGGCATCTTACTTCGGCATATTAAATATGATAAATGGTATGACATACATTTAATAAAGAAATATTATTTAACAATGCTCAAGTGCGTATATATAAAAATTAAAAAGTCACACTTGCTTGTGCATGGAAATGTAAAAAACAAAGTTCCGATTCATATTGAACACTCCCAGTAGGGCACGTAAATATATATTTTTCCACGAACGTATATTTGTGTACTTTGTGTAACATAAGTACGCACTTGAAACACAAGTTCTCGTTTTTGGCATCTTACTTCGGCATATTGAATATGATAAATGGTATGACATATATTTAATAAAGAAATATTATTTAACAGTACTCAAGTGCGTATATTAATAAAATAAAAAGTCACACTTGCTTGTGCATGCAAAGTTCCGATTCATATTGAACACTCCCAGTAGGGCACGTAAATATATCTTTTTCCACGAACGTATATTTGTGTACTTTGTGTAACATAAGTACGCACTTGAAACACAAGTTCTCGTTTTTGGCATCTTACTTCGGCATATTGAATATGATAAATGGTATGACATATATTTAATAAAGAAATATTATTTAACAGTACTCAAGTGCGTATATTAATAAAATAAAAAGTCACACTTGCTTGTGCATGCAAAGTTCCGATTCATATTGAAAACTCCCAGTAGGGCACGTAAATATATCCTCTTCCACGAACATTTATTTATGTATTTCGTGTAGCATAAGTACACTTTGGCGAAAGTGAATTTTGCATTATTTTTTTTTAATTAAAGAACGCTCATAAAAAAAGTTTAATAATAAAGTATTTGGCGTTAATTTTGTAGAAATTAATTATTCAACATTAAATGAAACTACGTGATGTAGTATTATTTCTACTTTATTTAAATTCTATACCACGACCTAGGTTTCGTTGTATTACAACATCTTCAGGTTGCCAAGTTGTTTTTTGACCAAAGTATTTTGCCCACCTGAAGATTTTGTAATACAACGAAACCTAAGTCGTGGTAAAGAAGTTAAATAAAGTAAAAATAATACTACATCATGTAGCTTCATTTAATTGTAATAATAAGGTATTTTATAGTTCAAAAGCAGTTCACGATTAAATTAATAACCAATAAACTTCTTAAGTACAAAGTATAAATCGCACTACGGGGGTTCCATTATTCTATTAAACTATTCACAAATCTTAATATTATTGCTCACCACATAAATCCACAAACATATTGCCTAGACATTTATTGATTTCCAAAGATATTTTTGCAATTTATTTAAGTCAAAACCGAGTTAGATGTCATAAGTTGATCGAAACTCATAAACTAGTAGAAGCCACTCAGCTTTTATAATTTTCTTTTTAATTTCATTATTTATACCACTAGTGTGAATACTTTTCCTATATGCGGAAATAGCGGTTTACGTGGTAAGGGGTAGGAGCACGTGACTAAAAAAACGACCACTTTCATGCGTAATATTTCGTAAAAGCGTATCGAAAAAATGTTCATTATGTACCCCTAATTTTTTTGAAAGACCTTTTTAATGAGATTATACACAACGGGATGTGTAAATCAAAAAAATCGCTTACATTTTCTATGCACTGGAGGTACCTTAGCATTCTTTAACAGACTTTTACTTCCTAACTTTGTAAACGTAACAAATATGTATGCAGTGCTATAAAGCCATGCCAGAAGTCAGCGAGTGCTGCTAAGCACAATCATTTTGAGACATATATTATGCAAAAACCCTATGAAAAAAAATCGGTCAAAAAATATTCTGCTGTATACTATTTTCAATTTCTCTAACGAAATGAAAAATTATTGTTTATCCCGGTATATGGCTCTGGCAGTACCGTCCAACCCATTTTACCGTTTCCTTTTCATATCACTTGGATTAATCGTTTTTAAAAACACGGGAATGACAAAATCCGACATTCGTAATAATTTTCGGTAAATTCTCGATGAAGTTTATATTTATGATCATACTACAATCGGATTAATTCCCTGCTAACGGTCGACTATATTTATGGATTTTTTAATTTTAAAATTTTCGAATTACATTCCAACTTTTTAGCTTTTCTTTTTAACATTGGCTATAACTGATAGACAAGCGGATGCCACAGTTAAAATTACAAAGTTTTACAAAAAATGAGCTGTGTTATCAGTTGTATTAAACAATTTTAACACTAGCCTAACTGATGTAGTGATATAAAGCCATGTCCGTTTTATATCACTAGTATTCTTAAAATACAAATTTCAGGTTGATAGCATTAACAGTTTGACAACAGAGCGGAACTGTTAATGTTCTCAGTTTGGCTACAGACCCTCAAAAACGATTCAAAATGCTTTATACTATTGACAACTGTAAAATGTCAAAGCCCTTTCACGCTCTTTTTCCCCTTATTCCATTTTTTACGTATTTTTTATTTCGTCATGTTTAACTTTGACTGTGTTTTTATTTATATATCTAATGCTGGAGATCGAAAATGCGAATTAAATCACGAAAAACTGTAACAAATAAATCGTTTAAAAAAATGTAATTTGAAAACAAATTTATTACGTTGAGTTTTTTATAAAATAAACCGTTAGAGATTTTATAACTATACATAAAACGTTTAGTGTCAATTTTCATCAAAAGGAAAATACTGAAAAGTCCTTTTCCGCTTTCTTCCCCAATCTCGAAAGTGCACTTGTTTTCCCCCTCGTTGGATTCCTGCATTGCAAGTTATTCTACCTACCGTGAGCAAAGAAATTTATTAAACTCAAAGTAAATAAATTCGATTTATGATGGTAACGAATTATTGACATAATTCGTTACCATCAGAAGTCGAAACTCTAAACTTTGTTTTATGTAAGCTCGAAGTCGATAAAGTTAACTTCACTAAAGTTTGAAATACAAACAGCGTGCTTTCAATAAATTAAGGTATTCAATCATAATATTTGGCAAACAAAATTTATTAAAGTATACTTACGAAAACCATGGGTTAATACCTTTCACCGTTCGTACGTAACTATTTTTCATCGCACACCTCATCCATTATTTTTAATAGGTCCCACTAACATGCCAACGTTACGAGTTATAAACATGTCGCCACGGGCATATATCAAACATGAAACTTTACTTACGACCCTATTTCTGTAATGTACACTCAACTTTAAAAGACCTGGGTTCCAGAAAGAAAAGCAATTTCAAATTGTACTTAGAACTAACTGTACTCGCAACTTCTTTCGCGTGGATTTTAGGTTTTGGCTAGGTAAGTTAATGCTAGAAATATAATAAAAAAGAAAGTTATAGTAAAATCTAAAAATACAAAAAAATGTTGCCAGCGCTTGCTGTCAGCTATCAGTTATTTTTTGAGTTTGCTCTACTCGCAGATTACCATAAGCTACAAATGTTTTTTGAAAAGTTTATTTATAAGCAATTTAAATAATATCTTAAGAAATTTACGTGAAAAAATAAGATATTTTTTTTTACTTTTGATCATCATTGTTCTATGGAAATCAGTGTTTTCACATTGTGTATAGCAATATTCAATCACGTCTTTTTCATTTTATTAAACTTTAGAAACTGTGACTGTAAAACATATTAATCATATTTAATAGGAATATGTTAGAATTTTAAAACATTGTTCTGAAAAAGTGTAAGTTGTTGCTTTTAGGATTCGCTACCTCGAGAGGAAAATCGTAAGCCTTATATCATTTACGTTTCCGTATGTCCATCTGTCACAGCAGTTTTTCTCAGAAACCGTTTGAGCTCGGAAGCTTCAAAATTGAATAGTAACAACGTTTATTAACCTGTATATGTCTTAACAGCTAACACTTAAAAATATTTGTATGGAAATTTCTGGAGAAAATTAAATACTAATTTTTTTTAATACCATATATATGGAATATTGTAGGAAAGAGCTATGTAACGAGCTAGTGTGAAAACGGTTAGATATATGGTCTCAATATATCTGTAAAGATATACCGTCTCAGATTATGAAAAAAAATCATAAATTTAGTTATATTAAAAAATAACGGTATTGAAAAATGTGCAAAAAATATGTTCACTTCCTTTCATCCCCGTTATTTCCGAAAGTACTAATAAACAGAAACTAAACTTATAAAAAAAACAAAGTTTTTAAATTATTCTAGATGTAACAATTTTTTAAATATATTCAAGACAATATATATGTCCCCCCCCCCCCCTAATTAATTACGTTAGATATTATTATATATTTATCGTACTGGGAAGTTCATATAGTAATAAGAAATGATAAATAAACTAATTTCACTTCAAACGAGGTACGAAACTCTCGATACAATTGCTTGTTTTTAGGGGTACCTCAAAAAGAAAAAAGGAACCCTTGTAGGATAACTTCGTTGTCTGTTTATCTTTCTGTCAACACCCTTTTTCTCAGGAACGCGTTGAGGTATCATGTTGAAATTTAATACCAAACACTTAGGTCCACAGTCCCTTGGAGCTATAAAAAAATCAAGCTTCTAAGTCAACGCAATCAAAAAATAACCTAAAAATACGGCCCTTTATGTCGCATTTTTTGGCAAATGAAAAACTTAAGTCAAAACCTATAGGGTCAAACCCCATTGACCTAGAATCATGAAATTTGGCAAGAAGCACGGTCTCACCGCACAAGTAAGGGCAAATCCGAAAAAGGCTAATTTGAAGTTTTAGATACCTATTTCAAAAAATGGTGAAACAAATTAAAAATAAACATCAGTATCGCTACGCGATTAACTATTGGCTACATATTACATATCTTATTGTCGCAGAACTAGGCAAATCAAGTAATCCAAGCGAGCGAAGTCGCAAGCAAAGACTAAATAAAATTACACGAAGACAGCACACTTATAATATTTTACGCTAAGCATGAAAGACGAAATTTAAAAGAGACGTCGTTTCAAAAGAAAAATGTTTGTTTTAAAGGGTCAAGTACCGACAACTGTTAACAATACATATAAACGTAATAAAGACGTAACTTAGGAACATAATATAAACAAAGACATGCATTCGACTATCACCGCCAATAGAATTAATATTAATATGCTGAAGTCGTAGAGCCGCCATCGATTGCATTGTTCAAGCTTACGAGAATAGATAATTAAGTTCATTTCTTTGCTGAGCCAGGTGTCTAATTTGTAATGCACAAGTCGATCCGTGCAACTATGTATGTAAACTCTTATTTATGTCGACACAATACTAGAAATGTCAACTGCAAACCTCTTTTGAATTATTTCGTTGCACTTAGAATGCCTGATACATTACATAATCATTACTACTGTGTTCATACTAATTGCTTACACACGAGTTACAGGACGTAATAATTTCATAGCTTCTAGATAAATACATCGTATACTAATATTAGTCATGCAATAATTTGATATCGAAATTGGGATCGTAATTTTTAGTAGCCTAACTATTGTATTGAACTTTAGCAGCCTGACTATTGTATTGAACTTTAGTAGCCTGAATATTGTATTAAACTTGTTACTCGTAATAATTTGATATGAAAATTGGGATCGTAATTTTTAGCAGCCTGACTAATGTATTGAACTTTAGCAGCCTGACTATTGTATTGAACTTGTTATATTATTTTTAATAAAACCAATTATGAAATATGATATTCTTATACATATTTGAACCGATATATTTGGTATTTTTATAAGAAACGTATATTATGAATACGCGGAACAGGTTTTCTCTTCTTAATCGATATACCGGTAATGTTTATTTGACACGCGTCAGCTGATTACGATAAATTCGTCGAAAGTATCATATGATAGATAGAAAGAGTTAATGAAAAACTCTGTACAGGCACGTAACCAATTCTCGACGACACTTAGCGTTGGGAAAATTAGTCGATTTGCGTATCGAATGAAGCCGAAGGCGTCATCAATTACTTTCGGACCTTATTCTACCTATCACATTAATTGATACCGGCTCGTGGCCGCCGACGCTAATTACATTTTCGTGAAAGCCTAGTGCACGATCTCGCTGTAAAGGCGCGTCCAGATTAAAATCACTATTATGCAAAATTGATCTCCAAGCCCACTATAATCAAACTTTATGGATACATTATGTTTTAACAATAAATTAAAATTTCAACTTCGTACAGAAGTTATCTATGAATCGCTCAACAGCGATGTTGGAAGAAATAAGATAAAAAAAGTTAAAAAAAGGAAAGGAGAAATCTATATGAGTTATCACAAAACATATTATTTTATACAATTAATTAGAACGTTTCTTCATTGCTGTGATGTTTTCGAGCATTTTATTAAAGTTTTGTAATAAAATCTCTTCCCTGATCTGATTTCAATGGTTGTAATCTAGATTCACTTTAAGTAGAAATTCGCGAGAAATGATTTTGTGTTGCATATCAACACTAACATATTTTCGTGTATAAAATTACAATTTAGGGGAAAAAATAAGCTGTTTTTTTATTCTCAAACCGAATTATATAAAAAATGTAGGTATATGCAATCTTTCAGAAAATGAAATATTTCTATATAGATATAGGTAGATCGCTTCGTTTTTTCGTGAAGAAAAAACGAGCTCAGATATCACAAATAGATTTATTTTTCTATTTTCTTAGAAACAATAAAACTAAGAGTGCAAATATAAGCAAGCAACAAAACGCTCAAAACCTTTGGAAAAGTATAATATTTCTAAAATTAGTTTTCGCAAAGTTTTAATAATTGCTTAGAGCCTTTATTGAAAAGTATGTAATTATTCAAAAAGTTTCTGACCTTTTAGATATAGTTTAGTGCCATAATTCCATATGTGACCAATTTTAAAAATATTATAAACGTAGAAAAGCTACATAATTTTTTCTATAAAAATAACCTTTCAATACAGCAGTTCACATTTTTAAAATATGGTTCACATAGGTATCGACAATATATGAAAAGTCAGTTATATATTATATATTACATTCTATGGATATCCTCATACTATTTAGATTAAAAAAAAGTCATAGGAGAGATGGATGTGCTTAAAAGTAGAAGTGAAAATTTTGGAAACAAATATAATCGTACTGTGTATGTAAGAAATTTTGACGAAGACAAGCGAAATAATTAAATCAATAATATCATAATTAATATTATATATTAATTCATACAAATATCTTCAATTATTTGCAAAAGTTATGCAATTGCATACAAAATAAATACATTTGTCTGAAAAGGAAACGTAAGTCTTCATTATACAGTTAGATTTTATATAACGAGATACCCCGAGCGCGGGAAAATTAGAGCATGTGATTTATACATATATATCACTCACCCGGGTACTCTGCCGGCCTCCGAATATACACGAGACGTGTCACGCTGCGTGATGCGAACTTACAGTTTTCTACCCGACTGCAAACTCGGAATATAGTATTGGAAAAAATGTATCACACCCATGATGTGACGCGAACCCGCAAATTTTTTATCATATATTTATATGATAAAAAATTTGCGGGAATTTGCGGAAACATTTTATATTTATAAAATTGGACAAGGTGAGCCAAAAGAAATTTTCACTTGAAAAATATTATAAGAGTCAAGCAAATGAGCGCAGTGTGACTGCGTCTTGCTGCGGACCGCTTATTGACATACTCCTATTATTTGCGTCCGCTTTCGTGTCGCAATTCGTCCGAGTGGCGGGCGGGACACGCAACGCGCGACTTATGTCATTAGATCATTTATATAATGACACTTTGACAACAATAATTGAAACGACGCTTTCGCCGGCGAACAATATCTCCAACTGCCCGCAAACGTACAACCGCACCCACTATTGTACTTACTCCGCAAATAGGCTTCGGTAACTCGCTACTAATCTTTTAAGAAGTTACCTATTAGGTTACCTATTATGAGTTACCTATAGCTTTTTGACAGATTATGGCACATTCATAATTATAATCTTAATTCCATAAGAGATATTGTAACCTACTTAGACACCATAAGTACTAACAAATTAAGATAAAGCAACGTACGGGGACGGGTGGTAAGTATAGTGGTACGCTGATTATCGCAATTACTGTACACATAAAAAAACTGTAAACCAAATGTTATTATAAAAAGAAATATTTATAGAAAATTCACGTTTTGTTTAAAAAATTCACAAGACAAAATTAAATATCGGAACTTTTGTCTTACATTATTAAATGAAAATTAATAACCTAAATATATTATTTCTAAAAGGTGTTTTTTGGTCGAGCGGCTCGATCTCTTTAACTACTGCACCAAAAAAAATAAAAAAAATACCCACTTAAAGCTTATGTTTTCTACTTTAGGCGAAAAATATAAAAAAATTCGAAAAAAATCTTTTTGTTAATAAAAAAATTAATTTTTATAACAATTGGCATGAGCGCCATCTGTGGGCGACACATCAAATATCTTAGCCAAATTGTATACTTGGAACACGCTAGATGGCGATATAGTGCGAAGACTTCGCACGGGTCAGCTAGTTAGTTTAATTATAATTTTTAAAATCCCGTAAACTTACTGAAAATGAGTCATTTAGCTATATCAACAGGAAGCTATTCGTTCACTTAATGGTCTCACTACACAAATAATTTTATTAAAAATCAACTAATCTGGATCACGCATCAAAGGTTGCGAACTCGTTTGAATTACCTTTTACCTTTTTTATCATAAGACATCACTAAACAGCGTAGACTTTTCAAACCCTGCTTTATAGGTTTACTAGTTTCGGGAATAAGTTAGGCCTATTTTTAAAGATACAATATCTAATATTGAGAAAGAAAATCAATTTTAAACCCTTATAACTCGCCCTTTCAAACGATACCACAATACTATATATGAAATTTTAAAAACTGTTTTTAAAGAACACTATTTTTCACTCTCCCCATCTCAAATTTCTATAAAAATATTTTAAGCGGTAGCTATTGACTATATATTTTTATTACTACGTCAAATGCTATGTTTCTACGTCAAATGGTTTTTAAGAAAAACGACTGTGACAAATGAATAGATGGACATGTGTGTGGTCTACTAAGAGTCCTGTTTTTTCTTCTGATGAACGGACCCTAAAAATAAACATATTCCTAAATAATAGATAGAAATTAACACAAGAATATTTTCAAAAAGATTTAGATTCGTGTTGTTTAATTAACTCATTAAAATAATATGTAACTAGAAACGAACAGATAATTTGTAAACCAAGACACAAAGGTCCCCTGCGCAAGATATCGTTTCAATTTTACTTGTTTATAGGTACATCCTTGAAATGCGAACTTAAAATTTTTACGCTTTAAATTTTTTGCACATTGTTCATGTTCTCTTAAATTTTCATCTCCTTCATGTATCTAGTCTTAAAGTAAAATAAAAGACGCAAACAGCGCCAAGATGTCTGTCTCCATATGGGTTGCGCCCGTTACGTCAACCGCTATTCCCGCATTCTGGGCGCTCCCTGGCCGAGACACCGCTAGGCGGCACAGGTTCGCGGAAACTCTGCGCACGTTTATTCTTTTCTATTATTCATTCTTCTTATAAAACCCATAAGGGCTTAAAAATAATCCATACAAATGTTAGGAATCGTCACAAATAAATCGTATGTATCAATTATTCAGTTCTAGAAGTATATTTGCTACGAGCCATTTAGAAATGCCTACTTAAAATTTAAATTTGTTTAAATTTTGTCCCATATCTACAAAAAAAATAAAAACAAGCAATTAAAATAGACAACTTGAATCTTATATCTTATTTATAGACTTGAAAGTTTAACTACTTGTTAATGAGCTGTCAAGACCAGAAGTGACTTTTCATTTGGATTAAAATCGAACTATGTTAAACACTTAATTCTCCTATAAGTTCTCGTATGGCAGCTCTCTGTCAAAACTAGTAGCAAACGTTACATATAATTAAGAAGTCGCCATAAATAACTTATACAAGAGAGAAAATCTCCCAGCAGCTCGTAGCAGATAAAGTTAAACAATCTGCGCCATCCTAAACGACCTCGCTTTATTGAAAACAAGAACGAACTAGACGTCTAAGAAACCAACAATGAATTTCCGACGTCGAACTTATAATCGATAATGTAACTTAAGTTATAAGGTTATCAGCGACACGCCAGCCAAATTGATTGTGAATAATTAATAGGAGCCGTGTGTGCAGGGAATAGGGTACCCATCCGTCCTCTTCCCTGGAGACTATCCTCGTTTTAAAGGTGCGTTATACTGTTTGTAAACATGTCCGCGGTATGAAAGAAAACGATTTTATACTGTAAGCACATTAATTTAATCAATGGATCGATAACAGGAATTTATACAAAAATCGGAAGTGATATTTTAAATTCTTATGGCTAAATATAAATTTATAAATGACTTGTCGGGGAGTTTAAAATGTTATCTAGTCATAAGATTATAATAATAGACTAAGATATTTGTTTATGTACTTTATGTATACGATGTTACATATGGCGAAATTATTGCCACGAACAAGACCAGCCCAGCCCCGCTCGACGAGCGGCTGGGAATCGAAACCGAATCCCGCGGTGCGCAAAGTATGCCTTGTGATCAATCCAACACACCACGTCGACGACGTATATGTGTCTAGCCAACATTTATTTTTATTGTCGATTTAATTTTCAGTGTTTTATGTCAAAAGGAAAACGGAATCATTATAAGATCACTAACGTGCCTGTCCGTCTGTCTGTCACAGACGTTGTTCTCAGACGTCGATTGACGTAGAAACTTTTAATTTGACATAGTAATAAAACATGTTAACCCGCACATAGCTGACTCAAAAATAATTAAAAATCAAATTTAAAATTCCAAATTGTTTTTAATCCCATTTGAAAGGGCGATTATATACAATAAATTAAGAGCCTCAAAAACATTTTTCACAATTTTACTCAGTATGAAACAAATGTTTCCTCCTTTTATTTAAAAAAAATTAATTTTTTTGAAATTATAAAAAAATAGGTTTTTTAAGCCAATGCAAAGGTTGTAGGAAAACTATACCGATTATCCTAGATGTTATATTTTTTTTAAAAATGCAGGTTTTTACGCCTGTGGAAGATACAGTAGGCAATATATTTACTTAATGAAAAATTAATATTTCTAAACAGTATAATAGAAATAAATACTATGACCCTTAAATGTTTATACGTACCTAAATGTGTATCGACCCTTCATTTGCAAGCTCAACAAGTGCTCGACAGGTTTTTTATAGTTGGTTAATATTACTTTTATTCGTTGATTGTTGTTCCATTATTAAAATTACGGATGCAGAACGGAATTTGTTTTCTCAATTTTCTTGTACAATACATGAAATATTTTAAATTGTTTAACCATTTTCACGTAATATTTTTGTTTGTGGTCAATAATATAAATAAAACGTTATTAAGACAATATAATTTTACTAGTTTACATGAATAATTAAAAATTAATCTATATTGTTTTATTTGAATCTGACGTTTTAGTTTAATTGTTTAGGTATCCAGGTTGTTTTGCCCACCACTTCTAGTCTTCTAAAAGTCAGTATGGTAACCCTAGCCGGTAGGACAGCGTGATAAATTTAATTACGAACAAAGTTTTACTTTTATAGACATCAGAACAGGACTTGGCTCACGTAACCAATTAGTGAGTTAGCTCCCATATGAATACCCACACCCGTTTTGTCCATGTATGGAAAATTGCCATGGTGATATGCTCGATGATATATGTATAGTTTTAATTTATTCATGAAGTGTAGCGTTATACCCTGATATATAAATATCCAACCAAGATGTGATGATATAATTCGAGTCAGATCAGCATTTACTGATATAATTTTTGAATTAAAAAATCATCACTATATCACTATTATATTAAAGTTTCATTATAATTTGATATTACCTTTTAATATCTAGCCGATATCTGGTCACTAATTTTAATTTAATGGCGATTAGGTTGAAACCATTTTTTTTTCGATACCGTGATGGAATATACTTGAAAAAGCCGCCTTATAGACTCATTTAATAACAGAAAAAAATATTTCTGGTCTAATTTAATTTTCAGAGATCTCCTCTGATGTGATGTAACTTAAAAATATGTATTATTAACTTTTATATATATATATATATATATATATATATATATATATATATATGTATATATATATATATATATATATATATATATATGTATATATATACATATACATATATATATATATATATGTATATATATATATATATATATACATATTTATATCATAAACATGTATTTATGGATTTCGATAATTCGTAAGATTTGTCCCAAACCAAAAACTTTTGTGACACCATCGCAAATATCTATCTATATACTTCGATATATATACACTTCGTGTCGTCTATTGATATGCTGTAGTATTAACAATTATATTACTGAACAAAAACACCGAGTTCTATCCTACAGGAATAATGTTATCTCTAGTTAAAAGGGACCAATACGTTAATTTGAATCAAGAACTAATAGAATTATAATAGGTAACAATAAGTATATTAAGGATACATACATGGTTTATGTGTAATTTGGTAGCGATTTTTTGTTTGGTTGCAGAGTTATTAGGTAACAAAAATTGAATTACATAATTTATTTATGTACTTTAATGTATCCAATTGATACATACGGCGGACTTATTGGCTACAAAAGCAATCTCTTGTAGCCGAACGGAACACCAGTCCAGCCCCGCTCACTGAGCTACCGGGAATCGGACCCGGGTCCTCGCGACACGCTGCACTATCAAAGGCCGTATACCTTGTGGTCAACCCAACACACCAAGGCTACAACATGACAATGACGATTAGTGTCGGTATGCGACACCAGGGTAACTTCTAAATATAAAATTAGACAAAAAATATTTTTTCGGTCATCCAATGAGTCCAAATAAGGCGCCTTTTTCTAAGTATTTCATCGGGATATTATAAAGAATTTTTTTTTACTCTAGTCAATGGCGATGCATGCCACTCCTTTAAATATTAAGCAGCTTATTTTTGTTTAATTTAAAAAGAAAAAGAGAAACACGAGTTTGCTAATTGTTTACACCTCTTATTGTCGATGCAAGTTAAACGAAATAATTTTTATTGAAATTCTTACGAAATTAATTTTTTTTTCCAATTTTAAAAAACCTTTGTTGGAAAACTGGAGACCTTCCAAACGAGACCTTCAAAAATATTTTTCGCCTCTACTTTACATGTATCAGCTACTAGGTACATTAAAAAAATTAAATAACATTTTCTTAAGATATCTGAAGCGTTGACAACAATCTAAAACTGCGTGTTGGTGTGTGACGGACAGATGGGCATGACGACTTTGCAAAGATTCCTTGTTGTACCGTGTAACCTAAAAAGTAACCCTTAAGACCGTGATATGTATACTGTATGCTTTCCTTTATACATGATAACTGCACAAACTAGATATTAAAAATGTAAAATGCCAACAAGTGTAACACAAAATAACTGCTATAGAAATGAAGAGATGCAGAGGGGTGTCGATAACAATTAACAATCCCTTACTCCCATTATTATAAAAAACATTTAATACCATTAAAATATATTCTACCCTTAATTGTATATATTTCTATAATGGTAATATAGCTTTTTCTTTTATAATTTCATTTTTCTAAACATAAATTGACATAGATCGAAATTGTATTATACAAGGTGTCCGGGAACAAGTCTCGGACAAAGAAAGACTTTATTCCTTGACTGAAATATAGTTTTAGATTTTTTTTTCAAAAATTTGAATTTATTCATAATTGCCATCTTTTGCACATTGTTCAGCGCCGCTCGGGTGAATAACCCGCGAACAGCTGCGAAGACTCCAGGTAAGTATTGGGTGATTTACAAAGAGTTATGTGTAATATTTTCTTCTTGCACTCAATTAGAAAAAGGGCGTATTTTACTTTTTACTTCAACGACAATTTATTTTTTTACAGCCAACGAATAGCGTCTTTCTTTATCCGACACGTATTCCCGGACAACGAATATATGATACTAGAAGTAAACGTTTCAAATTAGTTTGCATATTAGTACGTAATCTGAGTCCTATTGATTATCTATTATATATAATATCTATTATATTATTATTCATTTGTTTGCATATTGATACGTAACCTGAGTCCTATTGATTATCCATTATATATAATATCTATTATATTATTATTAATAGTTATTCATTATATACTGCTTACTTACGTTGCTTAGTGCAATGAACTTTTACCATTTTAATCAATTATTGAACCTGAAATAATATTTAATTTTTTTGCAAACACATCTGTTTGCGAAATTTAATCCCGAAAAAATTTAACACTTTTTTCGCTAAATCAACCGAAGAAGGAGAACCCAAATGGAGGATTGTATATGAGAACTACCCGTTCCCTTTGCGATCCGTTCCATTTGAGTCATTCTAATCATATATCAACAATGACGTAAAATTAGAATAACAATTGAAATGTATATGGACAGTACCTAATTAAAGTCTTCAAGAGTAATATCATCACTTTTGTTCACGTTTCGGTCACACGTAAGTAAATATTAGAAGTGTAAAACGTAACATCACTATTGTTATGTGTTTTTAGTCACAGATAAATAAACATTAAAAATGTCGAGAGTAAGATCTACCGCCTTCGTCCACGTGTCATTCACGCATAAGTAAACGTTGCAAATGTTAAATGTAACATTTATCAACTTTGTTCATATTTCAGTCACGCATAATAAAACATTAACAATGTTAAGAGTAATAACTATCACAGCGTTAAGAGTAATAACTAAACAATAAAAGTGTCAAGAATAACGTCATCGTTTTTGCTCATGTTTCAGTTTCAAGACAAACTCTACACCACGATTTTTATCTGTTTTGAGTCACAGATAAATAAACATTAAAAATGTTAAGAGTAATAACTATCAAATTTGTTCATGTTTCAGTCACGCATAAGCAAATTAAAAATGTCGAGTGTAACATCTGTCACCTTTGTTCATAAGTAAACATTGAATATGCTAAAAGTAACATTTATCAATTTTGTTCACAGTACAGTCACGCATAAATAACAATAAAAGCTTCAAGAATTACGTCATCGTTTTTGCTCATGGTTCAGTTTCACGACAAACTCTACATCACGATTTTGATCTGTGTGCTGAGTCACAGATAAATAAACATTAAAAATGTTAAGAGTAATAACTATCAAATTTGTTCATGTTTCAGTCACGCATTAGCAAATTAAAAATGTCGAGTGTAACAGCTATCACCTTTGTTCATAAGTTACAAATATATATTTTGTTCACATTGCAGTCGCGCATAAATAAACAATAAAAGCGTCAAGAATGACGTCACATTTTTGCTCAGATTTCAGTCTCACGACGAATTCTACAAGCCACCTAGCCTACCCACTAACGCGACACCAAAAAAGTTACTACGGCTACCAGTCACGATATCGGGACTTCAATTTGCCGCCAATCATGGGACGATAGCGCTGCGCCTCACCGGACACAAGAATCCCCGCATCGTGCATCCTGGCCTAATTATATTTCCACGCGAGCGGAGCCCGGCGTTCGCTCGGCCGTGCGTGATCTTGCATAAAGGCCTGCGACCGAACGGGCGGCGTATCGGCAAATCGTTTCTGCTGAGGCTATCGGCACACTGATAACGAATGAGTAATTGTGAATACAAGAAGTGCATTTCTGAAGTTATCGATTAGTGTGTGCGTGCGTGCATGCATACGTGCGCGCGCTTGTGTGCAAGTGTGTGCGTGTATATATAAAAATAAGCTTTCAATTACAAAAAGGAATAAAAATACTTTATAAATGTATGTACTATTTTAATCTTTACGTCAGATGTGCGTGCGACATCTAATGATATGGACTAAAAGAGTAAAATCACATAAACGTATGTCAGCTTAGAGAAAAATTTCACTATGAATACTGATAAGTGCAATAGTGTGATTGTTAGAATAACATATGCAAAACAGCCAGTCTTCTCTCAAACAACAAGGTAGTAAATGAACGATAAAATATCGACACCACATCGTTGTGTCTCGATGTTTGAAATGATTTGCAACAAACCGATTGTAAGGAAAAAAATCCGTTTACCGTCTAATATCAAAGAGGCCGTTGCGTCTATCATTTCACTATCAATGACACACGATAAAATTGTCGTGAAACTTTTTATCGTTCAGTGAAACCCGCATAACGTTGAAGGGGACTCTTAACATCGTAAAACATTTATTTCCACATTAATTTTATAAAGAGATAACTTTTTTCGTTCAAAAACGGGTAATTTATTTTTTTATTTACGTACTTTAATGTGTCTAATTGATACATATGGCGGACTTATTGCTACGAGAGCAATCTCATACAGCCGACCAGAATACCAGTCCAGCCCCGCTCGATGAGCGGCCGGAAATGGAACCCAGATCCCGATGGTGCCCCGCGCCGTCAAAGGTCGTAGGTATGCCTTGTGGTCAACCAAACACACCACGACAACGACAAACTTATGAATCCAATTGACGTGAAACTACACCATAGTATAGCTTATAGTGTCCAGATGGACATACCATATAGTTATCCCTATATATTTTTAGAATTTATGAGTAATAAGCAATAACTAGCTGACCCGTGCGAAGTCTTCGCACTATATCGCCATCTAGCGTGTTCCAAGTATAAAATTGGGCTAAGATATTTGATGTGTCGCCCACAGATGGCGCTCATGCCAATTGTTATAAAAATTAATTTTTTTATTAACAAAAAGATTTTTTCGAATTTTTTTATATTTTTCGCCCAAAGTAGAAAACATAAGCTTTAAGTGGGTATTTTTTTTATTTTTTTTGGTGCAGTAGTTAAAGAGATCGAGCGGCTCGACCAAAAAACACCTTTTAGAAATAATATATTTAAATGATGTACTGCAATAAGCGACAACGATAAATGAAGAGAGTTAAAGTGTGTAAGTTGTAAATTTTCAATTAAACTTTCAAATCATTACAACAATGTATGAAGATGTTGTTGACAACATGAAAATTTATAAAATTACATTTTTGAAAACTAAACTGCTATAGCTGTATAAATAATGTTTAAAAGATAATGTTTAAAATAATTTTATTTATTTGTCTTTAATGTACAAATACACAAGGCGGAGACTTATTGATAGAGCTGCAGCTATATTTTCAAAACAATAAATAAAAAATATATTATATGTTACATTGGGACTGCAATGGATTACAAACATAATTGCCAAAACAACAATAAAAAAAATGGCAGGCTAACAAAAAAAATAACGACCAACAAAAGAAATGTTTGACGTTAAAATACACACTGGTGTGTGCTTAGAACCACACGATAGAAGTGAAAACTAAAATAAAAAATACAAAAACATACGCGTATTATATCAAACCACTCTCAAATAAAATGTTAAACACCAATTGCATATGCTTGAAATATTACACTGATTACATACAATAATATACGCGTATTAAATTATACTCAAATAAAATATTCATAACAAATAAAACTTAATTCTTGAAACGATACAGAATGAGTTAGAAAGGGAAGGAAACCGAGTTTACCAAAACAGTAACTGGCCGATGCCGAAGGGAGCCGAGTTTACCCGATTTAGCTTCACCGACCCGAGTATGACGGCTCATTTTCATTCACTGCTCAGAAAAAGTGCGCATGGTGCGGCTAAAGAAATTTTCACTTCAAAAATGCGCGTGAGTTGAGCATGCTATCTGGATATCAGGGTCAAACTTATTCCACAGTTTGGCGACATGAACAGTAAAGGAGTTTTTATAAAAAGGGGTATCATATTTAGAGATAAATAAAATAAGGAGAATTTCAGAGCAAGGTGCAAGGTAATATGCACCTGAGGTTGAGAATCTAGACCTAAGATAATCAGGGTTACGATAATACATCAACACATTAGAGAGACAGCAGATAAGGAATGGCTACCTAATTAAAAATAGATTGTTCATTATAAACGTTTCCAGTTTCGTTACGTTTCCACGACGTAATGCTATAATTGACTAAAGTATAGAATAACTAAATCGTTGAGGATACTGTTAATAAATTAACTATAGATAAACAATGCACGAAAAATAGCTAATCGCTATTTACTCAAGGTTCAATATTATACTACGAGGTAACTCAATTTTTTACCCGGCAAAGCCAAGATGGAGAGCTAATAGATACTAACCTTATGTCAAATGCGTAAAGACTCTTATTTGATTTCGTTTCTGATTATGTAATAAATTCGAATTATACGGTACCTAACAGTAATAGATAACAATTTTTGTATTGAAAAAACCGTGAATAAAACGTATATTTCGAAAAATATATATTACGTGAAATATTAATTTATTTACACACACACGCACACTCACACACTCTATCGATACATTACAGATAACTTATTTGTAACAATAATAAATTCATGGTTTAACAAAGTGTACACTTTTCACGATAAATTTATTTTCCCCCATCATAAACAAATCACACTCTGGTGCGACCACGATCAGGTGGCCGAGGAGTTGAATATCGCGGAAAAAGGACAGTTTCGATGTAATTCGGTTCTAGAGGGCTGTATAGCTGAAAGGTGATGATTGCGTAAGCGCAGGAAATTGTTTGGTGCGAAGAATGAAAGTTTACTCAATAACATAGCGCATAGGTTTACAAGCGCAACGTCTCTTTCTGAGTTCCAAGGAATTGAAAACTAGCATACCCAAAAGGAAATTCGTAGGAAATAGAAAGCGGAAGTGGCCATACATCTCTAAAGATATCGGCGGAACGTCTTTTGCGCTTGTTCAATCATAAAGCTGTACTTGGCTTCGTGTGGGTTCCGAATAATGCACTAATGCAATGTACAGCAGGTGAATTGATGACCAGATTGAAAATTACTTGAATTATGCAACACGAATTTAAGTTTCCTACTATTTGTTTTTGCTACATCCGCCATTCGTCCATGAAATGAGTCAGGCGCGAAGCGACTCTGACTCTCAAATCAACGACTTGAGAGTGAGAGTCAATTCGCCATTGACTCGTTTCATCGAACAATGCAATGAGATCCCGTTGACCGTATATGCTTATTTAATAGGTGTGTGTGCTCGGCTGTAACTCATCATTAAATGTTTACTTGCGTTAAGCCATAAGCCGCTTGCTGCGTAACATATATTGCGTACGACGCATATTGTACGTATATTTTCTTTTTCGTTCATTCGGCAACTTATAAATGTTAAGACGAAACTAAATACAGCCTAATGATTGGATGTGTCCAAAAAACGTTTGTTATATGTTTTCCCTTTTTTATTTCTTAGCGATATTTTCTTGGATATGCTGAGTTACCCTATGCTCCAGCACAGAAGGGGAAGTATCTTTAATGAAAATTTATTTTTAAATGGAAAGATTTTACGTCCTAATTTATTGAGAAAGCTTTCGTTCTTAATACTTGATAACTACCTGCTCTCGCGTAGTCATCATCTTTATGCTATAACGGTGTCCAGAACCGAGTTATACCGAAATTCTTCATTTTTCCACAGTATACAATAGCTAATAATTTAATTAATTATCTTGTTATCGTTATTGAAACGAAAATGTATTAAAACTGTAACGTTTTCATTACAGTTTTAATATCTGTAATAACTATATGTAAATAAATAAATAAAAGATTTTTTTTTCTCAAAATTTTAAGGCCTATCAGAAATTGTTTTCCAGAAAACGAACTTTTATACTACAATTTATTAACTGTCAGATTAAAATGTTTCGAATATAATTGTAATTGCAGTTTTGTAGAGTCCACAGTATAAACTAGCCCCAGTTACGAATTACTGCGTTAAAAGTTATCGCATGTAGAACGGATGATATACTTATTTATTTGTGTAAATAAAATGAAAATTTAAAAAACCTGCCTCTTTATTATCAGGGATGACTGATCAATTAGAATCCACCTGCGCACGCCTACCCGGTCATTACCATTAATCGTCGCGATCGTCTCGTAGATCTTGAGGCCATCCACATTCTCAGAATCGCGGTGGACGATTGCCTATCAGCACCGTACAAAAGTTCATCGACAATCAGTAGGTAGAACTAATTTGAATGAGTACCGCCGCAACCCCCGCCGCGGTGCGCCGCATCCATATTTATGACGTGGCTCGGCTTTTTTCATCCGAAGCAGGCGTCCTAGAAATCGGCATTCCAGCGCGTCGCGCTCCCGACCTGCCCGCCGCCGTCGCATAATGACGCCGCGCGTATAATCGCGCACGAAACTACCGTCAGCCTACAAACTCAACCTGGCACTCGCTTCGACCAAACATGGCTATATTTGCATCTAATTTATAAGTATTTTAAAAAGCATCGAACATAATATTGACCCAACGCAAAATGATTCGTGATCGTAATATTTTTTTCAAAAGTAACTTAGCAACTAAATCTAACGATGTACGTATATTTACATAAAGATGTAACAGAAACGGTCTATAACTACCGTCAGCCGACGAACTCTACCTGGCACTCGCTTCGACCAAACATGGCTATATTTGCATCTAATTTATAAGTATTTTAAAAAGCATCGAACATAATATTGACCCAACGCAAAATGATTCGTGATCGTAATATTTTTTTCAAAAGTAACTTAGCAACTAAATCTAACGATGTACGTATATTTACATAAAGATGTAACAGAAACGGTCTATAACTACCGTCAGCCGACGAACTCTACCTGGCACTCGCTTCGACCAAACATGGCTATATTTGCATCTAATTTATAAGTATTTTAAAAAGCACCGAGCATAATATTGACCCAAAGCAAAATTTTTCGTGATCGTAATATTTTTTTCAAAAGTAACTTAACAACTAAATCTAACGATGTACGTATATTTACATAAAGATGTAACAGAAAAGGTATATTATTCATACAATAGAAAAGTTCAAAGAACTTTAAGGCAATTCTTAACCGTTTCTGAACAATCACAGACAAAGTTGCGAATCCAACGAAATAAAATTTACATTTATTACAGAAAAACGCTTCAAATATACTCCATTTGATCTAGAGAACCTGTATGAATAATAGATACATCTTTGTATACTTAGACTAACTCCCGCCCTATGGAATAATCTAAATTGACCTTATACACTTATACCTAGCCTGCAACAGAAGTTTAAATTTCTTTAAATTCTAACTTATAAAACTCTCCTTCTCTTGTCTCTCTAAACATTTCAAAAATACTAGGACATGACAACTTAAAGATTGTTCAACAAAATTCTTTGATTGTGCAACAATTTAATACAAAGACGTTTAAAATTATTAAAAATATTTTATATCATCTGTTTTCGAGGTATGAAGTAAGATACATTGGTTTTATACACTATTTCAACGTCGTTTAAATGGTTAAGCGTTGATAATGCGTCGTACCGCCACGGGATAATTTATAAATAAACTCCTTATTTGAATTTCAATATTCAACGATATGGGTACTATTTCAGAGATTAATATTATACGGGCAATTCAGCATTTTCCTTAACTTTTTCGATCCTTTTATATTAATTAAAGATTTAAATGTAATTATGAATGAGAAAATATGGAAATAAATTGACCCACGCTTGTTTATCTATTTCTAAAAAGACTGTAACCGCATGTGATTTTGGTTTCGAATACCTACTTATATACTGCTTTTTATCAAAAATAATTGTCAAACTAATCTTATAAAAAAGAGAACTTTGTACATTGGGTGTTATTTTGGGAAACTTATAGACGATCCAAAAATCTACCAATAAGGCGAGAGTTTATATTACTAATTATTACGTTTTTACGTTACGAATTAAGGCATTTTATTAGACAGTTGAATAAAGTAAAATATAAACAATTAAAACACCAGAAATACCTTTTAGATTATAATTAAGAAAAACCAAACAAAGTTATTTCGTGGATTACTTACTTGCCAAGGTAAAGCCTTTGGGGGGAGGGGGCATCATGTAAGTTAATAAGCCGGTTTTAAATTATTGTTGGTAATTGAAATGATTTCTTCCGAGACAGCAAAATCCAACACAAATTTGAAAAATCTCACTGTATCTCCTTGTAAGTATAACAATGAGTTAAGTATAACAATGAGTTAATTATAACACGTTAAAAAGTTAATTATAACACGTATAAACGTTAATTATAACAATGAGTTAAGAGTAGATCTCTTTTTCGTGAAATAACCACAGTATTAAAACAATTAACAAAATAATAAAATCTTTGTATTCTCTTCTCGCGTCATTATATAGATTCTAGCTTCAGTAAACAAAGTAGTACTCTACCAATAACTATTAGTTAGGATATAATATTTTATAAATGTGGATGTACGGATGGATGTTTGTTGCTCCATAACTACGTAATTTCTGAACGAATCTACAGTAAATTTGGTATCATCAATTATTACCGACAGATTGTCTCAATCCGCTACTGAATATAGACCTCTACGATGTACGTATGACTGAAGGTAATGCCCATTATCACCACCTTGGGGAGGAGCATAGCAGTGCATAGTTTTCTCGCATCAATGGTGCTGCTGCCCGTTATTAGTCTATGGCATTTAACTACGAGATTGCAAACATACTCCAGACCGATCCGAATTCAATTTCCGGCCTCTCTACGAACAGCCGGAAATCGAATTCGGGCACCGCGGTGCGCCGTCAACGCAATAAAACCACACGCGGAACTTCCGCACACAAATAGGTTATAACCTGGATTAATGTACGTTTTTATCCCGAAATCTCAAATAGTTCCTGAATGATATCATTTTTAAGATATTATTATTGCCGGTAAGGATAATTCTGTAAGTTTAATTTTAGCATGTATAGGGATAATGTCCATCATTTATGATCCCCTACTTGAGTACGTAATTTTATTGTCTGTGAGGATAAATATATGTTTGATTTTAGCATGTACAGGGACAATATCCATCTTTTATAATGTTCATTAGGCTTCTACTTTTACTAGCATTATTAGCATTATTGTTTGTAAGGATAATTTTATAAGTTTGATTTTAACATGTACAGGGACAGGACAACATCCATTTCTTATGATGTTCGTTAGATTCCCCCTTGATTACGTAGTATTATTGTCTGCAAGGATAATTTTGCAAGTTTGATTTTAGCATGTACAGAGACAACATCCGTCTTTTATGATGTTCACTGGGTTCCTACTTGATTACGTAGAATTATTATCTGTAAGGATAATTCAGCCAGTTTGATTTTAGCACGTTCAGGGACAACATCCATTTTTTATAATGTTCTTTAGATTCCTACTTGTTTACGTAGTATTATTGTCTGTAAGGATAGTTCTGTAAATTTCATTTTAACATATATAGGAACAACATCCATCTTGTATAATGTTCTTTAGGTCCGTACTTAATTGCGTAGACCATAGTATGGATAGATCGGTATTGTTTGATTTTAGCATGTATAGGAATAGAATCCAACTTTTATGATGTTCATTACGACCCTCCTTGGTCACGTAGTATAGTCTGTAAGTAAAATTCTATAAGTTTGATTTTATCTGCATGGGGATGGCAGCCATATTTTATTTTGTTTATTAGGTTCCTACTTAATTACGTAGTAAGGAAAATTTTATAAATTTTAGCATATATTAAATTCATACCACGTATCTCGAATTTCCACGTACGAGCGTAATCCCTATGGGATAACATACAAAATTGTTTACCGTTTTATAACTTAATCACGATCTTATCACGTAACGCGAACGGGTTTTGAGAACAATTGGAAGATATATGATAGAACGTGTCGTGTGACCGTGACGTGTGTACTATGTGTCGACATAGGCTATATTATTGTAGTCCACGCGAATGAGTTTGAGGGCAGAAGCCATTTCTAAATAAAATGCTTTTGAGATGTTTTAAAACATTAATTTCGTTACTCTTACACTCTCTATTAGTAGGCTATTTTGCCAAATTATATATTTTAAATTCAACAAATCAGAACCATTTTTTAAAGTTCCTAGTAGGAATTAATTTTTCTTGGTATTATTCTCTACATAAAAAGTAGGAGCACGGAATTTTAACAATTTCTGATGAGGTTGTTATATTTACAAATTGTATTTTGATCTTGCAGACAGGAAAAAAATGACCCAGTTTCAATATATATTTTACAGCTCTTCTGATTATTTTAAACTGTATAACATTGAACGCTGTTATATGCAATGAAAACCGTTTATTTGGTTGAATGTGACACCTCCAAAAACATATTGTGACCCAAACAGCGACCGCGGCCGACATCGATGAGCCAACTTTCAGTAGGATGATGTACTGGTCGTTGGAAAAAAAACACAATACCCTGATTAGTACGCACTCCAAAATTTTCTTAATCAAATGTTTCCGGCATATAATCCAGAAAAACTGCGTAATTGACACAGTCTTTATATGATTAATTTTGAAAAAAAAATACTAAATTATTATCATCGAATTTGATCATTGAATATCTTCGGATTTATTCTTAAAAACCATTTTTTTTTAAATAATAAATTTACGGAAAATTAAGGAGAGATTACCATGAAAAATAGAAAACTTTCATTAGAACATTAATTTAAGTCAGATTAATCAAACATATTTACTACAAGCTATGCCCATGATACGTAATCAAGGGGGAACCTAATGAACATCATAAGACTTTGTTCGCGTGGAATTCGGGGATAAAAAAGTTATTAGGATTTTTTTTGTGTTTTTTTCTTATTTCTCTCAAAACTCTATGAGCATCAAGTTTAATAAAAATGCTAATAGGTGGCGTTGGCAGATAAACCGGTTCCGCTGATTCTGTTATTGAAATGAAACCAAGCCTAAATGTTAACCCAAGTTAATATAAATTCATCACTGAAAACCGCATCCAAACCGGTTCAGCCGTAGGTAAGATTAGCGTGCACAACGAAGGGCCACGCACAGGCCAACAGACAAACCGGCAAACAGACAAAAATTCTAAAAACTGTTGTTTTAGGCTAATAGCGTGTCTTTAGTATGTAGCACTTAGTTTACATAAAAACTTTCAATGTACAGACTCTGTTTTTGTTAAGATTTTATTATATGTATAGATTTTTCATTATTTTGTATTACATATAAATAATTATATTGAAAAAGAAATATTTGAATGTAAGTTTAATACGGTTGTATAAAATTGAAATAAATTTAAAATTTGCCCATTACGATTTAACATGATGAGTAACAAAAATAAATAAAAAAATATCGCCTTAAATTAGATTTTTCTAAAATAATAAGTTATTAGTGAGTGCTGCTTACATACTGAATTAAAAAAAAGGATTTTTCCTTATAAATACTTCCTGGTCAGTTACGATATTTATAATAAAAAAACGAAGTCCAAACAGATTTTTTCCACATCGACAATATCATTGTGTCTTATTGTTTTTTTGATTTAGTAGAATAGGGAAAAAAGAAATTAAAGACGAGGTTTGGTACAAATCTAGGTGCCACTAAATCCATACGTATAAAATGGGAGCAAACATTTTTTTAAAAATGCGTTTGATATAATTAGAAGAGTTATTGAAAATAATTTTGAGTTTTCATTCACTATTTTTAATTTTTAAACTCGATTTTTGAAATATTACGTTTTAAATCAAAGTATCATATTATCCTCCACCTCCCCGCTTCTACTCTTTGATTTTACAACTGTGGATTTAAAAAAAAACCTGCAATAATTCTAGAGCATTTCGACCGTTTTTTTTAGTTAATTTTTTTATTAGTATAAATAATACCAAAAATAATTATTGAGTTTTATCCCTAAAACGGATCCGATTTTTAAGATGTTATGGATATCGATGAAACATTAAAAATATTTAATTTTTTAGGCATAAGACATTTTTTTAATAAGAGACTTTATATTTATCGTTTTACTTTTTTTTAATGTAATTGAAATTATTTTTAGTAAATAAATACTTTAATTAATTTCAGTTTAGATTTTCACTCACATTATCGTAATTTTGAGTCGTGAGTAGTGGTTGTAACTCAAATTCATATTTTCAGTTGCGATACTTTATAATTAATAGTGTACAGACGGATATAAAAGTAAATCAACAAGAATTTATTTTTAACTATAAGAGATTCAAAATCCAAAATAACCGTTTGCAAACTCGCCTGAAACTGGACTAGATACGGCACATCACACCAATGCTGTGCACAAGTTTACCCTTCTCAAGGCGATCTGGCGCAACGATATTTCTGTACTCGTTCGATACTTGCTTTTTATTCTTTAATATTCTTATAGTTCACATTTCTTCGGGATGCTGCGTGATGGACGTCACTCAATTGTGCGCCTCTACATGTGAACTGCGTCGCGCTGCAATCATTGTGACGATCAGCGCACTGGTTCCGTAGTATATCTACTGTAATTAATGTTACTACTCAATTGTGCATATTATTAAAGATTCGATTAAGTTCTGCAATAAAGGAGGAAAGAAAATAAAGTTATTTCAATGAAATGAAGCTGAAACCAGCAGCCAAATAGTTTACATTTTTGTTACTTAATTATGTATAGCAAAAATCATGAAAATCTGAGATATATAACAAAACTGAATATTTCCCAAAACGACTCACTTTTAACAACTCTCTGACAAAACAATTTCTCCTGCTCATAACCACAAGCGCCTTGCCTGTGACATAGCGCTTCATGCCTATCCACCTCCAAGGATGGGTTTTACAAATATTAATATAGTGCAATACCCTGAGAATCTACCCTAATGTTTTAAACACGACAGCCTTCCTGGAAAATTACTCCATGACATTGAAAACCCTCATCAGAAATCCGTTTAATAATACTCAAGTTACAAACAAACAGATAGACAGTTACGTTTTATACAAAGTTATAGAGTATATAGAGTAGTTATATCTTCTACATGACTTTAAATAGATCCTTTTACTTACACAAACCCTAAACATTTTTTTCTTTAATAATTTTTTCTGTTTACTTGTTATGATTTTCTCCGCTGTGAGTTATATTTGTTGTCACACGTTTCGTGTAAATAAAAAAAAATCATTCATTTAAAAACTAATATATTATAAACACTGTCTGTATCTTTTTTTTTAAATAAAACACTTTGAATTTTAATAAAATGAAACAATCCTCTCGTAGAATACAAGTAATTCAATGCAGCAAATTATTTTGTACTTTTTTAACTCGGTACTAGATTGACGCGACGTTTTTTTACAAGCGTGGAGTGTTTCCACGAATCATTTGCTATTTGTAGCAGCGAGTAGCTCATTGCACATGACTGCGACCTGTTTTTTAATCTGCCATTGTTTTGTGTTTCATGAACTCGCTTAATACATTAATGTATCCAGCTGGCAGTTGGCGAAGTGTTTTCTGTCAAAAATATACAAATAAAAATAAGAACATGCAATAGAACATGCAAAGAACATGAAGATCTAATAAAAAACATTATCAATAAATTGTGTAAAAAAACCAAATGGAATTAAAATATTTACGCTAATCGTCTCAGCATTATAAATAATTTTTTTAAAAAAAGACGTCCCGTTTACCTGTCTGTAAACGGAACGTCTTTTTCTCAGTAAAAACTGAAGGAATTTTTTTCCGTACCAATTAAAAAGATTTATGTATATAATTTATAAATATTTTGTATAAATTAACCGATATATGACGACGAAATTGAGAAAAAATCAACCGTCGGTGAAGTTTCTTCGCGTACGTCACGTAAACTGTTAGAGGTAAATGAAAACAAGGTATGGAAAGGTTATTCGACCGAAATAGTTTTCCAGAAAAATCCGCGAGAGTATAAATATGTTCATCTATTATAATTAACTCACACTATCGGATAAAAAGTCTTAAAAATAGGAGTGTCAAAATGTTTCAACTGACGTGGGTCGTTCAGGTAGGCAATATTAAATCCTTATCAAATTAAGTAAGTTTTTTTATTTTATGCATTTAATTTATAAAAATATTAAATCCTATCCTTTAATTTATAAAAATATTAAATAATATAAAAATATTAAATATTAAATAAGTAAAAGGATCTATTTAAAGTCATGTAGCAGATGTACTAGTTTTCTATGACTTTGTATAAAACGCAACTGTCTATCTGTTTGTAAATTTAGTATTATTAAACAGATTTTTGTTGAGGGTTTTCAATGTCATGGAGTAATTTTCCAGGAAGGCTGTCGTGTTTAAAACATTAGGGTAGATGCTCAGGGTATTTGCACTATGTTAATATGTTTAAAACGCATCCTTGGAGGTGTATAGGCACGAAGCACTATGTCACTGGCAAGTCGTTTATGGTATTGATGAGCAGGAGAAATTGTTTGAGAGTTGTTAAAAGTGAGCTGTCAATCGTGGAAGTTTGTATACAGCACAACTTCTACGCGGGCGAAGACGCGGAAATAACTAGGCGTGCATATTCGTATCTATGTTGCAACTATACACCTGCCACATCTATACATATAACGAAAATGTAAACTTTGCGTGTCTGTAATGTAAACTTTTGGTGATGAAATATTAAATCCTTATAAAATTTAGTATGTTTTTTTATTTTATGCATTTAATTTAGATGAAAATTTTCATTTATAGCGAAACATTTCGTTAAACAGTTTGCAATTAACAACAATGTTGTAAACTAAGCGCAAACTACCGATATGTTCATAAAGACGACTTTATACCGACTTACTGTTCCAATTAAAACGACTCCAGTATTCTGTAAAACTTTGTTTATTACTATAAACAAAGCACAAGGTCGAACAGAAACTTTCCTAGTTTAGACCTTAGCGCCGTATAATGTTTTACATATGGTCCTGTGACGTGTTACATCTTAACTTAAACTTTTATTTCTGGCACCTAGGGAGAGATGCGAAACGTCTTGTATAAAGAAATATTTCATACACTAACTATATCTACGTCAAAGGGTATATAAGTATGTATATATGAATGTGCGCTTTACTGACGTACGCTTTTCTGATGTACACTGATGCGCTGAGTGACTGGCAGCGAATGGAGAATTGTTTCGGGTTCCGTCCCTCAAAATAAAAAAAAAGAATTACTTGGTTTTCCGCCCGTCCATCCATCTACTGTCGAAGAGCTTTTTCTCAAAAACGGTTTAAAATATCAAATTAAATTAACATCGTATATTGAGCCCTGCAGCCTTACATTACTGTAAAAATTTCAAGTTCTTTGATACATTTTTTTTTAATTGCGCCTATGAAACATATAGTAGGAAACATATTTACATTCTGAAAAATTAAAATGTTCTAAATAGTTTAATAGAATTACTAGGTACCACTAAATGTTTATAAATATTTAAATATGTACAACTCTACCTGTGTTTCACAGGTTTTTTAATTGCGGCCTCATTTCTCAACATACGAACATTTTCCGCGTGGGAAAAAAGGTTCAATTTAAAAAAAATAATAACATCAATCCTCAAAACTACCCAAATCATCAAAAATAAATGAATAAATTCCGAGTATCATTTCCACTTTAAAAATTCCGAGTATCACTTCCACTTTAAAAATTCCGAGTATCATTTCCACTTTAAAAATTCCGAGTATCATTTCCACTTTAAAAATTCCGAGTATCATTTCAACTTTAAAAATTCCGAGTATCATTTCAACTTTAAAAATGCCCAGTATCATTTCCACTTTAAAAATTCCGAGTATCATTTCCACTTTAAAAATTCCGAGTATCATTTCCACTTTAAAAATTCCGAGTATCATTTCCACTTTAAAAATGCAGAGTAGAATTTCCACTTTAAAAATTCCGAGTATCATTTCCACTTTAAAAATTCCGACTATCATTTCCACTTTAAAAATTCCGAGTATCATTTCCACTTTAAAAATTCCGAGTATCATTTCCACTTTAAAAATTCCGAGTATCATTTCCACTTCAAAAATTCCGAGTATCATTTCCACTTTAAAAATTCCGAGTATCATTTCCACTTTATAAATTCATCGTGCACCTCGCTTTGGAAACTCAAAGTTGCGTAATTAATTAATAATTCTTTGTTATAATGGAGATACTGTGGAATACGCACAGCAATATTATAATCTGTGTCAAATCTCGACCTGACCATACAACGAAACACACGGTATGGAGGAGCTAATACATTTTAAATAAGTAAGTAGGCAGAGTCCAAGTCACGTGGGACAGTTTCGCAAAGACCGCACATTTAATTATCTTCCCAACTATTCTCCGTCTCGTAAACACTGAGGCTCGGTAATAAAACGCTTGAAAAGTTGACTTTCACATTATGTAATTAAGTTATATGTGTTTCAGACGAGTGGAAGATGGTAGATAATGAATATTTATATTAACTTTGTCTAATGAAAAAGTTGTCGAGTTCATAATTTATTTGAAGATTGTGTCAAATTTACATTTCATTACACTCGGAGTAACATCGCTACAAGTATATATATACTTAAGGTCATTCAAGTATAAACGAAAATTTTTGTCACTAAATTATAACAGTAAAACTATAACTACTTGTTATTATTGTCCAGCGCAGACAGCATTCTGTCAAACTTATACTACATACTATATCATTAGCAAGTTAGTCTAAGTTTAGCACACTGATCGATCGCCGTAAAATAACCTTAAATAAACCAGAATATAGATAAATAGGTTATACTGATGATAAATATCAATGATTAAGTCAAGTCTTAGTTGTATAGTGAATAAGATTAAATGTTTTAATGAGTTAATACGGTAGTTGACTCATTCTAAATTTTAATATTTTTCATACAATATTGTGAAATATAAGTAAATTAAAAACCAGTCTTGAAAAAAATTCAAAAATTTATTGAAAAATAAACCAGTTATAGGCTTCTAAACTTGAAGATACGGATAGAGTTGGGTATATCCCTGTCTCTTTCCCTCTAGTAGAATATAATGTGCAATATTAAAAATGACCTCACAACACAGTATTGCCGTCCTTATCTAAATGTTAAATTTAAACTTTTATAACTCAGTCAATTTTTAAGATTATTAAAAAAAAATTTCACTCTTGATCAGTTTGCACCTTGAAATTACGATTAATGAAATAAAAAAAATTAGGCAAATACCCAATTACTTAGTCATATTTCTTGAGATTAAAAATTTAGAAAAATACAAACTCATTATGCAGCATTTAAAGTATTTAAAGTCATTACGCGCGTTGGTTTAATATAGTATTTGTACTGAAGAATTCCAGATAAATGATTAACTTCCAAAATCAAAACTCAGTAGTAGTGATCGGGATGTTGAAGTTAACTTTATGGACAATTTTTCTATCCTCTGATTGGTAATAATAAAATTTTCCAAAAAAATGTTTTTCAAGCGAGTTTCCGAAATCAAATTTCACGAAACTTATACTTCAAACGCTTTACTGATAAATTTGCTAATCCATTAGGGTTATAACTAATGAATACAAGTGGGGAACGTCTTTTCAAGTAGATAAATATACTTCAAAGTACGAATATATTTAAGACGTCCTCGCAATTGCTACGTTTAAATTAAAGGCTAAACTTATTTGTTATACTAGATAATTTCGCTAACATGCGACCAAACATTGAAACTATCAAAGTTAAGAAATATGAAAAAAATAACAAAAATACGTAATTGAAATCGGCTTTCCGTAAACCAAATACGACACCATTAACGCCCGTATGCAACGGCCAAGATTGTCAGTCATACTTACTGTCAGTTAAAAACGTATTTCTGTTTCTCATTAACTGCCAGTCGAGTCAGAACAAGAGTCTACTTTACACAGTCCAATTCCTAAAGTATCCATACAAAATACGTTTTTAACTGTCAGTAAATCCAACTGAGAGTCCTGACCATGTGTGGTGCATATGGAAGTTATACGACGTCACGGTCTTGATAGTGATTACCGTTTTTAGGATGAGTGACAACTTGTTCGTTTTTGCAATTAGATTTCCACCCACCTATTCTTCTGTGAAAGAAATTCTAAAATAAGTTTGGTCGTTGCAGACATATTAAAAGCTTTTAGTTAATTTTCTGTATCGCAAATCTGCCAGCTACAACTTTTCTAATCAATATTTTAAGTCTTAATATCGTACACCATCTGTAACAAAAGTGGGTCTTCAACTACGGAAAAAACATTATTTTCAGTTTTATTGTTTTCATTTTAAGATGTCTAGATAGTTTAATACGCGCGAAAGCTTGTTTCGTATATTTTTTTAGTAGGATTTTAGTATTTAACTTTTATTTAATATATATTTAATGACGTTGTTATGCAATAAAATGCGAAAAATGGCAATTTTTCGCAGAATTGCCATAATTTTACCACCATTGTTCGGTTCCGGTTTCGGTAATATTACAATCTAAGTAAGTTTCGGTTTTCCCTTAATTTCTTTTTAGTTATTTCCCGAAATTGTTTACAATAATTACTAACTTTACACTTTTAGTTACAAGCCTAACTAAATAGCTGTTAGATGTATCGCGTCAAGAGTATTTGTTTATGCACATACAACAGCAGCGTTTGTTACACACATAAAAGCACATTATAAACGCGCATGATTCGAAATATATTTCAGTATTACAGAGCGACTACTTTCCCATAGCATAAATATTAACACTGTTACACTAACATTGTTACTTGGAATAGAAAGTTATACCTCGCATAAAGAGAGAATAGATAAAAACGCTACTCATAAACTAGGTATACGACAAGCTCGTCATAAGTTTAACTGTCAAACACTATTTCGAACTCCACCTAAGTTTAACTTTGGTATAACTTAACAAAGCTGACATTTCGGCAAGTACATATAACAGCACTACCATTTGTGCAATTCCATTGTGTTTATAGCTATTTTAAAGAAAACGGCTACAAATAATTCAATTCGTACAATCGAAACTACTCAGATGATGTATTATTTAATTTATTGCATGTAACACCAAAAGCAAAATTTATTGACGACAATTTTGGAATCAAGTAAGTTTCAAGTAATATTCCAATTTATTGTTAGAATGTTTTAAGAGAAATTGTAATATTTTTCCAAAATTTTACTGCGAACCTTTAAATAAATCATTATTTGTTTACACTGTTAATGAAGTTTTTATACGTAGTTTTTGCTCTTTTTATAAGCATCTCATGCTCTTCCATAACTGAAAAAGAGAAAAATTTAGAAAAAAAAGGACACAAGCAAAGAATAAAATAAATTTTAACGATGGTCTAAAGACGCCATCTTATGTAACAGATGTAATCGTTTGATTTTTTAATTAACTTCGGAATAGTTATTCTTTCGTTTAACTGAGATCATTAGTAGTAATTAATACTTTCGTTACACCAACCTTATGAATGGTATAAATATTCTCAGAATAAGAGTAATATAACTTAAGTTTAAGCATCTTTCATTAGTAACATTGTAAATGTATATATTTTACAGTTCCAATTTTTAACGTCATGCATTCGTGTATAGAATTGCGCACGACTAATTTTGTTTGGCGAAGCCAAAGCGTCCAGGTGTAGGGAAGTGCACATGTAGGTGCTAACGAGCTAAATGTATTGTCACATTTTCATTTGAGGCGACGCCTCGCACTCTCGCATGCTTTACTGTCATAAATGCAATTAGCGACGGGCGCCAAGCTCGTGACAGCATTGAACCTCCGTTGCCCAGTAGAGTGGCTAATTCTAGCTGGACTTTAAACGGTGTTTGTGCACGATGAATAATGCATAGCATTTTTAATTACTTTTTAGAGTATCTACATATTTTAGCGCCGTTAATATTAAACATTTAATAAATGAATATATCTTCATAGATTTGCAAAAATTGAAACTAAAAAATACTATTTGTAATGAAATTCTTTTCTCAATGGCTAACTAGATAGTCTTCGTAGAAGTACTAGATAGACTTTTAAATATGAAGCCTCTATTCTATTTCTCCCAAATATTTCTAAGCATATAAATCAGAAATAGGTAATAAGCATGCAGGTCTCTAAAGCTGGATCCATTTCAATAAACATTTTCATTAATCGTCATGTTCGACAAACATTTTTACATAGGCGAACAAATTATTGTAAATGCGTACAACGATACAACGTTCGTTGTATGGTTCTCTATCTCTTATTCTTCAATACAGATTTACATTAATAGTCATGTTTTTGACGAACATTTTTACATAGGTGAGGAAATTATTGTAAATGCGTACAACGATACAATGTTCGTTGTATGGTTTTCTATGTCTTATTCTTCTATAAACATTTACATTAATAGTCATGTTCGGCGAACATTTTTACATAAGTGAACAAATTATTGTAAATGCGTACAATGATACAACGTTCGTTGTATGGTTTTCTATGTCTTATTCTTCAATAAACATTTACATTAATAGCCATGTCTGGTGAATATTTTCACATAGGCGAACAAATTATTGTAAATGCGTATACAACGGTACAACGTTCGTTGTATGGTTTTCTATCTCTTATTCTTTTCATTAATAATGTTCTACGTAATATCTTCACTATGAAAAAAAATGCCTATAACGTTCTAATTTTATTGTTGTGGAAACAATTTTAAGTGATATAACGGTCAACCTTCACCACTGTGGCTGTCTGCCAGCCAGTTTTTTAAAAAAGTAAAGGATGTCATTTATTAGACTTGTAATGTGTTCTATGGAGAAGACAAAATGTAAAATAAAATTCAATGGTGCCCTTTCTGAAGATCCCAGTGTCAATAATGGTGTTCGACAAGGCGACTCACTCTCGTGTCTGCTTTTTAATATTGCACTAGAAAAAGCTATTCGGGATTCAGATATTAACACTAGGGGTACTATCTTTTACAAATCAGTTCAGATCCTAGCGTATGTTGATGATATTGATATAATTGCCAGAAACCTTCCAGCCTTGAGAGAGGCCTTTCTGTCTTTGGAGATAGCTGCAAATCAAATGGGTCTGGCAATAAACGATTCCAAGGCTAAGCATATGGCTATACAAAAATCTCCACCAAATAATGCACATAATCGTTTGGAGATTGGCTCACATACATTTGAAACGGTTGACTGCTTTACTTACCTTGGATCTTGTGTTAATAACAAGAATGACACTATCTCTGAAATTCAGAATCGCATATCATCGGCCAATAAAGCATTTTTTGGACTAAGCTCCATCCTTAAATATTCTTTTCTTACAAGAAAAACGAAATTATTAGTATATAAAAGTCTTATTAGGCCAGTTCTAGCATATGGTTCAGAAACCTGGTCTTTGACTAGAACTGGAGAGAATAAAATAGCAGTCTTTGAAAGAAGGGTTCTGAGGAGAATTTTTGGGGGTGTCGAAGAAAATGGTATTTGGCGAAGACGTCTTAACTCAGATATATACTTTATAGGTTGTTTGGTGAGCCTGATGTCAAAAAAACCATCAAAATCAAAAGAATGAACTGGGCTGCCCACGTCTCTAGGATGAAAGATGAAAACCCAGTAAAGAAAGTTTTCATCGCAAAACCTCTAACAACTCGTAGAAGAGGTAGACCAAAATTAAGATGGATCGATTCAGTGGAAGAAGATTTTAACATTCTCAGGATAAAGAACTGGAAAACCCAGGCGAATAGTAGAACCTCCTGGAAGAATCTCCAACAGAAGGCCTTGGCCCACCCTGGGCTGTAGTGCCAAATATGATGATGATGAAAGGATGTAATAAGTAACATTATTAAATATTTTGAAACGTTTGGCAGAGAGATGAACTGTAAATATTGTTTGTTTCAATGATTCTAATATTTATTAGGAGCACCAGATTGATCTCATCGCCTTTAAGTCATTGCATTGGTAAGAGGTAATCCCACGTTATGGATTTGACTGATTATTTGACGCATAGTCTAGTCCATAACGTGGGATCCATCCATCATTTACCAAGTGGAAATAATAGGTAAGTAAACTGCAGAATCAAAATATGAAATAATCGTTATTTTAACAACTTTTTCAAAAATATATAAGTTCTCCAAAATAAATAAGTACTTTGGGTAACAAATTAAACCATTTTGTTATCAGGTCTATTTCAAATACTTCTTTATATAGGAAACTGTAATTCGGCTCCAATATTTCTCACATACTGTATTTAACAAAAAATATTAAACATGAAATATTTAAAAACAGTTACGAGTAACAAAATCAAAGTATTTTTGGGAAGTTCTCTATAATTTTATGCCTGTGTAAAAATAAATTGTCAGAAACATGTTAAGCAACATATTTTCATAACAAAAATAACATTAAGATTTGCGTATACTTTAATGGAAACGTTTCTCATTAAAATACGTACGCTTCGGAGAAGGGTTTCCGCGATCATGCTCTTCTAAGTATTCGCGTTGCGCTTCCAAATAATTGTGCTGACAATAGTCGGTACCAATACCTGAATTTCTTCAAACTGGAGATCAAGCGACATTTTCTTTTTTCCTGACATATCTTAAATATCTAATTTGCGTATCTGTACAGTCTCTACGCTTTTTTTCTTCTACGTTTTTACTAGAACCTGTACGTTGCTAACCTGATCAAACAAAGAAATGTGGCAAATTCTTCGGTATGCCCATATTTAAAAAACTTCAAATCTTCTTATCGATCCTTTATTCAAGGCCCCTGTCTCCACATAAAAAGAACACAAAGAAAACCTCCAGTGCTCAAACTTTTCAGTTTTTTTGAGAATAACCCGAATGTGGACAGACGCATATAAACATTTTCATCAAAGCATGCTATACAACCATTAGCCCTTTGAAAGCATTGACACTACACTTTCTTTTTATTGAAATCGATATTATTATAAATGGGATGGTTATTACTATTCATTCTATTACTGACTTGACTATTATAGAGAATATTGAATATATTTGGCGTTAATTTTGTAGAAATTAATTATTCACAATTAAATGAAACTACGTGATGTAGTATTATTTCTACTTTCTTTAATTTCGTTATCAAGACATAGGTTTCGTTGTATTACAACATCTTCAGGTGGGATATTAGCAAAGATTGGATAATTATTAATACGTTTCTAAATATTTATAGATATTAGCAAAGATTGGATAATTAATAATATTATAGAGAACTTTAAATGAAAGGCTGATTTCAATAATTTCAATATTTATTATTTGTTTGTTTACCAATATTACTTGATTTATAATTTAATTTAATATTTTATAAAATTTAATATTTAATGTAGAATACAAATATTTATATAAAACGGAGAATATATGTACGTAGAATATTATTTTGATACGGGAAGGATACAAGTTAGCATAATTCTTGAAAAACTCTCATTTTGTATCTCAGCATGACTTGTATCTGTTTTTTCCCCATAACAAACAAACAAATAAAACAAATCCCGTGACAAACAAATAAAAAAAATTGCCTTCGATCGCAGTCGGTTTTTTGACGAACGTCAAAGGAATTTGTGTCGCATTGTAAGAATGTACAATTTTTATTTCTATTTATGAACACTAAACTTTGGAACGAAAAAATGTTTTTTCGCAGACTCCGTCGAACGAGATGTTACAGAAAAGGTCTTTCGAAATGTAATGTGTATTTTTTTGGTGTCACCATCGAGAGATATGAGGGTCCAAAATGTCAGACAGTGTCGCCACCCCATGCAAGTAAAAAATCTTAAAAACCACGATAGTGATATTTAGGAAACACTATAAAGGAAAATGGTTTTGTTTAATGTGTATTCAGAATATAATAGTCTACCTAACGCCAATATTTTAACTAACAAAACTCAAAACAAATTAATATATAATAATGTAAATACTATAATAAATCATAAACAAAAGTGCAATAAAATCAATAATATAAAAGGAAATGGAGAGTTTATGTGGAAATGAATAGATATTTTCCACGAAAACATTTGCGTTGAGCGAAGCGTTCAACATACAAAGCAAAATTTTTATTGGCGTAGAGCCGTCTCTGCGTTACAATTTTCGACTTGAAACGACGCCTTTTGTGCGAATTTCCATTTACTCGTATTTTTCTCAGCTCATAGAATGCAACAATGCAGAGTTATGCTAGAAAGCGTCTATCAACATAGTCAGAATAGAAACAGATAAACCTCTAGAAGACATATTTTACATTCATCGCCGTACCGTATACTGGTTGAGAAGGATCTGTCTCTGGAATATTCCATAACATTTTCTGAAATACCATTTTTATATGAATTGTCGAAAAGTGACAGTTTCATTCGTATGTCTTCAGACACGTTGTTATAGATTACATAAAAGCGTTTCTAAATATTTGTATATATACACACTTTCGTAGTCAGCGAAATAAACATTCTTATACTAATTGATTAATTGTAGTGCATTACTATGTATTTACAGGAAACATATTCAGTAAAAATAACATAAAAAAATTGTTAGTTTCTGCCTGTGTATTGTCATGTGTACTATTCTCAACACTACGCAAAATTATTAACGTTCTATGTTTTCAATTATTAACTACTTATAAAATTACTATTTTTGTGAAATATTAAGAAAGTATAGTTTAATTAAAAATCAGTAGTGAAAAAAATAAAAATTGTTTAAAAATTAGTGAGTTATTAGCTTCTAATGGTAAGGATGGAGTGGGGATATCTACCTCTCTCATTCGCTCTCATAGAATATGATGAGCACCATTTAAAAATGAGACAATTCAATATTACTGTCCTTGTCTAAACGTTAAGTTTTAAGTTAAACCTTTACCACTTGGTTAATCACAATTAAATTAAACTACGTGATGTAGTATTATTTCTACTTTCTTTAAGTTCTTTACCACGACGGTTTCGTCGTACTACAACATCTTCAGGTGGGCTATTACCAACGATAATAGCCCACCTGAAGATGTTGTAATACGAAACCTAGGTCATGGTAAAGAATTCAAAGAATAATGAATTTCTACAAAATTAACACCAAATATATTCAATATTCAACAATTGGTTAATCTTTAAGTTTTGTAAAAATATCTTCACTCATGGCTTTGTAGTTTGAAATTATGATTTATGAAAAAAATATTCAAATATTTTATTTTTTGTGTTATTTTTTCATATTTTGACTTCATTATCTTTCATGATTCCATAATTTTATTTCTTATCTTGTGATACTATATCTCCAAATATATTTGGTACAACAAAACGTCATAAATTGCTTTTGAGTTGTGCGTCTCACACATTTTTAAATATATTTGGTACAACAAAACGTCATAAATTGCTTTTGTGTTGTGCGTCCTATGACACACATTTTTAACGTAAAACTCAGCAAAACCTAAGGTCAATACTTGTTATCTACTGGGTATCACATTTATTTTGACCTTACTAAAATAGCTAAAAAAATTTATATTTTATACATCAGTATAACAAAAAGTGGTTTTGATGGTGCTCCACTGCTATAGCAGTCATGGCATTTCAGCAAGTCAGAATCAAAAAAATAATTACTTTTTGGAGGATTTTAACTGGATCCAGTTTAACTCTAAGTAATGTCCACGAACGTATGAAAACATAATAAGTAATATACGATTCTAAAATGGACAATTTAAGAAAATATGTAATTTTTAAGATAATTTATCATCCCGTTAACTTTGTCCATATATACATCAACTTTTCCTGTTTTTTTCCGATTCAATATGGCTAAGTCATTTAAAAAAAATAAAAATTACGTTTTTGTGGATTCCAATTTATCTGGATTTAGTTTAACTCTTAGTATTGTCCACGAACGTATGAAAATATAATAAGTAATATACGATTGTAAAGACATGGGTAATTTAAGATAATATGTCATTTTTAGGATCATTTATCATCCCGTTAACTCTGTCCGTATATACATCAGCTTTTCCTGTTTTTTTCCGGTTCAACATGGCTAAGGCATCTTTATTTGCTTCATCTATACAGCAAGTACTATCTCGATACAGAATTCTCATCAAAAACCTGTCAAACAACACTATTGTTCATAATAAAACCGTTATTTTTAACTTTGTGGCGTAAAATTTTCCGCAATGATCTCACTTCAGCCATATCTAATACATATTTCCATGTTTATTTAATTAGCGTTATCAGTACACACACAATACGGTTACTTCCACTTTGCTTAACAACATTTGATTATTTAATACTTTTTCTCATCTTTCGCTTTTCATTTTATCAACTATACATACATATTTTGTTTTTCCCCTCTTCGCCAATGGTTTCCTAACTAGAACAACTTATTCAACTACACTATGACCCCAAATTGTCTATTATTATTTACCATATTAACTTAATCTAGGTTTCCTCAAAAAAACCTGTCAACTACTAGGATTCCGTATATATTAAGGCACTCATAAATATTTAAGGGGATATAGTACTTCTATTAAACTATAAATATAAATTTTTCATTACATATTATCTAGTATATCTTTCACAGTCGAAAAAATATGGTGAATATTTGGAAAACTGTTAGAATCTAACGCAGTCACTGTAGTTTACTATAATCTTCTAATCAGATTCTATCAACCTTGCTGTTTTCATCATTTTTAGTTCAGTAGTTTCGGTAATAATAAAGAAAATAGGAAAAAATCGAGTATTTAATTTGCCTCTTTGATTATCATATAAATATTTTAAAATATTAACTAGTGCAAAACATATAGGTTAATAAAATGCATTGCTAGGGCAAATTTCAAGTTTTCACATCGCATAATCTCTGTGACAGAAGGCCAACGATATTAGTAATAGTACAAGGGTTCCGTTTTTACTTTAAGGTACAGTACCCAAATAAGTACCAATTTCCTTAACCCAATTTTCCTCAACTTCGATCCCCCAGTAAAAAATCAAAATAACTAATAATCGCGACAGCTATTCTGGGAAGTCCATCCGCATGGACCTCTCATTGCCAAAGATAGCAGAGCAAAAGAAAAGAACATCGGCCCGACAATGCCCGCGCCCGTTTAACGAGTGGAAGCTATGAAGCTATCAAGTTTATTATGCGGTCGGCGAACGCGGCACGTGTCACCACGTGTCGACCCTGACGGGGGCGCGGTCTGCTCCGCGCCCCCCTCTCCCGACATCGGTTTACGAAAGCACCGTGTTTGTTGATAATGTCGAGGGTGACGGTCAACACGACGCGCCTGCATTGTTCACGCATCGAAGCGTTGCTTTTGCTCTTTCACGCTGTGGACTCATGATATCGGTAGCTATTGATTTAAATTCAATTGTATATATTGGTAAAAATCGATCAAACATTCAAATGTCGACGATATGCGTACCCTACAGCGTTACCAAATTATTTTCCATTCTTAACTACCGAACATGAAGTTATGTACAACGACGGTAGTTAAATAGCACCCACTTGAGGGCACCATATTCAATGTGCTTCGTCTCAACGCTAAACTAAAAGACTTTGCTCCTTTGAAATGCGTGGTATCGGTAGCTATTGACTTAAATTCAATTGTATTTGTAAAAATCGATCACAAATTCAGATGTGGACGATATTCGTACCCTAAAGCGTTACCAAATTATTTTCCATTCTTAACGACTGAACATGAAGTTATGTACAACGGCGGTAGTTAAATAGCACCCACTTGAGCACACCATGTTCAATGTGCTTTGTCTCAACGCCAGACTAAAAAACTTAGCTCCATTTAATTGCACGCACAACCGGATGAACTTGGCATTTTCCACGCTTATTTCCTAGTTCTAATAAATACCATGTAAACCTATATATATATATATATATATATATATATATATATATATATCAAACTCTGTAACACAATATCGATCTATGTGCAATAAAGTCGTTGATCAACAATCCCTATAAATAAATCTATATGAAATTGTCTCTCAACAACTTTTAATGTGTTCCTTAAATTTAAATATGTATATGTATACGTCCATGTGTATGTGTGAAGTGTATATATATATATATATATATATATATATATATATATATATATATACGTTATGTAATATATAATACCATTTATACTCTCAATGATAAACCTTTAATGTAATTTCAATGTTATTTTTCGTAATAAAACTGTCCATCGAAATTGGTATTGTTACAAAGCAAGACGTGATATAATGAAACCATACCGTCTGTTATATTGTATGTTTTTTTATTAATTATATAAATATATAATAAGCCTTGATATATTCATTTATTAATTATAATAAGCCTCTAAATAAATAAATATTAGTATAATAAATAATATAACAAATAGTAATTCAGTAAAATTTTGTTTATACCCTATTCGCATTATTAACATAAAAATTATCCTTTTTTCAACTTTGCTTTTCAATTTAATAGCTTTAAGCTATAAACACAATAAAAGTTACAGTAGCTCTTAGATCTTATAGTTTCTTCAAAACTAATTCAAATATAAAAATGCAAACAAACAAACGAACAAAAAAAACATGTTATTTTTCAATATTTCACCTAATGTATTAATGATTTATTTACTATATTCACTAAATTTCACTGCAATTTAAAAAGTTAAGTTCACGCACGACTGGATTATTGTTACAGGAGCAATTTTTACAGCCAACCACATGCGACAATAGAGAACTACATACAATGGTAGATTGTACTAATTGATACAGGTAATGCCCAATTAACACAAGAAAAATTACGTTACGTAACCGAAAAGAAAATAAAAGAAAAAACACGTCAATTACACTCGGAGGTAAAAATAACATTAATGTAATAAAACTATACGTGCGACACATGAGTTACAGACAGGTAATGAAACATCGTTTAGGTACTGAAGGGCGCACTTTGTATGTTTATATTTAATTTATTGCATTTTATAGCTCATGATTTCAAATGAACTAGATATTTTATAGGGCATCCGACCTGGTTCATAGTAGAATTTACAGTACAATCGAGTAATTTCGTAATCCAATTGTTTAAGGTGTAGAAATAATTACTGTATGTCATTAGAATGCTGGAGACGTCACTCTGGGCTAAGAGAGTACAAGTTTTTCTTTCAGAGTGAGATAGAACTTTAAGACCTCAAAGATTGTTCTTTTACGATACTTTTACTCTATTGGCTCGGACTGTAAATGTGTAACTCCATATTAATTTAATCTTTTTTATTTCTTACTAATCTATAAAAAAAAAGGAAAACTGTACCAATATTTGACTATATTTCCTTTAATGTTTACCTCTCTATATTATGTAAATCATTGTCTACATCACTATCTCTCCTTCTGTCTGTTTTTTTTTTATTTCCTTGTCAGACCCTTTAAACCCTTGATAAATAAATAATTTCATACAAATTGTTTGCTGTAGTCCGTGACTAATATATACCAAAACGGCCTGATATTTAAATTCTAATATATTTTGAAATGTTCTTGTATTCTTTTAGTACAATAAAATGTTTAAATATTTCATAGTTTCTTTGTCGTTTAGTACTGGTAACTTATGAAGTAGAGATGTGTAACTCATGAGTGAGAGATATAAAAGATATAGCTCACGTGTTACGATCATATCTATCACTCGCTCACTTGAAACCAAAATGTATCAGCATATCACTAGCTCGGGAGTGATCGGCGTCTTTTTCGTTTCCCCAAATTAGTCATTTCACTCACTCGTCGTGTCGTGAAGATAGATATAAAAGTATATGTTTTGACGTTATATGAAAGAGACAGAAAACGATCGCACTGTTTAGTCAAGTGTGCAACTGGATCTATGTACACGAACGTAGCTACTCGCGATCCAATGTGATCGCTGTGATAAAGTATACTTTAGTTCGCTCAAAATATTTGCGTAAACGAACACTTTTTTGTTTCACTTCAAAATTCTAATTTATAACTGTATAAATACGCCAATCTATTCCAATTTATTTAATTATCATTAAAGTTATTTTATGTATAATTTCAATCTAAATTGACAGTCCTAAATCTTAAACCTGTAAAGTATTAAGCAAAGTGGATACTCTTGTAGAATTTATTTTTATTTTGAAACAATAATTCAAACACCATATTGAATATATTTGGCGTTAATTTTGTAGAAATTCATTATTCACAATTAAATGAAACTATGTGATGTAGTATTATTTCTACTTTCTTTAATTTCTTTACCACGACCTAGGTTTCGTTGTATTACAACATTTTCAGGTGGGATATCCCACCTGAAGATGTAATACAACGAAACCTAGGTCGTGGTAAAGAAATTAAAGAAAGTAGAAATAATACTACATCACGTAGTTTTAAACATCATGTTATATGACCATTGTTAAACGGCTCAACGTATGCGTAATAAATAATTTCGTTAATAACTCGCATTACTGAGATATTGAGCTACTAAGCTATAGATGTAAATGAGTGATATATATCTTTCCAATCAAATGATACATATCACTCTTCTCTTTTCACTGATACATTTTGGGCACCTCTATTATGAAGTACTGATAAACATGAATAAAAAATGGGAAAGCGTAAAAACGAACGTTTTCACATTCAGAGAACGCATCAGTTTACCATCGCCATACAGCGTTGCCTAATAGTGCAATTTCAGCAAATTATTCCAATGCTCCCGGCGCGAGGGTCTGCTCCGCGTTTTCCCACGAGCATTTGCAAATTGGCCCCGGCGACATGACCCGCCGCTAACGATCCGTGACGTGGTGAGGAATAAATAATAACGCAAAGTAAAAAAGGCGAAGAGCGAGCACGTTTTCGTCAGCCCTGTGCGTGGCTGTGACATGCGACGGTCTATTTGAAGTCGGCGTCGCAGACGGACTTTACATAATTATGCTGACGTTTCGTAAGATATTGGGGTAGCTAAAGCCTTTTGTATTCGATTAAGTAGCGCTAGTAAGAAAAGGCAATCATTGGATTTGGGGATTAGACCTCAAATTTTAATATGAGCCTTAATGTAAGCCCAATTTTAATGCCAATTTAAAAGGAAAAAAATAATCCAATTACCACTAAATTAAAATCCCATTCGCTCCAGTTGTTGTTCCTTTTTACACCACTACGTCGAAGTCAAAAGATGTATGATTGTATGTTCACCAATAACTCCTAAAATACCCATATACGATATGAACACAGGATAAAAAAATCGAAAAATCCAATAGATATTGCAGCTACGAGACACTATAATATTACTATTGAAAAATGTTAAAAAAATGTTTGTACCATCATCCATGATGGGTTAAGGACATCAAATTAAAAAGCATTGAAAGACGATTGCAAATATTTTATAAAATGTCACAATTTATGAAAAGAATGCCATATATAAAATAAAAAATGTATTCTCGTATTGTTGCTGTTGCAAAACCCCCTCAAATAAATAAAAAGTTCTAAAACTAAAACCGGTCTAGGCTTACATTCTGAAAACACGCCGAGTCTACTTTTTCTCCAACATTAACTACCTTTTAAGAAAAGTCCTTTTGCTGGCTAAGCTGCAAAATTTTGGAAACGACGGAACCCTGATACAAGGGACTCGCCCTCTACGATCGTTTTCAAAGGCCGTATGAAAAAGTCCGACATCCCCTAAACTTAGTCTTGACTTCCTTAATGCCATGGCATCTACCATATTAGAGATTTACTTATTTATTAATTACTACAATTATAATTTTCACATTGTAATAAAACTCTAGAAATTGTCTCTATCATCATCATCATATATATTAATACGCTAAGGTTAATATGTTACACTCCCTTTTTAGAAAAAACCTCACAACTAATCCACATAAATTATATATCATTTTATAGATAATTGCTTGCTCTACCGGCATCCACAACTAAAAAATTTATTATTGCTATTGTTTTTGCAAATTAATTAATTATTAAAATTATATACACAAAACAGCAATGCTGCCATCTAACGGCTCAACGTCAATATGATTGACGGTCGGTAAAATTTTTGTTTAATTTCAAATCCACTCACGTATAAATAAAGTGGCGCTTTAGCTCAATGCTTTTGATACTTGCGCCTCTATATGTCAATTTTAGTAAAATATTTGTTTGATCTGTCATCTGAGCTTCATAATGGAATAAATAATGCGAAGACTTCGCACGGGTCACGCTAGTTATATATAATCTTCCAATTCAGCCGTTTCAAAAATTTCATCCATTCCCATCGGCTTTTCTCGCAGAATAAAGGTTCAAACGGAAAAACATATTATATAGACTCCACATAAGCCGGTAACAAATTTGATAATTATATTGATAAGTGTATTAAAATTTGAGCAAAAAATATATTTTTGACTCTTTAAAATTCAAATTTCAATCAAATTTTATATTTCTCTGATGGATTATTGCTGATTTAACCACTACAACTCTTCTAAATTTCGTCTTCTAAACTACGCTCGGTTCGAAAAAAAATCGGACATGACAGACGGTAGACAGATAAATATCTCACTATAAGAATTTAATTTACCATTTCTGGTACGGCATCCCAAAGACATCTCCATAACAACAAAACTAATTCAAAGGGCAATATAATTCGATAAAGTGTTATATATTTAGTTTCTGATTAGAGAGTATGTCCAATATCCAAGGATTAACAAAACTCCTTCAAAAAAAACCTCATTGTTTTACATTATTCGTATCCCTCAACACGTTCAATGTGGAAAGTACCGATCAAGCTATTTCTATCCAACGCCTTAAAGTGGTGGTGCGGTTCGATCACGCCAAACCCTTGCGAGAAGGGGTTGACATTGCCTCATTGTGAAAACAAACTCAGTGTCACGTTTTGTTTGATATCTAATATAGTTCTTTCTTTTAGTGGATCTATTGAGCCACTCAACGTGGAAGATGACGAATGTGACACTTTACAGGGTTAATGTTTTTAAGGAATGTTATACGACCGCTAAAAAGGCATCCAATTAATATTAAGATTATCATTTCGGAATTTTTGCAATGTATCGTATCTTTATTTTATTTTGTTTATTAATTAATAGAATCTGTCGAACGCTTTGAATATACCTTAGGCCGTTATCACACTGGCGATTTGTAAGCGTGATTCCACCAAGGCGATTTGTGAAAGTGTGTAGTGGTTGCAGTGAGCTCGCCGCGGGTATGCAGCGTGTTCGCCGCTTATGGGTAGCGAGATTCTTACCTTGCTCCTTACTGTCCAAAGCACGGATTGCACGCCACGCGTAGATATTGAGCTCGGTACACATACGCGGCGATCATCTTACGCACAAGAGGCGAATACTTTACATCATACACGCGACGGGCTTGCGGCGTACCCGCGTCGAACTTGCTGGATCGCCTCATTGGAAACACGCTCACAAATCGGCAGAGTGATAGCGGCCTTACTATATTAAAACGCTTAACTTTAAACACATAATTTAAGCTTATTAATACTAATATTAATATTTGTTTTGTTAATTATTAGGAAATTATTATTCACATTCTCAAATTATTGTCAAGAAAATTATTTTTTAATTTTTTTTCTGTTTTTTTATTTTAAATTATCATTATTATTTTGTGCAACATTATTTTTATTATTCTTTCGTCAACACGCTTAAAATGGCTACGCTAATTAATATTATATAATTTTTAATTTCTGTATTTTCTTTGTCGATCATTATTTAAATGATTATTTATGTCATTTTATGTGATTTAAATATTGTTATGTTTATTTTTAATCTTCTTCCATTTTTTGTTTTTAAATTATCAGTATTATTTTGTACATCATTATTGTTACTATCTGTATATTGTATACAAATAAATACTCGACTTATATTAGTATCTTAATGGATGAATATTAGGATACAAGTCTGCCTTGTATGAAATTTGAAAATTGTTAATTCGACATGACTTGTATCTGCTCTTTCTCCATATGAAATAAATAAATAAATATTACTGTTTAATATAGTATATTTACTTTTGTTCTTTGCACATCAATTTCGTACTTTAGTTTATTTTGTATAATTCCGATAAACATATCGACCAAGGTCCGACTAACACTTTATTTTTCATCGCGCAACTTCGTGAATAAATATTAAACGAGAACATTAACAAAACGGTACGCGCGTTAAAAGCCACTCGTGTCGCTGTGCTTTCATTCAAGACCCATTACGAGTGGCCATTTTGAACAATGCAAAGTGAAACCGGGTGAGGGACAAATTTCTTTTGACAAATGGGTTTTAATCACAATATTTCACGATATTTTCACACAGTTAAAACTCTTCACGACCAGAAAAATAAAACACAACTTAAAAAATACTTTTCGTTTCGGCAATTGCTAAGAATGAAAAGAACAGACTACTCCATGAACCGACCGTCCATTTTTAAGCTTGCTATACGTATATACCATCTGTTTTAATCCTTGTATGGCAATGTTGAAAATGGCAAGTTTGAATTCAATATTTATCATATTATTTGGACAGCCATGAATACATATAGTTAACGTCACGTTTTAAAGTTATTATTCAACGTTATCAAATTTTAATTACAATCGTGCAAACAAAATAAAAGTCCAATTTTTGACGTGAATACGTCTTTAAATTTGCTACCATACGGGGGCAATCCAAAAAACCTAATGATAACAAAATCGGGGGATACAGTTTTTCGGTGCAGTTTCGAATCTATCTTCTACATCAAAAATTAAATTACCACTGGATAGCTAAAGGATCAAAGAATTCATTACGATAGGCGAGAACAGTGACGCATCGCGCGCAGTCGAAGGGGAAGCGCCGCCATTTTGAGGTTATTTTGCTTCGTATCGAAATTTGCAATTAGTATAACTTTTGATTCGGAAAAGCTACGATGTTCGTTTAAGTTTTAATCGTCAGCTGTCAAATGCAAATGTATCGATTGTATATAAAACATTAGTTTAAAGTAGTGACAGTGAATATAATAAGGTGTTAGGTGTCGGGCTATACGAGTCGAAAAGCCAAAACCAAATAACGAGATCGTACACGGCTGGAAAGGGCTTCTCAAGAACAATCGAATGGTAATAATAAAACACCATATGACCGAGTCAAGCAGTGTCGAGAGCGTAAAAGAATTAATGCGGCCGAGCGGATCAACGGCGGTGCCAGTACATCTGTAGCTGGGGCGGTTGAAATTATGCGTTACATAGACGTATTCACGTACAACACACGGCCGTGTCCATGAAACAGCCATGCCCCATTTTTTTCAAATGAAAACTTCATTTGGTTCACCTTGTTCAATTCTTTCGATTGGAAAAAATTTGCAACTTCGCATCATGTCGCGAGTGTGACGCACTTAGGGTATACCCGGCAGTAGGCCACTTAGGGTATACCCGGCAGTAGGCCGAGTACAGTCGAACGGTTCGATGTATTTCGGATATACGCGGCCGTACAAGATGAATATCGAATATGTATAGTATTGCTTGGGGTCGGAAAAAAATTGCGAGTTCGCATCACGCAGCGTGACGCACCTCGTGTTTATTCGACGGCGGGACGAGTATACCTGAACGTGAGAGTAACCGGTCGAGTGATATATAATATATATTACAAGCTCCTTCTTCCCCGCGCTCGAAGTGTACTCAGTATCTAAAGTCCATGCTTATAATGAAAACGTATATTTTCTCTTTAGACAAATGTATTTATTTATTACGTGGTATATTTTGTACTTAAATGCATAGCTTTTATAAAATAATTAAGCGTATTTATATAAATTAATGTATCATATTTATCACATAATAATTGTGATTAATTAATTTTTCTTTTTTAAGTGCGATTATATTGGCTGCCGAATTTTTCACTTTTACTATGTAGTTTAAAGTTAAACGATTTTATTATACAAGCGATGATATACTAAAAGGGGCTTTAATCAGAGTAAATAAAAACGTGGCTGTACCATCGCAACATTCAAAACTGAGGAGTTATAATACTTCATAATACTAATTTGAAATCTACACGTCATCAAGTCTCATGGTTCAGGGCGGCAGTCCCCGCCTATTATAAAGACTGGGAGTTGGGACCCGGGGTTCAATGACAAGTCTGTACTCGAAATCCACAATATTAATTTAAAACCAGCCAATCCTCAAGTGTCATGATTTAACCAGACAATACCCCTACAACTTCAGAATTTGAGGATCGAAGCATGAAATTTTCATCATGATGTATTGTTAAGCGAGTTGAATACTTGTGCAAAAATCCCAAGAGAATCAGAAACTCGACCGCAAAATTTGAATCAATGACATACGGAACGTGACCCTAAACGAATCTGTTTAAAAATGAATTTTTCTGTGAAGGTAAAGGATATTCCAATACAGTACTCGAGTTAATTAACAAAAAAGTTTCCGCGAACCCTTACTTGTTCACATAGTTTTTAATGATCGTGAGATGTTTAAACTTTAAGCACATCATGGTCGTTAGTATGTCAGCAACTTTTTCTATACTTTCGAACTATCTGGTGTCGTATCTAGAATCTCAGTTTTTTTTTCAGTATCTATAGTTCTAAACTCTAATAAATACAACTGTCAAAAATTAAACGGAATTCACGGAGTAATTTTTGCGTTTTTAGATCGATTTGATATCTAAGAGCACATTACACATTGATACCTTATCCATCCATTTTTAAGTCCTGCTAAAAGACGTATTTTCATATAAATAAATATCTTTTCATCATAATTCATTTTCACCCGACTACGGCGCAGTCAAAGAAGGATTTAACAGTCTATACATGTATTATCTATGTATGGACGTTTGATCGCAGCCCAAAACTACTAAACCGATTTTAGCAAGTGAGGTATCAATCGGTTTGTATTTAATGTAATGCAAGAGTGTCATAGGCTAGGTTTTTAGAAACAAAAAGAACATTTTGGCAGATTTGCAATAAAAAAACATAATGAGAAAACAAATTTTGCGTACCTTGTCGAAAAGGATGTTATTCGACAGGTCTTTAAAAATAATTATGAGATTTCTTCAACCATTTTTTTCATAAACGTGAAGAAATAGAATAGCACCTACCAAAAAAACGGAGCAATAAAAAATTAAAACCCGACTAAGTCGAAAAAACTGATAAGTAGGAAAACAAGTTAGATAATTAACAGTAGGAAACCAAGTTAGACAAGTTAGATAATTTCACTAAAAGATAATTATGAAGCCGCTCGTCACTAAATTATGAAGCCGCTCGTCACTAAATTATGAAGCCGCTCGTCACTAAATTATGAAGCCGCTCGTCACTAAATTATGAAGCCGCTAGTTCACGCGCCAAAACTGAACGCTACCTCCAGCTTCACAATTTAGTGACGATTATCTTTCAGTGAAATTATAATTATCTAACTGGTTTTTATACTTTTTAATACTTCGATGTAGTCGGGTTTTAGTTTTTTATAGCTTAATTTTTATGGCTACTTTAATTTTAATACATATTATTCACTACGTCCGTCATCATATATAAATTAAATATTAATAATTGTACACATTTTTAGATATTCTTTGGTCTTTTATAACTTCTTTTATTAATCATCTATCATTCAGCAAAACATCCAAAATACACAAACTAATCTCCTATTTCGAATTTTGGTAAATATTTAACAGAAGGAAGAAGTTTTAATATAGAAATAATAAAAATAAAAACGATACTGCTAACCTGAATATACTTTCCTGGGGAAACGCAAGATACATATTTGCAATGTCGCCATAAAAGTATGTTTTATTTTATTTGTATGCTTTTTTATAAAGTTTTATTGTATACTTTATAAAGCATTAAATTACAACATCACGCACGCTGTGCTTCACCCACGCGCTCGATACATGACCGCACGCAATTGGCTTATATTTTTTTCTCACCTTTATCAGGTTTTGCCAAAAAAAATAGTTACGAGAGTAGCACTGAACGTTCTTAGAACTGGCCATTTGTAAAGACGGTAAAAAAAATCAAATTTCGAAAATAGAACTCTTTGGTAATCCACTGTGGTTGCTTGAATTTTTCATTTGTTTTTACAAATTGGCGGCAAATTGAAAATTGCGTGTATCTTGTCAACATGACATTAAAACGAGAAAATTGTCGTTCGATTATTTTTTTGAATTTCATTGTCATAATCGACAATGAAATTACGATCGGCTTTATTAGTGTTTTATGATGAAGCCCCGTCCCGCGCTACTATTTATAACTGGTTTAATGAGTTTAAGAGTGGTCGTACCAATCATAGTGATGATCTGCGTGAGGGATGCACCTCAACGGTGACAAATGAAGGAAACATGAATACTATGCAACTCATGATAAAGACTAACAAGAAAACAATCTTTCAGCAGATTCAGGCAAGTATTAATCAATAAAAAAATCTACATTTAGGTTCAGGATGCGTAGTGCTAGGTGTAATACCCCATGATTTGACCAAAACTCAAAATCACGTTGATTGGTGTTGCCAAATGTCAGAAAAATTCGATAGAACTATTTTGCGAATTCCATTTATTCCCAAAAATAAAATATGAACTGATGAAGCTGAAAGGAATACGATTCCCAGAGGCGAAGGAGCGAGGCCTGCCTTCCTTAGAAAAGGTCGTGGAAGAGATGTTCCAAAAAATTTGAAGAAACAGTCGGTTCTTCATCGAATGAAATGATGCAAAGCACCGCGGATACTATTCTGAAAAACAATAATAAATTAAAACTTTCAGTGTAACCTCTCGTTTACCCACATATTTTTTTATGGACATATTATATTAAGATATCTCGTATATCAACATATTATTCGGCAATATTCATATTAATATACAAATAACATTGGATATTGAATATGCAGAAAATTGTTCGGACTGTTTTGAAAATTTCATTTTTATAATTTTTTTTAATTGAATATATTTAGCGTTAATTTTGTAGAAATTCATTACTCAAAATGAAGTGAAACTACGTGATGTAGTATTATTTCTACTATATTTAAATTCTTTACCACGACCTAGGTTTCGTTGTATTACAACATGTTCAGGTGAACAAATAGGAAAGATTGCTAATTGCCCAACTGAAGAGTAATACAACGAAACGTAGATCGTGGTAAAGAATTTAAATAAGGTAGAAATAATACTACATCACGTAGTTCCATTTAATTGTGAATTTTTTTATGATAAGTTCTCGAATGTACATTTTCTCATTGAAATCGCAACTTGTATCGCGATTTTTTTCACAAAAGGTTGAGAATTGCCATATAATTCCTTAACGTTTTCTACTTACCTAGTTAAGCTCAGTCATCTTCTCTTTTTATTTACCAATACATTATATATTATCAATAAATGATTAATAAAGTTACGATTTAACAACCAAAATATACAAAATAACAACAGTTTACTCGTAAATATGCTGACATTGCAGTCTGCAACTTTTATGTTTTGCAATTTAAAAAAAAAAATGAGTATACAAGGTTTGCGCCATGACTATAATAAAAAAATTATATTACTGTAATATTACTATCACAGATATCTTTCTCAGTACTTAATAAATATATGAAGCTTGTGTTCTTAAAAGTTCTATATTACGGTACAACCCCATTGTACCATAACCTAACATAAAACTTGTAAAGAGATACTTATATATGACATGAGAACCTGAGACTTGATGGTGCACAGTGTATTCTATCATCTCTATTATCCATCTCGTTAGGACATGACGTGAAAATAAATATAGTTGGCAAATGTTAGTTTTCTCTAATTTCAATTTCATGTGATAAATGGACAAAAATTGACACGTGAGACATCGATAATGGCGCCGTGACAAATGGACATCCAGACTACCACAGAGTTCCCGTTTTTATCTTTCAAGTTACGAATTTCAACAACAGGATATAAGAAGGTTAGGCGAAACCGAAATATTTCTGTTTACGGCCGTGCGGCAAACACAATGAGCGCGGAGCTCCCGCGACGACCGCTACATTGTACTGTCGCCACGTGAATTAATACGGGGCTGGGAGCGGCCGCGTGGGTGCCTAACGGAATGTTGGCCACACTAGAGCGCTATGATCTCGCATATCGACGCGCGCATTTCAATAAATTACACACGTCGGTACGACGGAGACGCGCCCGGAGCCGGAGAGCGAATAGCGCGCGCCAAATGGAAAGGATCGAAATTCCGCCCGCGACTCCGTTCAACGGACGATTAGCGATCGAGCGGGAGTGCGCGACTAATATCTGTCGGCCGCACGCGCCCACGCATCCGGCGCCGCTAATGAAGCGAGGATAAACGAGCGTGTCGCGAGTCAGCGATCGTCCCTTGTGCGCCAGCCTGTGGGGCCGAGTGAACGCGGTCGTAATGCGAAACGGCCGAAAGTCGCTATCGGGAAATAGAGTTCGAGGCTTTATTGATTTTGCTATTTTTATATCTTTCCATGACAAGATTTCTTACTCGAGATAATAAATTCTTATTGCGACATCTGCCGATAGCTTTAGACATGCCGCGCTGAACAAACAAACGTTTCCTGTCCGCGACATTTCATTATCTGGAGCGAGCGACGCACTATATTTTCCTTTGTATCGATACCTTGTTGATATTGATAGAAATGAAAATATAGTGCATTTCTAGTTCCAGTACCAATCTGGACCCAGACATAATACGATACTGGGATTGTATCGAATAGTTATGATTCTTCAAATATCGACGACAGTGGAATAAATGAAATGGATCGACAATGGACTAAAGACAATGGATCGATAATGGAATAAAAGGTTTTTTGAAAATATGCGCCAATTTATTTATTATTTAGTTAAAATAGATATAAATGTACTAGATAAATAATGAAAAATAAAATAATGTTTGGAATGATCATCTAACTGCTTTCTCTGTTGTTGACAAACTGTTTACTATTTATGCAATTGTTTCGTAATAAATACAAATTACTCAAAATTCAAATCTTAAATTTTACGCTTAAAGTTTTGACAAGTGGTCCGGATCTAATTCAATAATCGGACTTCAAAACATAACTCATTCCTTATTCCTTCTTTCCCACTTTGAAACTTCAAAACATAACTCCCATCATCACCCATTCTAAATTGCAGCATGGAATAAACAAAATATAGTATGCCGTTACCCGTCGCCTATCGTCAAATAAACACATCAAATATTTTGTTATGACAATTTAGTTTTACTGAATGTATGACTTGTTTATATTATTGACGCGATCCATTCGATGAATCGAATGATTTGTATCTATCCAATATTGTATCGCATTTGTGTGTATCGATCCAGAATATCGAAGTATCGTTTGATGTTTTATCGATACTTGAAAGTTTCGGATCGAATTGTGAACACTGTTACGAATGTACAGATACAAACATTCAAACGCTCAAAGCTTATACTGTGTGAATTATTACCACAAAAAAACGTATCGATGAAAAAAAAATATTGAAATTTCCATAATGATTACATGTAGAGATAAATGAGACCAAATACGTAAGAAAAGTAATCGGGTGCCACATTTCCCAAATTCTTTTCGAACGGAGGGATTTTAACGTGCTTTTTTAAAGGTAAGTTTTTTTTTTTAATTTAATAGATTAAGTTTTCAAGCGTAACAGAAAAAAGATATACATAAGTGACTTTATTTATAATCGGAACTATTTAATTTCCTTATTCAAGTTATGTTTTCAAGCTACGAAATAGTTAAGTGGATCTAACAAGATTGCATTTCATTTTGACGGATAATATAAACTCATAAATTTTATGAAAATAACTCCATTATTTTGTTCAGTTTGTTTATGATTTAGATGTGTAATAATAATAAAAATAATTCTGGCACAGTATAGACACAGTTTTAGTAATATAAATAATATTTAGTAAGTAAAACAAAAATTTAGTAATAACATGGCAACCCCAAATCCAAATAACAAAGAAGTTCAAACGAAAACCTTGTTAAGTAAGTCTAAATAATCATCTGCCTTAGGGTAAAAACCTACTGAAACTTTATGACATGGCAATTATAAACTTAAAGCTATAAAATAAACTACGTTCTTGGATATAATGTTAATAACAAGCTATGTTATAGAAAACTGTGTAAGTTTTCTAAAACATGTCTAATATATAACAAGAACATGAATGACGAGGAGTGCAGATTAGCAGAAAAAATGTTTTTCAGGTCGCTAAAGTTTCAACGAAATCGAAATAAACGAAATTTAAAAACGTCAATACCTTCCACTAGCGCCGTCGGGGCTAGGATTTTACGTTTGATCGAGCGCGCGGCGTGGCCATAGACTAGAGTGAAATCGCGCACACACTTCATGGCCTTGCCGCCATTTTTAAACATGGCGGCCGAGTGAGTTCCCGCGTTTTTATTTGACAGCTCTGCCCCCTACTACAACCACCGGTCGCTCTCGACCGGTTCTCGTCCGAGATGAGGACAAAAAACACACGACGTACGTACGGTACGCACGAAAAAAAGTATGATCGCGACGGCACGCGAAGATCGTAAAAAAAAGCAGGAAACACCGAAATATTTGTGGAGTGTTTAGATTCCATTCTCCTATAATGGTTACGTCAGCTTGTAATGGTACTTTTATGTAAAGCGTACTCGATATTTTATTTATTCACGTATATAAAGTTCGTGGACGCAGCGTGTTAGTGTTGCGTGTCGAAACCGAAGTTTGTGTCGTAAAGTTTCGTTTATTTTTATGAAACCGGTTACTTCCAAGCTCTCCTTTTGGATAAGTATTTCAGTTGCTCTGTCATCGTTTTGAGATTGAAAATTTTAATCAGCTTATGCTAAACTATTTTATTGGTGAACTCAATAAAACTACGGTCGAAAACATAAAATAATCTATAAAACATTTTTTCTTCTATTCTAAGTAATAGTATGGTACAGCATATGAGCATAAACATTTTTAAAACTGCCAGGGCTTTTTTCATTGTAAACCTGGAGTAGTTGTACACACATTTCATTGTTATTTTAATTATATGTGTCTTAAAATACTAAAACTAGATGATTAAACGTGTACTCTAATAAGTGCCTGAATTCAATGCATAAATATAAAAAAAAAACAAAAAACAGGTACCGAACTCTTATTTCATAATTTCGCTTAAAACAGCTGAAATTATGAAATGTTGTTGTCTGTGACGTGTCTTAGTTATATTAAGAGGCATGTTTCCGTATCTACTTGGCTAGCCTAATTAATTACTTCAGGACAAACTCATTTTCATTTTGAATAAACCAGTCAAATCCGAGAAGAACTCGCACTACGAGGGTACCGCATATATTTACGTCCATTTAAAAAGTTAACTTTTTAGAATACATTTCTATTAAAGTATTTTCCAATTAAATAATATTATTTTCACAGGCATAAAAAAATACCAATTCCTAACTTCTCTCTTTTTATTAGTGAAAACATTTTTAATATTTCATGTTTAGTTCTGTTTAGTTATTTGTTGTTTGAAGATATGTGAAAAATTAGAGATAAATTACACCAATAATTGGGTATTTGAGATGTACTTGGTAATTAATTGGGTCTAAAATGGCAAATTAGATGGTGCATCATATCGTTATTTTTCAGAAAAAGAAAGAACTATATTTGTACTAAATAATATTAAATAGCATATGTGAATTCCATGTTTCATTGTTATTTCGTTTAGAAGTTAGAAATCTCTGACATACAGACAGACAGACGGGCAGACGTAGAGACGACGTTGTCACAACAACGGTGTTTCGCTCGATGCGTACGGAAAAGTAAAAAGATTCTTGGCCGCTATAGACATACGAAGTTAAATTTCTTTATATATATATACATATATATATATATATATATATATATATATATATATATATATATACATATATATATATATATATATATATATATATATATATATATATATATCATTATAAAAGACAAATTGCACAAATACGGTTTTTTAGAAGAGAAAAGGTGCAAGAAGAGCGACACAAAGCGGAGGCATCCGAGCACGGAATAAGGGAGTTCTTGACTATTTGACAAATCATTGGGAAAATCAATAGAGTCTACTAGTCCAGATTATAGGTATTTTACAAAACATTACGAGAATCAATAGACCTCCAGTCTAGATTATAGATTTTAGATATTTGACAAATCATTGCGAAAATCAATAGATTACGTGTACTCTCGTTTAGATTATAGATAATTAACAAATCATTGCAAAACTCAATAGATTTATATTATAAATATTAGATATTTGACAAATCATTGCGAAAATCAATAGATTACGTGTACTCTCGTTTAGATTATAGATATTAGATAATTAACAAATCATTGCAAAACTCAATAGATTTATATTATAAATATTAGATAATTAACAAATCATTGCAAAACTCAATAGATTTATGTTATAGATATTAGATATTTGACAAATCATTGTGAAAATCAACAGACTTATATTTATAGTTAAACAGTTCACTGGGAAAAGAATACCCAAAATCGGCTAACAATTGTGATTGGAAACGTTTCCTTGTTCGTATGTCCGCCGTACAGATCCACGGACGTTGATGCATGTCATTTTTCAAAAGCAAACTTTGCTTATAATAAATTTTTAAAAAAAATAAAAAATGTCCTGTTTCCAAAAACCTATAGTTTTAATATATTCCTATACGATTACTTGTAAAATTATCCTTATAATACTTATATTTACTTCTACTGTCGAAACTCGAACTGGCAAACTAGCCGATAATAAAGCACTCAGCTGCAAAACGTGCAACATTAAAACTATTGTGTAATAAATACAAGAAAATTTTATAACAGAAACTTATATCCCTCCCTTCGTTGGTCTCACCTGCAACGGTAGTGTAAGTTCGTAAATTGAAAAAGGAGACCGTAACGAAATATGAAACAAGAGTAGTTATTGTTCATCAAAAACCTAAATGTTAAAAAGCTTAGGACAAATTCTATTCCAGGAATAACAATTGTTGGGCTAACAAAAATGTTGACATCCATAGCACATCCAAAAGCACATCTCGATATACCAAACTTAAAATGTGACACATTCTGATACACAAAAAATATTGCAACTTAGCAGATTTTCGTGTTTATAATCATGTTTTCATATAATTTAATGCAGGGCAAGTGTTTCAAACAAACGTAACGAACCGCAAGTTTCACCGCGGTATTTATAAATACAATTCTGTTACCGATTTACTAGCGAACTTTACTGACGATTCGATAAATTTGCGGTTTTACTCACCAGTAGATCAGGAGTATAAACGATATATGTCTATATCGTTTATACCCCAGATCTACTGGTTAGCATACGTCAGAGACGGCTACAAGTGAAGTTTGTTTCACAACAATTCGCTAAAATACATCGACATATATGTGTTAGTTCGATGGGGCATATAATAATCAAAGAGACATATCATAATATGGCACTAACGAAGGCATATATCGAATGGATCTTTTCAGTGGACGAACATTTTTTCACCCAAGAAGACACGCCTATAGGACATTGTCTGCCCATTAGCAAATTAGATGGTCTTCGCCGGTAGCTAAGGTATTATGCTTCTTACGTGTTATATGAACGAACCTGGCTCAACTCAGGCTATTATCTTCTGTTTAACACTTATATAGCAATGCCGGTACAGCTCTGTTAGGGGTCACGTATTAACATGATAATTATTTATAAAAATGTCTGTTATTTATTACTATAATACTTCTAACACAAAAACCATGTTACTGCTGTATAAACAGGTTTCTAATATGGTTATAATGCAGTAGAATCACGAGAATCCTTAGGATATAGTTTCTATAATCACATTGCCTTAGTTGAGAATAGAACGATCTTTAAGCTGTTCAGAACATTAAAGTTAATCCATTTGAAATGTCAGATTCTTTGGCGAAAATCTCTACTCTGTGCGATTGTTCGACCACAGACTATTATGTGTTTGACATTGACAGTATGAACGTAAACAATGAATCTTTTAATGTAATCGTAAAATGTGTATGTATTATAAATAACTTTTAATTTCCTGCATTCCTTCTCCATATAAACTTTGACTATGCCAATTCTCACACTCCTCCGTACGTACAATATGCTTGAAAAGGGGTACAAAGTTTTCTCTTCACATACTGGTATATAGGATTTAGCTTGTGTCATTAATTTTAAAAACTCATCTTAAACATGTATTCGAGTAGCTAAAGCAGCAAAATATATGAAAAAGTATATCCGAAAACAACTTGAATATAAAAGTTATTAGTTACGTTAAATCGAATATGAATCCATGCCCTTAACTCCTTTTCGTAGTTTGACTGCGTCTGTGTGTATTGATACAAATGCCACAGCTTTACGTCATCTAGACAAAAAACGTAAACTATTAAATACTTCAGATGACTGCTCCAAAACTGTAGATTCTTGAAATGCCGAACCTGTCGTTCACTCCATACAAACCGTCGCATAGACCGGTAGACATACCTAAACCACAAACGAGATACGCGTTGAAATAAGAACCTGTTGCTCACGACTGTGCGGATGGACAGCTTCGATATTGGTCGCCTCGGTGCGCGGGCACGCGGCGGATCGCCTCTTACCTGACCGACAAACATGGGACTTACATCGTACAGCGGCGAGATTCTTTGAATTGTTATTTGTCAAGTTATTAAAGATGAGACAAATAAAGAGGTATTTTATGTATTTTATTATATATATATATATATATATATATATATATATATATATATATATGTAGATTTAGTGAGTTGGGTGTCAGAATTGACTCATAGTTCACGTCATGGTCATATAGCGATTTTACAAAAAAAAATCATTTAGAAACTACTTCCAAGGTGTTATAGGTTTGTTTCCTGTAGATTTCACCCGTGCGAAGCCAATTTAAAATATAGTTCTATAATAGCCGGTTTCGAAAGTCATTCACGTGATATGTTACGGTTTTTACTCATGTTTAATCCCAAATCAATTCTCTCTTGAGTAAATTAATTTTCTTCGCTTATAGCTATAGAGGAGCAGCTTATAGAGGAAGCCAAAAGTTCACAAAGAACAGAAAAGAAAAAGTTCACAAGTTCAAGAAAGAACGCTTGTTCACAAACTGACCTTATAAAATGTGATTGAGGCAAAGTAGGTAATTACTAATGCCGACGAGAGCGAAATTAAAGCAGCCATTTCATTAAAATATGTTTCATCAATCTAACGCTGCGTTTGAATGTAATGTTCTCAGATTAAACTAATAAATTGTGAACAATAAATTAATTTTCTTAACAAGAATACTTCGTTCATTTTTTGAACGGAATAAGGTTTAAAAAGGCCGAAAGGTCGTATAACGTCGAATGAGCGAATCATTCAAATTAACGTCCGATAGAAAATTGGTAATAAAGTAAAAATTACGTAGATGAAAACAAATATTTGACTATATTTCGGTGACTCGCATTTCAGTATAAAATTATACATTTATTAAGTAATTTAATTAATTATAATCATTAATTGCACAATGTTTCGGACGTAAACCTTTTTAAATATATTCGGCATATTTCACCATACCACACATTCTTTAACTATATGTATATTACGAAATGAAACGAAGTACAATTAGTTACTCAGCGCCACGGGTGAACAATGTAAAATCAACGGTTTTAAATCAATATTAACAACGCTAGCTAAATATAGCTAATAGATTAGCTGAAACCAAGAAGCCTTTCTCTTTAGTTTCAAGGTGCTTTGGAAAACTCTTCCATTTTCCGTTTCTTATATTTTCTTTACTTTCTTTAACCACATCATATCGATATTCGAATTTTATTTTGTTTCCAGGGTTCCGTACTTTGAAAGGAAAAACAACGAAACCCTTATAACATCTCTCACGTGTGCGCCTATTTGGCTTTCATAGCTATATAGGTGCGACCGTTCGCCGGCGCTACGCGAAATTGAACATACTAGAGACGCCGCCGATATAATTTATATGTGTACTGCGTCAACGACTAACAGAGGCGGTAAAATTAGCAAGAGGCGGAAAAGATAATCGTCAGTTTCGCTCTCGATCGATGAATAAGGGAAAAACTGACACAAGAATTATTTATATTTCGAATTACTTGTACTTCGTATAGCGAAGTGATAAAAAGTATCACATTCGTTGTCCACCGTGAAAATCGCTTTGGTTTGTCCATTAGAGGGGCGTTTTCCATAGTTAGTCATTCTTTTCAGAAACTATTTGACGTAGAAATTGAAATATGGCGTAGTTATTAAGCATATTAAACGGCGTATATTTTTCCTTCATCGCATGTTTTTTTTTAATTTTATAAACTTTGAAGCACATACTGATAAGATAAATTTATCCTAGATTAATCTCCATTAGTACCTGTTACTTTATGTATATATGTCTCTGTACACTCTTTCTCTTGAAAATGGAAAATTTTATTTTGCGCCATCTGCTCTTAACGTTTCACTAATAACTTTCGAAAACACATCGAACCTATCAAAATTAAATACCTCTGAAGAACATCTAAGTCACCAATTAATATTATAATAATTTTCTCTTTGCATATTTCGTCAACAGATGGCGCTCTCTAAATTTGTGCGTAAATAAAAGCTTCTCTATTTATACTAATCTGCCCGTACTTTCAAAATTAAATTAATAAAATAAATAATGTGCATCAAAACACCAACAATTATGTACAGAACTGTATGCAAGGGAAAAAAACGAAAGCTGTTATAGAATATCTGCAAGAAGAATGAAAAAAAATCGACCAGGTGTGAGTCTAGCTCGTGCATCAACGGTTTCGTATGTGGTTTGAAGTAAAATTACTTTATTCATCATAAGTCATCACTGCTATAGACTTCTTAGTGCAATAAATATGTAATAATATCTAACATAATTAAGTTACCAATTATTTAATTACACTAATTAGGTAAACGTATGCATTATACTGAATATGTCAAAAACTATGACAACTAGAATTCACGTTATACTTTTCCTAAAAGTTTTCCGGTTCAGTAGTTCCGGGAATTAGGGAGAAAAATCCCAAAAATTACATACAGAAATTAATTTTTTTCCTGTACTAAATTTGCCCCCCTAAAGCTCCATAGAAATTTTTTAAGTTTTAGATACTGAGATTTTAGGTTCAAGTTTTTACGTCTGGGGTTTCTGATAAAAATTACTGGGACAAACGGACGGACGAGCACATGAGTTATCTTGAAAGGTTTCCATTTTTCTTCTTGACGTACGGAACACTACAAATAAGAAATTTCGACTTGAATGTAATAACGAAGACAGAAAGAGGGATGACGAAAAAATAATGTGTTTTTTATCGGCTAGAAACGGAAGTGAAATTTCTACGATAGGTTTGATTTTTATTCATAAAACATATTTTTAAAATACTACCAGATATAATAAAATAATTTGTACCTGGTCACATTTTACAGGTTTTACAGTGTTATCGTTACAGTTGTATCTAAGAGGTTTATGAACTCAAATAATATTTTTGTTACGAAGACAGATATTACTTTTTATCGATTACTTATTTTTGAAAAACAAATTTTTTATTTTACACATTTTTTTCTGCACGATATTTATAAAAAAATGTCCAAATCTCCATCGCGACTTTAGGTAACACCCCACACAAATTTAGTAGCGCACGATGATAATGTTCGTTTTTTGAAAATATTGTCGTCGATAATTATATAAAATTGTCAATAGATGGCGCTAGGGTAATGTCCCATGTCAGTGAAACGCTATGGAATTATCACTCAACGTTTCATGTATCAATAAAAAAGAAGTTTAAAAAAAAAGGGAGAACATGTTGCGTTGCTTTAGTTGACTAAACGTACAGACAATAAACAACAAAATAAAAAAATAAGCAACGACACATAAAAAGATGAACAGAGAAAGTTATGGAAGAAAGGGAATAATAAATGTCTAAGAGAAGGCAATAAACGTAAGCAGCAATGGAAATTGAGGAATATACCTGGGAATACATGGGACTAAAAGGAATACAACAGAGCCTCTTTCCCCACCCAGAAACATAATTTGAAACGTAAATTTTTCTCTCGAAATACGGTGAATGTATTCAAAACAAACCATATATTAGAATAAAATACTTTTATACGCAGCTGACTTCAACGCCCAACAATGTAACGTAGTTAAGGTAACATACATGAGTGTAAATCATTTAAATCTCTTACGCCCCAGTGCATTCGATTCGTATAAAATTGGATAAGACGATTCACCGTGATTCATTTCTCGTTTCGAGACCCTTTTCAGTAATTTATTCGATACCGCTCGCTATCTGACGGTGTTAATGACCTACCGCACACACATATAAGTATATCTAGAATAACGGGCGTGTTCAGAAACTTATACTGTTATAAATATCTTCTCGTGGTGAACTCCTACTAAAGTCAACATAGCGGTACGCTTACGTTTTTCAACCGTTTAAGAAATAAGCTATCTACACAGTTGGTTAGTTTCTTGGTAAACACCTCGAGTCGCGCCACTTCTGTGCAAATGTATGTGCACATCATAATAGGACGTATTATTCGGAGTTGTTTTTTAAAATATTCCGACAAGGAACCCTTATAATTTTGTCATATCCGTGCGGGTGGTTGTTGCTCCGTCGCACCTTCTAACTTTCTACACAGCTAGCATGAAAGTTCGAAGAGTGAGCTTCAAATAAAGATTTAAATTAAAATATAGTTAAAAAACAAATTTCCCATTTTTAAAGGTATCTAACACTTCGAGTCGCGCCACTTCTATGCAAATGTATGTGCACATCATAACAGGGCTTGTTATTCGGAGTTGTTTTTTAAAATACTCCAACAAGAAATCCGTGCGGGTGGTTGTCCGACTGTCGCACCCTCCTAATTTTTACACACCTAGCGTGAAAGTTTGAAATGTATGCTTCAAATAAAGATTTAAATTAAAATATAGTTAAAAAACAAATTTCCCATTTTTAAAGGCATCTAACACTTCGAGTCGCGCCACAAATGTATGTGCACATCATAACAGGACTTATTATTCGGAGTTGTTTTTTAAGATTCCAACAACGAACCCTTATAATTTTGTAAAAAGATTTCAATTAAAATATGATTTACTTGCCCCTATTAATAGGCGGTGATGTAGAAAATTGGCATAGGTTAAAAAGGTATTTTAATGATGTTTAGGTTCCGTTTAACAGTTTTCATTTTTCAGCTCCGTTTATGAAATATAAAGCTTTGACGTGTTTTACAATGTGCCCCCCCTTTGCCATTTCCAAACAAGACTATGAAAAAATCTGGGAAAGACCCCAAAGATAAATTTTAATGAGTACAGTCGAATGAAATTACTTCAAATATTCCAAGTTCATTAGTTTGGAACTATCAAAACTCTTAAAGTATTAGAAATAACGCAAATGAGAATTACTAGACGAATAAGGAAATATATCTATGTGTTACAATACTGCAACAATATAATATTGAAAGACATATTTAATATTATAAAATATATTTATGTTTTACAATATTTAAGTTAAAAAATGAATTGCAATAGCAGGGCCAACTGTCGTGATATTAATATTCTTATTCAGCTACCGTGGACCTTTATAGTCACGTCTGAGTATTACATGTTTATAGTTTGACATTTTGTGATATGACTAGCAAAACCTAATAATCTATGGGTCGTCCGACTCGTACTCGACCAAACACGGTTTATTTAAAGCCATGAGGCCTCTCCTCACTGAAGAATCTTAGTCCAAATCTAACTTTGGTAATTTTTTGCTATTTCCATACATATAAAAAGAAATGTCCTGCCTGACTACCTGATTCATCATCGCAGAGCCTAAACTACTGAAGCTAGAAACATGAAATTTGTGTAGTGGGTTTCTCGTAAGTACCTACTAAGAGAGGATTTTCAGAAATTCGACCTCCGAGAAAGTAAAAAGGGGGATGCAAATTTGTATGGGAGTCCCGTTATTTTCGAAGATTATCCCCGTTATTATTCATATATTACATACAATTTTATATTTAACCTTGTAGTTAGAAATTACAAGTTATCTATTTAAGCGTTTTTGGAAACTCCACCCCCTAGATTAGGGGGTGGAGTTTCCAAAAAGTTTCCTCCACCTATTTGAGTCGGGATGCAGTTCGTCAGTCTACACATAGAGACGTCGTAGTTTTGTGGGAAAATCAGCCCTAAGCGGACGATAAAATCAGAGGTTGCCGGACTACTGCATTGTATTCCCCGATACGGTGTGCCGCAGCAGGGTGTCCCTGAATAAGCGGCCCGAACGCAGACAGACGCGTGAAGGCAGACGTCTTTGACGGTGTTCCTTATTTAGCGAATTTTCGGAATTTAATGTGAAACCGTAGGCTTCTTGAAACTTCTAAGTAATTAGTTAAGTAGTAGTTAGTTATACGTTAAGCATTGTGTGAATGTGTGAGGTTCCTTTGGAAAAACATTTCAATACGTAGAGAACTTCGACAAAACTGGGAACATACTTATATACCTATATATGTACATACTTCAAACGAAGCTCCTTTTTCAGTTACTAGAATACCTACATAAAAAATTAAAATCAAAAGTACTTCCACAAAGTCGCGGGCAAAACGCTAGTTCTCTATATTTATAACGTACTAAGTTCTTTCCTGTATCCGTGCTTGCGTATTTTTTTAGTAACGATGCGGAATATTTCCTTGGTATTTTAGTCCCTAGTTTAATACCGTAAAAGTAACCTTCACCGGAGCAAAAGTAACTTACGCGTTAGATTTAATTCTAGAAATCTAAATCGCTATGGCAGTTTCACCAGTTTATATGAATCAGTTCTTGAGCCTGTACACTTGAATCTCACTACGCGAGCGCGAATGATTTTCTTGCATGATGTAACAGTAAACATTAAAAACAAATAGACAAACAAAAAGTTCCTTCCCGGAAAATTGTATTGAGACCAAATATAGTCTTCATTATTATTTGAATCCCCAAGTGTCATCCTAGAAAAAATCCCAATTAAATAAATTCCGTGGTATTTTCCTGTTGCTCTAGCAAGCAGACAGAAATATAAGAAAACCTAATAGGAAATTGTTAGGCTTCTACTCTCTCTTTCTTTCAATTTCAGACACGCAGTCATATGATAACTGGCTTTCCACCGTGGGTTTACCCCGTAAAATTATCTTAACTGAACTCCTCTCTCCTATATCATTAAATGCTTCCACTTCGTCAAACGTTTGCCAAACGAAATCGAACTTCGTGATCGAGGATGTATCGAGGGGTATACGCGACGACCAGTCAATAAAAAAAGTCAGTCTTTCTGCCTTTTTCCATTTAAGCAGCATTCCCCGCTTCTTTTGACTTCTGTCATATGTTTGTCACTGTTCTGTCCCTATTAATCGCAGCGTGATAACGTATGGCCTATAGTATTCCTCAAGGCATGCAATTTCTACCACCAAAGGTTTATTTGAAATCGGATGTGTTATTCCGGAGATTAACGAGAACAAACAAATATATTACTATAGGTACGATTTACTCAACGCTACAACTACCTGAATCATTTTTCAGTTCAATTATTCGACGTAAGAAGAAAAATTTTAAAAACTCATTTAAACTACACTCCAAAGAGCTTATAGCTATTACTCATTTAAAAGTTATTATTACGGAATTACGGTGGTTAATATTTAAGCAGTAAACTATCTAATTAATTGCATAACTTTATAGTTTGGGTTCGCGTGTACCCACCCCTTCGTTTGTTTTCCTTGATACGTTTGTAAATTGTAAGGTTTTGGCAGCACAGTATATATTAAAAACTCATAAAGCGACAGAATATATTTTAGTATAAAGAAAAAAAACGTTTATGAAAATTGATAATAAATTTTGTAGAGACACGAAGGTTCAAGACACAAAAAAAAAGAAAACAAATAACAAATTATGACTACCTAGGTTTCATAATCATTTTTGCCGCGATTATTTCAAAAATAAGAAATAAAACTGTTTAAAATAAAGATACACTAGCATTACTATACTTGTATTCCTATTAGCAACACTATAGCTTTTTTATCATATTAACATTTAACTTTACATATTGGTTTTAGGTTAAGTGATAGTTAATTAATTAGAATTGATGAATAAAAATATGTATGGACTAAACTAAATAATTTTCAGTTGCACAAAAGTCAAAATAAGTAAGAAAATGTCTTATAACTAGATTTAGCTATTAAATGTGATATACCTATATTTTTACATGGTTTTCATCATGGTTTACCCGACTTATACTTTTGAGTCAATATAACTTAACTTTTCCGGTTAAAAGAAAATCTGGTATTTATACTAAACGTTTATGTTGCCATGCCATGTAGTATAAGTGGTTAAAATTATACAATCCTATAATTTATAGTACTAAAACTACTTGTCTCGTTATGTAAAACTAATCTTTTTTAAAGAAAATATTTCAAAATTTGTTTACTATACAAATACGCAAGTAAGCGAAAATCAAAGTGGTCAGACCAATTACAATATTATCAAAGTACTTAAAACTTTTATTTGAAAGTTTACAACGCTATTTTACGTTTCAATTTTTAGTAGACATTTAGCATCTAATAATATATATTACGACTTTAACGTTTTAATACCTTTTCAGGAAAAAAACACGAATATTTAAAGGCCTATAAATAAATAATTTTCTACAAAATTTTCACGTGGCGAGCGTACTTAAAAGGAGGGATATTTTAAAGCGCCCAACTCTCACCATAGCGTACCCCCGCCCTGTTCGATTTTAAGGATTTTCAAATGAAACGAATAATTAGTTTGTTTGACGAAAATTTCTTTAACGATACTTGAGTTAAGTACGCGAGAGAAACAGCGATAAGTTGGCGGAGAAATACAAAATAGAAGTAAAACTTTTATTACATAAAATGGAGAAATATTGAGGTGAGTTTTGAAAAACAAACGTTAAAATTATTGCTCACTCCACGTGATTATTGCCTATTTACTTTGCCAAATGTACCAGATAATGTGTTGTTATATGCATCAAATATATTAAAATGCCAAAACATTTTATTGGTGTAAATGTATGCAGTTGTCGATCAAATGCGAATTGAATTTCGCGCAATAAGGATTCCGTAGTAAAGTACATAATTATAGATTTATAATACGAGTATTACCGAAACTGCGTATCAATCAAATGTGTTGCGCGCGCTTACCTTCGAATCTACAACGTTACATTATGTCGTCAAAATCGTAATGAATTGATAAATAATGAAATTGTGAAAAAAACGGCCAAATGCGAGTCTGCCACGCGCAACGAGGGTTTCGTATCTCTTTTAAAGTGAAATTACTTTCTTTACCATAAGTTAGTACTAACATGGATTTTCTAGAGCAATCAATATTTAATAAAACTTAATATAATTAAGTGGGGTAGCCCTCACCTTATCGAGGATGACTCTAAAACTATGACATTTAAAATTTATGTTTTTTGTTTTAGTTTTCCTACAACCTTTGTCATTTTATAATTTCGGTGTAAGAACACCGTTCAGGATAATATATACTTAATTACAAAACATTTTGTATTTTGGTTAAACTAGTAATGAATATTAATGATTATTTTACGTCATGTACTTCAGTGGTTTCGTAAACAGTTCAGTAGTTTCGTAAACTTTAGCTTTAGTAGTTTCGTGAACTTTTTCAAAAACTATAAAATTGTTTCTTCTTAAACTTTAACTTTAGTAGCGTTGTGAACTTTTTCAAAAACTGTAAGATTTTTTCTTCGTAAACTTTAACTTTAGTAGGTTCGTGAACTTTTTCAAAAACTATAAGATTTTTTCTTCGTAAACTTTAAATTTAGTAGTTTCGTGAACTTTTTCAAAAACTATAAAAATTTTTTCTTCGTAAACTTTAACTTTAGTAGTTTCGTGAACTTTTTCAAAAACTATAAAAATGTTTTCTTCGTAAACTTTAACTTTAGTAGTTTCGTGAACTTCTTCAAAAACTATAAAAAATGTTTCTTCGTAAACTTTAACTTTAGTAGTTTTGTGAACTTTTTCAAAAACTTTAAGATATTTCGGCTAAAATTTTATTTAAATTCCAATAACTATGTATTTTTAATAATTTAAGCTTACAGATACATAGCCCACATAAAATTCTTTTTAAAATAGTATTGGAATCACCACAACTTTCCTTTCAATTGATACGCCATGAAGCCGAAACTAATTGTTTTTATTTATAGCCAACTTACCCCTTCAAAAATTCTCAAAATTTGTTTAGTTCTTATTACGACAAATAGTTTCTGAGTAAAACGTCTATGACAAATGGATGAAAAGACGTGTGAGCGAATCTAAAAAATTACTAATTTTTTTCTAATTTCTATAACTCCATATTGTAACGATGTTGTAAAAGCATACTTATACAAATGTGATCACATCAAATAAGCCAACGTTTTAAATGAGGTTAAATAAAACGGGCAAATTCAGTCCATAGACGATAGACGGTTAGAAGTTGAAGAGAACCGCCGTCAAATGTATAATGCAAGACGATATTAACATGAAAGGGCCGGTATTGGACCGCGACGTCTCGATTTGGGAGTATTCGGTGAAATCAAAGCTCCATAAACGTGTCTCGGCCTTGATGAATAATTGATTGTGAAGGTAATCTATTGAGTTGCAAAATAACAAACATTTACCTACGCCAGTCAGTTTTATTTTGATTCCCCTGTATTTATCTAAATCTTCACAGAATATTCAAACCAGTAGAACGTTAGCCAATGGCAGGATTAAAAATAAAGCTACAAACCCAGGCTTGCCTATGAAAATCTTACGATAAATATAATAAATTATATAAGATTATTTATTTTGCTGCGCGATATCACCGCGGTGAAATGTTTAAATCAATGCATATACAAAACAAAATAATAAATATATGTATTTATAAAAATGCAACGTCTGTCGCTGCGTCATTCTGTCTGTTCGCTTATAACATGAGTTCTACTAGACTTATTTTCATACTGTTTTCACCCTCGTTTAGATTGTTTACTCTGTAAGGTTTTTGTGCCGTGGTTACACATCAGGCAGGTCACATCAAATAAATTACAACTTAAACACCAACGCCTTTAGTTTTATTATAAGTATTCTAAATTAGCTGTTCCAAGACTTTGTTGATAGGCTTTATATCTCTTTCTCTTTCGCTGTTAGGATGGAGGGTAGAAAAACACATCATTACATAATGTAAAACAAAGTCGCTTCACGCGTCAGTCTGTCCCTCTGTAAGGTTGGATCTTTTAAATTACGCAACGGATTTTGATGCGGTTTTCACTATCATTCACATAATTTCTTCCGGAAGGTTTATATGTATAATACATACTTGTTATATTTACAGGAAACATAAAAAGTCAATATTTCGTAAAAAAAAGTAGAATTTTGAGCGTTTTCATTGCTAACGCTGATTAAACTTTACGAGATACATCTAGATGTTGTACTATGGAATTAAGTATTTTAAAAATATCTACAAAAAAGTCCGGGATGGCATATATCTATATCCTACGGATAACCCACAGTGACTATGTTTATAAATTGTTTGTGGGTTATACTTTCGAAGCTATTGGATCAATATTATATTAATCTTTATTTCATTAAAGGTTAAAGTTGGTTTCGTTGGGCATTTAATGTAGATAAAATTTGCTAATCATTATCATTAATATTTTATAAAATATCACATCATTACTAAAAATTAACTGAAATAGAAACTCCGACCAAAAGGCCGGCTTTCACATTACATTGCAATAAATGTCAAGTTGTCGCTTGTTTTGTCAAGAAATAAAATAATATATAGTTAATTAATTTGAAATTAGTGGCTCGTGTCATTATTAAATAATTTTATTTTATATTTTCACTTTATTTATTATTAAAAATATGTTCGAAAATAATATTGGGATATGACGGGAATTTAAATGTATAGACGAATTATTTTGTAACGATTAGGTAAATAATATCTTTTAGTCCAAAAAAAGGTAAATGCCGAGTTCTAAGTACTTCCGATTTGGTAGTAGAGCAAACTTTTAATTTATGTGAATAACACTTATATTGTAGAATATTAAATACTCGTTGTTCAGCCGGTTATTTACAATTTCATATAAGGAATGTGTGTGAAATTTACGTGCATGTTAATGTAATTTGAATGACATTTACAATTACGATTGTATGTGATATAATGAAAAATGTGTGTAATATTTACGTGCATGTTAATGTAATTTCAATATGACATTTACGATTACGATTGTATGTGAAATAATGAAAAATGTGTGAAATATTTACGTGCAAATTACCTTAATTTGAATGTGACATCTACTATTAATGTGACATCTACTATAAATGAAAAATGTGTGCGACTACGATTACGATTGTATGTGACAAAATGAAAAACGTGTGCGACATTTACGTGCATGTTAATGTAATTTAGCAAAAGAAAATTTTTCATCATTTTTCTTTTTTTGAATCTAACGATACTCATAAAAAGTAACGAATTTAAAAATTATAAAAGCCGCTCAATGTTAATTTAGTTAAAGAATACGATTTAAAAATGAAAAATGTGTGCGACATTTACGTGCAAGTTAATGTAATTTAGCAAAAGTGAATTTTTCATCATTTTTCTTTTTTTGAATCTAACGATACTCAAAAAAAGTAACGAATTTAAAAATTATAAAAGCCGCTCAATGTTAATTTAGTTAAAGAATACGATTTAAAATTTGTTCACTGTTTTTTTCATATTTAATGTTTGTGAATTCGATTACGATTGTATATGACAAACTGAAAAATGTGTGCGATATTTACGTGCAAGTTAATGTAATTTGGCAAAAGTGAATTTTTCATCATTTTTCTTTTTTTGAATCTAACAATGCTCATAAAAAGTAACGAATTTAAAAATTATAAAAGTCGTTCAATATTAATTTAGTTAAAGAATACGATTTAAAATTGTTTCACTGTTTTTTTCATATTTAATGTTTGTGAATTCGATTACGATTGTATATGACAAACTGAAAAATGTGTGCGACATTTACGTGCAAGTTAATGTAATTTAGCAAAAGTGAATTTTTCATCATTTTTCTTTTTTTGAATCTAACAATGCTCATAAAAAGTAACGAATTTAAAAATTATAAAAGCCGCTCAATATTAATTTAATTAAGGAATACGATTTAAATTGTTTCATTGTTTTTTTTTCATATTTAATGTTTGTGAATTCATTTTCGTAGTTGTGTACCTACTAGCTGTATGCACAGCGGCTTCGTTAGCGTAAAATTCGGAATAAGAATGGTTTTTAATTTTTTTTTCTCTTATATGTTGCTTTTGGGTATAAATTTATTATGGGTATAAATTTAATTAGATTTCGCACAAATTAATATACAACAAATTAACAACAAATTAATATACCTACAGACAGACAACAATTTTAAAACAAAGTTTTCTGGCTTCTATTATCGTTCAATACGCTAAATCAATCACCCTTTTTAAAATATTTTCCGTGTACAGAATTCATTCTATTACAATTTTATTACATCTATTGATTAAACGTTTAATGATGAAAAAATAGAAATTAAGTAGATCAGATAACAAATAATTCGTTGCTAAACATCGTTTTCTTTATAAAATTAGTGAACGAACTTTATCATCCATTTTGTAAGTTTTCTCTGTATTGATTTGAAACACTGACACTTTATATCGATGCACCGCAACTATATTTGATACTATTAATGTCTTTAGAACAGTTTAAAACTAATGCGCAACGCAGGCGTTCCACTTTTCCAGGTTTGAAGCGCGTTTTAACTGGTAACGTTCAAATCGGAAAAAGTCGGTCAAAACGGCTTCGATTTTTAGAACAGCTGTTTGCGTTACTCGTAAAGGTTACAATTACTATCTACATGAAAAACCGTTCATGTAACTAAAAACTAACGAAAAATTTGGCCATCTTTTTGCTTACCTGCATAACTCCAAATTATTTCTGTCGATTCAATTTTCGGTTTTAGATTTCATGAAAGCATTGATTTTGCTTTATGTTTAGAGTCGAATCTATTCTACTGTGAATTTCTTCTAATTCTAAAGAGATACAACGATTGCGATCGTCGTCCAAATTGTTTCCAGCAACCTGGACGACGTCCTGCTCAAACTTAACCGACGGAATGCTCAAACTTAACCGTTTTAATGCCATGGTTTTTTATTCATACATACTTAAAAATGCGAAAGAAAGCTTTTGTTTTTGATGTCATTTACCCTTGTCTCGAAAAAAAACTGTATCGCTTCCAAAAATTATCCAATTTTAATAATTTTTTCGGTGTTTTCTTAATAAAAACTTGTACAAGGATAATAAAATACAAAGAAAATTATGGAAATATATATTGTGAACAAAAATTATAACAAAAACTGAAATCAAGGTTACATCGTATTTTCGCAGTCCGGTACATCCTCCGTTATCAGCAAAATAATTGTTATCGTCACTATTATCACTATAACTCAAAATTTGGATTACGCCAAATTGTGAGCGTACCACAATGTCACTCCCACTATCACTTTCTTCACAACTTGAAAAACGATCATTTTCACTCGAATTATTTTCGTATTCCAACATTATGGGTTAAAATTGTCTTTTCCTGGATCCTTTTTATATTGTAATTACTAATAATATTATAATTTGATCTTTATGTAACACGTAGAAAGTTAAAAAAATTAGCGATGTGTGCGAGCGACCTCCCCTACCGCGCGCTAAACAGCAGCTGATTTCGCGAGCGCCATCGCGCTCGTGGCAAATGTTGTTAGTACGCGCACGAGTGCGATGGCGCTCGTCGGCACTCTAACGGTTAAAGACACTCCACACAAATATAAACCCGTCGTTAACTCTAATAATTAGCGGCAATAAATCTCTTACAGCAACGTGGAGGTTAATGAGGCGCAATAAGATGATGTCAAAACACGATCTTCTCACCAGTGCCGCATCAGACTCGACTCTCAGGGCGCATTGCTCTTATCGTGGCTCTTGTCCAACAACGAGGGCCGTTCACGTAACGAGTAAATAACGACCTCACTGTACACTTAAGATGTAACAGTTCGCCAAAGGCGCAGAGCGCACATCGACGAGGTCTCAAGTCTTCTCGTTTCCATTCTTAGAGCTGGCATGTAATTCTGGGAATTGGGCCATAGCCATTATAAAATCGTATGTGATTATGCTATTAATTATAGTTGTGATGAACTTCGGCCCGTAGCTTCAGCAGCGGGAACTTCTGACAGTGAATCTTCAATTATACGTACCATTTGTATTCATAGCATGATAAGTACGTAATCAGTGGTTGCCAAACGTTCACCACTAAAATGATGTTTAGAAAATAATAATATTCACTGCATCCAAGGAAAAATTTAATTATTAACTTGATTATACGAAGTGTGCTTTTTATTTTATTATATTTTATCAGAACAAACGCACTCTATGGTTTGAAACAATTTGTTTTTAAGAGGTTTACGAAACACCAACTTTATAAATAAAAAATTTATTTTATTTTCCATTTTTTTGCCTCCAGAAAAAAAATAACTACTTAATTCCTTTAAAAATGTTTCAATATTTATATTCTGATGTAACTATACAATAAATAAAAAAAGGAAAGAAAATGCAAACAACATTTACTATTACAAAATGTAAGCAATCAAATGTTATTATAATGCTATGTTATAATAAATGATATAACATTTTTTAATAATAATTTATCATAATATTAAACTTGTGTAACTAAATGGTTACAGAAAAAAAAATTTTGAACGAAAGATTATTATACTATTATTATAATTTGAATATAAATATATTCGAAGTCGTGCTTTGTGAGAACAAATAGAAACGTATATTTCTCCTATATTTAAAATGCCTAAACATGAGGGAATAAAAATCCACTATTAAACAAACACTTTTTTTGTTTTATTTCAAAATTCTAATTTATAATTGTATAAATACGCCAATCATTCCAATTTATTTAATTATCATTAAAGTTAATTTATGTATAATTTGAATCTAAGTTGACTGACCTAAATCCTAAAGCTGCAAAATATTAAGCAAAATCAAGTGGATACTCTTGTAGAATTTACTTTTATTTTGAAACAATAGAGCATAATGTTCAGTCATTACTTTTTGTCATCACATTATATGACCATTGTTCAACATATGCGTAAAAATAATTTCGTTAAAAAGTCGGAGTACTTAGATACTCAGCTACTGAGTTAGAGATATAAATGTGTAATATATCTTTTCAATCAAATTATATATATATATATATATATATATATATATATATATATATATATATATATATATATATATATATATATTTATCACTTTTTTCTTTTCACTGATACATTTTGCGCATCTTTAATATATACTAAATCAATCAATAACGTTTTATGTCAGAAACAGCTTGGGCGACATGGTATCACGAATGGCAGAGTTAGCCGAGTTATAACCCAAGAGACTAACCTCCAGATTCCGAGTTGCCAAACAACGTAACCATAGCAACAGTCTTTAACGAGACTGTCATCTTTCGCTATTGCACATGCGCGCCTTATCAGTAACTTTATAGCGCATGGAAAATTATAAGTTTAGTTTTAGCCTTTACCACCGAAAATATTAATATAACCGATGAATCAATACCGGTTCAACTCCAATTAGTTTTTCTTTAGTTTTCGTAGGATATAGGTTTAAACTATTCGGTTTGTCTATGAAATAAAGCACTATGAAATAAAAACGTCCGTAGTCAATCGGATACTGTTTTCAGATTTCGTAAGCATTTTAAAGTATACATATATATTTACGTATATGATATCAAAAGAACAGACAATAAAATGGGTAGAAAAGGCACAAAATCGAGAGGATATATATAGAATGAAGGAAGCCTATAACTAGGTAGTAGAACATGGCTAAGGAAAAAACCACCAAAGACATAAAGACTGGACTGCGCGGTTCGTATCATTCTGTAGGTCCAAAAGTGAGAGGGAGAAAGCAATTGTTGACGACTATCGATATATCGTACATCAGCATCCAGGGATATATTGAAATTCGTTTAATATTTTATGTCAAGCTACATGATAGACATAAAGACTATTTTTTGACTGTTTATTCTCTTTTAGACAGAGAACCATTGCTAACTTAAGAAGCAAGGAGTAGAGTGAGGTAGGCGGTACTGACTACATTATTTCCTGAATATCTATAATTGTTATCCCGCAAGTATGTATGTCATAATTGTAAGCGTTTTTGGATAATGTCAAGAATAAACAGTGCGAAAGTAATTTTGTCAAACACTCGCCTAAAATTATAAAAAAAATAGTTCTTAAGCGAATCATGGCTACAGCTTTTTCATGAATTATGTGACTGATGACAAAGAATATTAACTATTACCGCATAAAGAAGCGACACTCACCTTCCCCCGATAATTTAACGTCACCCGTAGATAACGAGTACGATCAAGAGTACGCGATACCAGGTTGGCGCTTGTAGCGTGCGCATGTTATTTGTTCAATTGTGCGATGTTTGGTTGAGTTTAACTTGTGTATGTTTATCAAATTTCAAGTTGTCTCTTAATTGATAAATATTTATAATAATTCAATACAACGGTCCGTTATTGCGATGCGTACGATTTCTTAAAAAGCAATCAAATCAATAAGGATAGGAGATTGTTTTGTCTTCCTTTTTTGTTTGTTTTGTATCACTAATTTATTTGGCTTAATTATATGTATACAAATGAGAACAGTTTGTATTTTAAAACTGCTTAGTGACATACTAAGCAGTTTTAAAATACAAACTGTTCTTAAAAGTCAATCTTTTGTTAGAACGCGATGTGATGAAAAAGTAACCTTGTAGTGTCTGCCATAGGCTTTTTATATTGTTTATTATAAGTCAAAAGTACAACGAAGACTTTATTCCAGTATATCACATTTGTAACTGAACAAAATATACTTTTATTTAAAATTTTATCTCGTTTTTAGGATCCACACTAATACCTTTCTTCAAATTCTATCTTAATACTATTATCATAAAATCACTTTCACTCAATTAAATGTACAGTATAAAATATTTATTTACATTATTTAATTTTTACAATTCGATAATAATAAAGACGTGGGCCCCAGTACAAAGTTACCGCACCAGCGTGCTATTGAGACAGTCAATCGATCGACGCTATTGGTTAGAAAGAGTAACAGCTATGTTGTTAACGTATAGCGTCAACTCGTCTATCGACGCGATTGCCCGCAACGATCGAGACCGACATATAGTAAATAGTAAACATTCTTTATCTGCACGCTGCAAACAGTCCTAAATTAACACAACACACAAACAGATAAGGAGAGGCGAGTACGTATGGAATAGTGTAGGCAATTGAATATGTTCACTAGTATAGAGTGTCGGGAGTGTACTGATGGTACACCCTACCTAAATCGCACGAAATTAGAACCCCGTAATACGTTTTCTAATATCGCTGCATTCGGAGTGGGAAATGCTGGAAAATAACGCAATGGAAAATGACTTCGAGACATATTTCAAAAAACGCAAAAATATATCTATCCTTAATTTTATTCCTCCGGTCCATCATATAACTTTAAAAAAATGCAAATGAGTAAATCTTGTACCCATATCCCTTTTTTACATTACGAAAATATACGTATATATACTGTACCAAAGTGTACGACACTTTAAATGACATATGTACGTACGGAACCCGCGTACCATGAGGCCGACTCGCACCGGACCGTTTTATTATTTAAAATTGATATAATTTATGAGCAACACAAAAAACCGACAATAATCATTACGACAGTACTTGGAGAAATTAGAACATATGCTATTTCATTCTTTAACGTACGTGTCCTATAGAAATCGATCCCACAAAAAACAACTCTGGGCGACTCTCGCTAACAGAGAAAAGGATAGAACATACGACAGAACATGCTAACGAAGTTGGCAGTTGTCTGCCGTCGACTTATCAGCTGCAATAAGTCTGTCATCTACGTTGCGAGTTAAGCTGAAATAAAATTATAAACTGTTCTAATTCCATATAAGATATAGCAAGATTACTTCGATCGACAATTATTACTATATTATAATTAATTCCTAATTACGTTCTATAATAACAAGAAAGAGCAATAACTAAATACATTATTTCGAACACGCGACGTTAAGTTAAATTAAATGTTAAATGCATTGGCAACTCGTTCAATTCTTGTTTAATACAAGCATAAAACGAGAAAATTATATTACTATTATTAATATTAAAGGCATCCGTAACTCCAGCCGCTTGATTCATCTCACCTCATATTATGGTCGTAATTACCATTTCATCATGCATATTCATTAACAGTTACTTAACGCTGCCGATCTGCGTTAAAACTTAATTACGCTCGATTACTTTAATGACTTATTTCACTTATTAATACTTTTATTAACGTGAATATATTTTATGGCTGACGAGGCGTAAACGATGGTTGTTGAGTTTAACGAAGGAGATATTAGCATTTATCCAGTAAACAAGCGAATATAATAAATTAAAATCATTACGATTTTGAACTCTTATGGTATGTTTGGGATATTATGGAGTCTTGTCCCAATCAGTTATTATATCGTATGTATGGGATATTATGGAGTACGGGATAGTATTATATCGTATGTGTGGGATATTATGGAGTCTTGTCCCGATCAGTTACTGCTATTGGGATTATTTCGTATTTTATATAATTTATAATTTGCTATAGTCTCACTAGTTAAATGAAAAAAAAACATGTCAAGTACAGGCGGACAGACAAACAGATAGATATGAGAGTTCGTAGTTTGGCTACGGAACTCCAAATAGATGTTTCACCAGAATACAATATTTTATTTTAACGCATATTTACTGCAATATTTAAGACCTGGAATTGAAATCTAATTCATTGGTCATGCCTAGATGTATTTTTGAAAAAAGAAAACTGACCAAATGCGAGTTTGACTCGTGCATCGAAGTTTCCGTGCCTTGTTTGAATTTAAATTATTTTATTTAACCTAGGGCAATAAATATTCTCCATCCAATATAATATAATAGTAAACATATTATATTCTACAATCATTGTTTTATAAGTTTCCTGATGTCTTTGCGTATGTTTCTAAAAATTATAATTTTTTAATAATTTTAGGTTTAGAAATTTCAGAAATGGCGTTGGAGAGCACATATTTTTCGCATATCTTTCAGTATATCTCTTAAGATATTTTACCTAAATTCATGAATAAAATATCTGAATTATTCGCTATTTTTTTTCTTTGCAAATGGTACAGCAAACTTTATATGGAATTAAAAAATAAACTTTTTTTGGGTACTTAATAGGGTACATTAAGTATCAAAAAAAGTTTATTTTACCCTAATTAAAATTACCCTAAAATTTCCATATAAATATAGGAGTGTTAGCTAGTGAGATAAACAAGCAGGTTAGCGTACTTTATTAGTATACTTAATTTTATACCATTTCATAATTATGTCTTCCATTTTTATTCCATTATCCTAAACTAAATGTTAAGTTAATCAGAAAAACGTGGCAAGTAAACGCGGTCAAGTAATAAGATATAGATCCAACAACAATCTTTATTTGAGCGGATGAATTAATTCCCTTTGTGTTGTTGATTTATTCTATTTAATTAAAAAAATAATTATCACGTAAACAAATAAATTATTTTCATTCCAACTACTCTCGAAACATTACTCTCAAAAACCGTAAAATGTATATTTTTCTAATTATATATAGGAGCTCCTTCGAGATTATAAATGTTATCGTCGGTTGAAAGAGTTTTCTTTCAGTTTCGTATTTTTTCTACAAAAAATGAACGATTTTTTCATCGAAAATCAAAATATACACAGAGTAACTTATCAAAGACAAGAGAATATCATATTTTAATGATAATATCTGTTTTTTTAGGGTTCCGTACCTCAAAAGGAAAAAAAGGAACCCTTATAGGATCACTTCGTTGATCTTCCGTCTAATTGTCAAAACGCTTTTCCTCTGGAATGTATATGTATTAGGTTGAAATTAATATCAAATACTTATGTCCACGGTCCCTTGGACCTATAAAAAACACTAGCAAGAAAAACAAAATTCATAGGGAACTTCCCGTTGACCTTGAGTTATGGAATTTAGCAAGAAGCAAGAGCACAAGTAAATTAAAAAATCCGAAAATCGTTAATTTGTAGTTATATTTTGAAGTAAGCCCAATGTTTTCATGTTTGTGAAAGATATAGTAGGCAATACATTTACGTTGTGTAAAATTAATATTCATAAAGAAAGTAACAGGATTACTACGTTCCTTTAAATGTTTATAAACGCCTATAATCGTACGGAACCCTCACAGTACTAGTTCTACTTGTGTTCGACGGTTTTTTTATTTTATTTCACAAGAATGCACTTGCTGCAAGCACAATCTCTATTTTAAAAAATAACATAATTAGAAACAAGCATTCATATTTTTAAAACGTCTAATAGAGTCTATTTAAAAAAACGAATGTATCCTTTTTGTCATTACCTATTTTTTCATTAAGTAGGCATAACCCCTTAAACAGGTACCGGTTTCCTGTAAATAGTCAAAGCAGAAATATTATTGACTCAGTTAAACCAAATGTTTTCGTCAGGATGAGATATAACAGTAACAGATGTAATAGTCTAATGGATGGGTTGTAACAATGCATACAAACGATTGAGCTTTTCTACTTGTATTGCTTAAAAACTATACAATTCACATCATCATTGTAAATTGGCCACCTATGACATATTTTTTTAGACTGCCCGTTTATGTTGTGCAAATATACGTATAGAGTTATTTGTATATGTAACCGATGTAATAGTCCAATGGATGAAATGTATGCAATGGAATAATATAACCGATTGTACTTTCCTATATGTATTGCCAAAAACCTTTGTAATTCATACCATAGTCATAAATTTATTTCTTATGACTTATGGTTTTAGACCGCCCGTTTATGTTGTGCAAATATACGTATAGAGTTATTCGTATGCATACTCTAACCGATGTAATAGTCCAATGGATGAAATATATACAATGTAATAACATAAACGATTGAACTTTCCTATATGTATTTCCTAAAACCTTTGTAATTTATATCATAGTCATAAATTTATTTCTTATGACTTATGGTTTTAGACCGCCCGTTTATGTTGTGCAAATATACGTATGGAGTTATTCGTATGCATACTCTAACCGATGTAATAGTCCAATGGATGAAATGTATACAATGTAATAATATAAACGATTGGACTTTCCTATATGTATTGCCTAAAACCTTTGTAATTCATACCATAGTCATAAATTTATTTCTTATGACTTATGGTTTTAGACCGCCCGTTTATGTTGTGCAAATATACGTATAGAGTTATTCGTATGCATACTCTAACCGATGTAATAGTCCAATGGATGAAATGTATGCAATGGAATAATATAAACGATTGTACTTTCCTATATGTATTGCCAAAAACCTTTGTAATTCATACCATAGTCATAAATTTATTTCTTATGACTTATGGTTTTAGACCGCCCGTTTATGTTGTGCAAATATACGTATAGAGTTATTCGTATGCATACTCTAACCGATGTAATAGTCCAATGGATGAAATATATACAATGTAATAACATAAACGATTGAACTTTCCTATATGTATTTCCTAAAACCTTTGTAATTTATATCATAGTCATAAATTTATTTCTTATGACTTATGGTTTTAGACCGCCCGTTTATGTTGTGCAAATATACGTATGGAGTTATTCGTATGCATACTCTAACCGATGTAATAGTCCAATGGATGAAATGTATACAATGTAATAATATAAACGATTGGACTTTCCTATATGTATTGCCTAAAACCTTTGTAATTCATACCATAGTCATAAATTTATTTCTTATGACTTATGGTTTTAGACCGCCCGTTTATGTTGTGCAAATATACGTATAGAGTTATTCGTATGCATACTCTAACCGATGTAATAGTCCAATGGATGAAATGTATGCAATGGAATAATATAACCGATTGTACTTTCCTATATGTATTGCCAAAAACCTTTGTAATTCATACCATAGTCATAAATTTATTTCTTATGACTTATGGTTTTAGACCGCCCGTTTATGTTGTGCAAATATACGTATAGAGTTATTCGTATGCATACTCTAACCGATGTAATAGTCCAATGGATGAAATATATACAATGTAATAACATAAACGATTGAACTTTCCTATATGTATTTCCTAAAACCTTTGTAATTTATATCATAGTCATAAATTTATTTCTTATGACTTATGGTTTTAGACCGCCCGTTTATGTTGTGCAAATATACGTATGGAGTTATTCGTATGCATACTCTAACCGATGTAATAGTCCAATGGATGAAATGTATACAATGTAATAATATAAACGATTGGACTTTCCTATATGTATTGCCTAAAACCTTTGTAATTCATACCATAGTCATAAATTTATTTCTTATGACTTATGGTTTTAGACCGCCCGTTTATGTTGTGCAAATATACGTATGGAGTTATTCGTATGCATACTCTAACCGATGTAATAGTCCAATGGATGAAATGTATACAATGTAATAATATAAACGATTGGACTTTCCTATATGTATTGCCTAAAACCTTTGTAATTCATACCATAGACATAAATTTATTTCTTATGACTTATGGTTTTAGACCGCCCGTTTATGTTGAGTAAATAGGATTTACAGTTATTTCAATGCCCACTCTGGCCTTAGAATATTTATAGTCATCCTCTTATGAGTATTTGCGCAACTTTAGTCGTATAATATATTGACACAGCACACATAGCCTGTCATTAGTACCAGCTGCCTCAGTGACAAGTGCCTTCATAAAGCAGGAGATGTTTACATATTGCGTTTTGGTAGCTAGGCAGGCTGGTTCTGGTACGCCTATCGCGGACGCACTGTCTGAAAGTAATGTATTATTAGCACATTGTCAGAGGGTCTTGTTTATTACAAACAGCTGTCGACCATTATTTGTATCCACAGCAGTATATTAGCACATGTGTAAGTCTCGTAGAGTATGTACTGTGTGATAATTGCTTACAAAGTTTTCTTTTTTTTATATTACTAGTTACCAATATATTTTGTTATTATTAGTCACGCGCGTAATATTTTCGCGCGTATCTACGTTCATTCGCTCTAAGTGTCAAATATATACATCTTTATTGTTTTTTTTTGCATTCATTCTTTATCACAATTCAACCAGATTTTGTTTGTTCTTTTATTTCTCAAAGCTTGTACGCGAATATTTCTTCAATTTTATATTTTTACGTTTATAAATATCCTGTTCATCTTCTTAAATAGAGTCGCGTGTCTTTTTCATGTTTTTGCTACATTCTATTTTGAGCGTTTTGTGCTTTATGGAAAACAAAACACTTGATATTTACGGGCAACGCTGACGACCGCAATGATCGCAGAAAATGGAACATAAGATATTTCACAGTACGCACATCTCCTACAAAAAACGACTTTGGCTGACTCTCCGATTTCGAACATTAAGAGTTAAAATGGCTCACGGAGAAAAGAATAGAAAAAACGACTGAACTCGCGCTGATGGAGATAGAAGACATTGCCATAGGCGGCACGAACCTCTTGACATATGCATTGAGTCGATAGAAAGTCGGGCCATGACTTTGTCCGACAAAAGTCGGCAGCTGTCGGCCACCGACTTTTCACCTACAAAAGTCATTCGTCTGCGTTATGCGTTACCCTTCCGATGATTGTTTGTCTTTTCGAAAAATTCGCTTAGAAAGTCGCAATTTAGCATAATTATACTGTTTATTGATCCAAAGACACTGAAAAAATACATTTTATTTTTAAATTGTTTTAAAGAGTATTTGCGCTGGAAAAGGGCTGAGGGTCAGTGTAGTCACGAAAAATATTTAAATGTTTTAATGACAGCGTGTGACGAAATTTGAATGAAATGTTATGTACAATTCTTTCGTTTGTAAAGAAATAATGCAAAAATAATCGTTTATCAAAAATTAAAAACTGCGCAAAATTGCTTACTGGTCCAACCGCTTATACTCTAAAGTGCTCTTATATTCTATTGTGTAATTGGACATATTTTCATGTTTTTTATAAAGATGTCAACAACAAAGGAAAACTGTAGCTAACCTAAAATTCATCATATGTCTTTTATAAATAATTCAAAAATCTCAATTGACATTACAATTAAAGTTTGTTAATAGAAAAAAATAATTATTAATTCCTCATATTAAAAATGTAAAACACATTTCAATCGTTTTTTTTACATTTTAATTACTTATTAAATATTGAAAATATAATTGTCGTTAATTTTGTAGAAATTCATTATTCACAACTAAATGAAACTACGTGATGTAGTATTATTTCTACTTTCTTTAAGTTCTTTACCATGTGATAATAGCCCACCTGAAGATGTTGTAATACAACGAACTCCTAGGTTTCGTTGTATTACAACATCTTGAAGTCGTGGTAGTGCACTTAAAGAAAGTAGAAATAGTACTACATCACATAGTTTCATTTAATTGTACTTATTAAATATTAATACAAGTTAATACGGTTAATGCGAACGGTATAGATACGCGTTCTAACACGCGTATATCACACGTGTTCGTACAAGTTTTCAGCACCCATTTCATATATGTGCAAGTTTGCTTATGACAATTGATTAACACCCGTATATCACAGGTGTTCGTACAAGTTTTCAGCACGCATTTCATATATGTGGAAGTTTGCTTATGACAATTGATTAACATGCAATTTAAGTAACGATAAAAGTCTTAAAATGGCATACTTAATTACGGAACTCTTATTGCACGAGTTTCGACTCGCACTCGACTAATTTTTTGAAACGACTCATTAAATATACAAACTCATTTCTACTTCAGTTACATTAAACCACGATAATCTAAGTTTTGAAAATTTAGAATGAAAAATTTGCCTATTTTTGTTGTGGAGTTGGTATTTGTTACAAGGCTTACAGCCTTTAACAGCGTGGCGCATCGCGGGGTCCCGAGCTCAATTCCCGGCGCTCGTCGAGCGTTGTAACTGCATCACTAAAATGCCACAGACCAAAATAGTTAATAAAATAATCGGTACTAACAAAACTCAAATATTATCTCTAAATCCTTTATTATTTCATTTATAAACATCTTTTCTTTCATTCTTTTACTAAGAGTTTATTTAACGTTCCTCAATAGTATTCCGTCTTTAAAATAGCCATAAAATATCGTGAAAGATAAGATGAGATTATAATTTAATTGTTGTCTGGTTACTCGTTATAAGACAGTACAGTTTTAGATAATATAATTGTATAAATAATAATACTTTGAAGATAAAAAAACCGTGTATTAAACATATCTCGAAAAAAAAAAAATTTTCAGCGAACGACAAACAACCTAAAGAACAAGATGTCGTTGTTTTTGTAATTTTAGTTTTTATGAATGTATCCGCCCGTTTTATGGCGCATAAAGCAAAAACTACTGAACGGATTGAAATGAGAATTCTACTGTTTTATACTTTAGAACCCGACGAATGACACTAAGCATTTTTTTTTATTCTTGTCGCTTTATTTATATGTCCGTTCGTTTTATGGCGCATAAAGTAAAAACTACTGAACGGATTTAAATGGGGGTTCTACTGTTTTATTCTTTAGAACCTGAGGAATGACACTCAGCGTTTTTTTTAACTTTTGTCGCCTTATTGATGTGTCTACCCGTTTTATGGCGCATAAAGTAAAAACTACTGGACGGATTTAAATGACAGTTCTACTGTTTTGTTATTTAGAGCCTGAGGAATGATACTAAGGGTATTTTTTGGTATTTTTGTCGCTTTGTTGATGTGTCCACCCATTTTATCGCACACCAGATAAAAATTACTGAACAGGTTACAATATTTTATAATCTATAACCTAAGTAATGATATGGGGTATTGAACGTTTTGTACCTGTAAGCTTATTTGTAGTCGCAAAAATCAAAAACTACTAAGCTAATTTGTGTAGATTTTTCACTGTGGTGTTTATACTATGAACGAAGCCGTATTCTCGATATGACATCAGAACGTTGTAAAAAATACTATCGCCATTGCTACTCTACTAAAGATCACGATATTCTACACCATTGACTACATATTTCACTGGATAAATAAGTAGATCATATGAAACACTTGTCGTTCGAACCTAAAGTTCACTAAGAAGAACATGGCTGGTGCCAGCTAGTTTGAACTTATATTCATTTTTCCAGAGTATGTGTACAACAAATTACTTGTTGTTGTTGATTAATTTCTAAATTCAAACTTAAACATAGTTTGGCCTTGTATTCGTTTTTCCAGAATATGTGTACAACAGATTACTTGTTGTTGTTGATTAATTTCTAAATTCAAACTTAAACATAGTTTGGCCTTGTATTCATTTTTCCAGAGTATGTGTACAACAAATTACTTGTCGTTGATTAATTTCTAAATTCAAACTTAAACATAGTTTGGCCTTGTATTCATTTTTCCAGAGTATGTGTACAACAAATTACTTGTTTTTGTTGATTAATTTCTAAATTCAAACTTAAACATATAGACATAAATCTCGCAGTATCTGTAAAAATTCATGGTTTATATTTTTATGTATTTTATTATTTTATACATAGATACTTCTATACGTAATTAGATTAGGTAAGGCTGACTTTCGGCAGTGGCATGTATCACTGGTCAAACTAGGGAGGTATTCTACGCTCAATCAGGTAGAAAGTTCAGTCACAGCGAGACCCGAGAGTCCGGGGAACAGCAGATGGGCACTCGATGGCCAAACCGCGTCCGTGACCAGTCTCCGAGCACGACCCGCGCCTCTTTATGCTCGTCACGCCGCCATCCACACCAAAAAGGTATTTTAAGTGTCTCACGTGTATGAGAGGCTTACTCATTTTGGTGTCGGAGCTGTGTTAAGTTGTGGGCGCTTAGTATAATACGCAGTAGTTTATGGAAATATCTTCGTAACCGCGGTTAAATATAGTTATTTTATTACGTAAGGTCAGTGCGAGTGTCCCAGATTAGCGGCCAGCCGTGTCCGCTGTATAATGAACGGCAATAAAATAGCTTCAAAAATGATTAAGATATTACTGTTTATTTATTTAATTAACGGTTCAAACTATCTCTAAATTCCTTTTCAAGAATTCCTAATAGTTTGTAAAAAGATCCCAAGCAATTTTACTCGGCTTCACTCGAATCGAATCTTCGATCGAATCTGAGCGCCTGATAACACAGTTATAATTTTAAAATTATCGTTTATGAATCTTTAATTGAGAAAAAATCGATACAGATTAAAATTTAAGAAGAAACCGATTCAAAAATGCTTCAAAAATATACAAAAAAAACATATGCTTACGTATCCATCTAAGGACTTCCTCTTACTTGAAACTAGTTTTTAAGAAGGTAGATATTTTGTTTTAAGACTGTTAAGCTTTATATCAAAGACGAAATACTGGACATTTTGTTCGGTGCTTCGTACTAAAGAAATAAATAAGTATACCTCTGTATTCAAGGATTAGCCGTGAACTTATGGATCTAGGCATATGGGGTGCTTACTCTTAATGATATATATTAAATAAAAGTTGTACTCAAAATCTTTGTACAAGTTAGAGGTGATTACAAAGTGAAAAAACCGATTCAAAAAATGCTTCAAAAATACACAAAAAAACACATACGTATCTATCTAAGAACTTCCTCTTTACTTGAAACCGGTTTTTAAGAAGGTAGATATTTTGTTTTAAGTCTGTTAAGCTTTATATCAAAGACGAAATACTGGACATTTTGTTCGGTGCTTCGTACTAAATAAATAAATAAGTATACCTCTGTATTCAAGGATTAGCCGTGAACTTATGGATCTAGGCATATGGGGCGCTTACTCTATATCAAATACAAGTTGTACTCAAAATCTTTATACAACTTAGAGGTGATTAAAAAGTGAAGAAACCGCTTCCAAAAATGCTTATCTTACAAAAACACAACTAAACAGTTTTATGTTAGGATATAATTACGTAAAATTAATGCAAATAATTACATTCAATTCCAGGCACTTAATGCCTAACGTGTTTCAAGACTTTCCGTTGTATTTACTAACAAGTTAATAGCTTTCAAGTTAATCAAAGTAACAACGTCTAACAGCTTCAAGATCTTATTCTTGAACCGCACTTAACTTGGATGTTCGTCTTTCTAATTTCGTGTCACTTTAATCGTTAACATGTTCGTAATTTCAAAGAAGGTTGGAGTTTATTAGCTTCTTAGTTTTAATATGTAGTCATTAAGACTTGAAGTTTTATAAATTATTACCTAGATTAAATGTGATAAAGTCACAGTTAAATAAGCAATAAAATGTATGCGGATTTACTCGCGAATTATTATAAATTTATAACGACAGTTATAAAAACATTAAACTGTAAGGCGCTGATCATCAAGTTAACTTTACGTATATCCCTCACTAATAAAATAGAAGAAAAACGTTATTTGTTTATTCGTTTGTTTATCTTTCTTCTCCGCTTGAACTGTCTAACGAATTTTATTTAAAGGAGTAGAGTAGTGAATGTAAAGACTAAACAAAATGTCGGTGTACGAAAAACTCAATATGCTCCTGAAATTATAGGAAATATTCGCAACGACGTACAACTATAGCCAAGAAGTAAAACACAATAAGCGTTTTATTAATAAATAAAATTATTATTGTTAAACATCGTATATTGCTGAACATGATATTTATGGATGTTTATTGTGAAAAGTTATGAATTATCTTCCGTAAATAGATTTTACTGCTGACAAATAATAAAATATATTTAATATTTAGTTACAAAAGTTTCTTTAACACCACATACTTATGATTTATAGTTTAGTAGTTGTAAAGGTAATTATTTGTACATGCGTATATTTAAGCGGTATATACGCATATCGAATTCTGGCGAATAGGATTTGCCCATATGTATTTTCATGTACAAAATGTATTTTCATTGCAACACGAGGGCATAGTTGCCTATAAAACTAGTATTGTAGATAAATTAACAAATTAACATTCAGCCCATATTTATCCATAAATTAGTAATGTTGACATCGCACGAAATAAGTAAGTACGAAATTTATATACATATTAAAAAAATATGCATTCTATACAGTATCAGTATGCGTACATAAAAAGCGGAAGCATTTATTGAAGTGAAACTTCTATGAGAATAAGATGGCAAAACTCGAATTTCGTGCAACGTTTTTATGCAACATTTTCATGTAACGTTTTAGTTGTAACGTCTGAATGTAACGAATCTATCGCAAGGATGGAAAATAAGTACTTAGCTAACAACCGAGATAACTAAATGGAACAGGGTATATACAGGTATATACAAAAGGGTATATATACATGTGCGAAAACAAACAAAAACTCTACTGTTACCAGCTTTTTTGTACGTTATGTGTGTCAAAAAAAATGACGCTCGTCACTGCTATGAGTTGTTATTTACGTTGTGTGTCAAAAGTAAACTGTCAAAACTTTGTCCATTTATTCATCTATTTATGATTGGTTTAGTACTAATTTTGCGTGTGCTTCATCCATTACAAGAGTAACATTTGTACTTAATTTATTTATAAACCCACAATGAACGAGAAAGCAAAGTATAGCTGCATATAATTTTACAAGCAAAAAAACAAGGACAGAGCTCTTTGGTCGACGATAATAGTTCTGAGAGAGATGCATTTCTATATGTTATTTTGTTTTGTTGCGCGTTGTCGTGTCACTTTCAGAGTCGGTCTCAAATTGTAGAAATTTGATTATTTCTTGAGACAGTCGAAAGTATTTTAGGAAAGTACTATTTGGTAAATTTAACAAGCGATTAAAAATTAATTACAGATTTTACAAGCGTTTCCGCAAATGCAAAACACTTTTTATGAGATGATGTAGATAATGTTTGTTACGTTTGTTGATATCTAATTTAATACATAACTAATTTTTAGAAGGTTACTATAAAAATTAGTAGCTTTACCTTTCAGTTTGCTCAATTAATTTTATTAGTAAGGCTAAATTTACTAAATTACTGAGACAAATATCTAAATAACCTATAGAGTCAGCCGTAACGTCCACTTTTTAGCTACCATTACATAAAGTGAACTAAAGCGCTATTTAAAAACACGTAGACGTCAAATTAAAGGTTTCATAATGATACAATGTGCAGATGTGATATAACATAAGGTTAAATAGGGCAGCAAACAATGTACAAAGACTAAAAGCCTCTCGCAATATCGAAATCATATATGTAAAAAGCACAGGAAAACTCGCTGCAGGATGTCTTTCTATATGGTGTGTAGATAAACAAATATATGTAAAAAAGACACGAAAACTCACTGCAGGATGTCTTTGTGTGTATTATGTAGATTAACAATTATATGTAAAAAGCACACGAAAACTCGGTGAAGGATGTCTTTGTATGTGTTATGTAGATAAACAAATATATATAAAAAAGACATAAAAACTCGCTGCAGGATGTGTTATCTAGATAAGCAAACATATGTAAAAAGCAAACGAAATCTCGCTGTACGATATCTTTGTATGTGTTATGTATGCACAAAGCACACGAATATATGCACAAAGCACACGAAAACTCGCTGCAGGATATATTTTTATGTGTTATGTAGATAAACAAATATATGCAAAAAGCTCACGAAAACTCGCTAAAGGATTTCTTTTTATGTGTTATGTAGATAAACAAAAATATGCAAAAAGCACACGAAAACTCGCTGCAGGATATCTTTATATGTGTTATGTAAATAAACAAATTATGTAAAAAGCACACGAAAACTCGCTGCAGGATATCTTTTTATGTGTTATGTAGATAAACAAATATATGCAAAAAGCACACGAAAACTCGCTGCAGGATATCTTCGTATGTGTTATGTAGATAAACAAATTATGTAAAAAGCACACGAAATCTCGCTGCAGGATGTCTTTGTATGTGTTATGTAGATAAACAAACATATGTAAAAACCACCCGAAAACTCGCTGCAAGATATATTTGTGTGTTATATAGATAAACAAACTGTAGCCTCATACAAGTAAAAAATAATTAGGAGCATACTTTATTACTATTCAGGTATTTTAGATAATGCGGGATCAAAATCAGCCTCAGAGTTGAAGAAACTATAGCTACTGTTAATCAAAACGAAATAGCTATATGTTATACGGCATATTGAATACTGAGTGGCTTACGCATTCGCGCTATTAAATGGATTTAGATCGCAGTCTACAGGACAACATTCTCAGTTGGTCGTGCAAATTTAGATCTACCAAGTACTAAAACTCGGCCGCAGTATCTTAGTTCGGTGCATCGACCTTCCATGCAAGTACCTGCTTTAAATATGCGAGCTTAAAACCGGCATCTTTCAGTAGCCACTTTCGGACTAAGTCTACCTAGTTGATTTCATTTTGTGACATGGCGCGGATGTCTAAATCGAGTTCGCTTCGTTTGGCCTTTGGCGTGCGAATCTGTGCGAAAATATCGCTTGGCACACGTATATTGTTACCTTTATTTATTTGTAAAACGAATAGGATGTTGAAGATCAAAATGTTAACTAAAATGTTAGTTGATAATAATTTTATCTTAAACATGGTCAGCTGCAACGCGTTCTTTGACAAGAATCAATTTTGGCCATACACTTAAATTCTGGTGTGTGCTTATGACCATACGAACGAAGTAAAAAATTCTAATTTTAAAATATATGTATACATTCATGATATATGATGGTTCGTGGTTCTAATTTAAAATATATGAAAAATTCTAATTTTAAAATATATATACATTAATGTTGTATGATGGTTCGTGGTTCTAATTTAAAATATATAAAAAAATCTAATTTTAAAATATATATACATTAATGTTGTATGATGGTTCGTGGTTCTAATTTAAAATATATAAAAAATTCTAATTTTAAAATATATATACATTAATGTTGTATGATGATTCGTGGTTCTAATTTAAAATATATAAAAAATTCTAATTTTAAAATATATATACATTAATGTTATATGATGGTTCGTAGTTCTAATTTAAAATATATAAAAAATTTTAATTTCAAAATATACATACATTAATGTTATATGATGGTACGGCGAATCAGAAACAATGAAAGATTATTATTTTAAAATACAATAACGTAAGGTGCTCTCAAATAAAATATTAAACACGTTATATACACTTCAAATATTACCCTAATTGTATACAAAAACATACGCGCCTGATATTAAAGGCAGATGTGAAATATCTAAATTTTATATATGTTAACCAGACCCAGTTAAACCTGATAAAACGTAACGCAAGCATAGATTTGGACCATGCATTAGTATAGCGCCATTTATAGAAAAGACATTGCCAAAAATATTTCAAAATATTACTTAAAAATAATTTTATTTAAAATGTAACGTTTTTAACGTTTCAAGACAGTTTATTACATCGATATAAACGAGCTAGTGGAATTAAGTCGGAAAGAGCCAACAAGACGCGAAGCTGGCCGAATGGACTCGGAAAAAGCCGAGAATACAAGGAAGCTGGCCGAATGGTGAATTGTCTGGAAAAATAACATATGCGTATTATATTAAATTATACTCAAATAAAATATTATTCAAAAATAGAACGTAATTCTTGAAAATATGCACTCCGTGTTAGACAGTGAACTCGCTCGGCCGATGCCGGAGGGAGCCGAGTTTACCCGATTCAGCGTCACTGACCCGAGCGAACGCCTCAGCTTCGTTAAGTGGTCGGAAAAGTTTTCACTTCAAAGTGAAAACTTTTCCAATTCCGAATGCGCAGTTGCGCTTAAAGAAGTATTCACTTCAATTATTGAATAATTTGTTCTATAACACTTCGATGTAGGGGCTGATTTTGTTTTAAATCCTTAGACATTTTATAGTCGTGTCAAACACAGTTACTGTTCCGTATAAAAGGCATGCAAACCTTCTACCTATGTTAAATGACGCTGTATCATGTAGAAAGTATCGATACTGTATTCAGGAATAGTACTGAAGAAAAGTATCGCACAGATAAAAACATCAAAAGGATAGTTCGATACATTTTCTGTACATATTTATTTTTCAATTTACTCTCCATACTCAGAATCGAAACATTATTTGTTAATGTCTTTATAATTTTTTCTGTTACTTAACTTCTAATCGTCAAAAATTGTATAAATCTCGTGTAAATAAAAATTTAATGCAAATTGTTTAAAAAAATAAAATCAAAATATAATTAATTAGCGTTTTTATTCATATTCAAATTAAAACCAATATGAGAATACGAAGTGAAGTGGCTGAACGTGAATAAAGTTCAAAACTTCCAACTCTTTCTCTATACAGTTACTTAAAAATAAAAAAATTATGAGTGCGAGTAACTTTTACGCGCGGTTGAAGTAAAACTTCAAACAGGTATTATGTGGTCAATGGCGTAGTTAGTTTGCAAAGTAATATCTACCAACAGCAAATATTTTAAATCATGTTTGATTTACTACCATCCATTAAGGAGTTCCATTGTTTATCTCCAAAACTCGTCAACAGACCCTGATCTGATTGATAGTGTAGTCATTTTGCAAAGTAACGACTATCAATAGCAAATATCTTGAATCACGGTGGATTTACGGTAATCCGTTAAGGAATTCCATTGTTCATTTCCGGACCTCATCATTAGATCATCACCATACTTATATGGAGCCACCTCGCTAGTATACTCTTCTAAAGAAAATAATTATTAGTATTAAACTTTATAAAAATAGAATAGAAATTAATTCAAGTATAATAGTGTATGTGACACAACACATAGACTCACGATATTGTAAAGTCAGTAGATGCTTTCAAATACCGGAGACTGCTTAAGCAAACTAAAGATTTTACTGAATGTCACTTCAGTCCGAAAAAAATCCAAGTAACTCTCAAGTCACGCTATTTGTCCAATTGCTTCGCTGGGGTCGGTCAACCCTATTTCTTCCCAATTTACTAACAACATCAAGGATCGCCAATACGAAAATAAGTTAACAGTACTGTATTGCTATCATTCTGTTGCAATTCAAAAAGGTTTTTTTTTAAATATAATATTAAAGTCAGGATTGAGAGAGATTCGACAACACGTCTGTTGTAAAATACACGTATGAGTAAAAGTATCGATATTGATTAATATTGAGTACATAAAAACAGGTATCGAAAAAAATGTACTCAATACCGAAAGATATCGATACTTTTTCCGTATCCCTAACTACGTCGGCCGAGAAGATTGTCCTAGCACTATAGTCCACGTAATCCACACGAGCGGAAGCGAGGGCAAAAAGCAACTATACCTACATATTTGGTACTTTGGGAACTTTCCAAACACTCCTCTCGTATGTTAATAATGTAGTAGGTAGACACGACGGTCGCAACGAGGGTTAGCGACACGGCGCTCACGCGTTTACTTCCCTTCCCGCACAGAATGCGGGCCATTACTTACGCGACTCGTTACCGTGGACACCGGCGGAATGTGCGCCCGCGTCCAGCCTGATTTACTGACAATCTTATTAGTTCTCGGCGAGCAGCACGACGCTATTTACTACCGTTTTCCACAAGCACGTGCCGACTGTACGATAGGAAAACAGCGTGCGTAGAGCGTGCTGCGAGACTGATTGCGGTCGATGAATTCGTTAGAAGCAAACGGCGCAGGTGTTCACGCTGTTATTGGAACGTATTTAATAATAAACGTATTTGTATTTAATAACAAACGTAATTAAATACGAACATAATTCAGACAAACGAAAATTACTGAACGGCAAATGTGCTGTAACTTTAACTTGAAACTACGCTGCTATTGCATTCCCTTTAACAAAGTTTATCAAATACTTAACAGGTGGCGTTAGTGATCTATGATTTTAGAACCTAGTGCGAACAATTTCGTGTAGATGGCTTAATTTTTTTACGACTCTGTTTTTTTCTATAGGAATGGTAACATACAAAATTCGTAACTATTATTTATTTGACAACTTTAATGTACAGTACATATGGTAGACTTACTACTACAGGGGTAATATCTTCCACTATAACGATAAGTTTTCGAAAATTGGTTGTTTAATGGACTTCAAGTGATATTACAATTTAAAATATAAGTGTTATGTATAAAAAAATCTTTAATAAAAAATAATAACATGTATTTAGTTTACGTTTAAAAAAATAGAATGGAAGAAGGAAAGTTCGCACAAGAGTAGAGAGTAGGTAGCATTTTTTTCAATCGATCCCCGAAGATATTTATTAAGGATATTTTCCTGGTTTCAGGACCCAGTTGATTCCAAAAGTTTTGCTGATTGGACAGTAAAGAATTTGTCGTAAAAGTTAGTGCTATGTTTGAGAAGAAGTAGAATGAGTAAGCTTTCCGAGCGTAACCCAGCCGAGAGGGACCCAGTTAAGAAGAATAAATATCCTTTCTTTACGAATACCACTTTGCCACTCGATTAACTTCCAAGTGCTTACTTGGCTTTAGTTCTAAACTATTATAGCATGATACGCAAATGCTTGAAACTCGACTTCGTCGACTAAAACTACCTGCCTTTACCATTTTATTTGCTTCTGTGATGAATACTAACAATTTGAATGCTCCCAATGTTTCACTGAGTTCTAACAATGATAACAATTGTTTTCTAAGAATACATTACAATTTTCCTTTCCAATGTCACACCGATATTGAAATCCATAACAATAAACAAACTAGTTTCCTATTCCAAGCTCGCGTCTTCTTGGTCACGATTTGAGTGTTTACACCAGTAATTTACAGCCATAAAGGATTTCGCTGCATGACCTATCACTTGTTCTTTAATTATACAATGTTTGGTTTATCATCAATAGCATAATTGTTTACTGTCGTTAAAACGTTCCTTGCATTCGTATTAAGGTTCGCCGCGATATAACCTTCTAAAGATTACTACTGCGCAGTTGACTGTAGTGTAGTTAATTCGTCGAATACTCTACAAATAGTCGACATAGAAATAAAGATTTATACACCCAAGGTTTTCTTAATTGTCAAAATATAAACTTTTCATTACGGTGATAGTTATCAATTTAACACAGGTGTTTTGTAGATGTTTGAATAAATATAAAAACAAAAAAAAACCTAAATTCAATACTGAGAAGCTTCTTTGTTTTCGTACAATTAGTCAAATCTGTTACACGTGTAGAAAATTGCTGTAGTTATAAATTATATAAATTAATTTCCAACAAAATTGTATTTGACTAAACACAACAGGATTTTCGCCACCATGTACTCATTTTTCAGAAACCCAGAAAGCAAATGATATACAGTGGAACGCATTTTAATAAAATTTTCACTGTTTCGTTATCTAAGATTTATGGTAATTTACAAAAAATAATCACGTTATTATGATGAACCAAATATGTTACGCTCTTAGGAAATCATAATATAAATGTCTAACAAAATGTATTCGACCTGATAAAACAGTATTTTCGCCTGATTTCATTGTTTAAAACCACAGAAAGTACTTGAGAGATACTCGATTGCATTCCAATATAACCGATTTATTAGATAGCAATCATGATAATAGTATCATGACGCCATAACAATTAAGCAAATCTCTTACACGCTTACACAATTGTTGTATAAATTAATATCTATCATAATATATCTGACCTAACTCAACAAGATTTTCGTCATTACATACTCATTGATTAAAACCCTAGAAAGCAATTGAGGTACAGATCATAAAACCACGATAACAACAGATCGAGTAATTAGGTCTAAGATTTTAAATGTTTGAATCAAAAAATCCCTTGAAAATAATTTGTAACATTTTTTGAGCCCTTTATTACGGAGAAATAATTTATTTTTCAATACAAAACATTTATTTCCAACATTTCCAAATCATACTTGATTACATTTAAACGATTCATTGTTATAAACAGAACTTCCGTAAAGAAAGTTAAGAAAAACACTGTATTATTAATATAATCGATATTTCCTTCAGTGAATTAATACTCGTATTGCTGATTATTGAAAACCCAATGACAGGTTCGTCGTTTCGCGTCGTGTCTCTTTGATTGTGCCATGCGGTGCCCGGTCTGCGGCGCACTGTAGGATGCGATGTCTAGTTTGCTAATGCAACACGACTGAAATAAATGATCATAACCGTCTTATTTTGTACTAGGGAACCCATAGAAACCGGTTTGCAATACCAATTTATAAAGAGTTATAAATATATATATATATATATATATATATATATATATATATATATATATATATATATATATATATTTGTAAGTATTTTCCACGTAAAGTTAGCGCTAATCTAGATCAATAAATAACTCCATAAACAAATGAATGCTGCCCCGAAATGACGAAGCCTGTTAGGCTACGCAGCAGCAGAAAAATAATAGAACGAATCCTAATAAATCTAACACCTGAACAATATAAACGAAACGCACAATGAGTGAACTAAAAATGTCAATCGGTCCGTTAGAGGCGCGGTTAGTTGTGGAGTATTTCCTGTCACACGTCGCGTCGGTGCGGCAGTTCGCCTGTCAATATGTACTGCCATTTCCGGATAGAGAATATAAAACGAACGCCAGAGCGGTTGAGTTACGGCTTTGAGAGGTACGTTATTCTTACTTTTGAATTGTTTAACGTTAGCGATGCTACACAAGAAACGCTTTCTGAGTTGTATTATCAATATGACGTCTACACCTTTGTTCGATTTTACACCTTTCGATAATAACAATATCGAATCGAGTTGTGGATGTTTGCATCCCGTAGGTGGACATATCGCTCAGTGGAGGAACTGTTATGCCAAACTTTTTGAACAATTATGTTACCTACTTCTTTTTTTATATCGCTCGAAATTAAAAAGCTTGTTGTTACTTGGGAGCTTAAGTAATTAAATTGTAAATTCATGATCATTTAGCAGAGCCTAAGGAAAACTACAAATATGTAAGTCCGTCTAATTCATCTTTAGACGGTGACATGTTTACCTTCGACGATAGGAGAGAATAGGTCAAATGAAACGTACATTTCTTTCTTATCAGTCGACGTGCTAACCAATATAAAAGTGTATAAAGTCTCGTTCGTCGCGATATATTTTCAGTTTTATACTTAGTGTACTTTTGAACTAGGTACGGTACATATAACCTAATTTAAATATACAAATCTATAATCTCGTAAAATTCATCTTTATTTAGTGGCATATTTACCTTCGAAGGCAGAAAAGGGCGGGGCAAGTGAAATCTACATTTTAGTCTTATTAACCGATTTGGCATATTTATTATATAAAATTTCATTCGCTGCATATTTTCGTATTTATACCTGTCTCACCTTTAAACTAGGTACATATAACCTAATTGAAATCTTGAAATATATAAGCCCTTCAAATTCATCTTGGCCTGTTTACCTTCGGAGGCAGAAAATAAATATATATACATTTCTGTTTCGTTAGCCGATGTGTTAATCCGTGTGTAAAGTCTAATTCTCTGCATTTTTTTTCTTTGTTATTCTTATGTCAGTTTTAAAGGAGGTATATATAACACGAATAGATTTTTAGCAAAAGTAACTAAATTTTGAGAGATAAACTGAGATTATTGTTTACAGGCTGCAATTATTCGGAGAGCTACGGCTCCAAGAATGAACAAGTATTTGTACTTAAGACTATACACGTCTATACAATACACGTCTATACACGGTGTCCGGGAATATATGTCGGACAAAGAAAGACTCTATTCGCTGGCTGTAAAGGAATAAATTGTCGTTGAAATAAAAAGTAAAACACGCCCTTTTTCTAATTGAGTGCAAAAAAAAAATATACATAACACATTCAATATTTGCCTGGAGTCCGGTGCTTACCCGGGCAGCTAGATGTCTTCGTAGCTGTTCGAGCGTTATTTCCTTGAGCGGCGCTGAATAATGTACGCAAGTATAGTGTATAAGAAAAAGATGACAAATAATTATGAATATTGTTTTAAATTTTCTGAAAAAAAAGTCATCTTTTAAATTTTATTTTAACCAAAATGAACTATTTTTCAGTCAACGAATAACGTCTTTCGTTGTCCGACACTTATTCCCGGACACAATGCATTTAAGGATATTTGGATACTTAAATGTTTTTCTTTCAATTGACACGTACCTGACAAGTATTTGCCAAGTGATTTATAACACTTAGGTACACACGTTTTTCACACGTTTTACGTGTGAAAATTATGATTTTAAAATATGTGCCAATTATTTTATCGAACTTTAGTGATATTTCATACTTTATCTACTTATATTTAGTACTAGCTTGGCTTCACTCGGTAGAAGTTGTGATGTTCAAAACTCCCACGATTGATGATTGAATTTTAACATCGCTATGATAAAATGACTTCTCCTACGCTTCAGAGTCGCTGCCGATGAGCCATAGGGCTTCGTGAGTATTCACTTTCTAGCACATGACTCACAAATATTAGTATAGCTCTTTTACCCAAGAATGTATATTAAAGTTTATTTCAGGGAGGTCGCCGGATAAATATTCTATATGACATAGAAAACTAATACAACTCAAGTTATAAGCAATTTTTGGCAGGAAAGCAGACATTGCATTTTATTTAAATATAGATAATACTCGGATTAATTCGACCAAATAACCTGGCTAACGATGCAGCCGCCAGTTGCAACCAGCTGCTTCTGAGGGTTCGTTGACCCAATGCATCGGCAATTCCACCTGCTGCGTATTCAACCATTTCATATTTCATTTCCAACTGAACGCGGAATACTTACGCATTAGGTTAAACAGCAATCTCGTAGATTTTATGACATTCAAATCGTTTTTTTTATAAATTATTTCGTATTTTAATAAATACTGGTAATAATTGGTTTTTATAATTCATAAATATATATTTGAGTGATATATGGTTATTAAATATTAAAATACAACCTCTGAGAATTTACTAGACAACATGTGATACAGAATATTGTGGTTACAAATCAAAACTTGTCAATTTTTGTTAAGAAAGTAAATACTAATAAAACGAATCTCAATCAGAAAACCATTTAATAAAGACTAATTTTAATTACTTTGAAATAAAACTGCTTAATTACAAATTTGAAATCAAATCAATCTATTATGTGTCCTACTATATTATTGTTCCAATTTGTAGTCACAAACTTTGGATTTTACACGTTATGTATAATTGTTTTACTGCATAATTAGTACAATTTACCTTGTAGAATTGTTTTAATTAACGGCAGTCATGGGGTTAAGTACCATTTTATCATGCGCCCTATGACCGAGAAGAGTGTTTGCACTCGTGAAGTTTCTCCTCTCCTCTAAATTTTAACTCTATCCATTTTGATTTTCAATTTTCGCGTTTTATACGTTTGAGATTAGCATTTATTTTAATAGTGTGTCAAGAAGCTGTATCCCGTGGATAGAAAGATTATGTTTTAATTTATTCTTAATTTTTTAAGAATCTATCACTTTCCTTCACTCTCAAAATGACTATGTCTACAGGGGCACGATGATTTTGTATACATCAGTAGATTCTAATATTATACACCCACCAATATCTTTCACAATTTAAGTTCTGATAGTATTAAACATAATTTTTATATTAGTAGCTTTTTTGTCACCAAAACAATAACAAGTTAAAAAATCAACAAAGATGAACCGTAGCAAAAATAAGAGCATGAAAAGTGACGTGGAGAGTAAAAACTAAAACATTCGGGTTCAAACTTTAAACCGTGCTGCTCTACGGGTCCGTGAAACGGAAGGTAACAAAGAACAGAGACAGAAACAGAAAAACCAAGTTAAATTTAGCTAATTTATGTAATTTAAACGGCGACTGGAACATAAGGTTGATCATATTACATTCGAGTCTTATATTTCAAACATTTATTCACTTGAAAACAGAAAATATTTCAAGATAAACACTTACACCGACCCTAGCAACTCCAACACAAGGTTCTGCAAAGATAAAATTATCCTAGAGATAGATTATCGAAGACCTGAATATAAGAGACTATACTAACAGATAAAATGGTAGACCATATTACAGAATAATGTCTGACACTAACTTACTTGGCGTCTGCAAGTTTACGTCATTGACTCACTGTCTTAGACGTATTTTCCGACCATTTCGGTCAGACAAGATGTCTGATGAGAAATTGTCTGAACGATGCGCGGAAGTACCGCTCGAATGTCAAATTTAACGTCACAAGTGAAACTAAACAGATTCTGCATTGAAACTTTCGAAAAGGAACCACGGCGAATTCGAATCAGGTATTAATTGTCATTGTGGAAGTGGAGAGCAGAGGCAAGATTCGGATTGTAGTGAAACATGATGTCCAGAGCCGATCGGCATGGCGAAGCACTGTGGACAGCTTTTACCCTATAAAAGGGGCAAAGGAAATTAAGAGAAAGAAAAACAGGAAAATGACGAGAGTTGAAATAACATGAGTTGAAAAATTAGGATCTCTTTTAAAATCTCTACATTGCTGAAACGTACCCTACACGTATCTATAATGGAACAATCCTTAAAATGAAATTGGAGAATAGAAAACATATTTAGCAACTTCTTCATTGGAAAAAAAAGACCAGGTGAGACGTAATCCAAATAGGTTATTCGTTTTAAGCTTGAATATGTAGGAGTACAGTTTAATCTTCAGTAGAACATATGCTCCCAAGCGATTTTTAAATTTCCTATCAATTAATACCGTAGTTCATCTACGTCAAACCCTTCTACTGCTTTTACTTAATCGTGAGAAGAGTGCTATCTGAGCCTTACCGAAAATCGTTTAATCTAATTAAATCGCCTTAGAAATTTGTTTATCAATATATCTAGGTCTTTGCTCAAATGAATGGAATGACGTAACCAAAGCAATCTACATATTCTATGCGTTCTCTATAATGTATTCTTTAACAATCCTAACAGTCCATTATACATTGACCTCAAATTTGCGATTAGGGCCAAGGTATAATGAAAAGTTAGGCGCCCATGGGATCGGATTACGTTCTGAAAGCTTCCCAACCCTCCTTATTTCCGTATATACGTATAGGCTGCTAACTTGTGGAATAAGTTAGACTCTGGTACATCTTTGTGAGGAGATATTCTGAACACTTCATACTCAGAATATCTTACATAATTCTACACTACCTTTGCATAATTCTACAATAGTTTGCATCTGTCAATTCCCACGGCCAATTGCAGTTTGCCATGTTATTATAAATTTTCATTAGTATTACTTTGTTTACCTATATGAGATCACTCTTGACGTAACAAGTTATTTGCGTACGTTAATGTTTATACTTAAGCATTATTCTCTGTCAATTCCCACGACCAATTGCAGTTTGCCATGTTATTATAAATGTTCATTAGTATTACTTTGTTTACGTATATGAGAGTACTCTGGACGTAAGAAGTTATTTGCGTACGTTAATGTTTATACTTAAGCATTATTCTCTGTCAACTCCCACGGTCAATTGCAGTTTGCCATGTTATTATAAATGTTCATTAGTATTACTTTGTTTACGTATTTTAGATTAGTCTGGACGTAACAAGTTATTTGTGCACGTTAATGTTTATACTTAAGTATTGTCCTCTGTCAATTCCAACAGCCAATTGCAGTTTGCCATGTTATTATAAATTTTCATTAGTATTACTTTGTTTACGTATTTTAGATTAGTCTGGACGTAATAAGTTATTTGCGTACATTAATGTTTATACTTAAGTATTGTCCTCTGTCAATTCCAACAGCCAATTGCAGTTTGCCATGTTATTATAAATTTTCATTAGTATTACTTTGTTTACATATTTTAGATTAGTCTGGACGTAATAAGATATTTGCGTACATTAATGTTTATACTTAAGTATTGTCCTCTGTCAATTCCCACGGCCAATTGCAGTTTGCCATGTTATTATAAATTTTCATTAGTATTACTTTGTTTACGTATTTTAGATTAGTCTGGACGTAACAAGTTATTTGCGTACGTTAATGTTTATACTTAAGCAATATTCTCTGTCAATTCCCTCGGCCAATTGCAGTTTGCCATGTTATTATAAATGTTCATTAGTATTACTTTGTTTACTTATATGAGATTACTATGGATGTAACAAGTTATTTGCGTAAGTTAATGTTTATACTTAAGTATTATCCTCTGTCAATTCCCACGGCCAATTGCAGTTTGCCATGTTATACATTTTCATTAGTATTACTTTGTTTACGTATTTTAGGTTAGTCTGAACGTAACAAGTTATTTGCGTACGTTAATGTTTATATATAAGTAATTAATATTTACAGACGGAGAGATTTACGGATTGTTGGCTCTCTTTTCACGATCACTTTATTGATACTTGCAAGTTTGCATTTAGGACGCTCGGGTTTGCCATACGGTGTTCTCGTGAATTCCACGAAATAACTTGTATCAAGGATTTGTATAACACTATCGTGCGTCGCAAATTGGAATCGAATTCAGCCATTTGGTCTCCAGATAAGGTAACTGCGTCCTCATTTTGGAGGAAGCACAGAACAGATTCATTAGATTCCTTTATTTTAAGATAAGTGGCTACCGTGCTCAGATGTAACCCTCGCTTGTCATTTTGGACATGGTTGGACATAACTCTAAAGCAAGAAGAGAGTTGCACTTGGCCCTGAATTTAATCAAATATTAAAAGGTTAGATTCACAACCCTTCATTATTGGATTTGGTATAGTTTTTTATTAATTTTTTTTGATAGTACATGGAATATTTTTGAAAAATTTTGAGTCAGGTTGTGTGTTTATGTAGGGTTGAGCACGCTACTGGAACTGGATCGACTGCAAAGGGAACTTCACTGGAATAATGCTTAAAATTCAAATCAAAATAGGCTACTTTTGTCCTGACAAAATATTCAAGGGATATTTTTTTTATTTATGAGTGCAGGGAATCTCAACCTTTTAAATGTTGAGTTGGATTATAAAAAATATATTTATGTCCTCCCTATATATTGTTTTCATTGTTACAATAAAAAACACATAAATTTCATGACATTTATTTCTCAGTAACAAACAAAATAAAATAAATTAAAATTTTGGTATTCTCACCTAAAAATAATTAAGTATAATAAAATAGTATAAATGCGATATTTGCGCATGCATATCTGGGCCAGTTGGTCGATCTCAGGCTCAGTTTTTGTCAGAGCGTTGTCAATCGTCTATCAGCTGCAAGAAGATTTCGCTGCTACTTTTGATTTGAACAAATGCTGAAAAACCTGTTTCGAATAAGTAATTCGAGGAAAACAATTATTCGAAAGCAAGAGAGGCAACTTTTGGATTAAGAAGGAAACGTTTTAGCAAATACTTCAATAATTTCAAGAGGTGGAAGTCATTTTTCTTAGTGGAATATTCGCGAATTTGTGAAAATAATAAACGAACAGTGGTATTAGTGCGCGGGCGTGCGACTGTTTTCTGCGCCTGCCGCGGCTGTCTGATCTGATCGCTAGGGATGCGCGCGGGTACGGTGGCGAAGCGGGAGTGCGGGTGGAGCGCTGCCAGTTGAAGCTTGTCAAAACTTGAACAACGACCGAATTAATTAATGAGTGGATTTAATACTTCAAATGGATTTTTCTTTAGAGTGTCCTAAGACATTGGGTCCCCTTATGATCTCTTTACGCCCACCTCGGGAGGCGTGCACTGGTTGGGAAGCCCTGTGTTAAAATGTTACCCAAAAATACGGAACCGATAAGAATGGGACTATCTCAAGGGTGCTGCCTGGAAGTATTAAAATATAAAGTACCATTTTTAGAGAATCCCATTAAAATTCAGTGTACCTTGTGTGTTGATCTAGTTATTCCTTAGGGACTTGACAGTACAATATGAAGGTGAGAACCGAATACGTGGCCTTAAGAACTGTGATAAACAGCAATTATTGTGGCTGTCACAACAATTCGGATTAAAGTTTAAGTCAAGCTGTAAGGGACTTTTACCCATTCAAGTATACTTTGAGAGTTGAACTCTGCGAGAAGAATTCCGTCGTATCAATCAACATTTACGTGAGCGAAACCGCATGCAAAAGCTGATAATTATTTAAGTAGATAACAACATACATCTGACGGCCACGATCTGCGACTCTTAATATTTAAGCATTTTAAATAAGGCTGTTTTTTTTATAAATGTAACGACATTTCTCACTAAACATATGTGTATCACAAACGAACCATATATAGTACTCAGTAAGTCAACGTTACTCATTTAAACTTGACACAACTTTACACAAAGTACTTATCGTTTTAATGGTCAAACCGTTTGGTTCTACACGTTCTCAAATGCAACGGAGCGTGCCACATCCATAACCGACGTGGCGTGATACATGCCATTCATAGCGATTCACTAGAATGGTAAAGACCTTCGACGTTTAATAAAAAAAATACAAATACGATACACTAATTATATGTTTTCGGTACAAAACGTGAAATTTAAATACAATTATGTTTGTGAAAGAAAATTGAGCACGGAGCCAGATGCCAGTTAGTTCAGAGTGACACCTTGTTAAGGGCAGCCAATTTTACACCTATTTTACAAGCATTACTCTTCCATCAATCACTGGCCGAACTCGACGGTGTTTAACTCAAGTAATCAGAACAGTATAATTCGCGTTTCAGGGCTATTTCATTTATGGGTATACTGTGTGCAAAGAAATTGGAATTAAAAACCGATATATTAACGTTATCCAATAAATTATTCAAAGATCTTAATTAATTTCTTATCTTTGAGTTAAAAACAAATTTTTGTTTCCATTTTAAAATATAACCTATTGTCACATCCGCCGCATGCAATAACTGAAGTCGCTCTCCCCTACTGTCTTTAATATTTAAAAAAATCTTTGTTTATGTAGTCACTAACTGCTACTTATTTTTGATAGAAAAATAAAATCTGTCAAGCACGAGTAGAATTCGCACTACGAGGATTCCGTACATATAAACACATACATTTAAAGATATATAGTATTCCTATTATACTATTTACAAATTTTACACAACGTAAATGTATTGCCTACCATATTTTACACAGGCGTAATAACACCGGGCATATTTCAAAATTTACCTAACTAAAAATTAAAGGTTTTCCAATTTTTTCCTTTACTTGTGCTGTGAAACCTAGCTTGTTGCCAAATTTTATAATTCTAGGTCAACGGGAAGTACTCTATAGGTCTTTATTTACTTGTAAGGGTAAAAATATGCGACATAAATGACAGTACTTTTAGGGTTCTTCTTGATTGTGTTGACTTGGAAATTTGATTTTTATATAGATAGCTCCAAGGGACTATAGACTATGTATTTGATATTAATTTCAACTTTATAATTGCACGACTTCCAGAGAAAAAGATCTTGACAGACAGACGAATAAAGAAGTGATCCTATAAGGGTTCCTTTTTGCTTTTTAGGTACGGTAACCCTAAAAATACTAAAATACATTTTTATCATTTTAAAATTTTTATCATAAAATACATTTTTATCATTTTCATAAGTAAGTATAACCATTCAATATTTCGTCTTAATGTAAACGCCCTCAATATTTTTGAAAGACCTAATCAACGATACCCGACAAACTCATCACCACGTTAGATTAAATAGAGGTACCCGATAATACTTTTTGAGATTTTATTTCATAACTTTGTAGGCGTTATAAATAAGTGTAACCATTCCGACATATTTCGACTTAATGCAATTACCCTTAATATTTTTGAAATATCTATTCAACGATACCCGACAAACTCATCACCACGTTAGATTAAATAGAGGTACCCGATAATACTTTTTGAGATTTTATTTCATAACTTTGTAGGCGTTATAAATAAGTGTAACCATTCCGACATATTTCGACTTAATGCAAATACCCTGAATATTTTTGAAAGATCTATTTAACGATATCATACAAACACATCGCCACGTTAGATTAAATAGAGGTACCCGATAATACTTTTTTGAGCAGATTTTATTTTATAATTTTGTAGGCGTTATAAATAAGTATAACCATTCCATATTTCGATTTAATGTAAATACCCTCAATATTTTTGAAAGACATATTCAACGATATCCTACAAACTCATCGCCACGTTAGATTAAATAGAGGTACCCGATAATACTTTTTTGAGCAGATTTTATTTTATAATTTTGTAGGCGTTATAAATAAGTATAACAATTACAATTAAATGAAACTACGTGATGTAGTTTTATTTCTACTTTCTTTAAGTTCTTTACCACGATCTAGGTTTCGTTGTATTACAAGATCTTCAGGTGATGGTGGGTAATAGCCCACTTATAATGAATTTCTACAAAATTAACGCCAAATATATTCAATAAGTATAACCATTCCTTAGTTCAACTTAATGTAAATACCGTCAATATTTGTGAAAGACCTATCCGAAAGTCCATTTACATCTCAACACATAGCGCGACTGCGCTTCAACACCTCATCTGATCTTAGATCACGTGAGATCTTAACATCACCTTTAATACACCCTTACCCTACATCAGCAAACATTGCTTTTTCCCCAACAGCGTGATATGAATACAACTCAAGTCCACCGTCTCTGGAGAAACATCGTCTTATTGCCCCGCGCAGGCATCGAGGCGCGCCCTAGAAACGCTGAACTGATAAAGAATGTGTACTCGAGCCGGCACACAGCGAGAAAGTAATTTAAAACATAACAGCGAGTCACGTAATAATTTATATGAACGTCTGTTCTGTTGATGTAATAAATCGTATGCCTGGTGCTTGCCGGCGACAGGGAAAACAAAGAAACTGCAATCTCGCGAACGGCCGCAGTGATGCGCGCTTTTCTTGACACTCGACATCATCTTTTTTTACGCAGATAAATGTCACTGTCAGTTCACATTTTCATAGTGAATGCCTATGTGAGACGTACGTAACACAAATATTGTCCGTATTACGTTTCACCATTGCTCGAATCATCACGAAATTGAGACATGATAAGACGAGTAATAAATTAGCTACAACAGGGTATTTGACTGATGTCGGTAGTTTTTGTAAGAATGTTTTAAAACTGTAGAGTAGGTTTAAATAAACCATAGGATGAAAAAAATAATACATATAACAAACAATTAATCGAAACTTCTAAATAGGAAGTCAATTTTTTGTTCATTAAATTGAAAAAGTTAGTATGAATTTAGTTTCCGCACAAAAGAAAAAAAGAGAAAATTATAATACGCAATATATAACTTAAACGCAATATTTAAAGAGATACTAAAGATATTTAATAAACTCCCTTATAATGAACGTTAAATATGGGCCAGTGACGTCACAAACCAGTTCTGTTTTGTACGGGGCGCTTTCGCGCGAATCGTAGTTCGTTAGTTTTTAAGTCATTATAAATTTGTAATGAAAAGTTCTAAGTATGATATATTTATTTTAACCGTTTTTAATGCTATTTTAGTAATAAAAAATATAGTCAAATACCCTATTTAGTCGGAAATTTGACTTTATATGAGCGTACAGCTAGAAATTCAAAATAAACTATTGTCACATGCCACAATTCATTTATGGAGATCATGCAATGTGTCAATGCCAGTGTATTTTTGCTCTTGCGAAATGGATAGAATTAAGTATTCCAAAACACGGATATATGAGACAAATTATTTATATACGGTTATGTTATAAATGTGACAAAATTTAAACCGTCTGTTCGTAATTTAATAAACTTTAATACAGCTGGCTCATTTACAATGGTCCAAAAACAGTTTTAGGTAGAAAACATCGTGATAAATGACTTAAAAAACATTAGTTCCGCGAAAATGAATAGTTTAGAAGTTATGATTTTTTTTGTTCTATTTTTTTGGTCATATAAATCACTTTCGTTCGAAAATTATTCCCTTAAATCACATGAAAGTTGGTATGGAAATATAACAGTTAAGTAGCAAGCATGCAATGGACGATTTGTGTGTTTATTTTTAGCTTCTGCTTTTATTTGAAACTTTATGTCGATCTTTTTCTGTTTTCAAAAGAATAATAAAATCTATACAACTAGAGATTTGCTTATGATCTTAAAAACTACCTTAGGATATGGTGATAGTCTAGACAAAAAATCGTAGTGACGTAACTATTGCAACATCTTCAGAAATTAATATCATGTATATTAATTCACTAAACGTGAAAATTTGTGTCGTAATTGCAATTTTAGCATAATTTTCTTTTTAAAAAGCATTATTTCAACTCAGATTTGCCTAAATTATCTGCAAATCAATATTTACTAGCCTTAACATACACAAAATATGTTCAAGTAAAATGACTCGACAGTTGCGACATAGTTGCAGACATAGTTATATTTTAATTTCATTTCATTTTACAAATTGTCCCGAAAAAATATTAGCATAATCATACTCCTTTACGATTATTTTTGTATGAATCGAATATTAACTTTTTAGTAAAAAAAATCGAATCAAAGACTGAATCATTATTTTTCTGATGAAAATAAACCGCGATGTGCGCTATTCAGGAGTACAGGATAAACTAGTCAAATACGAATAAAACTCGCACTTGAGGGCTCTATAGACATTTAGGCACTTACCAACATTTAAGAGTACACAGTATTTCTATGAAACCATTGATAAATATTAATTTTTTACAAAGTTAATACTCGTATATAATAAGACTATACCTTTCAGACATAACAAATCTAAATATTAAAATATAAAGTTATTGTTGCTATTGAGTAAGTCACTTACCTAGAGCTTCTATGAACTTTTTATTAACCCAACTACTTGCCATAAGTTGATCAACTATTACTCAAGAGCCAATAGAGTCCATTTAGCTGTGATCATTTTCCTTTTAATTTCGCTATATATACTACTATTGTGAATATTTTTCAAATATCAGAAATAGCGGTTTAGCTAGTAGGGGGTATCTCTATTTGACCAATTAAAAGCTGTATACGACAGATTACTTTATAGAAAAAGTAAGAAATAACCTCAATATTTTTGAAAAACCTATACAACGATACCCTACAAACTCATCGCCACGTTAGATTAAGTGGAGGTACCCGATAATACTTTTTTTGAGAAAATAACTTTGTATGTGTTATATATAAGTATAACCATTCCATATTTCGACTTAATGTAAATACCCTTAATAGTTTTGGAAGACCTATTCAACGATACCCTACAAACTCATCGCCACGTTAGGTTAAGTGAAAGTACCCGATAATACTTTTTTTGAGAAGATTTCATTTCATAACTTTGTATTATTTTTGAGATTTTATTTTTCTTTCTATAATTGTGTTTTTAAACTTTTCAATTTAATGAAGAAAATGTATAATTAGTTTTAGTATTTAGAAAATTCTGAAAACCAAATATTGGTATATTCTTATAGAAAACTACCGTTTACCTGAAAATCTAGTTTGCAATACATATTTTATATATTATTCAAATGATTTCAGATTACACTCTTGTGATGTCAATTTCGAATGAATACGCAAGAAAAATTGAGCAGATTGTCGCAAAATTATATTTATTGAAATGATCTTATATTACGCGTTTTGTGATGTCAATTTCAAATGAATAATTACGCAAAAAATCGAGTAGATTGTCGCAAAATTATCCTGACTTCAGTGGCAAAAGAAAAAATCAATTAAGTTTAAAATAAGTTCAAATGATTCATTCTAAAAATATAATTCATAATGTCGAATAAAAATTCTTAAATGTTTTTCATCAAAAAAATTGTTAAATCGTTTTTTGGTTATTGAAGTTTACCAAAAAAAATGTTAGTTTATTATGTGTGGTACCAAATATAAGCAATTCAAAATCAATTTCCATCCCAATTTACTTATCAGTATATTAGCATTAAGTTCTTGAAATACCTTCGATCTGTATTCAATTCCACATTAAAAAAATCACATGCAACTCCGTACACGTGACAGAAGTGAAACTTCTTTGGTGCTCTAAACCTCAATTTGTAAGGATATTTTAAAAGGTAAAACGGTAAAGAAAGAGATAGAGAAGGAATATACTGAGTGTAAGTAATTACAAATCGACGTAAACATCTAGTAAAATTTTCATATAAATTCGCATAGACAATTGTAGGTAAATTAAAAAAATATCGGCACACGATACCAGTACCAGAACACAGCTAAATGCGGCTGAAGGAAGTCGGGGTGTAGTGTTCCTGTTGTAAATTATATTTACAAATACATATGTTGTTAGTATTTTAATGGATGAAGTAAACGTAACAATTAGTAATAAATCAATCATAAATAGATAAATAAATAGACAAAATTTGGACAGTTTACGTTTGACACACATAAGGTACAAAACAGCTGATAGCAGCGGCTAGCGCCATTTTTTATTTTTGACACACATAACGTACAAAACAACTGATAGCAGCGGCTAGCGCCATTTTTTACTTTTGACACACATAATGTACAAAAGATCTGATAGCAGTAGAGAGCGCCATTTTTTGTTTGTTTTTGCCTACGCGTACACTTCTTTTCTTATATAATCGCGTTCGTCTATCTCTCTCGGTAGTCAGCTAAGTACCTATTTACAATCATGCTTGTCATAGATTCGTTACATTCAGATGTTACAATAAACGTTGCATTGGTAACGTTGCAATAAATTTAACCTTGAAATATTACTCTCATCGCGCGCAAAGAAATTTCGCTTCAAAAATTGTCAACCCCAACTAAAAGATATTAGCATGTACACGTTATTGATAGACGCAGATTACATTTATATTACGGAACACTTATCACGCGATTTGGACTCATGTTTAACTTTTTTCTTAGTCCACTGACATTACATACAAGTACACTAACAACCGGTCCCGGTTTCGCACGAGTAGGCAAGATGTTTCACGCCTTGATGCGTCCCGCGTAAACGCGTGAAGGTCCGCGTCTATAATTTTGCTTACTTAAATACTAACATAACTTTTAAACTATTCGTTATAAAATTACGGTAAAAATAACATTTGATCCGTATAAGTTAAGAAAGATTACTATATAATTAAATATGATAAGAATTATGACAGTTTTGCACAATAAGCTCTAGAAAATTGATTTATTAGGACAATAAAACGTGTATTATATTAAGACAGTAAACGTTTATGATTTCATTAATATATATACATACGCTGTCGCGAACTTTAGAACTTTTTAATAACAATGTTGCCATACATTGTTTCCATGTAGGATATATCTTAAACGTTTTAACCAGCGCACGCCAAGATAACTAGAACATTTCTTTTCAGTCTTCGAAGAATTTTTTCTCGGTCTTCGTTGAGATTCATCGTCACAGACCAGATAATTTATGATCAGTCTATGATCAAATGAATCAGTCCATAAAATAATGGAAACTGGTATATAATCCATTAAGTAATCACTGAGAAAATCGTGTATATACAGAAAGACAGACGCGGCCAGGAGCTTTGTCTTATAATATCTACCGATTTGACAGTCACATTTTCACTTAAACAAGCAAAAATGTCGCAGAGATTAGTAGTTAACAAACAATTAAACAATTTTTCCTCTAATATTAAATAATACATTTGCATGCAATAGTGTAGACTTAACATTAAGTATTAAAGTTAACATGTATTAATACAGTATTGACGGATCAGGAATGAACAATACATTATACCATTCTACATTTTTCTTTACCATTAGACAATACATACACAATGAACCGGGCCAATTACAGCTAACACGTATCAATATTGCATGGTAGTCAGGAAATGACAATATATTTACAATATCGCTTCAGTATGACAATATAAGCCCTAACAATACATTGTATAATATCACTTCAATATTGATTAAAGATTAACAATAAAAGATTGTAAACAATTAGATTAACAATTATCACATTGGAAGAAGTTGTTACAGTTTAAAAAATTGTATTTAACTCTAACATTCAATCTTACTTTTACGGGTTTAAATTTTGTTCTGTGCGAAGTTTTGTCAATATATCAGTTATACACGGTGTACGGGAATTAAATTGTCGTTGAAATAAAACGTTAAACACGCCCTTTTTTTCTAACTGAGGGCAAATAAAATATACTCTTACACATAACTCTTTTTAACACACCCAATACTTGCCTAGGGCGCCCGGGCAGTATTGGGTGTGTTAAAATGGATGTCTTCGCAGTTGTCGCGGATTATTCATCTGAGCGGCGCTGAATAATGTGCGCGAGTATCGTGTGTACGAAAAAAATGACAAATTATAAATCTGAATATTATTTTCATTTTTCTGAAAAAAAAGTCATTTTTTAAATTTTATTTTAACGACAATCAATTATTCTTAAGTCAACGAATAACGTCTTTGTTTGTCCGACACTTATTCCCGGACACTGTGTATATACAGTTTATATTCAAACTTAAATTTATAATTCTTTTTATCCAAGAGCCAAAATAATAAAAAGCAGTTAGTGTCAGCGTTCCTAATAAAAAATATTCCTAAAAATTTACATCTAATATTTACCCAACTTTTCCATTCTAGAAGAAATTTTCAAGGTCCCTGTATCGGAGGGTCACGCTCTTCATTAAGTTATGTTATTTGGCATAAATTGAATATCGAGTCTAACTTCGGTATCGAACTGAAATGTAGTAGCTAAATAAGCGTAAGAGCCTTATGCAATCAATTGCCTCAGTGATTAAGGGCAGATGGAATATATATTATTCTAACACTAAAAGCAAGGGACGAAAATGGACCTTCGGAAATAGAATTTAATTTTTAGAATATAAAAAACAAAATTCCACAATTAACAATCTGGAAAGAGCAAGAAATCAAATTATAACTATAATATAAAACAACAAAAGCTTTCTTGATAAACGCGCTTATATTATTTTTTTTTAATATATCAACAATTGTCAATAAGAAATAAAAACAATAATCGAATAACGAATAAATTTCCAGAAAATATTCCAAATAAATAATCAGTATCACCTTTCTACGGTTTCGTATAGTCAAATGGTAAAAACAGAACAGTTATAATTTTGTCCTGTCCGTCCGTACGTCACAGCCATTTTACTCGGAAACTATTGGCACTATATAGATATAAAATTTATATAGTATGAGAATATGAATCGCTATACAACGAAACAGTGGAGTTATGTGTCCTGGATTTTTATATATATATATATATAGTTATAGTTAGGATATATATAGTTAAATAGGTCTTTAAAAGTAATATAGAGGTTCCAAAATAACTTTTTTTTATTTAAGTCAATATATGGTGAGACATACGCTTCTAAATCTTAAAAAGTATGTCCCCCCCCCGTTCAACTTTTCAACTAAGGTGTGTAAAATTCTGAAAAAAAGAATTAAGGTACCTAGTAAGGTGCTTTGAATAAGATATGTCGTGTAGTTTTTGAGATATGCGTTTTTTTCGGCAGCAATAACTTTGTTATTCTGAGCGTCTTTGAGAAATACAAACTTATAAGTTTAATATTTTATGGTGCTACGGAACTCTTCGTGCGGGAGCCCACTCGCACTTAGCCAGCTTTATTCTTTTAACACTTGAGTCCAACACAATATGCAATTTTGGCGGTCTCTTATGCGAACTTAATTTAAATAATCGGTCACTACTCAAATGGTATCCGCAAGAAGACTATAGAATTAATTGAATACAAACATACGAAGTGCGCCCTTAATGTCTCCGTTGAAAACCTTGAAATAGCATTACTCAACATAATCTTTAGGCTCAAAATCCCTTTTACACCTTGTCCTTCCATGATCTCTTTATGCATTTCCTATTCCTGACGAATCACCACGCTTGTTTTATTTTACTTTAATTTTTGCAATAAGGTCCTAATTTTTGCCCGCGGCTATATCCGTATTCGGAAGTACCTTTAACCCGGATTAAAGTAATGTGTATATGTATATCTTAGCTTAAGCTTTGGTATGAATACTTATTACAGTCCCGACTAAAACATGTGGACTTGGTTTTTAATGCTTGGACTCTAATAATTACATTTTAAGTCCCTTAAGAAGTATTTATATAGTCAAAAAAGGTAACCTAGATTTTAATATGAACATCGAACATAATATCAGTAGAAGGACGATTCAAATCAGTTCAGTAATTTAGCGCAATGCTCTAGTAAATTGTTAAACATACAAATGAAAGTTCCTTGCGGAATATTTGGTCGAGACAAAACGTAGCCTAGATTTTAGCCTAAACTCCGAGCATCATCCCAGTGGAAGTCATATTCAAATCGGTTCAATACTTTGGTATGATGCTCTAGTAAATTGATAAACAGACAAATAAAAAGTTCCTTAGGGAATATTCGAATTAGTGGGTCTTTCATGGCGTTTTTTTGAAGTAATACTTCTTAGGCGGCGATTCAATAATTATCGATAAGCGTAAGTTAAGTGTAGTTAACATTTTAAGGTCGCGTCACGTTTAAGCACATTTCGTTACATGAGAGAGAAAAAAGATATAACGTAGAGATAAAGAGAGCTATATATTGTGACGCCATGGAAGTGGAGCAAAAGAGAGCGACGTATACACAAGGATACAAAGCGATTGAATAAGATAGTGTCGTGCATGCGCGCGTTGTAAATATACGCCTCAGACACTACATACGAACAGCTGAGGTACCACGCATACGTTGTGTTATTAATATTTATCAATGTATTTTGTGATTATTTATGTTTATGTCCTGTAATTGTTTGATTATATTCGTGAAGAGTTATTTCACGTTATCTTGAAAATATCGAATCAAGGATATTTATCTCATATTTTAGTTATCACAAACCAGTAATATCAGTATCACCAATTGAAGCGCCAAGCAATGACAATGTAAATATGGAATAAAAAGAATATTTTTGGCAAATTTTGTATTGTATTTCTTTAGAGACGTTCTCTCTCTTACGCTCTGTCTCTGTGTGTCTCTCTCTCTGTCCCTTTCTCTCTGTCTCTCTACGTCTCTCTCTCTCTTTCTCTTTCTCTCTCTCAGTCTCTCTCTCTGTCTCTCGCACTAAATCTGTCATATTCCTTATTTTTTAAGAAGTTTCACCATCACGTGTACGGTATAGATGTCATTCGTCACATTATTTTGAAAAGGATATGTAGATCAAAATTTCCTTACGGAATATTCGTTCGGAACAAAAAATAGCCTAGATATTAATTTGAACTCCAGGTAACATTCCAGTGGAAGTTCCATTCTAATCGGATCAGTATGCTCTAGTAAATTGTTAAACGTATAGATAAAACTTTCTTTCCTACCAAATTAAACTTTTTATACATTTTTTCATTAATTTTTCCTACAAAAATTAGTTTATTACACAGAAATGTTTGCCCAAATATTGAATTTTTCTTTATTTTATTATTTAGAATAACAGGGTCGAATCAGTAACCAGAGTAAAAATACGTCGTCAGAAATAATATACCTGTGTACAGGCTAAAATGAGTAATTATGGAGAAATCTAATTACTCTTTGTCTTAAAACAATATGTTAATTAAATTACGACAAATTTTCAAGGACTAGCCATTCTAACCAGGATATCTTCCAATCCACCATCTAGAACGGGCGACCATATAAAAAGCACAGCTAACAACATCCTCAAATACTGGCACGAACGAGGTGAATAAGTTTAGATGCGGGCACACTTACCCGTAGTTCGGGACTGCATCCAAACAATATTGGCCGCTATTCCGTCGGAACTTCACTTTGTACGTAATCAGAGGGATCCAGATAAGGTATGGAGTTGAAAACTATTCTAAATGCTTGACCAATATTATGATCCCCTTTTAATGCAGGTATAGACGAACTGTTTCAAACTTCTCTTAAGTATAACTAGATGGTTCCTGCCGTATTCATATGATTTATTTAAGTGCGCTGTGCGAATCGAGTGATCATACAACTTAATTTGAATATAAGGCAAGTGCAGATTGAGCGAAAACTTCTTTCAGCGCAACTGCGCACTTTTTCTGAGCAGTGAACGAACCGTCAGATTCGGGTCGGTGACGCTGAATCGGATAAACTCGGCTCCTTCGTCATCGGCCGAACGAGTTCACTGTCTAACACGAAAGCATCCTTGTAAGAATTACATTCTATTTTTGAATATTTTATTCGAGTACAACTTAATATAATTTTCTTTTTTGTTTAATTTTAGTACCGAAATTTTCCAAGATATATAGTACGATTATATTGGTTGCCAAAGTTTTCACTTCTACATTGTGGTCTAAAGCACACCAATATTTTTTTTTATTTTAGTACTTTTGAAATTATTTATATAAAGTGTATTTTCAAATGCTTCAAGCGCACTTATATAAAGCCGAAACGAGTACGAATACAATACGACTTGATTACTACAAATATATAAAATTCCGATAATCTCTTGAGGATACAGTTTACAAGATCCCTTGCATTTCACAAAGTGGGCTTAATCGCCATAAGGGTATTTGGAGAACGAAGCAAAGTTTTTGGCCCAAAGAGCGGTTATATACAGGTGGTTAAAATTCTTTAGAAATCACTTTATGAACAATTAGATAAAAAAACATCCTTACAATATTATTTACAAAAGTTTGTTTGTTTGTTTGTTATCTGGTGACTGTTTACATTTTTCTTCTCGTGGTGTTGCTATGGGTGTAAATATTTATACTTATATCTATATTATTGTATTGTTTAGTTTGTTTTCGATACTATAGAGCTGGAAAGGTTTCCTGAAATAAGTACATACGTACAGATTTTATACATATGATAAGAATTAAATATATTTAATATTTCAAAATGATATATTCACAAACCGGATTTAGTCGTCATAAAGGTATTGAAATATTAAATATATTATATAATATCTCAATTAGAATGTCGAAATTATACAGATATTTGTACCAAAAAATATTCAATTTGATATAGCCAATTCTTAGATTATATACTTCCTGAACCTCAGCAATCTGTTACTTCCTGGTGCTCAGTTTAATTATTTTGTGAAGTAGAAACTTCTTTTTCAAAACCTTGTCCAAATTTTTTGATGAGAAAATATTTGCTATTTCGCGCCATGTTAATCGTAACGCACTTCGGATATACTCGGCAGTTGACTTAATATAAACAATCGGTTCGACTTTGGATATACACGGTGTCAGGCCGAGTGCGACCGAACGAGCCGAATATCATATTGGTTATATATTATTTGTGTCAAAATGGATAAAATATGATCAGTCGAAGATGCACAGCACAGCATTGTTTTCGGACTAAAGCTAATAATTTTTTTTCCAAAAATTAATATTTCATCACAGAGTGACATTTGTAGCAACATTTCAATTAAAAACTAGCGGAATATTAAGGAATCAGCTATGAAAAATGCATTGTTTTCTCCATAGGGTCCATTTTTCAACCACTAATTCATACGTCAATTTTTAATCACATTCCAAACCCCTATTACCTTCCGAGCGCCTATTCAACAGTCAATAGTAATCTGCGCTGTCCCTAATATGTTATTACACTGTTTAAACGCAGTACATCCGAAAAATCTAGACTGTCCGTAACAGGTTGACGAAAAATATTTTTCGAAATAACAAGTCACTTAGTTACTTTTATCAAATACCTAGTTGTATTTTACTTGTAAACCTAATCGTACATACAGACGGATACGAATAGTTAAAATTGAAGTAAGAACAACACTACAGCGGGTCCTCGTGGCGAGCAGGAGTTAATCAACCCGAATCATAGGCAAGCCGCAGTGCGCGTGTCTTCGACCGACACGCTTCGCCGCCTTCTGAATATAAACACGGCAGTTTAATTAGACGCGGTGTTTTCGCATAACTGCTCGAGCCAAACTTGGCTCGCTTCAAACCGAGCCCAAATCAACGTTACTAATGTTAACTCATAAATTCGTAGATAGTTTAGGCGGTTAATCATTTGCCCTATTAAAAAAAACATTAACGCCTCTCGAATTTATTGCATTCTAAAAAAATGCCGTACATTAAATGGCTGGCCCGTTTTAAATTCCTTTAATCGCTTCGAACGACATTTAGGATAAAACACTGCTGTATAGAAACCATCCAAGATGCTATCATACCATCTGGTGATAAATAAGTAAAATGTTTGTTAAGTTACTGTCATTTGTTATTATACAAAATATTAAATAAAGAAAACAGTAAATAAAACACTTCGTTAGGTTGACTCTTTTATTGGTGTAATCATTTAATGTGTATTGGTGTAATCATTTAATGTGTATTGACGTAATAAATACAGATGAATGTAACTTAATGTGTATTGACGTAATAAATACAGTTGAATGTAACTTAAGAACAAATATACATCGTACTTGACGACGATTATTATTTGTGTAACTACTTGGCTGATAATTTTAATTACTATTCGTGAATTAAATTTTATCATATTTATAACATGGCCTGCTTTAAATAATTTCCCTCATCCGTCAGTCATACTCTTAGGTATTCTGCAAATATTGATTGGCAGAGTTTTATAATTAGGTAAAGAATTACAATAAAATTATTCAATTTTCTTATTTATTTATCTATTTTAATGTATCTAATTGGATATGGTGGACTTATTGCTATGAGAGCAATCTCTCACAGCCAACTATAACACCAGTCCAGCCCCGTTCGACGAACGCCCGGGAATCGTTCTCGGAACCTCGCGGTGCGCCGTATGCCTTGTAATCAACCCAACACACCACAGCGACGACTAATTATGCTTTTCCCCACAATTTTCCTGAGAATAATAAAATACTAATTTTACAAAGAGGAAAGTTTTATTTCCTTTTGTATTTCATTAGGTTTTGACACAAAAATAAAAATTTGATTGACTTTTATCATCGTATAGTGTATTAGGTCCAGATGGATATTCCAGTTAGTATAATAAGAGTGAAACGTTGTCTGTTACTTTTTGCTTTTCTTTGTCGTTTAAACGACCCAACCGATTTCAATGAAATTTTGCATAAATATAATATACACCTAAATTAAAAAATAGACTATGTATAGTTACGTCATCGTTTACAGGAGAAGAGGATTGATCATAAATGGCTCGGTCGTATCCGAGTCGAAGGGTTTTACGTAAAAACGTCGAATTAAATTTGTTTTTTATCTTATATCCACATTATATATAGCATATTCACCAATATAGTATTGTGGGGGAAGAGTATATAGATAAACTAGAGAAAAAGCACGCACGCGCCTAGAATGTTCCTTCGTTTTTGGTCGTATTTTCGTCTCATATAGACCGGTATCTCTGGAAAAATAAAATTTTTAAATTTTGCAGTAATCAAAGGCAATATCGCTTGGACGCTTTTCCGGTTCTCCTTAATCGGCCCTTTCCTCTGATTGCCGTATCCTTCGCTTCTTTGGTCATACTTTCGTCTCATATAGGCCGATATTTCTGAAAAAATATAATTTTTCAAATTTGCAAAGTCCTTAAATTGTGATTATTGTTATTAAACCTAATATCAGTGGATGTCTTCTTTGAACTACTTAGGGGCTTTCCTCGACTTAAGAGCTAGCATGCCAGCTTCACGCATTTACGAAGCAGACCACCGCCTATAAATATGCATACTTCTATATTTTTGTCTCTTTTGCACGTAGCCGCTGTGCTCTTAGATTACTTCAATTGTTGAAATAACCTAAAAGAGCAAGGTTTCTGGATTTAATCCGTAATTTCCTATCGATCCAATTATTCACAATTATTGCCTCACGAAATTCTGTATTACTTCGTGGCATCGATCGTTTTGGCCTGGCTACCAAACCGAATTTATAGATATTTTCACGTCAAAAATTATATCCGCGCTCGAAAAACTGAATGTGCGGTTAGTAATTTCATTTCTAAAAGTAGTGGAACATATTTAATTTGACACGCCAAATTCATGGGTTATTATTGTACGGCATTATAGTCCAGACTACAATCGCATAACTCGCGCGACGCCCCGTGCTGCACCGCAACGGATGTTAAAAGTCAGATCTGACAAATTATATTCAAAATAAAGATTACTGGAAAAAATTTGAGCACGTGCATCTCAGTACATGTGACAGAAGAGAAACTTCTTTGGCGTTTTAAAGCTCGATTTTTAAGTGTATTAAAGGGTAAAATGGCGGAAAGAGAGATAGTATCGTATAAGAATATTTAAATATTACACATTCAGAAAAAGTCATAAAATGTCCTTACAAATTGACGTAAACATCTAACAAAATGTTCATATAAATTTACATAGACGATTATGAGAACACGGCTAAACGCGTAACGTCGTTAGTCCTTGTAATGGACGAACTACACGCAAAATTGGTAATAAAACAATCATAAATAGGTAAATAAATCGACAACATTTTGACAGTTTAATTTTTGACACACATAACGTACTTAACAGCTGATAACAGTAGTGAGCGCCATTTTTTATTGTTGTCGCACATGCGTGCGCTTCTTGTCTTATTCTATTGTGTTCATCTATCTCTCTCGGTTATTAGCTAAGTACCCGTTTTCCGTCCTTCGTCCGAAAAATTATTTACATTCATACGTTACAGCTAAACGTATAAAACGTAGCACGAAATTCGACCTTGATACTTGACTCTCATCGTGTCTCAAATAAGTTTCACTTCAAAAAAAAGTTTTTTATGTTTTCTTAACATAATTTGCGAAATAGCAGGCTATAGCTACTTAGTAGGATAAACAGCAATCTATTTAGAACGTAAAGAACAATAATGATTTAAGTGAAGTGAGCCGAAGTCGGTTGCATTTTAGTTAAACTTTTAAATCATTATGGCTACATTAAAATTACGTATCAGATATTGTAGAGAACATGTAAATGAACGAAAAAGTTAGGAATAAACAATAGGACACAAGCGGCATGTTCGTGAAAATGTATTGGAAGCGATGTCGCTGTTTTAAACGCGCCAATTAGATTTCATAGCACATCCCCACCATCTCGCTCACAATCATCTTAAACGACGTTCAGTGACGGATGTTGCTCCCGCACGCTTGAGTCGTGCATACGTCTATCCTGCTCGCATAAACTGTTGAATATTGGGGGCATAAAAATAAATGTTACGTTAACTTTTTTTTTAATATCAGAACAATTTTGATAAATTTTAAAAACTATGCCAAGAAATAACTCCTTTAGTTAGGTGTATAGTTTGTGTATACGATTTTTAATTTTACTCAATTCAGTGACACAGTAAGACGTATTTCTCTTTCTTTAAGCAAAAAAAACGAAGTCATTACTCGCGTCAATGCAAACGGCAAACTATGAAACTAAGTAGACGAGCTCTCACTCTCTATCATCTTAGTGCTTAGTTTAAAGTAAGCAGAGCTCAGCTTACTTTTTCGACTCAAATAAAGCCCAGAATAAATATTTTAATTAAACCGTGCAGAATACCTTTAGTTAATTAAGAGTAAATAAGCATTACATAAAGAGCGACTAAAATAAATTTCAAATGTCGTGATCCTATTTTTAACCGCGCAGATTCTTTATGAGAGGCTAGTTCATACATATGATAAAAAAATGAAAAATGTCATACTAATCTTTCTCATAAAGCTCAAGTGGTTTATATTGAACAGAAGAAACTATAACCCAAACCAAATTTAATTCAATGTAAGAAGATAGGAAAAAAATTAACTATGAAAATATTATTTTAAATTATTTCGCTGTATTAATAAACATCGTATTATAGAAATATCATTAGCTTTCTAAAATTGGTCCACAAAAATTGGGATATTTTGCCTCAATTTCAATACGATTGTCGCTCTTACAAACGTAATTCGCGGACTATCACTCTCTGTTATCTTAGTTGGGGTGTGACGTTATTTGGGGCCATATTTATTGTTCGTTTTATATAGGTTTAAATTGCAAAAAAAATCAAAAATTTAAAAAAATTCATTTTTATTATTAATTATAATAAAACAAATAACTAAAGAAAAATAAAATTGACGTAATATATGAGTTGTACGTAGTAACATTAATGTTTTAATAAATATTTAAACACATAATTGTTTTAAATAAAAAAATACTTAGTAAAAAACAATCTATTTAATCATTATAAAGAACGTTCACTTTTTACTAAATTAACAGTAAAGATATCGATATATGAAATGCTTTTACTGCTAACAAATGGCTGTTGCATGTAAAATTTAAATATCTTTTCATGTAATTTTTGATAATACCGAAGAAACTTATATTAACTAGAGACTAGAAACTTATATTAACTAGAAACTTATATTACTATTATTTTAGCGCGCGGTAGGGGAGGTCGCTCGCACGCATCGCTAATTTTTTATCTGTCTACGTGTTACATAAAGTTCGAATTATAATATTATTAGTAACAATATAAAAAGGATCCAAGAAAAGTAAATGTTTAACCCATAATGTCGGAATACGAAAATAATTCGAGTGAAAATGATCGTTTTTCAAGTTGTGAAGAAAGTGATAGTGGGAGTGACATTGTGGTGCGCTCACAATTTGGCGTAATGCAAATTTTGAGTGATAGTGGTGACAACAATTATTTTGCTGATACGGAGGATGTACTGCGAAAATGATGATGTGACCTTGATTTCAGTTTTTGTTATAATTTTTGTTCACAATATATATTTCCATAATTTTCTTTGTATTTTATTATCCTTGTACAAGTTTTTATTATGAAAACACCTAAAAAATTATTAAAATTGGATAATTTAAGATAATTTTTGGAAGAGATACAGTTTTTTTTTCGAGACAAGGGTATATGACATCAAAAACAAAAGATTTCTTTGACATTTTTAAGTATATATGAGTAAAAAACCATGGCACTAAAACGGTTAACATTTTCACCATTCAATCTGACGCAGGATTGTATGAAAATACTGCTCTAGTTAATTGCTTTTATCAAGTTGATAAATAGTTATTTGGTCACCTAATGTGCTCAGCATTTCGTAGTTACAACAGACTCAGGCTAGTCCGGTTTTGAACAATGTCAAATAGTTTGATTTAAACTGGTTTGTACCTATTTTACTTTAGCCTGTATCCACTCGTGCTCTTTTAAGCAAATACGCTGAACTATAGCTACGAATGTGTACAATGAACCTGATTTCTGAAACACTGCCAATGTTAAATATGTTGTACAGGGATTTTAAATGTCTAACTGTTTCATTATTTCATTATACGAAAGAATGAAATTTTTATTTGTAAATAAAATTACCAGAAAGTATAAACATTATTACACCAATTCAACAAAAGTTTAGTAGGTAAGGTGAAAAAGGGGCAGAATCCATTAAAACCCTACAGCGATTTTCGATCGGAATTTGTTAATGGGTCCACTATGAGTATAAAACCAAATTTGTGCGTCAAACGCCATTTTGATAAACACCTTTTTGCTAATATCTTAAGAACTGCTGGTCCCATGAAGAATATACAAGAGATCTTTTTTTTAGAAAAGGTACAGTTTTTTAAAGAGTGGCTTTTATTTGAAATATTTTTATAAATACAATTTTTCAGAGTATTGCACCATAATTTTTTTTTAAATTTTCCGCTAGAAAGCAAAAACTTTTTGGCGCATTTCTTTGAAAATATTGATTTTACAAAAAAAAATGTTTCAAATGAAAATAAAACTGTTCTTTTTTCTACAAAAAAGGTCTCTCAAAACATTAAATTATCATTTCAGTGCTACTGCATTTTATTATTTTTTTCAATAAAAGCTTTACCCAACTTAAAACATAATACAAAAGCGTTGAGTCTGTATGACTCAAACAACAATAATAGCAGATAATATACAAATAATTATCGGAAACAAACACACTAAATTAAAAACTTAGCAGATTATTTGACTGATGACGATATTTTTGTAAAAAGGTTTTAAAACTGCAGAGTAGGTTTAAAAAACCCTGTGATGAAAAAAATCATGCATATAAAAAACAATGGTCGCCTCGCCCTCATAGACCGTATGCCTTGTGATCAACCCGACACACTAGGATAACGACACATGTATTGTTGTGAAACAAAATGCAACACTTTGTTTGTTAATTAAATTGGGTATTTGACTACATTTTTTTTATTACTAAAATAGAATAAGTAATAACATTAAAATCGGTTAAAATAAATATATCGTACCTAGGACTTTTCATTACAAAGTTATAACGACTTAAAAACTGACAACTTCCATTCCCGCAAAAACGTCCGTTACAAAATACTAGTGGGTTATGACGTTACTGACCTGTTATTTAGCATTTATTATAAGGGAGTTTATTAAATATTTTTAGTATCTCGGTAAATATTGCGATTAAGTTATATATTACATATTATAATCTCCTCATTGTCTTGCGTGGAAACTAAATTCATAATAACTTTTTCTTCAATTTAATGAACAAAAAAATTTACACTTTTTCCTATTTATAAGTTTCGATTAATTGTTTGTTTGTTATACGCATTATTTTTTTCATCAAAAGGTTTTTTAAATCTACTCTGCAGTTTTACAAGATTTTTACAAAAATTATCGACATCAGTCAAATATCCTATTGTAATATTTTATAATGATGGTGACAAAAACTGTGTTTTGAATTATTGACCTAAGTGCACAGTAAAAATGAGCAAGGCGTATTCGTGAGCCAATTTGTACGCATCTAAGTGAAAGTTATGCTCTATTATACTTAACTATTAAAATTTGTATACATATTTTGGTTTTGTTAGCGAAGTTAGCACTTCTTAAAAGTTAGCTTTTTCTGTTTTCTTAAAGTGATGAGAGGTGAAATTACGATCAACCAGTGAAGTATAAATTTATAATTTAAAGAAACGCTTTTGTAGCAATATGAACTAGAAAATAGAAAATAATCTTTAAATATAAAGGTTTTGGTCAAGAGTCTCACAATTTGTGCTTGATATCAGTTGTTTATGTAAGTCGCGAGCACACCACTTTTTTCGTATGCAATAGGCATAACGAATCTTGAATAAAGTCCAATTTAAGTGAAAGAAAAAAGTTTAAAATAAATCGGTCTTTTTATTGTTCCTATTTTCCCGAAAGGAGGGACCTTATATTCTTAGTAAACTATTGAAAAAATTATCTATCTTTTACAAGAAAAGGTGGTAACCGTAATGTAAAATTCGAAAAGAGAGAAAAAACAAGGAGTTTACAACATAGAACGCATACCAATGTCAGTTAAACGAACTGGTGTTTTTAATTAATTTAGGCAATGGCTATACGTAAAAAAGCGGTCTATTTTGATTATTTTTTGTAATCGTTTCTAAAGAGTTATTATGTTGTTTATTACGTATTTTCACTTCTTATTAACTATTCTTTATATATCAAAAATATAATATAATCGCGTTTATGAAGACAGTTTTCTTTGTTTTATATTAAGTTTACTAATTGTATTGAATTTTGCTAGTTTTTAACATTAAAATTTGTTTTACCTTAAAGTTAATTTTTTGTCTATCACTTTTAAGCTTAGTAAACAAAAATAAGTTATACCGAGTTCTGAGACATCCTTTCGCTCTTGGTCAAAATGTTTATATTTAAAGATTGTTTTTTTTTATTTCTTAGTTCGTATTGCTGCAACAGTGTTTTTTAGTATTGTTTAATTATAAATTTATTTTCAAAATTTTTAATTATGAAATTATTATATTATCGTCGGTTCTTGATGCGTGTGCAAAAATTGAAATAATTCGAGCTGGGTGAAATATTATATATTTTTTACAAAAAAAAAAGATGATAACCGTAATGTAAAATTCGAAAAGAGCGAAAAAAAACGAGTTTACGCATGCCAGTGTCAGTTAAACGAACTGTTGTTTTTATTTAATTTAGGCAATGGCTATACGTAAAAAAGCGATCTATTTTGATTATTTTTTGTAATCGTTTCTATAAAGTTATTATGTTGTTAATTATGTATTTTTATTCTCTATTAGCAATTCTTGATGTATTAGAAATATAATATAATCATGTTTATGTAAATAGTTTTTTTTTGTTTTATATTAAGGTTACTAATCCGGTAGTTGACTCATTCTAAATTTTAATATTTTTCGTACAATATTGTGAAACATAAGTTAATTAAAAACCAGTCTTGAAAAAAATTCAAAAATTGATTGAAAAATAAGCCAGTTATACGCTTCTAAATTTGAAGATACGGATAGAGTTGGGTATATCCCTATCTCTTTTCCTCTTATAGAATATAATGTGCAATATCCAAAATGACCTCACAACACAATATTGCCGTCCTTGTCTAAAGGTTAAATTTAAACTTTTATAACTCAGTCAATTTTTAAGATTATTTAAAAATGTTTTCACTCTTCATCAGATTGTACCTTGAAATTATGATTAACGAAATAAACAAAAAATAGTCAAATATGGGTATTATTAAATATTATATTAAATCATTTCTATTTTTTTATTGTAATTGTTTGTTTATATTATATTCTAACCAATACCAGCTTTTTAAAAAATTATATTCTACTTCTGTAACGCCACGCCCATTTTAACTGATATCTTCTATAACATAAACAAACATAAAATTAAATTTATATCTTCTGTAATATAATAATTATAAACTAAAACATCATATACGGTAAATGATAATTAAAAGTTAAAAAGATGGCATTAAGCACCGCCCATTTTAAAATCAACCACTACATAACTATGTAGAAGAGAAGGTTGAATATTTTTTTATTAAAAAAAATATCACTCTCAGTAAGTACGTAGAGTTCCGTAGCAAGTCCCTTAAGCGTTATAAGCCATTCTGTTTTTTTTATAAAGTAACTTTTCCCATTACCGTTCATATCACGTGTAAGCAAGGCGTAATAGGGGAGTATAAGAGGCGATAAAAGGGAAGACGAGTGTGCAAGGAGAGGAGTTCGGGGAAAATGATTAAATTTATTTAACGGTTATTTAAAATTCATGGGAGAGATATTTAGGCTGTGGGTGCACGTTAAGTGACCGCCTGTAATGCGAGATGCGGTGGTTTTTTTTTCTTTTTTAATAACAAAAAAATTATGTGTCTAAAAACCATGGTTTTTATTAAAAAAGGTTTCGATAAAATTGTAAATATTATTATGTAAAAGCAGAAGTCATTATAGAGGAAGAAATAAATGCTTTTAGGTTATTTATTATATCTCTTAAAATTTTAGATGCCGCGAATGACTAAGGCTGGGAACAAACAACATTCATCTAATCCGATTTTTTATAGTATGTAATTTTTTTTATCAATAAATACCAGTTATTTTTAATTGGTACTATCACTTTAAGACGACTTCAAAGAGCACTGGATGTTATTGAGATTATGCTAAATATATTAAAAAACTATAGTGTTTTTGCGGTGTCTCTATTTTTAAGAGAATACTATGATACGTCCTATGAATACTGACGTTTTTTAAATAGCCATAGAGCGGGCGCACATAAGCAGACAGCAAGTGCACGTCTTTTTGCCCAACATTTTGGTTATTTATAATTCAAAAGTTAAAAACAAAAGGGCGCGGAGAGCAACAAGAATATTCACACACAAAAAATGTACTAGAAACCAGCCAAAAATGAATTTTTGTAGAAAATTGTTTATAAAAATTAAACTATTTGACAAACCATTGTGAAAATCGATAAGCTTCTATTATGATAATCAATCGATTGAAAAAAAATCACCAAAATCGATCAAAAGCAGCGACCTGTGGCGTACAGAAGCACGTCGCATACAAGCCGATGGTGGACGGAGTTGCATGTCAGCTTTCAAAGACCAGTTTAGATCATAATAAATATTTTTAAAAAAAAATTAAAATTGCAAGGAAAGAACCCCTCTTGCCACAAAGCTATATCAAAAGTTGATTATTTGTAAAATTATGCCGTTATAGTTACTTTTATCATCAGAAGTCGCGCGCAAGTCGATTATAAAGTACACAACCGTAAAGTATGGAAAGAAAAAAGGGAGAACATTCCTGTGCACGATCTCAAATCTTGGTAATTTATTAAAATATTAATCCATTGCTGTACGACTTTACGTCATCGTGTTCCAAAAACAGAAGATCTAGAGGTCCAATCTTGATGGCTAGAAGCCGGTCCTTACGAGTTGGAATTTGTTTGGAAGACGAACAGGAAAAACCCAAGTACAACGCTTTTAACGTAGGCGGAAACGAATATAATGTACTAAATAAATATTTGTATATTGCATACAGAAATATGGCTATGCAACTTAGATTCTTACTCCAGTTTAAAATGACAATACGTTTATGTAAACTAACTATGCAATCCTAACTACACTCACAAACAAATCGGACACCTAGCTGTACTTACAACATGTGGATTTGACTATTCAACATTAAATAAAAACCTAGTCAGTACTAGTTATCATAAATACTTCAAAATAAACAATTACGCTAAAAGTAAAAAATAAATTTTTAAATAAATTAAATAGCATTTTAATATAAACAAATCCTAAACACCATTTGCAATGTTTACGTTACGCAACAACAGCGACGATTGTTGCTTTTGTCGGCACCTGTAACAAAAATAGCGCGGCGTATTTGAAATTGCAAACACCGTGATTGAAATTGGAAACATCGTGTTTGAAATTGCAAACCACTTAAAACTATTCCTGTGACTAAACTACTGAATTTTGTTAGTTAATTTTTGGTGTACACTCGAAGCACACCATTTTGCATATGAGGATTAATTTAATGTCGAACGGTCAAATCCAAATTGTATATTAGCAGTCTACACCTCACTAAAGGATTTTGTCACCGAAGGTGTTTGGGTTCTGCAATTTTTACCGCTTCATGTTTCCTTCACAGAAGTAGCATATTTTATCTACGACCCCTCGTTTTTGACACTCTTAACATAAATTATTTAATCATCCTATTCAATTTATACAGTTTTGTCTTTTAATCAAATATTTTTTAGAGCTTCTTGCTCAAAAAAGTATAAATAAAATCATCACACCTGAAGCTAACATTAGGGCCAATTAGGGATCAAATAGAGTAACAGCCTAAAATTTAGAAAAAAAAATAATATTATAATTGGAAAAACTTTTTTTTTCAGTTATAAATGGTTTTTTTGTAACAAATAAACTATGTGGCATACATTTCAGCTCAATATTTTTTTATTTAACAATTTGATCATCGCCATATTGTGGATCGATAGTAGCCTTACAGCTTTTGAGGTACGGGGCACTCAGGTTCGACTCCCGACGACTCGTTCGTTAAAGGGGTCTGACGTGATATTTGAAATCGCTTAGCTAAAATGCCACAGATCAGTGACGGGTAGTAGCGCCACTTTTTGTGAGAAAGAGTTAAGCACTGCCAGCGCAAACCCACCGGCGTGAGGACTATGGACATTAATCCTCAACAATACACGCATTGAGAAAGACCCTATGTAGCGGTAGAGGGAGATAGAGTGTTGATGATTTTTTTACATTTAACTTTCGAATAACTCGATAAAAAGTTAATGTTTAACTTCTAGACTTCGCGGAAAAGCTAAATTAAAAATGAAATTAAAAAAAATAACGAGAATTTAAACATACGCTTCCATTAATTTTTTTTTAATATGATCAGCAAGTTTACATGACACATGTTACTAAATTATATATAAATAAAAATAGATACATACGTTAAATTTTATTTTTAGTAATAGAAACCTGAAAATAGTTTGAGTTCCAATAGTGTCATTGCTTTTCTCCGATAAATACACATACGTACGTTGTGGCTGTTCAAACCACGTGTACTCCACACATATCAAACAGTTTTACACGAAAGGCTTAGTTTCATAACAGATACACATTGGTTGATGTTCGGTGTGGATTCCGCTTACGTAAGTCGGTTGGGGTATTCGAAATGTGGGTTAGGTGTGTTCATAAGGCATTAGGTCGGAACTGGTTTTTTCGGCACGCACAGTCTATTAAAGTGAATAATTTAGATCCGGGCATAGCGCGCATTCCTGACTCTCTGTGGGTGTTACGTTTATGGTGTCGCTGTAATGTCACGATTGAGTAATGGTTCGATGCTCGAAATTGCTCACATTTCGATATAGGCCACACCGTTGTATAAATACCAGTGTGCTTTCATATATCTGAATTTTTAGTAATAGAAGTAAGTAAATGCTAGAACCACGAGCTCGGCTAACATTGTTAGATCAATTATTCATTCAGTCGTGCATAGCGCCGCACATACCTCAGAGATGGGAGTTGAGTTTTTTGTTCGCAAACTAAAAAATAGTTGGTAAAATCACAAGTTTGTTAAATAAACAATATTAAAAAAAGGTTAAATCAGAAGATTAAAAATAAAAAAGTCCAAAAAGTATAAAAAAAATGTTAAGAGCAGAGAAAAGCGACAAGCATTCGCACAAAACGGAGGCCAAGAACAGAAGCTGGTCACGAAAAAACAGGGGAGTATACAAACAGAAGATTTTTAAAGAAAATTGTTTATAAAATCAAACCATTGTGCAAATCAATAGGCTTCTATTCTGATAGTTAACCAGTCCATAAAAAAATAACCAAAATAGGTTAAAAATTGTGGTGTGTTGTGTTAGACACGTGTAGGCATACGCACAGACCAATGGACGGAAACGCATGTCATTTTTCAGATGCAAGTTTCGACTATAATAAATACTAAAAAAAGTGAAGATCTGAGTTTTAATTACCTACTTCTACATAATATTACTGTATATCAAAATAGCTTTTTAAAAAAAAAAGCTATTTTAAACTGAGAATTAGCATAATTCCTGCTCGATAATATTTACTATTTTTTACTCAATAATGCAAATTTAGTACTACAACATGTCAAAAGATGGCGTAACGTGTATATTAAATCTGTTGCTCAAAACCTTAACTCGACTAATTTTTCGTTGCCTTACGTTGCAAAACTGATCTCAATGAAAAATTGTTTAACGGGATGTACAACCTATGTACATTTTGAAGTTCTTTTCTAAATATTGGTGAAAATTTTTTTTAAAATGGATGAGTAGTTTCCGAGCTTACATCCTACATCCAAACTTACAAAATTTAACTTTTTTATAATACATGAAAAACAATTTAACGAGATAATATACAACCCATGTCCATCCTGAAGATCTTTTCTAAATATTGCCGAAAGAATTTTTGAAATCGGATGAGTAGATTCGGAGATTACATCCTACATCCAAACTTACAAAATTTAACTTTTTCATAATACATGAAAAACAATTTAACGAGATAATATACAACCTATGTCCATCCTGAAGATCTTTTCTAAATATTGGTGAAAGAATTTTTGAAATCGGATGAGTAGTTGCGGAGATTATCTCCTACATCCAAACTTACAAAATTTACCTGTTTTATAATATTATTTTTTTTGTGGGGATAATACTCAGCCTATGTCCATCCTGAAGGTCCTTTCTAAATATTGGTGAAAAAATTTTTGAAATCGGATGAGTAGTTTCGGAGATTACCTCCTACATCCAAACTTAGAAACTGTTACACTTTTTTTAACGCTCTGAACTTCTGATTTTACTCGTCTTAAACTTCATACCGGGCTCTATAGATGAAAATCGATTCTTAAGGAGTAAACTCCGATTAACAAAATATCTATTAATTATATCTATTAATATATAATGCTACATACCATAAATATCTATTTTTTAAAGAATAGTATGCACTTTGTCAAATAATTAGCAAATCTTTAAACGTTAACTGTCATAAATAACAAGGGATAATAAAAATGTGAGATAACAGTACAATAAATAACACAGTACACCGCGTTACGAAGAAACTGGAATGGCACTGTCATATGTTAACGCACGAACTTTCAATATAAGTAATTCTATCTATTATAATGTATTTTTCTGGTATGCGTTATTTAATGATTATAATTATTATAATAATTTAGATACAAAACATTACATCTTAATATAATAATTAGTAAAAATACAAAACGTGACAGATACATTTCGCAATAATAAATGAGATGCATTAGCATTTGACAGCTATTTGAAATAATATAATTCTTGTTTAAAATAATAATACGTCCAAAGCAATAAATTATGCGAATAGAGTATCTCTGAATATATTTTATATTTTACAAACCTGAATCAAAGTCATTATTCGAGTCTTGTTTGTAAACGAGTTGATATCGAGGACATTATATGCCGCCGTACTTGTCGCATATTCCAGTTGATGCACTTCATAATTAGGTAAACAGTATCCGAAATATACGGAAAGAATCATGGCGTGGATGAAATCGATCAAGCAAATTGCCAACATGCCTATGTCAATTGTCAATGTTACCAACTATCAAAATAATTTTGTCACATCGCGTTACGATTTTAATAACACGGTTTTTATATTTTATTACGTGATTCAGACTTTACACTATAATAATTGTTTTTAACAATAAAAAGTTACGTCACTTTAATATAAAAACATTTGAATGGAACACGAGTATATCAGTTGACGTAAAAGAGAAAAGTGATCGTCAAAACAGTGCCTTTTTTATGTCCCATACATAATTACTTCCGAGCTCTAGGGATGTAAATAATTCACCATAATTCATCAATTTATTTTAAATTTTTTCGTATCATTCATCGTACATTCATGGGTACAACTAGGCAAAAATTGGTCATGTCCTTTGCATATTTGGTCTGTTGCAAAAACGCCCTATATATGTGAAAACAAATTCTGTATGTGGTTGTTTTCGTCAAATCGTCTCAATGCGGAGTGAACTTCTTAACTACCTTTGTAGTTACGAAGTTCACTCCTCTTAATATAAGATATACAAAGAAAAAACATTGAAAAATTTAGCTTTTTGGAAAACATGCTTTTTTGAAGCTTACTTCTTTATAAAAAAAAATTATTATGGAATACATATCACCAGCATAAATATTTTATTCTTAATAAGCGATTTTAATACTTTTAATTTCTCTTTATCTATTAAATATCTTATAATAATGCCGATTCGCATTTTTATCATAACGCAATAATTAATGTAACCTTAATTTCAAATTAAGGTTATATTGCATTTAACCTTGTATTTCAAATAATCGAACAGGCCAAGTATGAAAGAAATTAAATTATTAAACTATTCACTTTAGGAGTGCCCCATCACTAAAGCTACTTAACATTTTCAAAGAAATCTGAATGTGTTTAAAAAGTTTTAAGAAACATCACAGGCTGCAATCGTTTTAGTTTTTCTTAAATATATTAAGTAGGATACAATTTAAAGTATCTTTCGAAAAGAATTTTGCAAAATTTTCACAAAGCCACGACGGAAGTCTCGGTAATTTCAACAGATCCGCGGAAAATTAATTATCTTCTTGACTATTTAAATAAAATAACTTTTGGGAAGCCAGATGGAAAAAATGTTTGCCACATTAGGGTTGTTAAGCGTTACGCGAGGTATATGTATAAAAACAACTTAGACTTGTTTTTTATGTTGACTAATTTCATCAGAAACCATCAAGAAATCCCTAGGACGCGAAACTCAATAGCAGACTGTCCGTTATTTAATACGAATGCCTTTTACAGAAACCAATAAATCGAAAGAAAGAAAAAATTAAATCGTAAATCTTTCAGTCAAGAAACAAATCTTTCAATCAAGTGAAATTAAAGCCGCGCTGCGTAGCAAAGGTTTCGTTTTCTGTTTGTTTTATCGATATTTTTGTCTTTGAAAAAAGGGATGTAACGATAATATCGAAAAATGAGAATTTAACTGATAGCAAGGAAGATTATTTAAATAACTTACACACATATTTACTAGTCTTACGATACAACGCTTATAGAATAAAAGTCGATAGATAATCAACGTATAGAAATATTTTAATTTGACAAGCAAATTTGATGTCTTAATCTAAAGGAATCAGTAAAGAAAATTAATGATTTTTTTCTTTCTTAATAGTATAGAATACCTCTATAAATATTGTTAGATTGCTACAAATTATGTACTTAAATTGATGAAAAAATTAATTAATAAAAAATCTCCACGTCAATCCCCTGTGTGTAACCATTCTTATTTAATTCCACTGCAAAAGTAACACGTGAATAACTTTAAAGTAAAGTATCCATTGATTAAAATTATACAATTTACCAAATTAGACTGAAAATATTGTAATTTATTTCTAATGAATTTCAATATTCTTTCCCCTAAATAAATACCTCATTTCATTCTGTACATCCCTAGTATTGAGATACTTTAATCCCATACCATGTTATGTAAGTACGAATTATGTGTATTATATTATTATTAATTCATATAATTTATGGCTTTTTGATGTCTTAACAATATTTATCAAAATATTAAGTACTGAAGTAGTTATTAAAAAAATCACCAACTCTTTGAAACGTAAAAGATTATCGTTATTTTACTTGTTCCGTGAAAAATAGCTCAGAGTCAAATAAATATACAAGTGGCGCAAAAGTAATGTCATAATGTGAACGTGCCTTAATTTTGCGCAAAATAATGTCATAATGTGAATGTACCTTAATTTTTGTAGATGGCGCCAAATGTCAGTGCTTTGACATTTATGTTGTAGACATATAGAGAATTAGTTGTCAACAAGCGATGGAGCGATACACACCTCAATAAACTTTTCATGAAAACACGAGCTCTTTTTTGTAATTTCTAACAAAATGGCAGCCAATTCAAATTATGACATTACTTTTGCACCACTTGTATGTATTTGATTATAATTACTAATATGTAATTTGTCTTCGGGGTTCGTATGTTTCTAACACTTTTAAATACGAGGTCTATATTATATTATACGCGTGTTGCGTCCAGACTTACAATTATATAATACATCTAACACTCTGTAATTACGCAGTACTTCATCAATATTGGTGGTTTATTTAGCTTGTGCTCCCGCATCACCTCTGTGGGCAATTGCATAAAAGTATCATCATCATATTTGGCACGACAGCCCAGGGTGGGCCAAGGCCTTCTCTTGGATATTCTTCCAGGAGGTTCTACTCTTCGTCTGGGTTTTCCAGTTCTTTATCCTGAGAATGTTAAAGTCTTCTTCCACTGAATCGATCTATCGTAATTTTGGTCTACCTCTTCTACGAGTTGTTAGAGGTTTTGCGATGAAAACTTTCTTTACTGGGTTTTCATCTTTCATTCTAGATGCGTGGGCAGCCCAGTTCATTCTTTTGATTTTGATGGTTTTTATGATATCAGGCTCATCAAACAACCTATATATTTCTGAGTTAAGACGTCTTCGCCAAATACCATTTTCCTTGACACCCCCAAAAATTCTCCTCAGAACCCTTCTTTCAAAGGCTGCTATTTTATTCTGTCCAGTTCTAGTCAAAGGCCAGGTTTCTGAAACATATGCTAGAACTGGCCTAAGAGTTTTATATACTAATAATTTTGTTTTTCTTGTAATAAAAGAAGATTTAAGGATGGAGCTTAGTCCAAAAAATGCTTTATTGGCCGATGATATGCGATTCTGAATTTCAGAGATAGTGTCATTCTTATTGTTAACACAAGATCCAAGGTAAGTAAAGCAGTCAACCGTTTCATATGTATGTGAGCCAATCTCCAAACGATTATGTGCATTATTTGGTGGAGATTTTTGTATAGCCATATACTTAGTCTTGTAGTCGTTTATTGCCATTTGATTTGCAGCTATCTCCAAAGACAGAAAGGCCTCTCTCATAAAAGTATAATAAATACTAGCGTGACCCGTGCGAAGTCTTCGCATTATTTATTCCATTATGAAGCTCAGATGATAGATCAAACAAATATTTTACTAAAATTGACATATAGAGGCGCAAGTATCAAAAGCATTGAGCTAAAGCGCCACTTTATTTATACGTGAGTGGATTTGAAATTAAACAAAAATTTTACGGACCGTCAATCATATTGACGTTGAGCCGTTAGATGGCAGCATTGCTGTTTTGTGTATATAATTTTAATAATTAATTAATTTGCAAAAACAATAGCAATAATAAATTTTTTAGTTGTGGATGCCGGTAGAGCAAGCAATTATCTATAAAATGATATATAATTTATGTGGATTAGTTGTGAGGTTTTTTCTAAAAAGGGAGGGTAATTTTAAAAAATTTATTCATATGTTAACTGCTTCTTACATACCTCTTCTTACTTACATAATGTCGAACAAAAGGATATAAAAAGTAAGCGAGACAGATGTATACTATGGTGCAATTGGCAAATATTAGTGTCAAAAATTACGTCAAAACCGAAGCAAGTTCGAAAGCAAACTGAATGGTTTAAAATGAGGTTAATGATGTATATAACACGTAACCCATTCGCATACAGTTACGTGACAATATTATGATGGTGCCGGAGAGAAATTGGGTTAATGAAGCACCGTTTGTTTAATAGCAGAATTTTATTTCGTTTTTATTACAAATTAAAAAAGTTAATGAAATCCTTCTTTATAAAATAAATCTTGTCATATAATATATACCACAAATTGAATCGAGGAATTAACTATATATTTGGTTGCTCGCGATTACGATTCTGATGTAAGCAACTATCGGTTTATGGCTACGTTATCCGCCTTTGTTAAACGTTTTTGAAATGATCTTGCAAAGATATATTTTATTAGATTTCAGACTAAGCTCACTGACTTTCAAATTTGTTTCTGGTCTAGGCTTTCTATATTATTACAAATCCTTCTTCATTTATTTACTACGTGTCTACTGAGATGGGATCAGGTTGATGCAAAGGTAAGGGTGCTGCACGCATTTAGGTCCTTGTAAACAATTAAGCGTATTAAGCTATTTCCAAATATTTATGTTCTACAACGTAAATATATTTGTCTATCTTGTTTTAATTTGAAATGTGCACCATTTTTTACTCTTTCCCAGACGTAAAAAATGGTGCACGTTTCAATAATATTATTTCTCACATAATAAATATACATTTTAAAATTCAAAGTTATTTTTGCATTTCATTTAAGTCACTTGTATGGAGTTTCTTTGAGCTTTTTGAGCTTTTTTCCAGACTCAACAACACGCCATAAGTTGGTCGAATAGTAGTCGTAAAAGAGTAGAGTTAACACTAAATTATCTGTGGATATTTTCCTTTTATTTTCGTCAAGTTGTCAAAAATTCTGAGATATTTATAAAATAACAGTTTAGCTAGTTGTGGATGGGAACACATTAATGTAACAAAAGATATGACCACTTTAAAGTTGCATATTTTGTAGGCGGATCCCTGTATCGAAAAATGTTTCATGACGTACCCCCAATATTTTAAAGTACTATTCGCCCTTTAAATGGGGTAGGGGAAAAAATCATCCCCACACAAAAAAAGTTAAGCAGAAAATGTGCTTCATCTGCCTGGGGCTTCTAATCATTTCACCATTTTTTTATCACCACAGCCGTTCTTATAGTCTGCAAATATTATACCATTTTTTACGTGAACTCGTTTATGATATATGCCACTAATTTGTGGGATAAATTTCATCATAATACACGAAATACTCTATTAATATGCGCTCCCAAATGTCATCTCATAAAATAATACCATTTTAATTGTTTACTATTTTTACCTAATTTTTTCATTTTTATACTATGACCTCTTCCATTTCCTATCATATTATTGTTTATATATGTGTATGTCAGTACATACGTTTTTATGCACTAATGCGGGTATAAACGAAATACGATCTAATGAATGTTTTCCGAATCGAATCTCTCAACTGTTGGTAGCTTTTTACCACCACAATATTTGCTTAATACTGGTAAGCAAAAGCTTAGCTGTAAAAGATCTCTCGTACCAATAAATTTATTTTTCCTCCAGTTTTTTCTATTTTTATGATCAATTACCAGTCATTAGAACTTAACACTGCAAAATGCCTGCTTTTTGCCGACTATTTAAAGTTATTTGTAGGTTCAAGTACTTGTTGCGACTGTCATTAAGTTCAGAACAGTTTTACAATGGCGTCTGAAAAACAAACTTCACTTTAATATAAGTATGTATTTGAAATAGGCTAAATCGATTTGCCTTACAGCAGTGCTATCCCTTTCGCACCTATGTCGTACTCGCTTACTTGTTATATAAACTTGGTAACTTTCATAATAGCAAATATATATTTTTTGTACATTATTTTTTGCTTAGACGTTTTCTATACACACCCGTTCATTATTTTCGTTTAATATTTCTTAGTATTTTGTTTAAGCATTAGCTAGAATCGTCTCCTCCTTTCGCTGTATAAGTGTATAACGTGTCTATTTTCATATTTATTGATTTTTTAGGGGCGTGTTTAGGATTAGAATCTGAAACAAGTTTTTTTATAATCATTGTTTGCCTGTCTTCTGTCAGTCTTATAAAGTGGAAGCAGCAACTAATGAACCAATTTGAATGGGATGTTCAATGGGATAATGTTAGGAATTCATAGTAAAATCTAGGCTACCTACGTTCCGATCTAATGGTCGTTAAGGGGATTGCAATTTAATTATTAATGTTCATGCCGTAAAAGCCGAGTGTGCGAGCTTAAGACAGAAACTGGTGAGACTGCCCGAGCTTAATGTTAAAGCTAAGATATGAAAGTTGCTTTTATACAGGTCAAGGGAATTGTGAACATTATGAAGTGATAGAGAGAAACTCCGCCTTATTAATTAAAAATCTATACAAATAAATATATTTTTTGATGGTTTTAGAAATTGTGGAAAAAATATATTTTGAGGAAAAAGCCTTGTTTACATACAGTAACAACGATATTAGGCTACCATAGACAAGAGGATATTTGATGCGCCAAAACAAAAGTTGCTATAATATAAACAAATTTTTGGTCTCACGAAGAAAGATGTACCGGAAAAATAGGTCCATATGTATACATGTATGTACATTAGGGTTTCGCGATCCGATCTGTTACTTTCAAGTATCGATACAATATTGTAAAATACTTTGACATTTTAGATCGATACAAACAAACGCGACGCAGGCTTGGATCGATACAAACGTAAGTGCTAACTAATATCATATCGAATCATTCGATTCGAATGGATTGCATCGATAATAAAATCAGTCAGTTGAACTAAATTATTAATTTGTTTATAAGAAAGTATTTGATATAGTCATTTGGCGTTAGCAGTGGGCGCCGACAGACTGTGTTGCTGCAACTTACGTCCGTGTGCACCATACACGGTCAGGATTCTCAGTCAGATCTAATTACAGTTAAAAAGGTATTTTGTATGGATACTTTAGGAATTTGACCGTACAATATAGTACAGTCAGTAAATTTGACTATTGTTCCGACTCGACTGGCAGTTAATGAGAAACAGGAATACGTTTTTAGCTGTTAGTAAGTCCGACTGACAGTCTTGACCGTGTGTGATGCATATGGGCGTTTGTATTGTAGGCGACGGGTAATTAGGTTTCGAAGTTTAAAGGTTTCAAGGACAGATTGAAATATTTTTGGATTATAAAAGAAATTGCTAACATTTTTTTAATAAATAATAGTCCATCAACAACAGAGGAAACACTAATAATAATCCATCAACAACAGAGGAAACACTAAAAACAATTGTTCCAAATATTGTTAGATTTTTAACTAATTACCTACTACTTTTTTATCATATATTTTTCATATGCATTCGGTATGTAGGTTATTATATTTTAACTTATTAATAAATCAACCATTGCATAAATTCAAGAAGTATTTTATTCTATAGTCGATCCATCGATACGATATTTGGATTGTCGTGTCATGATTATTTAATACGATCCCAGTATCGTATCACACAGACGCTCGATATTTTCGTTTATATCGATATCTTGCGATTAATCTGGATCAAAATAATAGTCTTTTTAAAAATAGTAGTCTTGACAAACGGTCGGGATCTAATCCGATCATCGGAAACATATTTAAATTTACCCACTTTTAAACTACAAAACATATTTACCCTCTATCTACAGTTCGAAGTTGCCGCACGGAGGTGTATTAAAAAACGTCAGCTGACGTTCACCACCAAATAAACATATCAAATATTTTATTATAAACAATTTTGATATTTTAATTCGACTGATTGTGTGACTTGATTTTATTATTGATGAGATCCATTCGAATCGAATGAATCGGTCCGATACTACTGCTTTTATATCGATCCAAACACGCATCACGTTTGTTTGTATCAAACTGTAACATCGAAGTATCGTATGATCCATTCGAATCGAATGATTCGATCCGATACTACTGTGTTTATATCGATCCAAACCTGTATCGCGTTTTTTTGTATCAATCTGTAACATCGAAGTATCGTATGATCCATTCAAATCGAATGACTCGATCCGATACTACTGCGTTTATATCGATCCAAACCTGTATCGCGTTTGTTTGTATCGATCTGAAACGTCGAAGTAAAAACTAGAAAGTATCAGATCGGATTGAGAAACCCTATCGTATCACATAGTTTCGTCCGTATCGATTCAAGATATCGATACAAACGAAAGTATCGTGCATCTATAATGTACATACATATTGTGACAACTAGTCGCTCGCGCACCGAGTCCGTTCCGCCGGCGGCCGCGAGCGAAGCGCCGCTCGCCTACTCGCGAGGCCCAGCCGGCCCGGAATCTCGTGAAAGTAGTCTTGCCGACACTCGCCCTATTGCCTCTTCTCTCGTCTCGCTCACCGATTCACGCGTTATTTCGAGTGCCCCTGAGCGCTAAACCGGACGTACGGATTCACGCGTTCCGCGGAGAGCGAGATAGTCGACGCGAGCTTATAGTGTTCATTGGTATTCACCAATTTTCGTCTTAAACGGAATACCGTTTTATTCTTCGATACGTTTTGGGATTAATTCAGTAATCTGTTTATGTTATAATTTTATATTCATTACAACGGTTATTGATTCGTCAGTTTTTCTGTTTTAAATACTATCACAAAAATGTAACATTTTTAGAAGTTAGTAACAGGATTACTAAATTCTAGAAATATATGTACGCGAAAGTGTGTTTGTTTTTGTCCATCTTCCATGTCGCAACGGAGCGACGTGATTTTTTGCTCAGAGATACTTATAGTTGGCGAGCCGCGAAGTGACACAGGCTACTTTTTATCCCGGGAAATAACGTTCCTTTGGGAAAATTCTTATTTGAAAATGAAAAGTAAACAAACGGAATAAGGAAGCAACGTCGCGACGGATTGATTGTTGAAGCGTGATTTTATGAAACGCAATATAACGAAACAAGAGAACGATTCCTTTTAATCCCTATTTTATATGGATGTAGTTTTGTTTTCGTTGTCATTTGTATAATAATTATTCTTGAAAGTCACCAAAATAAATACTTAGTACTTAGTACCCTTAATCATTCTAAATGGCGCTGCATATTTGAATTTCTCCCTATAATTATTACTGTAATCACGCGAGCGAAGCTGCGGATAAAAGCTAGTGATTAATAATTTGACATCAGGGATATTCCGTAAATTATGAAACTAATTTTTTCTAGGTTTTTTATCTCCCTTAATATATTTGAATTCTTTTAGGGTCACTTAAAGGCAACGAGATACATACACTGATAATAATAGCAATCGTGCGTATCAGCGTGTAACATGGACTTTAAAACAAGCAGTTTTTTTAAATAAATAAAAAGATTGTTATCTTTTATTAATAGAATACGAATGATTATGATTTTTTTATAATTTAATATTATCTTCCTTGTATACCATTTTGTGTGTCGATTACAATATATATTTAAAATATTTTTAATAGAAAAATTATAGAATTAAAATTCTTTACTTAACGCCCTGTAGGTCTAAGTTATTATAACTGACAACTTTACATAAGGTGATTACTTGGCTTGTGGAAAATAACTGATAACAAAATGCGATTAGTAACTGAGCCAGTTAAATGTTGTAAAAAATGACGAGGTATGGTGCATTATATTGTGATCTTAATATTAGAGAGTGTCTGTTGAAAATATGTAGGAAGTCGTCTGACGTAATAAACGAGCCTTTTAATAAAACAGATCATAAACGCAATCTTAAATAAGACTATTTAGAGGAGATATGATTTTCCGGACTTGCAAGTGGAAACATAATTCAGCCAGAATAAAATCGCTAAAAAAAGGAAAGTACCGCCCTCGATGTCTCCTCGAGAAATGGCTAGAAAATACATTGTTATTTTTTTTAAAATCTCGTTCAAGTCATATACTGCTTACCTAATAAAAAAAATTGCCGGAAAGCAGGACAACAACAGACTTCATTGTGATATTGATGATAGAAGTGAGTAGTCCTTTTGAAAATTTGCCAGTGAAAAAAATATTTGAAAAATGAACAATTGCCAGTAATTAATAATAATACTATAGTAAATGTGTGTAAATAAAATAAATATTTTTTAATTCTTTCATTTCGAACTTGAGGAACGATTAACATTATTTAATTCGTCGTCAGCCGTTGGTAAAGTAAAAATCAAACTATAGAGATCATGACGCTAACTTGAGGCAGACATGACACTTCACAAGCCTTCATTTATCTACACATCTTTCAACGTTTCTATTCCGTATTCTAATTTCTCAGATATTTAAATTTTATTTATTCACATACATTGCGAGCAATTAGAACAAACTAACTGTACTAACTGACATTTTGTTTTTAAAAGAATATTTTCTTACATTATTTCCCTTTTCAGAAGCTAAGATAATTTTCTAGAATATTATCAATATTAAAAAAGCTCTAGCAACATTGGAACTGACTTTAATCCATCCGCGACTCCGCTACAATAAACAATGTAACGACATTTCATTGTTAAAAAAATAATTTCATATATGTGTTTAATTATATATCGGGCTACTGATTAATGAATTCTCTATCCAAATAATTATTCCATTAGTTAATACATCTTACCAACATCCACATGTAACGGCGTGGAGTGAATTAGATTTTTGATGGGAGAGAAGACAGTACTAGAAATCATGACGTGCAAATTAACATATACCCATCTCTTTTTACATTATCGAAAACCATTAAGAAACATACTCTGTCTCACTCGAAGAGGCGCTAATAAACGAAATGGCTAGGAATTTTTAATAACTTGGATTGTTATAACGAAATTGGACCGAGAAATTTTTTATTCAAAATAGTTTATTGAAATGATTGTTAATAATTTTAACAATGTAACATTTCATTACGAAAAGTTTTATAAATGATAATTCAAAACTTCGTCAACGTATTCATTGGCGAGACACAGAAATACACATATATTTACTATTCAATTTCTGATGGTTGTCAACAAATATGATATAGATGGTCTATATGGTTTTGTATTTTTTAAAAATTACACATGTTTAAAATTTCGTTAATTGAAGTAACAATTTTGGTTAGCTGCATATATGTATAAATGTGTATAACCCTATGTACATAAGTGTAACACATAAATCTTACAGAAGTTTTAAATCTATAATAAAATGGATTTAAGAAGTATTATGTGGTTATTACAAACTTGCATGCATTACGGTGACATATGCTTTAATATGGCAATTAAGTGACAGATCAACTTTATTTTCTACCTTGTTAATCAAAATACGATTTATTAAACATACCCTTTTTTGTCAAATGAATGGCAATATCACTAAACAAGCACAAGAACCAAAATCATATAAACACTACGAAAGGTATTTTTTAACTCGTTGGAAACCAAATCACATGTAACGACAAACTCAATTCAACCGCTCAGATTGAATTTCAATCACTAGTAGGCACACAACACTATCACAGAATCAGCTTGTAAACAAATATTTAAAGAATTTTATCAACGAAACACTGACGTTAGTATTAAACAACTTTGGAACGTGTATTAAATTCGAGAAAGTGCAATAATAAAGAAGGGCTTCACGTCATACAAACCTAATAACAACTTAAAAGAGAACACTTAACAATTTGAATGCCGAATAGATTTTTACACAATTTAAAACAAACTTTAGCACATACTTGTAAGAAAATAAAACGTTAGAAGAAACTGTTTTAAACTTAAAACAAGCTTAAAACGAATGCCACATTATTGAATTAGCCCACGAGAGTTACAACTTACACGAAAGCAACAACTAACTTGGATCCACTATCGAAAGACCGTTGATCGTGGCGGTCGGTCGGTAAGTACGTCGTTCGGGTTAACGAATACCGACATCATAGACAAACGTTACCTGTCGTTTTGTGTTTTGTCACAGTTTGGCCTGGGCGTTTTGTGTGAGTAAGAAGGAGATGGAACTTCGGCGTCCACTCGTTTTAGTCTGACTCTAGCAACCTGTGCTCGGTTGTATCAGACAGGTGTGTATGTATATGTTACGAGTTTTTTTACCTGTATTGTGTCAGTACAATATTGCAAAGTACTCTCTGGGCCTCAGTCGAGATTCACTGTATGTTGATTCAATACATTCATTACTAACAATATTATTTTGCTGTCATTGATATTGTTTATAATGGTGAAAGTTTTTTTTCGTTCATTAATTAGGTATTTTGTGCTTTGTGTAATATGAGTAATTCCTATCGTATCATCATACGCTTAGCTAAAAGCTAACGGAAGTCTAAAAAAGTTTGCAGTGATATAAAAATTACATAGGGGAAATTCCTATTACGAAAATTGTTAAAATAGAAATATTTTATTAAATATTCAATTTACATTTGTCTTTTAATAATATTTTTTTGCTGAAGTGAAACAATATCTAGTATTAATGACTTAATTATATTTTATATTTCATATTTATTAAATGATCTAAGTGAGATATTTCAGCGGACCCCAATTTATTGTACTTTTAATATCTACGGATTAATTTTGGACTTATAATTAAATGCCATCTATTATTATTATTGTATTAATATAGACTATTGAAATGAAACAAACAAATTATTAAAAAGATTCTTATATTTGATGTTAATTAAACTAATTACGAAATGTCCTTATTAAATTTTTGAAATAATGGTAAATTGTGTGATGACATTCGACTTTATAGGGATTTCTACATTGTTGGAAAATAGAACTTTAAATTTTTTATTCGTTTTAATAAATTTTTGTTGAAAAAAACATTTTTTTCTTAAAATTAAAGCTAATTGAATAGGCAATGAAACAAGATCAGGAAACGGATATTGGAATTTCTAATCTTGAAAAATTACCTGAAATTTAAAAAAATTAACTAAATTTATAACGTATACATATATGTGCACAAATCAAACTAGAATGAACATAGAATAACCACTAACAATTTTTTTGTCATGAAATTGCTACCGGTTTTCGTTTTTTTTAAGTTTTTAAATTATTATTACGATTCTAGATCGCTTTACGCAAATATAAATTATAAAATATACATGTATAAATTATAAATATAAGTTAAAAAAAATACATATATATATATATATATATATATATATATAAATATTAATATACATATGTATAAATAATAAAACTAGTTTTTTTATTAATTTAGATAATTTTTCGAGGCTCTGAAAATTCCATAAGCTTGTTGGGCTTCATTTTTATTGCCACGTCCCTTCTATGGCTATTAAGAAAAGTTGATATCTTTTTATTTTCAATAAAATATTAAAACCTATATAAAGTTTTACTATTCTATTTTTTGTTAATTCCTTTCCGAGACCCTGAAATATTTACTATTTTTACATGTCAGCAAAGTAGAAATATCATTTAAAAACAAATACTATAATGAAATAGAGGTAGGAATTGTGACGAAATATAGTTCAAGTGATCCTAAATAGTTAACTATCTCGTTTCATATCCGTTATGTCAAAATAACAATTGAATTGATTTATTACGTACTGGTAAATAGGAACACTCTCTACGCCAAATTCATTAGTTGTTTATATTAACCTGTGTAATTAAGTATTGATTTGGAGAGAAATTTGTGAACCAAAAAATATACATGGTGCTACAATTCAACTAATTTCAAATATCTTAAACTTCAGTATGATTTATTTTTTATTAATTTTTATAATTTTCATGTTATTATTTACATCGACAAATTTTAATAAACGAAATAGTGTTTCTGTAAATAAAGTAGGCTATATTTATTATTTTACCATAAAACTCCTATACAACTATTAGTGTCATTATTTGTTTTATATAATAATTGGGGGAAGCTATCAAAATAAAAATCGATAGCTTCATTATATTTGAAGGAAGAAAAGTTTACGAGTTTTACATCAAAGTTCGATACTTCTGGGATCGAGTTGTTTTTAACCTACTACAAAGAATAAAAGTTGCAAGAGTCCCAAAATTATTGACAAAATTATTGATTTGCGAAATAATTTTAGTTGATTAAGTTTAAATTTAGATCATAAATAAAATGCAATAAAATAAAAAAAAATATACTTTAGAAAAGCAGCTAGAGGAATTATAGGTTTTTTGTTGAAAGAAACTATATGAAAAGAGAATGCCCATACTCATATGGGCTTAAAGAAAGATATTTGTAAAGGTAGAACTTTAGAAAGAACAACTGATACAAAGGTGCATTCATAATTTTCAAAAGTTAGAGATACTCAGGATTTACCCAAGTGATTGAATATCGACAAAATGTTTCACCGAAGTTGCAGAAGGAAGACCATATATCCAGAAAACAGTTATTATACTATCTTCAGAGTTCGTTTTCCATTTAATCGATAAATTTTGTTTATTTCTTAATAGGCTTATCCTTCATCTAACTAGATAAGCTAATCAAAAGCACGTAAATATTTTTAAATGCAATATAAACAAATTATTATCAACATTCTAGCAATGGCTTTCTCAAATTGATTTTTGTACTATTTGCTCAAAAACTCTTCTTGTTGCATTAAAACGATTTTCATTTTTTGTAAAGTCAAGTAAAAAAAACCTTCGTCTATAGTATAGCTAGGATTTTCTCGTGTGGAAAAGGGAAAAAATGGTTGTGTTATTCCTGAAAATAATTTCTGAAACCAATACGCTTATTTTTAGGGTTATGACAGTATTATCAACTTACTATATAAATAAATATACAAGCCTTTATTCTCGTTTTATCCTTAACTGGATGATTTTTATAATTACAAAAAAAATTATTTTGGTTATTTATAATTACAAAAAAAGTGAAAAGTCGAGTGAAAAGTGTTCTTACTGTGAAGAAAAAATAAGATGTCTGACAATTAACTGTCACTTAATTGTCAAACATCTAATTTATAACCTCTCTTTACGCAATCCTTTTTGCTTATTTCAAATTTTGTCTTTTTTATATGAATTCATGTTTCTATTCTATATTCGGTATTTTGTATAAAGAATGACAATTAAATAAAAAAATATATAACAAGTGGTTCATTGCTGAAACTTAGCTTGCGTAGAAAAGATTTTTAAAATAATTTTTTTATATGAACTAATTGTGAGCAATTCATATTTTTGTCAAATACATAATTTTTAATATATATTATTTCATTTAATAACAAAAGATCAGTCAAAAATTCACTTTTTCTAAAGTAAATTTCTTTCGGTGGATGATTTATTTATTGCAAACCATTCAGCACAAGATATTTTCTTAAAATTACCCCGGTCTTTGACTGAGTAGGATTTTACGACATATAACAAACTGTCTTTGATTGACTTTGCGTAAATGATGAAAATATTTACAATTTCGTGAACTTTATCTACATATTTATAAATTCAATCACATACATTCATCACATCACAGCAAACCTGCGTTTTCATAATCAATATCTTACGTCAAAAGCAATAATCGATCAATAGATCATAGAGAATAGATATAGTGTACGTTCATAGAGAATAGACACCATAGATTTTATTGTCTACGACCGCATCTCATAAAACTAACTTCCTTTCAGTTTCATAAAATTTGTCTTTACCTAGATCAGTCTCCTGGTTAATGTTTAAAAGTCAATAGGTATTTGAACATTTTGTATCCGCAAGACAATTATGTGCTCTCTTTAAATAAAGTTACGTAAATTATTATCTGTAATTTGTAAATAATCTTCAATACGTTTAAAAATGTTTTGGCCAAATAGTTTTGTCACAAACTTTGTTATGAAGTGTAGTAGTTCTATTTTGGCCGCCATAAAAAAAAGAGATGGTAAGAATATACCATCTCTTTTTTTATAGATATATACCATAGAATATACCATACTTTTCAACTAGTAGAATTTTCGAACACAGCACGATAGTTACATTGCTTTTAGATTTCTGATAGTGTTATTCGCGAATTTGAATTTGACTTAAACTATACTTGCTATGCAATATAATCTGATTTAAAAATACTGACACAGCAAATTAACAGCATTAGAAATACAGAAACAGACTTTGATAAATCGTGATTTTGGTTATCACAAACAATTTTCAATTTCAATGCAAACGCGGTATTTCGCTATTTGCACTAGAATAATATATCCACGTCCAAATATATTATTCTAGTGTAAATAGGTTCGTTAACATAAAACTCTTAATACATTTTATGGCGTAAGTACAGTTAAATATCACCAAATATTTAATTTAAGAAGATTACCAGGAGATTAAAGAGGATCAGGCTGGGAAAATACCGAGATTAGAAATAGTAAATTTTCACACAAGTCAATTTTCTCCTTAAACCATCTGTTATCGGATTTTTTATCTCATAGTATTTACAAGTTGTCTTATGACACAGACCAGGGAAATAGTATTTTATTCTATACTAGCTGTGTCTACGATTTCGTTCGTTGAAAATTTGGAATGAGAAAATCTGTTAGAATGTTTCTCTCCCATACATTGCTCTTGGGTATAACCTATTATCATACCGAATGTCATCAAAATCCGTTTAGTAGATTTCGCATGACTGATGTACAAATTAACAGACAGTTAACAGAACAAATTAATGAAAATCCTAAAATCAAGTTTTCCGACTTCATTGTCATTCTTTACGCTAAATCAATAATTCTTTACAAAATATTTTCCATGTACAGAATTCACTCTGTTACAATTTTATTATATGTATAGATTAGCTTTTTCCCTTGACTTTGCTAGCATAGATTTCTGAAAAATAGGACGAATTTTTTTCTAGCAACAACATTTTCATCTCTAAAGTATCCGAGGCCATCATGGTAGTAACGTGTATCTTAGCTTAAACTTCGAACTGAAGTAATCATTTTAATAATCACGATAATTTCTATACGTCATCAAAGTTTCATTTGGGTAGGTTTAAAATTATAGAAACTGTAAGACAGAGTAAACAGTGAAAGGTGGATAAATAAAAGGAAGAGCGGATATAACAGACTTTTAAGATTACTTTATTTCGTTCCAGAGCGCAAAAAAAATAAATCATTGAATAATGATTGAATATATTTAATTTTGTAGAAAATCATTATTCACAACTAAATGAAACTACGTGTTGTAGTATTATTTCTACTTTCTTTCAGTTTGTTTACCACGACCTAGGTTTCGTTGTATTACATCTTCAGGTGGGCTATTAGCAAAGATGGTCGTGGTAACTAGGTCGCGGTAAAGAACTTAAAGAAAGTAGAAATAATACTACAACACGTAATTTCATTTAATTGTGAATAATGAATTTCTACAAAATTAAATATATTCAATCATTGAATATCTTTAGCGTTAATTGTGTAGAAATTCATTATCCACAATTAAATGAAACTACGTGATGTAGTATTATTTCTGCTTTATTTAAATTCTTTACCACGACCTAGGTTTCGTTGTATTACTACATCTTCAGGCGGGCAATTAGTAAAGATCTAGTTATCTAAATTAGGGGTAAAGAATTTAAACAACAGGCAGTTTCATTTAATTTACTACAACAGGCAGTTTCAATTAATTTACTACAACAGGCAGTTTCATTTAATTACGAAAATTAAATCAAGTAAATTGAAACGACAAAATTAATTTCATTTCTCTGACCAGTCCTTTAGTTTCATAACATATCCATTTGTGGAAGGGGACGAACTAGTTTGTGTATTTCTGTAGTTTGATCACAGGAGACGTGAACTAAATGAAGATATACGAATCCGAATATTAACACGAGACAGGATCAATGGAGCCTAAATGAATGAAGTTAAGAATAAACGTATGTCAATAGAAGCACGTGTCGCCGTGTGTGTGTATGTATGTATGTGTATGTGTAGGTACGTATTACCAGTGTGAGTTGATCTTGTGTGCTATTTAAGAAGGATAAACGCGCAATAAATGCAGCCAGAATGAGATCATTGACGAATATACAGACGTGTGTTGACTTAATGATAATACGGCCGATCGTTTAGAGTGAGTGTGAAATGAACTAGTGGCGAAACAAGTCGATACTCAAACTTTGGTGTAAAGAGAACGTTGAAGTGCGGGTAAAAGATGGTTCGTAAAGAATTAGAAATAGATAATGTAGAAATAGATAAGGTAGTATCTATTCGTTTATTTCAAGAGAATAAACGAAGCCGTGGTTTGTTTCCTTCGCTGCTTTGAAAAAATTGTATTGATATTATAAAAATTAGTCAAGCGCGAATAGAACTCGTACAACCAAGGTTCCGTACACATTTAGGCACCTATAGACACTTAAAGGTACGCAGTATTTCTATTAAACAATTTACGAATATTAATTTTTTAAAACTTAAACATACTGCCCGTTATATATTTATTATATACGTAAACATATGATGCATATTTGAAATTTTCCAACAGTCTTGGCGGGGCTTCTAAAAATCCATTTTTTCATAATTTTAGCTTGAATAGTTTCAAAAATAAGAGAAGGAGTATATATTTCCAGTATATCTCTGAAGATTTAAGACTTAACATTATGAAAAAAAAATTTTTTTTGAGACCCTTATAGATAGTCATTTCAACCCTTTCAAATGTATGATTCCCTACATAACGTGAGGTGTCATTATATAGGGAATAAAACATTTTTTTAGTACGTAATTTAACTGCCACCCCCTATCCCCTTAAATTGCCATATGGATATTTTTGTGTGTAACTTATTGAAATATGTATGGGGTTAACGTCACGGGTGATTATAGGGGGGGGGGGACGCTTTAGGGTTCCGTACACCCACCCCTTAATTATTTTTTTGTTTATTTATTTATAACCTTTTACGCATAGTACTTATGGCGGAATTATTGCTACATTAGCAATTTCCTCCAGTTAACCATAACAATTGGTGTTGAAATTTGGTCGGTAGACTGTAAGATATTTTACAATGAAAATTATATATTTAGTATATAAGTCAAAAAAACAATTTAAAAAAAGGACAAAAGTATAAGTAATACAAATTATTGACATGATGTGGGATGGGAATGACTCAAAGGAAAAGGTTTCAGGAGAGGCAGGACTTTTCTTTGAAAATGTTTAGAGATGTGATTGTCCTAACATCAGAACCAGGATCCAGGTGATTCCACATTTTTGCTGCTTGCACAGTGAAGGATTTTTCGTAAGTGATAGAGGTATGTTTAGGAATAAGTAAGGTGAGTGAACTTTCAGTAAGATAATTTGGGCTCGGAGTATTTTATAAAATATTAAAAAGAAGTGTTAATATGTGAAGTTGGCGTCGATCACGGATCTTCAACTATATGAGAAGTGACCTGTATTCAGAAATATGATCATATTTTCAGAGGCCGAAGATGTACCGGATGCATAAATTTTGAAGACGTTCCAACTTGCACAAATAGTTTTCATTAAGACCAGGATAGAACAAATTTCCATAATCAATTAGCGGTAACAGAAGTGTTTGACAAAGATAGATTTTCGTTTTAGTCGGTAGACAATTTTGAAGACGTTTTAAAAAGTGTTGAAAACACGACGACTAGCATCATTTACTTGAGGGCGCCAAATTTTGATCGATCAGTAGGCCCCTTAGCATAGTTGGAAAAAAAATATTCGTGAAATATTTACATTTTGAATCGTCACGGGATATCCGTGCCCTTAAATATAAATTATAATCGACTGACAAAGGAGTTCTGAACTTTGCCTTTTTCTGCGTGAAATTCAAGGAGAAACTACTTAATTTTTGTACATTTTATTGAACCCTTGAACTCCCTCCCCCCCATAACAAAGCTATCGCTAAGCCCATGGTCAACGTGTTTTGTTATAATGGGAAATTTCAAGTTTATACGTCATTTGGTTTCTCAGAAAAATACATGTGACAGATATACAGACAGACATACATGTGATTGATCTTATAAAAGTTCCGTTTTTTTCCTTTTGAGTATACATATTTTTTAATAATACATATTTTAGGTCTCCACACACCTAAAATATGTATTATTACAATGCTGAAGTGTCTTTATTAAAAAAAAATAAATCGCGTCCGTAAAGAATAAAGTAGTATTGTCAAAAAATTTACTTTAAAAATAAAAAAAAATAAAATTGATAAATAACCCCAAAAACTCTGAGGAGTGGAAAAACAAGTAAAATACCAAGAGAAAAGTAATTCTTTAAACGTACGTAAAGGTCATTAATTTACAATCATCAGTGTAACATAAGGAAAAATATAGAGTCACAGATATAATTCTAAACTTTATTTTCAAAATAAAAAACAATTGGTTTTAATATTTAATCCACTTTAATTAACATCTCTATGTGAAGCACCTACCTATTTGTAAAGTTTTGTGTACGAATAAATAGATATAATACTTTGTATGACATACTCGGTTCATTACGCAACCCTTAAAACGAGGCAATGAGGGTAGAAGATGGTTTCAAAAATACAAATTTCTACAATTTAACTGTCTTTCACTCACTTCTATATATAGTGTTTCTTTTCCCTATGAATGATCCTCACGAACCCAAAAATCATCACATATTAAGTTAATACTAGCGTGACCCGTGCGAAGTCTTCGCATTATTTATTCCATTATGAAGCTCAGATGACAGATCAAACAAATATTTTACTAAAATTGACATATAGAGGCGCAAGTATCAAAAGCATTGAGCTAATGCGCCACTTTATTTATACGTGAGTGGATTTGAAATTAAACAAAAATGTTACCGACAATCGAAATAATATATGGGGAAAAGATGGCCATTCAATCATATTGACGTTGAGCCGTTAGATGGCAGCATTGCTGTTTTGTGTATATTATTTTTATAATTAATTAATTTGCAAAAACAATAGCAATAATAATTTTTTTAGTTGTGGATACCGGTAGAGCAAGCAATTATCTATAAAATGATATATAATTTATGTGGATTAGTTGTGAGGTTTTTTCTTAAAAGGGAGTGTAACATCTTAACCTTAGCATATTAATATATATGATGATTTGTTGTACATTCAATTTTAAATACTATTTTAGTATAAATATTGCTAGTCAGACTTTTTTCATAAACGCTACTTTACACTTGTTTGTATGAAAATTCTTTTTTCCGCACCTTTCAAATATTTCCCTTTGATGATTGGAAAATTCTTAATCATTTATTAAAAAGGCGTTTTTCAAGTTCGAACCGTGTGCAGTATTCAAATCATTTGTTATTTCATTAATTTTTTTTCACACAATTTATTTTTGATAATTTTTAAATAATTCTGCTAATATCTAACAAACATCTTTACTTTTTTTCGACCCATCTAAATGACTCAGTAACTACACCATGGGTTCTGAAATGTTATCATAATATGATGATTATTGTTTTTATTTATTTATTTACTTCTTTATTAAAGTTTCTTTTTCAAATATTTTATATAAATTCAACATCTAGTTCATACCGTTTATTTTCCTGAATATTTTTTGACTTAATTCTATGTGTCTCTGCATCTTGAGACAAAGTCTTGACAAGAAACATACACGACTCTTTATAGGGGATCTTTCAGGAAATTATCAATAATGGTGTAAAATCAGGAAATTGAAAAGGAAATAATGTTTTTACATAAAATTGGTAAATTCATTAAGCACACATTTAATCACCTTTCGTAACTATAAAAATGTTATTTATAAAATATAAATAAAATAAAATAATAATATACCTCGTCGCCATTGGCCATCTTATCGAATATGTGGGGAAAAGATGGCCAGCCAGCTAAAGATAAATCGTCAGTAGCCTAGCCCCTTGTTTACCCCTTTATCTAACTCTGCTCAGCTGCTCTAGCACTAGTCACATACATTTCAAGAAGCCAAGATCTAATATTCCTTTGAATTCTTTGTTTTGATCGTAGTTTTCCTCTAACGTATACCGTCGGCGAAGGAGTTGAAGAACGATCATTTTATCATGCCATGAATTGAAATAATATGAATTTATAAATTTTATGTGAAAATACGCGATATAGCTTATCCTATTAAAATGAAGATTCTATCCACAATTTTATTTTGCTTTGTGGGAGTGTAGAGGTGGGTTTAGGTTTTTTGGGATTGTGTTCCTAAATGGGTATCATTACTATATTGTGTTTCTAAGTGGGATCGGGAGAAAATTGAGGCGGATCGGAAAAAAATTCTACGCTTAATAATTCCCATCGACTTGCATTAGAGTTGCTTAAAAAAGCTAATATTTAATGATGGTTCTAAATATACCACTTCCTTCTAATATTAATGTCATGTTATTGTGTATTTAGATCCATAAGGGTACAGTAGATTTTTGTTTATAAATATTTACTATATTGATTACAGACATGGAAATCTGGTCTAATACATTCTCTTTTTGACTTAATACATGGTCTGGTCTAATACATTCCCTTTTTGACTTAATACATGGTCTGGTCTCATACATTCCATTTTTGATTAAAAAATATATATCCCATAATATATTATTAAATCAAGTAGAAGTGACATCTAGCGTTACCAGAATAGACATTTCTTTTGCACACTAATCAACTCGGCGAATCATCAAGACAATTGAATCAAGATTGATACATTGTAAATATGTTATATAGTAACATATTAGTAGATACCAAAAAGCAAAGAATTGTACTGTAATCATCGACAAAAGTTTAAAATAGTGCAAACTGAATGCTTATTCTTGTTCAAGTTCTCCGAGTCAATGAAGTTAAAAATTGAGGATTTGGGTGTGACGGACTATAAATTTTAATCGGCTAAACCTTAGAAGATTATGGCACAAAACTATATTACTTGCCTAAATATGTAATTTGGTGACTAAGAATTTCCATCTAGTTATTATTTACTGACAAATTTGCCTTTCGAATCTTCAATTACCACGGTATATTAGTTGTAGTCGTTCTATACTTATAGTCAGAAATGGTCTTAAAATATTAGTTATTAAGTATACTACAATTATTCTAAGTGTAATTTGACATTAACGTTAACATTTCAGACTTTTTAAGATTACAAAATTGTTGAATATATTTGGCATTAGTTTTGTAGAAATTCATTAAACACAATTAAATGACACTACGTGATATAGTATCATTTCTACTTTATTTAAATTCTTTATCACGACCTAGATTCCGTTGTATGACAAGATCTTCAGGTGAACAATTAGCAAAGATTAACGCCAAATATATTTAATAGCCCTCCTGAAGATGTTGTAATACAACGAAACCTAGATCGCGGTAAAGAATTGAAATAAAGTAGAAATAATACTACACCACGTAGCTTCATTTAATTGGGATTATGAAGTTGGCTTTTAAGTCTATAATTATTCAGTCTATCTGTTGTCTTTTGATAAATACCACTGGGCTTCTTTTAATAGTACACAAAACATTAGTACAAATAAATCGGCCAAGTATAGATTGAACCTCGCACAGTGACGGTTCTATTCTTAAGTACATAATAAAAGATTTTTAATGTTATTGAATTTGCATGTTAACCAAGTTTCACGTGAAACCTTGTACATGAGTTTGTTTGTTATAACTGAAAAAATATTCTACGACTCGAGTTTTGGCGTTATTGGAAATATTACTGAGCGCATTACTAAATAAACTCCATTCCTACGTTCATTAAAGTTAAATGGAACCAAACTTATAGATGCCAAACGACTTTTTAAACTGTCAATTGTTTGCTACAAAAAATTGTCATAGACAATCAGTACAATTAAAGTCTTTTGGTATTTAATTTAATTTGTAATTATTGTCATTTTGTTTAAGACACTGAAAATTCTCGAATTTTGCAGATAGCTAATAATTGTATAGTGTATATTTTTAAGTGAATAATTTCGTTATATTTAATATAGTTTTCCCTTTGATATACAATTTGTTTTATAATAAGACATAATATAATAATGACAATTTGTTCTCATAACACTACATAAAGGATAATTCATGGTAACGCAGCCATTATTTTTAGGAAGCCATTTTGAAGCACAAAATAAAAGCTATATTTTTTATTTTTATTTTTTTATTGCGCACATTTAATAATACTTCGTAGCTATAAAAATTGTACATTTATAAAATATAAATAAAATAAAATGATAACGTACCTCGTCGCCATTGGCCATCTTACCGAATATGTGGGGAAAAATGGCCATTCAACAAAAGATGAGCCGTTAGTTGCCTAGTCACTTGTTTAACTCTTTTCCTAACTCTGCTGAGCTGTTCTAGCACTAGACGCATATAAGCCAAGAAGCCAAGATCTAATATTCATTTGGATTCTTTGTTTTGATCGTAGTTTCCCTCTAACGTATACTGACAGCGAAGGAGTTGAAGAACGATCATTTTATCATGCCATGAATTGAAATAATATGAATATAATATCTATTTTACGTAAAAATACGCACATACCGCTTAAATACATATGGCTATATAACGTTAATATAATAAAAAAGGTCATCATCATCAAAGGTAAACAATGGCTTGATGTAATAATATATAGCTAACTTATCCAATCGTACTTATTACAAGTAAACATATTCAAATCTGTCGTCACTTAAGTACTAATTTTCGATTCATTTAGAGGTAATATTATCGGTGGGTGATTATATTTAAGAAAAAAAAAGGAAAAAATATCACAACCGTATTACTGTGAATACCTAAAAAATTTAGGATCGCTTCATATTTTTGAGTTAAAAAATATTATTAGACTGGCTATATTACCCTGAATTACCCTAGGTAATATCGAGGCATAAATAAAGTCGGTACCAGTCGAGGTAATGCGTGCGACCTTTGGTTGTATAACCCTCAAATAAATCGTGTTACGTTAACATTGTAATATCTTAATTTAAAATTGAAATACGAAAAAAACTATTACATTTTTGATTTATTTCAGAGCTGTAATTGAAATTTGGATTTTCAAAATATATCTTTTTAAATAAGAATGTAAAAAAACGGAAATGGGAAATTGGTGTATTAAAAATAAAGTTTATGGTAAAAGATTACTTTTAATTTTTGTTTATAAACAAATAATTACTATATTGCAACGTATTTTTAGATAACTCGGGTACTTCTTTTTCGATTTTCACAAACAAAATAAGAATTTCCAATATGATACTGGATTAATAGGTACTATAACTATATTTAATATTTTAGCTTTCTAAGTTATGTAGTTTAGACTTTATAAGGATTTGGTCATGTAGTGACACACAGGAGAGTGTTCCAGTTTATTTTCTAAACGGAACACAAAACGTTAATGGTCAAATGTACTATTATTATTGACGAAATTGGCTCTTAATTATTACAGTATATTAAATATCATTACCCAGTATTTATCACGTTAAAGTCTTCTTAGGAATAATATAAAAACGTTAATGATTAAATGTTCTGCTGTAATTTTAACATTAATTTAGCATTGCCACAAAATTTATAAACTGTGAAAAACAATGGTCAATTTCTATAAAATCAAGTGTTAAATTCTAATAACCTGTGCGTGTGTGCGAGTTACAAAATTTTAAATAAAAATTCAGTTGTGTGAAACCTTTTTTTTATATCACGTGCAAATAAAGCACCACCGCAGTCACTTTATCACGTTACAGACAATAAGCCGGCGCGCTCCCGTTCCGGCAAGTAATTAATAATTTTCAAATTACCCCCAACAAACTGTTTGTGCAATCATTGAAATTTATAACCCGCTTCAATTTCCGATCGTAGCGTGGTCCCTTTGCAGGTTTTTCATGATTAATATTCATTCACCTTTCCAACTTTGGGCGGGAATTATGTATTTCGGGGGAGATGTAGAGGTTCACGTGTACTTTCAGTAAATCGGTCAATTTGGGCTGGAAATTGTTAAACTAATTTTGGAATAGCCTCGATTTTCTGTGTGGCTGCGATTCGATATGAAATATCGATGTTATTTAAGTTATTACTTGGTAAGTAGTTTTTATTAGTCGTGAGCTTTCAAATTAGAACTTTATTTGCGTATTGTATAAGTTTTTTGTAGAATGGCCGCTCTTTAAAAGGTAGAATGACAAGAAATGTCAGAGTAGGGTCAAAATCGCAAGTATATAATTAAGAAATGAATTGTATTAAGAAATTAATGATGAGAGGATATCATTTTATTTTTTTAAATTTTATTTATTTCAGTAATTCTTAAAAAACATGATTTGAAAATGTGTTATTTAGCATTAATTTGATATTTAATAAGTCTAAGTAATTTTTGTGGTACTGCTGTCAACAGGTTAGTAAAATTTCATTTTAAATTTCAGTATTTTAACCTTTTGAAGTGTTCCGTGTCAAAGTTGTTGAAAGGAAAAATTATAGAATGTCTTGGAACTCTTTCTTTGTGTTGGGAGGTTATTTTATATAGAAAGTTAAAATGTGACGCAGTTGTAGGAAGTAGTTGTCCAAATGTAGACGTCAAGTACAAAAAGAAGTGAAATCCAATTATGGGGGAAAATCGAGGGTGAAAGAAGTGACAATTTTTTTATGGTCGTCATGTTTTTTATCAAATGAACACTTATTAAAATGCGAGTTCAAAAATTTTAATTTTATTGTTATACTATAATATTTTTCCAAAGGAATCTACAAACATTTTTGGAAAATTGCGGTCTCCTGATTATGAAATTCAAACTGACCACAAATTATAATAGGCATCGCATTACCGGAAGTAGTTTTTCTGTTATAATCAAATTAAATCTAAATCACGAACTATTCATGAGCGATAAATAAAACTAATGCAAATTCCTCATATTAAAATACGTAAAATGTTTTCCAACCATTTTCAGGCATTTCATTTTCATTTTCACTTCAAACTGAAAAACGGAACCTTTATATACTTCAAATTTGACTTGATAAGACATCACATTAAACCACATATTTAATAAAAAAATTCTAGAAATACGCAAAATTAGAGCATTCCCCCATTAATACTGACTTACTGAACCAAAAGTCATAAAAAATAGATTTGATAAAATGTGACTACCGGAAAACTTAAGAAGATTAGTAATTTTCCTGGATCGTATAATTTTTTAAACCTGCACTATGTTTTACGCCTGTCAAAAATATTATAAACAATATATACACATTATGAAAAATTTATATCTGTAAATAGCTTATTAGAAATACTTTGTATCTTAAATGTTTATAGGTGACTAAATGTGTATATGTGTATAGAATTCTCACTATGAAGTTGCAAATTCTTCTCGTACTTGATAGGTATTTATCAAGTTATTACAGACGATTTCACGAGGTGGCCAAAGGTTGAAAACACCTCACACGCGTATATGACTTCACGTCTGTGTAAGTTTGGAGTGAAAAATACTATTGCTTTGTTATTATCGTGATATAATAATTGAAAAAAAGCCATGTATAGACTTATTCAACAACAGAAAAATATCTTTGGTTAAACTTTAAATTAACGCATGTAACGGTCAACACTCTCAGTCGGATTGATTGACAGTTAAAAACGTATTTTGTATGGATCTTTATGAATTGGTCATACGTGCAATAGTGTACAGTCAGCAAAGTAGATTCTTGTTTCGACTCGACTGACAGTTACTGACAAACAGAAATACGTTTTTAACGGTTAGTAAGTCCGACTGGCAGTCTTGACCGTATGTCGTAAATATGGGCATAAGAAGCGCCCTGGTGTCATATAGTGTCCATTGTGTTGTTATTAGGAACATTGTAAAACAAAATATTGAGTGTCAGTTACCTTGTGACTCAGGAATTACTATCAAAGGAGACCGTTATATATGGGCCCAGACGTTACAGAGATAAAACATAATTTTAAGAAAGCTGGTCTTTTTTGGAATATAAAAAATCAAACAATTCAGTAATTGGCAATCAGGAAAGAGAAAAAAATTGAATTACAATTTGTAACCGTAATACGAAACAAAAATCTATCTCAATAAATGCGCAAATATTTTTAAAATAAAAAGAATTGTAAATTGGAAATAAACAGAACAAAAAAAATTTAACATTATATATAAATAACTTTTTGGAAACGATTACAAAAAATAATCAACGCTTCTTAATTTCTTTAATGTGTAGCCATTGCCTAAATTAATTAAAAATAAATTGTTAATAAACATTGGCAATGGTTCTATTGTTGTCAAAGTGAATGGCTTTTTCCCCCTTATCGAGGTTTACGTAACTTTTTTCGACGACCCTGTCTAGCCTGTAAGCATCATGGATTAATATGCTACATCTGTGGATGGAGGATATAGCAAGATACAATCTGCACTTTGTTTTATTTTGCTAGTTCAAAGAATTCCGTAGAAATTACATTTACAATCTATTATGAAAAACAACCTAACATTTTATAAAAAATACAAGATCTCTTTTGTCCGATTGACGATTTTGATAAAACTTTTAAAGAGCTTATTTTTTTAATTTTCTCTACACAGCAGTGTAATTTTTATTCTTGTAACACCTGGGCCCAACATTATATTGTCTTTTGCTGGTCCCCTTTGGTGTATATTTTTGTAGCGCAATAAAACATAGGCTGGTCTTACCGCCGGCTTCGTACACGTGAAATTTTAATACCACAAAAAGCATGTTTGGGTATATTTTACTGAATTACGCCTAAACAGCACAAGAGATCTTTTTAAAATTGGCACGGATGTAGTTCGCCACAGAAAACTTAGTAACCGTAAAATGTTAGTATTGCAACATAACAGTGTGTAATGTTTATACTTGTATGGCACAATGTGTATACTCTATATCAAGTATTTAACCTTATTTACACACAGATAGATGTTGCGAGGGTGTCACTGGGTTAAAGACCAATTCCACCATCTTAGGTAGTTGTCGCGTTACACAATTAAATGAAACTACGTGATGTAGTATTATTTCTACTTTCTTTAAGTTCTTTACCACGACCTAGGTTTCGTTGTATTACAACATCATTAGGTGGGCTATTAGGAAAGATTCAAATCTTTTCTAAAATCTTTGCTAATAGCCCACCTGAAGGTGTTGTAATACAATGAAACCTATGTCGTGGTAAAGAATTAATATAAAGTAGAAATAATATTACATCACGTAGTTTCATTTAATTGTGGTGAAAATACTACTTTTCCTGTACTGTTAATTGTGCAGTTTTTTAGGGTGATTTTTACCAAAACTAAAAGATAAACACATTTTTAAATTTTAATATAACATCATTTTACAATAACTAAAAGTATTATTTACAGTAACATAATTTTACAATAACTATAAATTTCAATATAACATCGTTTTTTAGATAATTAGCTTGATGCGTTTTTTAAATAAAATAAAAGGTTTGGTGAAATTAAAACTTTTGGTTTTTCAGGTGCATATCCTGTAACGTTCATTGTAAAATTGTTGAGAGTGATTTTTACCAAAACTTATAATTTTTTTTTTAAATGTTGTTATAACATTATTTTATATTGACTTATTTTTTTAGATAAATCGCTCAAGGCGTTTTTTAAATAAAATTAAAAGTGTGGTGAAGTTACTACTTTTTATGTAATGTTATTTATACAATTCTTGAGAGCGATTTTTAACAAAACTAAACGGTAAACAATTTTTAAAGTTTAAGATAAGTCAGATATTTATAGTTTGAATAATATATAAAAAAACACGCGAATTTCCTCGACAATGCGGTTTACAAGACAACTATCTTAACGGTAATCCACGCGAACGATGCTACGAACATAAAGCTGATGATACATATTTTCAAGCTACGTCAGAACAACAGCATTTCTAAGTATAAATTTAGACTATAAACATTTTTCTTTTCCTATTAAATGAATTAGTAGGGTGACTTTTTTCCCCATTATATTACGATAATAAAAAAAAATTTGTAAAAGTGAAAACTTTGGCAACCAATATAATCGTTATGCGTACCTATGTTGGAAATTTTGAATATGAAAATTATAATATAAAATTGTTCAGAGCAAATTAATTGTAAATTATCCACACATTCACGGAAATACTTGAACAAATCAAAACAACGTACCTTTATTACATTTAAATGATCATATTTTATTCACATCATCATCAAATATTATCGTAATATATATGACATATTATTGCATAAAAATACGCTCCATAAATTGATCATAGTTTAGCAATTACATACAAAATATACTACATAATACACAAATACATTTGTCCAAAGAGAAAATATATATCTTCATTATAAATGTGGACTTTATATACTAAATATACCCCGAACGCGGGAGACAGAGAGTTCTATTTCAATACTGTTAATAAATAATATTTTATTAAAATAACATATATGTAGTATTCTAAATTATGTTCAAATAAAATATTCATTAAAAATAAAACGTAATTCTTGAAAAAATGCACTCCGTGTCAGACGGTGAACTCGCTTGGCCGATGCCAGAGGGAGTTGAGTTTAACCAAACAGTGAACTCCCTTGGCCTATGCCGAAGGGAGCCGAGTTTTCACGATTCTGCGTCACCGACCCGATCGTGATCGCTTAGTTTTATTTTCTTCTCAGAAAAAGTGCGCACGTGCGCCTGAAGTAGTTTTCACTCCAAAAATATAAACAGTAAACATAATTTAAAAAGTTTTTCGATTTATTTTCAAGTAAGCCGCTACGTATTATAACTTATGTATGCTTGTATCAGTTATTTGATGGCAAGAAGCGATAGAGTGTCACGAGAGATTCAATTCAAAGTCATATTTCATCAAAGATCCTATGACGATTATAGTTAAGCCGGAATAACTTTAGTTTTTGTATGAACTTACTTCGGAGTAGTTCGGTAGCTCGGCTGGGAGTTGTGCTTACGTCAATATTGAAGTGAAGTAGGGTGATATCATTATGACTATATTTCTAATATAATTTCATTTTGCATATGTATCACAAGATTTTCAATTCAAAGTCATACATTATCAAATATTTACACCCTATGGGTCAATAATTGAAATAAGGTTGAGTAAATTTATTCTTTGAACCATCGACGTAAGTTCAGAGTACGTATAGGTCGATGTTGTGCTTAATTCAATATTGAACTGAAGTAGGTGATGTTATTATGATTATACTTACAATATAATTTCAATTTGCATAAATTTCAGAAGAGTTTCAATTCAAGGTCATATACATTATCAAAGATTTACAACCTGTATAAATTATATTTCGAAAATGGTAAATTGTAGAAGCTAGAAACATCTAATGAACGGAATGGCGAACTGAATAAAATTATAAAGGCATTCATTATACGCATTACTTACGGAATCCTTAAAAGATAGAATTGCAAAAGTAGGCTAAACCTTTGGCTTACGAAATATTGCGTGCACGTGATAACAACACACCTTAACTGTTGCGTGTACACAATAAAATACAGATCGCAACACGATGATGTTCGCCGCTGGATCGATCGACAGTTGCGTTTAACACACTCATAAACCATCACGATAATTCGCTTTGATCTAGGCGGGGCCGACCTATTGTTCGCCTGGGCTGCCCGTCTCGCCAGCTTTACTGCCTAGTTGTTGTGACGGGAGCGCTTTTACAACTCAGCCTAATCCCTAGCACAGCCTCTATCGCCAGAGACAGCGATCATTCATTATAATAATGAGCACTCGTTTGTTATAATTAAAGCGAATTCGGAGGCTTTAGTTGCGTGGAGTAAATTCCGGCGCGTAATGATGCTATGAAGAGAAATTATATACAGTTCGGGTCAGAGGAAGGGTCGCGGTCGATTTCATGACGACCTGGCCCGTTGTAGTTATTAAGTTGAGATGTTTCGTTTAAGAGGCCTATGAGGTTGCAAAATTAAATGCTGTGGCCCTATCGATGATTATATTGAAATCAGTTTCATGGTTAAATTTTACGGTGTGTGCATTTCTTTTCGACGTTTCATTAACTTCGCTGTTACATATTTCACTAATGGGAGAAATATATCATTTTTTCCAGTATACGAAATAAACCTGTACAATTTGAGAAGAACTCGTACCATGAGGATTTCGTACACCTTTAGGCACAAATAAGCAATATTGTATTTCTATAAAACAATGTAGAAATATTGATATTCATGTTTTTCACCATGTAAATTTATCGGTTATTATATCATTCGCAGGTGTAAAAACATCAAAGCTGAGATTAGAACCATTGCTATAACTTTCCGATAAATTTCTAGCAATGCATAATATTGACTGTAGCTGTTTCGGAGATATATATTATGTTCGGAGATAGCACATTTTTGTGGACATTTTTAAAAGTATTTCTTGAACTTGATATAAAAGTATTACGTTTATCACATTTGTCGCATCTAAAAGTGTCACCCAGATAAGTGGAATACGGAGTGATAACTCGTAATGTAAGCAAGTTAATATACTTTATTGTTATGGCAAATTTCAAGTCTCTTGTGGAACGATATTTGGAAATACTGCCCTCGACAGTGAGCTTTGACACCAAGTTTCTACGTGGAACGATTTTTGGGAATAATGGCTTTGACAGCGAGCTTTGGCGGCAAGTTTCTACGTGGAACGGTTTTTGGAATAATGGTTTTGACAGCGAGCTTTGACAGTAAGTTTCTACGTCGAACGGTTTTTGGAAATAATAGCTTTGACAGCGAGCTTTGACGGCAAGTTTCTACGTGGAACGATTTTTGGGAATAATAGCTTTGACGGCAAGTTTTTACGTGGAACGGTTTTTGGGAATAATAGCTTTGACAGCGAGCTTTGACGGCAAGTTTCTCCGTGGAATGGTTTTTGGGAATAATGGTTTTGACAGCAAGTTTCTACGTGGAACGGTTTTTGGGAACAATAAGTTTGACAGCGAGCATTGACGGCAAATTTCTACGTGGAACGGGTTTTGAGAATAATAGCTTTGACAGCGAGCTTTGACGGCAAGTTTCTACGTGGAACGGTTTTCGGAAATAATGGCTTTGACAGCAAGTTTCTGCGTGGAACGGTTTTTGGGGATAATGGCTTTGACAGGTGATCGAATAAGTCGATTTTAAAAGGATTTTATTTTTTTCATTTGCGGTACGAAACTCAACCTGGTTGTTGTTAGTAAAATTCGCATGTTTAAGTTGCCTTATTTAAACTGTTTTTAATTAGGGCAACTTAAGGTAGGTTTTCCCTTCTATTTTTAATTTCACAAAACAAGTCAAATGTAAGATATTTGATTCCACAAAAGTAACAAGATCAATGTTAATGAGAATCAATACCACAATGATTTAGAATAAAATAAAAAGTATAAAAAGTACTTAAGTTTAAATAACGGAAAATATAGCTCCGAAATTATTTTAATTTAATTATACTTAAAAACTGTCAACTGCATATTGAAACACAAAAAGTAAAGCACATTAGAAAGAAATTGATTTAATCAGTGAATTAATATTCACTGATTTATTTATTTACATATGGTTGTGGAAACATTACAGTTATTATATATACACTTTTAATAATGACAATTAAATACATTAAATAAAACCACATCACATAACGATGACGCACTTCAAGAACTTTACTCTCACTCTTCTCAAAAAAATCATACATTGGTTCTACTGCGACCAGGTGATTGAGTAATTGTATATTGCGGGATAATGGGGGGTTCCAATATATAATAAATTAAAGTCATATATATATTAAATTAATTGAGAAAACAAATCCTCCATTACGTGACACAAATCTCGCCTTACATGACACAAATCAGACGTGACACAAATCAGAACCCTTTTAACGACTTTTTTGCTATATCCGTCAAATTACTACGTGAAGTCAGGTTTAAATTCATTTTAAATTAACGTCTTCAGTAAGCACTATATTCAAAATCACATTTTAACATAATATTTTGCAAGTAGAACTAAAAAAATGGTCCATGAAAAGGTTTCAGTTTAATTTGAAAAACTTATCGCACGATATTTATTTCGATGATATAGGTGAAATCTTTTTTAAACTCCCACTTAATGTGTATTGTGTAATGGGTTAAAGATATTTTTTATAAATATGCCACATATTAATTAAGATCTACATTTAAAGCATCCAACTAAAATGTTAGGTGTGGATAGGTCAAAGGAAGCAAAAATTGTCGAGCTAAGATTGACGGATGAACGAACGTAAGGAAATTTTATGGATAGTTAATTAATATTTTATTAAGCAGTTTAGACTGTGGATAGAATACCGTAAATCAAAGAAGTAAAATGGTTACTATTGAAAATACTATAAATAATGGTTTTGTAACCAAAGGACCCATTGACATAAACGAATTCAACGTTGATGAGTTCATATGTAACCAAAGGGCTCATTGAGACAAGTTAAACGATCCCAAATTCGACAGGTTTGCTGTTAGCCGTTGATAATTTCCTGTGGATCCTTCCACCTCCATCTTCTTATCAGCTCGATGATACGATACGACAATTAGAAGTGGGTTAAAACCAGTTAAGTTTATGTAAATAAAAGTGAAGCTAATAAAAACGTATTAAAATAGACTCAAGTCATTTGGGAAACCAGAATCATATTTTTAAATAGTTTTAAAGTGTTTCTTGAAGTTTGTTATAGGGATTATAAAATATCTTTCATAATATATTTTAGAATCTTCAAGTTATCCGTTTTCACATTTAACTTCTGCTTTGTTTTAGGAAAATAAAAAAAAATATATCTACATTTTTTAGTACTTAAATATCTATTTTCACGTAATGTTCACTTGTCCAATACATATCTGTTAGTCGGTATGATATCGTAAGTGTTTTGAGATTATGCAACGTCTGATATATATTAATGCACATTCCCCTGATATTCCACCATTAACTGACAATATTAAATTTCCATCTTACGATATTAATACATTCCTTTTGTAATATATGTAACACAATAAATTAGTAATTTTACGTATTCGTGGTGGTAACTGTTACACCATATTGAACCAAATTATTATGGAGCAATCTCTTCCAGTCACCAGTGACTCTACATTATATAAGAATTGGTTGTTTGATAGATTGTAAGAAAAGTTACAATATAAAATATAAGGTGTATATAAAAAGAGAACAAGAAAATTTTGATAAGTGATAACACCAGTAGGCTTCACTTAAAGAAGATAAACAATTATAATACAAATATTGGAAGAAGGAAAGAACGAGAGGGCAGAAGCATAAATATTTAGGAGATAAAGGGCTTTTTCAAATCGATCCTTGACGACCTATATTGAGGATATTTTCTTAGTGTCAGGATATCATTTATTCCAAAGTTTTGCTATATTTTTGCTTTTTTCACATTAAGGGATCTTTCGTAAGATGTGCAGGTATGTTTGGGAGTAAGTAGTCGGAGTAATCTTTCAGAGCTTATACCAGGCCGTAACAGACGAGTGTTTAAACCTGTCAATGATATAATTTGTACTCTAAGGATTTTTTAATATATTAAAGAAAAGAGCAAATATTTGAGTTTGGTGTCGCTAGCGAATCTTCAACAATTTGAGCACTGCATTAAGCAGTTCACGCACTTAGACTTAAGAAAGTGTTAATACTCTCGGATATAAAGGTAGAGGCAATATAATTTTGAATAGCTTTTCTGAAAATTTGATAACCTAAATATAAAATAGCTATATTTTGTTAAACAAATTTGTTACCTATTATTGGTTTTTATTTCATGATTTTGTATAAACACGTAAAAAATATTTTGCACGATACTTACGTTTTTTAAATGATTCTATTTATTATTAAATTTTAAATCTATTTCCAGGATAGCAAGATTCAAATTTGACTAAAACACATGAATTATTTATATCAAATGATTGAGAGAAAACAATAAAAAATAACTTATGTCTCCACTTTTTTTAACTGTAGAACTAAACTCATTTTCACGACCTACTAGAATAAAAGGTATATTATAATTAAACTTAATAAAAAAAATAATACAATAAAACGATCTCACATATTACTATTAACTAAAATGAAAATTACTGTACGTAACAGACTAATGAATACTGGGTGTCGGTATTGTTGACTGTGAGCGCAATGTTCGTTGTGAGGCGGACGTCCATTATCGGCGTAGGAAGCAGAGCGCCACAGCAGGCGCCGCAGCGTGGCGACAAGCGGATGCGGCAAGCGTCAGCGGAAGCGCACCAAAAGCGGAACACCGCACCCATCGCTAGAGACGTGTTGCTGTCATGTCACTATTTAGATATATTCATAAACGTGTAAAGTAAATATTCAAGAACATAAAAGTATGATTTTAAGTTTGCGTTTGTTAATTAATGTTAAATTTCTTAAAATGAAAATTCGGTAGTAGATAATTTAATTATATAATACTCATTTGCGACACTATACAGGTTGTCCAAGAAGTGGCACTCAAAAAGGATAACACTGAGATAGACGGTCTTGTATGGGTCAATTTTGTGTATGGGGTCACACCTCTAGCTCTCAAGGTTAAAAAGTTATCTTGTCTTTATTACGTTTCTTTAAAATGCTAATGTAATGGAAATAAAAATAGTCATCAAAAGTAAACTGACGGAGCCGTTTTTATCAATTTTTTGGGTAAATAAGAGATAAGCCTTTATGACTAAAAGCCACTTCTTGGACAGTCTGTATATTAAATATACTAAAGGTGAAACGTTGTCCTTACTCTCGTGTTTAACTCTCTTTCAAGCTTTAATATCTTAACGGATTTCAAATAAATTTTGCATGTAGATATATATATATATATATATATAAATTTTACTGTTGGCAAGCAAATAGTTGAAACAAACTGTATTAAAATAGTTATAAACATAGATAGGGTCAGTTAATATGGGGACCGAATAGAAATATATATTAAAAAATGTAGTCGCTTGGAAACGAAGAAAATAATAAGTACTTTTGTTTATATCTTTGTCAATATCAACGCTGTCTTTCATTTACAGAAATAGTAAACCTGATAGAATATATAGACCTTATCTATCTATATATTACGTGTGAATATGAGATTCTATTTTTGAAAACTAAACACCATAATATTTCTATAAATTATAAAAATACTTTTATACATCACACTACATCGTAATTAAACATTATATATAATTTTGATTGATTATAATTTGTACGCTATGGGGACTTCAAAACGAATAAGTTACACCAGTGTAACCAAAAGTTTATTAATTTAACTCTAGTTGATACTGATGGCATCTTGCCTATTTGTTCAGATATTTGGAACAATTAAATATAAGGGAGTTCTATGGTTATACAATGTAGTAAAGTTTTACACGATGTAAAAACTGAAAGTATTGAACTACCTGTCAAAACTTGTTTTGAATAATTTCAAATTAAGAATGGATGTAAATTGGAATTTACTTGTTTGTTTTAGGTAACCTTTGGTTATTTATCTATGTGGTTTTATTTTAGGGAAATGTTTTTTATGTAAATATATTTTTTTGGAACAAAGTGATTGTTATGTTGGTAAATCATTTTAGACAAATGTTTTTATTTAATATGTTTTTTTTGGAACAAAATTATTGTTGCGTTGGTAGATAATTTTCAAAACATCGTGCGTAAAGATGGAATTTTAAGAAAACTTTTAACAAACTCTATGTACCTACATGTTCTTACATTTACTAACAGTTTTGACCGTTGCCGCGTTTGCATTGCTTTTTAGGTTCTCATACCTAAAAGGGACAAAAGAAACCTTCATATATAGGATAACTTCGCTTCCGTCTGTCGGTTTATCAAGAACCTTTTTTTCAGGAATACGTAGAGGTATCAAGTTGAAATTAATATAAAATACTTAGGTCTACGGTCCCTTGGACCTGTAAAAAACACAATATTCTGAGACAATGCAATCAAGAAGAAACCTAAAAATACGGCCATTTATTTCGCATATTTAGATCCACGCAAATAAATAAAAACCTACAGGGTACTTTCCGTTAATCCAGAACTATAAAATTTGGCAAAAAGTAAGAGCCTCATAGTATAAGTAAAAGAAGAAATCCGAAAATCTTTAATCCGTAGCTACATTACATAAAAACATATTTTTTATAAATATACGTCTATGAAATATGTAGCAGGCAAAATGTTTTCTTTCAAAAAATTATAATTTGGTAAATAGTTTTATAGGAATATTAAGTATCATTAAATGTTTATAAATGTCTAAACAAGTACGGAACCATCGTAGTGCGAGATCCACTAGCGCTTGACAGTTTTTTTTTAATAATGCGAATGAGTTTTTCTCGAAAAGAAAAGTTTATATCTCAAGAATACCTTTGATTTTATTTTTGATACGGTTAAACGGACAACATTTTAAGTAAACATACGACATGTTTAAGTGTTTAATTTTCTTTATTTCACGCATAACCTGACAGATTTTAATTAAGTTATTCATATAAATAAAACATATACCAGATTAAAAGATAGGTAATATATAATTAGGCCACCATTAACAGGCACAAAGCAGAGTATTTAGCATAAACGCTAAAATGTTATGCTCACACACGAAAAACTGAATGCGCTGCTTTTAATCCATTTTTGTTTAAAATAATGGAATATAATCCCTTTAATATGCTTAATTCATAGTTTAATTAATGCACGGTACTTCAGTCAAGGCTAGTATCGCATAACTCACTCTGCACCACAACAAGTATTGGAAATCCGGTCTAGCAAATTATGTTAAAAATAATACTTATATAGTAACTATGTGACTTCGCTAATTGAAATCTGTATCGATTTCTTTAAATTTCTAAGTTTTTTTTAAGTTTTCCTAATATTACGCGGGCGAAGCCGCGGGCAAAAGGAAATTCTATATAAGTATATTCCCAGTATATCCTAGTCTGTTATTTTGGAATTAATTATTTTATTATTATTTATATAGGTATGATGTTAACTTTTTCAGTTACGCGCAACTCGCAGGTACCACTTTCCAACAGCATTAAAACGACAAAAAAGTCGTCGTTTGCAAATTAGTATGAAAACCTGACGACAGTGTGTCGCGCGTGTATGTGCTGAGATGCGTTTCCAAAACCGACGACAGTGTGTCGCACGTGTGTGTGCTGTGACGCGTTTCCAAAACCGACGACAGTATGTCGCATGTGTGTGCTGTGACGCGTTTCCAAACTAATTGGCAGACGACCACTTTTTTGTCGTTTTAATGTCATTGGAAAGTGGTACGTGTGAGTTGCATCTTACTGTACTACACGAATACGAAGTTTGCAATAAATGATTCGAGCATACGTTAAACGCCGTGCGTTGCGCTTGGGCCAATATATTAATTAGAACATGGAGCTGAACCATAGTGGTATTCTCGATAATTTCTATTCATCAGTTCTTAAGACCAGCCACTCGTTTCTTATTTCTTGAGTGCTAATAAATGAATTTACAATTCCTTAGAGAATATTAGATATAAAATATTATTTAAAAATTTTAACGTAAAACTGAGGCATTATTCACTTTTCTTGTTAATAATAATAATAATAATAATATAGCCCTTTTATTCTGATCTATTATACAGTTCTTTATATAACCAAACTTAAAATTAAAGAAAATATAACATAAAATAATCCTATCTTATTAATTTAATATTTCCTGTTTCTTTATTTTCTGTGGATCCGTTTGCCAGTCGGCAAAGGCCTCTTTCAACCTTTTTTATGATTGAGGTACAGTTTATCTTTGTCTTCTTCTTTTGTTGGAAGGTAGTGGTCTTTTTTCCCCACGATGACCAGTCGACTTGGGGAAGTCTTGCCACTTTTTATGTTAATATATCTATAATATTAGTAGCAATTGTTAACAATCAATAGGCCGACATCAGTTTACCGACGGTTTTTATGCATCACACAAGCGTTTCCTGCTATCTGTCATTAATTGTCAATTAGATTCTCACCGTAGATTATATAACATTGTTGTTTGAAAATATTTTTATATTTCATATTGAAATTATTCTTTTCGGTAATTTTATGTATTTTGCCCTATTTTGTATGCTTAATTATATAAAATATTTTATTTTCAGTTACAGAACTGAAAACAAATATACAAAGGGAAAAAAAACTTTCCAGAGAGTGAAGTAAAAAAATATATTAGACAGTATTTTCATTTTTGAATATTTTTCAAATTGATACCTGCAAAGGTTCTGTCACCAAAAGAAAATAAAAGTCCTTAAATAAAAGATAAAATAGAAGACAACAACCATACCAAAAACAAACAATTCTGTTGCCGAATTTCAATAAATATTTAATAATTTAAATATATGCTCAACAAAATAATTATACAAGATTTCCACCTAAATTCCACTAGACATTATTAGTTATTTATACAAAATGAAAACAATTTTCAACACTATGTAAACGCCAATCGGGAAAATCGAGGAAGCGTACTTCTGAACAATGATAGCGTTAACAGATGTCTAAAATTTTATAGGATGCTACGAACTGTCATGTCCATATATTGCCCTTATCGGCGGGTAATAAATACAATCATGTTGTGTATAATATACGAATATAGAAATATCAACTACGTCAACTGATCCAAAGGAAACGTTTAATTATGCACAATAGTATTTTTTTGATGTGTTATTTTGATAAGCTGACATGCTGCATAATCATAAAATGTGCATTTGTACTTGCGTAGCCTGCAAAGAAAACCTCAGCAAAAATTTTCCAGTAGATTTTCAATTATTCCCAGTAAAAAAAATATACAGATAGATACAATTTTCAAAAAAATTCAATTCCATGTTATAGCTTAATTTTAGACCCTTAATTAAATGTGTCCTTTCGACGTACAGGCATCGCTTACTTGCTATTTTATTAAATGTGTAGATGTGCTGATTTCCTTACCACACTTTCATTATTTACCGCATTTCTGGTAATTTCTATATTTTTCACGTAATATTTATTTAAAACTAGTTAAAAAACGCACTAATAAAAAAGACCAAATAAAGTTCGTTTATGTAGTCAAATAATGCTTATAAAAATAAACAAATGTTCATGTGGGAAGGAAAAGAAAAAAGGACAAGGCGTAAAGGAAACGAGACACAAACGAAGGGATTTCTTAACGTGACTATTGAAAACGTGTCCAGATGAAATATTACTGATGCTGAGATTAAATTTATTCTAAGATTTGGTGGTGTAAGCAGAGATAGTATATTTTTGCAGATAGATCAACAAAATTCAGGAATGAAGAGCGTGCATAAGTTTACTTAATGTAGACTCAAGTCGTGGACAGAAATCCCGTGAATCTTGCCCGGATGTATGAGGATCTGTGTAAATTGTTTGATACTTTATAAAGCACAGACAGGAAACGAACATTGAGCCTAATATAAATGAACTCATGATCTCAAATAAGCTATTTTTCAGACCAAATATATATTGGATATGTGGATCATATTTTAATGGCTTTCTGATATTTTAAGTTGTTTCCACATATAATAAAGGTAAACAACTATCAGCGGTGGATTTTAGTTTTAAAGTGAATAAATGGTTGAAGATATTTTAAAGGTGCTTCTAGCTGAAGAATGGAAAATCGACAGCATTTACCTGAGAGTGTCAATTAAGATTTAAACAATGAATAAACAAAACTGGTTTGCAGTAGCGGAATTATTTTTTGAGGAAATCGATCAATTATTTATATTGAATAATGTTGTTGCAAAGGAGGATATGCGAATAATGATTCCTTCAATATGCTACGTTCCTAGTAGTAAATTTTCGATTTGAGATAGTCAAAGGATTTATCATCCTTTCTAGTTAAATAAAAATGTAGTTAGTGCAGTGCACTTGAAACTTAATATCGAAAGAAAAATTGGTAATGGCATTATAATTAACACACATTTTCTTTCATATGAAATTTTTTCTTTCATTTTCTTTCATATGAAAGATGTTCTTAAAACTGAATAAGAAAGCTCCTAATATCTGGTTTAAAAAAGATCTTATATTTCTATTTTTGACTATAATCAATCTAATTTTAATGCTGATAGCCATGTTTCCTTAACACACTTAATAACAGCAACTAATCAATATATAATGGTACACTAAATAATATAAATTAATTTGCGATGATTCGATTATCATTTTCTTCATGTTTTTTCTAGAGGGTGGCACCAAACAAAGTTCTAGAAATGTATACAGAGAATGGGGTCAAATATTTATAATATAAAATTGTATAATGTTGTAATATATGGCTTAATAATTAGACTTTTCAAAAACAAATACTCAAGAATACTCTCAAAGGAAATTTAAGAAATAGTGTATTTTTACTTTTTAAAAGCACTTCGGCAGTAGGGTAACTGTTACTACTATTTTAAAGGATACTTGTCAACTTTCATCACTTTCCTTTTCCGCATATTGCAAGTGTCCCTTATCAGATACTGCCAGGTAACGCCTAGCGAGGGCAAGTCTGCAAGTGTCCACGTACGGCTGTTGACACTTGTTTTGGGAAGAAGTGTCGACAAGACCTTTATAAATGTCAGACGAGTTGGTCTCTTGTCCACTAAAAAGCTGTATAGGGATTTGTGCAGCAATCCAGTCACCCGTCCACACCGTGCACCGATGATAAAAGGCGAGATTTCTTTCAGCTTGCTATTTATGGAAAAATATAATAACGACTTTGTCGATTGCGAGTCTGAAGTATTTAGGGCAAAAACAATCAAGATGACCGGTACAAAATTTTACTTGCATATCAAGTTCGATCAACTGCATTTTTTGTGGATAAGGTTTTGCATTATTTTGAATTTAAGATATTAAATTGAATTTATTATTGTTTCCCTCTTGAATGATTATTATTCTTAACTTAAACTAAATTGTAATTAAGGCAGGAATAAACGACCAGATTTTGATACATAGAAATCCCCACTGATATAACAAAAGTGAAATATTTTGTGTTTATTTCTTTGTTTGTCTTTTTCTTTTCCGCTTAAATAACTGAATACATTTTAATGAAATTTTGCATGTAGTTAATAAATATCCTAGGATAAAAAACAGGCTTTGTATAATTATGCAATAATGCTTAGAAACAGAACAGCGTATGCTAGAAAAATATACCCGCCCACGAAAAACTGTATGAGTTGCTATTAATTTATTTAAAAAAAAAACGTCAAACAAGTTCCATTTAATGAGCCAAATTCTTGGAAAATATTGTGCAATGTTTTAGTCTAGGTTGAAATTCGAATACCTTGTGCGGCGCGCCGCATTGCAACCCAACAATATATATAAGTGTTCGGGAATAGATGTCGGACAAAGACGTTATTCGTTGACTAGAAAGGAATAAATTATGGTTAAAAAAACGTAAAACACGCCCTTTTTGTAATTGAGTGCAAAAAATATTACACATAACTCTTTTTAACAATTTAATTTTTTGGCCTATTTTTTTTTCTAAATTTTAAATTCTTGAAAATGAAATTAATTGAATCAAATTCAAACGACCTATCTTATGATACGTTACTTTACGAATTGCCTTAAAGGTTAAAAAATATCCAGAAAAATATTTTGTCAGTTATATTACTATACATCTACATATGAAAAGATAATTTGTTTCTTTGTTAGTCCGCTATTCACCGAATTTACTGAGCCGACTTTGGCGAAATTTGCACTGACTTTTACCTTGGTCTTCGTAATGATTACAGGCTATGTATCAACACTCAACATCTAAAGCCAGTTGAATACCACCATAAATGTAAGAAGAGTTAGAATAGAAACTATTGTATTACATGAAAAAGAAAATTTGTTTCTTTTTCCGTATATAGACTCCAATTTCAGAATCTACTGGGCCAATTTTGATGAAACTTTCACTGACGTTTACTGTTTTTCTTAAAACTGTTAAACATTACGTATCAACACACTACATCTAAAGCAAGTTGAATACAGCCATAAATATAAGAAGAGTTAGAAGAAAAACCATTTGTATTATATGAAAAAGGATATTTGTTTCTTTGTCCGTATATAGACTCCAATCTCAGAATCTACTTGGCCAATTTTGATGAAACTTTCGTAGACGTTTACTCTTTTTCTTTAGAATTATTATAAGCTACGTATTATCATACTACATATAAAGCGAGTTGAAACCGCCATAAATATAAGAAGAGTTAGAAAAGAAACTATTGTATTATTTGAAAAAGGAAATTTGTTTATCTGTCCGTATATAGACTCCAATCTCAGAATCTACTCGGCCAATTTTGATGAAACTTTCGTAGACGTTTACTCTTTTTCTTTAGAATTATTATAAGCTACGTATTATCGTACTACATATAAAGCGAGTTGAAACCGCCATAAATATAAGAAGAGTTAGAAAAGAAACTATTGTATTATTTGAAAAAGGAAATTTGTTTATCTGTCCGTATATAGACTCCAATCTCAGAATCTACTCGGCCAATTTTGATGAAACTTTCGTAGACGTTTACTCTTTTTCTTTAGAATTATTATAAGCTACGTATTATCATACTACATATAAAGCGAGTTGAAACCGCCATAAATATAAGAAGAGTTAGAAAAGAAACTATTGTATTATTTGAAAAAGGAAATTTGTTTATCTGTCCGTATATAGACTCCAATCTCAGAATCTACTCGGCCAATTTTGATGAAACTTTCGTAGACGTTTACTCTTTTTCTTTAGAATTATTATAAGCTACGTATTATCATACTACATATAAAGCGAGTTGAAACCGCCATAAATATAAGAAGAGTTAGAAAAGAAACTATTGTATTATTTGAAAAAGGAAATTTGTTTATCTGTCCGTATATAGACTCCAATCTCAGAATCTACTCGGCCAATTTTGATGAAACTTTCGTAGACGTTTACTCTTTTTCTTTAGAATTATTATAAGCTACGTATTATCATACTACATATAAAGCGAGTTGAAACCGCCATAAATATAAGAAGAGTTAGAAAAGAAACTATTGTATTATTTGAAAAAGGAAATTTGTTTATCTGTCCGTATATAGACTCCAATCTCAGTATATACTGGGCCAATTTTGATAGAACTTTCCCTGACGTTTACGTTTCTTCTTCAGAATTGTTATAAGACATTTATCATCACTATACGTCTAAATCGGGTTGAATATAACCATAAATGTAAGAACAGTTACAAAAGAAACCTGCTGTATTATTAAAACAAAGGAAATGTATTTCTTTGTCCGTATATAGACGCTAATCTCAAAAAAATAATTTTGGTAAAAATTTCATTGACGTATGCTCTTCCATAATATTCCGAATAGTTATAGGTTAGATATGTATCGTTACGCTGCATCTAAAGGAAGTTAAATATCACTACGGATATGGTGATACTTAACTCCTTTGGTACCTGGAGGTAGATAATACACTGCCTGCTTTCTGGCCTTCTCTGATTAAACCACAATCAATGAATTACTAGTCAAAAAAGTCGAGGTATAGGTAATAAATATATGAGTAGCTGATCATAATCAGAATAATTGTAAATGGATCTAGGGAGACGGAGACACCAGGTATTTCTAATTTGACCAGGTGTACCAAAATTGAAGATTCTATTTTCTACGAGGAACAGACAATTTATAGTATCTTATTTCTTAATTATTTACTACTTAGTCTGAATTAATAATATGTATGTACATACCACACAAGTACGATTTGCCATTGTTCAGAGTTGAATTTATAATTTGGTTTCTTGAAATTCAGAGTGGGTGGTATTTTTAAAGACTATTGTTTTATTTTGTAAGCGAGAAGAACACAATAAAAGAAATGGTGCCCCAATTCTTGTTTAGCTGCTATTAACCACCGAATTTGGCAATTGGATCGACCTGAAGGTTTGCTTAAAGGTTTCAAGTCACGCCTCATTATCCATCATGTTCGGGATCCGATTAACCACAATTGATTAAATAAAAATGATGTTTTTGCGTATATGGTTCAGTACCTTACACTTTTTCGTATATATTTCTTTACAATTTTTTCATGGTTAAATACCTATCCTCTGATATCCCTCTAGCATAGCAATAGGGTGGAATAATTCATCCTCTGATATCCCTCTAGCATAGCAATAGGGTGGAATAATTCATACGTTGCCTGAAGAAAGGATGTCAGTTTTCACACTTCAGTGAGTTATGAAAATTATCCTAAATTTAAGAAATGATATGCAGTTTCTTAACTTGTTCTCTCCACATTTTCTTTATTTTTATAAAGTTTGGTCTCTTCTCAGACACCATTCTTTATATCAGATCCTTTTTGTGGCCAAAGGACTCGAAAAATAACTCAATCCAGTTCAAACTTGATGAATTTACTCTTCACTACTAAAGAGTTCTGCTACCACCCTCCAGCTCCGTCATCGGGTCTGTTACTAGAGCATTTATAAAAACGCATCATATGAATTCAAACTCGACCTAAAATTTCATAAAAGAGACTTATACTCTTGCTGGTTGGGTATACTTCAAATCCCAGCCATATTTATACTGGGCCTATCCGAACTATTTTCTGGAAATTGATTGATTGGTGCAAACGTATGTCATTATTTTGCATCTCAAAAACATCTTGAAATTTGAAGTCAGTACCCTGTTGTGAAGAATTGAAAGTTTTCTCATCCGTCTTTATTGTCTGTGGGATTTAATTAACATAGAAATAAATATACTCATTGCAAATTTGTCAAATATTCTTCGTCGCTAACCAATAACATACTCTTCTTACTACACGTGATGTAGTATTATTTCTACTTTCTTTAAGTTTTTAACCATGACCAAGGTTTCGTTGTATGACAAAATCTTCAGGTAATAGGTAATAATAGGTTAATAGCCCACCTGAATATGCTAATGCAAAGATTGATCTTTGCTAATAGTCAACCTGAAGATGTTGTAATACAACGTAACTTAGATAGTGGTAAAAAACTTAAATAAAGTAGAAATAGTACTACATCACGTAGTTTCATTTAATTGTGAATAATGAATTTCTACAAAATTAACGCCAAATATATTCAATATACTTCTCGTCGTTACAGACGATTTATTATAATTTAATATTATATATATTGCAGTTGATAGAGTCGAAAGTATTCTTTAAAAATAAATCCTGTATTCCAGTAAAAGTAATATAAATTATTTTTTACAGATTCAGCTCACATGATTCAATATTTGTTTCACATTCTGAATCATGTGTGTCACAGTAAAACTAAAACCGCTTCAGGATACAGAGATACGATGAATTAGATGCGAATATATTAGGTTTTATTTGAAAGTGTACTCCACGCCCAGCAATAACCATGAAATTGTGCCTTAATTCTCCATATAAAACTAAAATACGTGAATTTCATCTTGTCAGAGTCAGACTGTTATTCTGTGACACAATATAAATTTAAAGTCTACATAAAGGACTAGAACTATAAACCAGTAAAATCTAATTAGTTATATGAACGCTATTGTATTAGTATATTATATAAATAAGATATATATATATATATATATATATATATATATGTATATATATATATATATATATATGTATATATATATATATATATATATATATATATGTATATATATGTATGTATATCAGATGTGTTAACGGAAAGACTGGCCTTTGTATAGAGATGTATTGTAGTAAAAATCCACGTACTGGTAAGTTAAGGTTGTTAGAGTTACGGAACTAATAAAGTTTTACAAAAGGTCAAACTCAACTTTTTTATTATAATTACTGATATTGTGTTTTTAAAATGAATCAAATGGGACCAAGTGCGAATCTGTCACGCGTATCAACATTTTCGTACCTCGTTTGAAGTAAAAATACTTTATTTATCATACGTTATTTCTTATACGGACTTCCTGACGCAAAAAACATAATATCAATAATATTAATATTACTTAATATAACTAAGTGTCCTCCCTTATATGGCCACTACAAACGTATTTTATCGTGGATTTCTAAAAAACTGTCATATTTAGGGTCATAATTATAGTTTTTCTACAACTTTAGCGAAAGCTATCAAAAACTGTTTTTTTATCATTTTAATTTTCTTTGCGAGTTTCTTAGTACATTTCTGAAGGCATACTACATAAAATTATGAAAAATATATTGTAGGGACCCTTATAAATAGGTTTTTATAAAGGATATCCCGCACTATATACGGAAATTAAAAAAAATTATTTCCCCACTTAGTTTACCCCGCCCTAAAATTTCTATATAAATACTTTTGCGTGTTAGGTATCGAGATAAGTATGGGTTTATATGTTTTATTACTATGCCAAATTTCATGTCTCTACATCAAGTTATTTCTGAACAAAAATACAGCTGCACAGACGTGAGTGACCTCACAAGGGCTCCATTTTTTTAGATGAAACTCATAAACCAGTCAGCATATCAAAACATACGCAAAGTAAGGTTCCGTAGTTGCCAATATCTCCTAAAATTGTCGACACAATTTTACTGGAATAATTTTATTTCGAAGATTCTAACGAAACGATAATATTTAGTTTCTTTTTTTAATTTTGGAAAATAAAAAAGACTATTTTTCATCATTACATTTTATTTTTGAGTTTTTCGGTTAATCGTTGACGGGTCTTCAAAATAGCGAATAGTAAATTCTCTTTTTTAAATTCGAGACGTGTTCAATGATACTCCATTCAATGGGATACCCAAAGAACACTATTTTGACATTGCATTTTTTTCCACGTATTAATTGAGATTTCCATATAGGGATTTCCATATTTCCATATTTGCAAAATTTCATTCATAAGGGTATAAAACTGCAGAAAATGAGGCTGTGCCAGACTGATGGCTGGATGTATATGATGAAATTATAAGATTTGTTTGCTTCGCTACAAAATATTACAACACACAGTAAAACAGGTTATGTCCTTTAACAGGAAAAAATCCCGACTATGATAATACAATAGTTTAGAAAGCAAATTAGAAACTAATTTTTTTACTTGATGGATTTTATTTACTTTCATTATTTTTTGTTTTTAATTAACATTTTCATACTAGACATATTGTACAATGTGGATTTGACCGTTCGACATTAAATGAATCCTCACATACTAAATGGTGTTTCTTAACCGTACACCAAAAATATATTAATAAAATTCAGTAGTTTAGTCACAAAAATTGTTTTAAGTGGTTTATAATTTCAAGCACGCCGCGTTGCTGGTTCCGATATAAACAACAACCGCGCTCTGTCGCCGTTGTCGCGTAATATTAAACATTGTAAATGATGTTTGTTCATATTAAAATGCTTTTTAATTTGTTTGAAAAAAAATATTCTTGGCTGAATTGTTTATTTCACTATTTTAAAGTATTTATGACAATTAGTACTGAGTGTGTGTTCATTTAATGTCGAACAGTCAAATCCACGTGTTATATTTTTAAAGTTGTTTTTCAAAGCCCTTTCTTTGTGTAGGGTGCATTGGTAGAATAAACAGTTTGTTTCTCGACTTTCTCAGGAAATTAATTAAGGGTTTTATTTACAATTTAAGATTGAAAACCAAATTTTTAATTCGTACATTATCGAAGAGGCCAAACTTGCTTTGTAAGTTTCACCTTTTAGTAAGGGCATACGTCGTCACTAAATTATAGAAGATCATTTTCTAAACAATTATTTCTTTAATTTTTTAAATCCCTGTTTTATTAACATTTGAGTAATATGGGTAATTGATATTATAATTGATTAAGGTCCCCATTCACTTTATAGAATAATTTAGAAAATTAAAAAAAAATATTTGTTTGGATAATAATATTTTTAAGTAATTAAGTACCCCATCTATTAAAAGGTGATTATTTATGAAGTCACTGTTATTAATATCTCAACAATTAAAGACCCAGGAACATCACTAGTAAATAAGTATTAATTCACATTTTACTTGTCTATTAATGTAAACATAAGTACAATGATTAGTTTTGGTAAAATGCGAATGAATGTGTTAATATGTTTTCCTCATTAAAAAGTAGGAAATATATATCTTTATGTTACAGTTACTTTCAATTGATGAAACTATATGGAGGGCTAGTAGTTAACACTCACGTAATAATATTTACACAATCGCAAAACAGGTTTGGTTAAAACGTCTTATAATTTTTACTCATAACGTTTTGTTTCACACAAAAAAAAATGCGAGCCGTCATGTGACGTCTGGTAGATGTGAAACTTCTAATTTTTTTTTATATTTCTACATTGAAACGAAGTGAAAATAAAAAAGAAAACAAATATTCCGGGAATTGTTAATAAAAAACATAAATTTAATTATTTTATTTTATTTTTATGAAATAATTTATTGAAAATATTTTCAATAAATTATATTCAATAATAACCTATTGAAAATATTTTTTTCACTATTACATTTACTATGACTGCAACTCATATTTTAAATTAATAAACGCTTTTATTGTTTTAAGACACTTTAATGCAATACACCGATATATAAAGGAATAAAGTTCTAAGTTCATAAGAAACAACGTTGATACACTAACACACATCTAAAGTATCGTGTGTGTAGTATAGTAGACAGGAAAACGTTAGGTTGGAAAGAGCCGACAAGATGCGAAGCTGGCCGAATTAAGTCGGAAAGAGCCGATAAGATGCGAAGCTGGCCGAACGATGAGAACTTTTCAACTTCCATCGAAATGCGCGATTCGACGTTTTACCTTAAAAGAAAACCACAAAGTTTCGAGAAATGACATATTTTTTAATTTATGCAACTGTGATTCATCGATTAACGTAGTGGTAAATGCTATTTTAATGGGAAAACTTTCAGGTCCACAATATAGCGTTTTTGACTCAAGGTAAAAAGAAGTGTGCTTCCAAAATCAATGGCCCAATCTGAATAAAATTTGACATTTGATAATTTTTCCATAAATACCTGGAGTCGTTTTTAATTTCGTTTCTAACCACACAATTTATGGTAATTTGTATAGAAAAAGAAATTTATAATATTTCAAATATTATGTTACAAACAGCAGGCAAGAGATAGAAGAGGAAAAAGGATCTGGGCAAAACGAAGGCCGAGAGCAGTTGTCGAATACGATAATGGTAGTTTCTGCTTCTATTGTTATAGCTTACCAATTGATCGAAAAAAGAATCAACAATCGTTCATGAATTGCGGCATGTAGTGCGTCTTCATAAAAGTATACGTACATACGTACATTAGTAAAGGCCAACGGACGGAGACATACGTCATTTTTTAAAGGCAAATTTAGATCATAATAAATATTTTTAAAAAATTAAGAAAGTGTATCATTTCTTAGAAAAAGACCTCCGTTTTCCAAAAGCTACTTTGAAAGTTTAACACTTGTAAAATTACCCATAATTTCTTCTATCGTCAAAACTCGAGACTGGCGCTTTAGTCGATAGTAACGCCACATTGACGGAATGCGCAATACAGTATCTTTTATTTTGACGTTAGGTGAAGTTACGTCAAAATGAAGCATTCCTTTTGGATAAATTAATAAATTTGGATGAAATTGTCGTAAAATATTATACGTTAGTGTCACCTGTGCCTAAAGCTTGTTATGAACTTAAATAAACTTTATAAGCTGTTAAAACTTTATAAGCTTGTTATTAAGTATTAAAATGTTTACAACTAAATGAAACTATGTGATGTAGTATTATTTCTACTTTCTTTAAGTTCTTTACCACCGCCTAGGTCTTGCTGTATGACAACATCTTCAAATGGGCTATTAGCAAAGATTAACCTAAGGTTAATAACCCCAAGGGTCAGTAGAAATAATACTACATAACGTAGATTCATTTAATTGTGAATAATGAATTTCTACAAAATTAACGCCAAATATATTTATTATTAGAATGTCTACATATTTATATTTAATAAGGCAAAACATATTTCTGTCGCGAACTTGTATATATTTATCGGAAACTACTGTACGGTGGTATGAACTGTGTCATTTAGAAGTTTCAGGTTCTCTGTTTTAGGATAACGTGAATAAACGGAACGGAATAAATTTTACCTTCATTCAAAGCCTCTTTCAAATACAGTAAGTAGACTTTACTCTCAGTGCCGAATACTTCTTAAAAGATTCGTTGAATGATAAAGTACAAATGGAAGCAGGGGACCTTAATCAATTCAATGGACGAAAGACGGGAATCGTGCTAATAGTTCTATTGTTCAACGGCGGTTCGGAGTTCACAAAATGTTCGAAGAAAAAGAGTAATAAATTCACGGTCAGTTAGTTAAATAAATGCTTACAGACGTCAACCGGACATAGTTCTTACCGCGTCGTTCATTCGTAAAATTACTGTTATCTGGTGAGGTAAGTTTATGAGCATACGGTAATAACAAGGGTGCGAATTCCTGTCATAGAGGAATACAGATATTTTGACACAGTTTGTAATCTAAATTTATATGTTTGACCTTATTTTATAATATGAAATCTAACCACTAAACTTTTAGCATATCGGTGTTAGGGTATTGTAGTCAAACTATCACTCGTAATTGTGTCATGTTCGTCCGCTTTATAATTTTTATAATTTAAATCTTGTTCGCATAACATTATAATAAGCACTTCAGATGACGATAGCAATTAATATGTAGCAAAATTAATGAATTTTTAATGTAGGTTAACAACTAATAAACCACCAATTTTAAAAGATGTTTCTAGAATGTTATATAATTTATCGAACCTATCTGGTAGCGTTTATAAAGAGCAAAACATCGAACCGTCTGCTCAGTTAGCAATTGAGTTTTGGCGAGAAAATAACGACAAAGTATGGAAATTTAATAAAGGAAACTTAGAACGCTTTCGCTTCGTAAATTCCCTTGAGAGAAACTGGAACTTAACAACACGTAATATATGCATAACGATGGGTAAAAGTATATACTTCTTCGAACTTTGATCTCTTTGCTTCGAAGTTTAGAAAAATTAAAATTTCTGGCTCTGCTACTCCCATGCTTTCGCACAGCAATAGAAAAACATTTTCCAGCTTTCGAGAAAAAGAGGGAAATATTCCTATTTTTTACCACATAGGTTAACACCGATGAAATGATGTGGCGGGTTTATTACTTATTAACCTAAAATAAATTGGGGCGAAATATTTCTTCCCGAACCCGATCAACGAAGATATTTTTGGACAGGTATTTTGAAACGAAATTGTATTTCGTCTGAAAATGTTTCATTTTGAAGCTTCACCTGAGAAATATTTAGTTTCCAAGTGATTTGTAAGATTTAAGAAAAGTCTTAAAAGTAATATTTAACGAGACGTTCATTAAAAATGATTTAGGAGCTGTCGAATTAAGATGTTTTTGTGGTATCACTATAAAATTTTGCTCTTGTCTCTTTTGATACACATTTCATGGCTTATTATGTATTCTAATTTCAGTGAGGCTTTTTTTTCTAATTTCATGTGGATCAGACTTTATAGCGAATACTGGATTATTTACAACCCCAGGTTAAAGCTGTAGTTTCCGTATCATTTATATTTATAAATACAGTGACAAATATCTTGAAACACGTTGTCGATGATATGAATAGAAGATAAAAAAAAACTATGCTTCAATCCTGATTCAGTTCTCATAAGTAAGGATTTTTCTTATTTAAATAGTACATCCTTTGGGTGTCATTCAGTATTTACTTATAAGGAATAATTGACTTATATTTATACAAAATATTTAAAAAAATTATGACACATAAACGAATGAAATGTTATCCGATTTAAGGGTCGATGAAATAAAATAAAACTTTATTCCAAAATATATTTGGAAAACGTCGTTGGAATGATGTGATCGTACCCCTAGAGACGGGCCGCGCTGCCGGGTCTTACTGCTCGAGAGATATTAATGATGTGCCTCTGTCAGATGTCTGGGGAGCGCCATATTTTACAACTACTCCGTATTACTTAAGCGTTTCAGGCCGTACCACAGATCAACATACAATAGGATGAAAAAGTTTCATTTATTTTCCTCAGTTTCGCCGAAAGACTTTCACACCAGCCTGTGGTGAAATTTTTACTATTCTTACCAAAAATCCTCTTTTAAGGCTAAAATTAACGCTTCTTTATTACTACTAAAACCACGGTAGTAAATTAATGGGTAAACTTATTTATTATTCTGGCTTGACTTTTTTATTTGTTGGTTTTCAACAGAACAAATGAAATGATTAGTTTTCCAACTCAGAAATACATTCTGCACTAAGTTGTGTCACTGAAAACTTAAACCTTCGTTCTGTAAAAAATAAAGAAAAACTAATTGAATTGTAACCGGAAAATTACAGGCTATTCGTATTGTTCCATAAATGATACCTATTATTTTCGGTAATTATCTAAAAAATATCTCTGGAGATAGAGGCAAAAAACTGAATTAATTTTTCAATTCACTAGAAAGTTACTCAAAGGCCGTTATTGCATAGTCAATGCCATTGCTATTGTTACGTTATTTCATAGCTCAATTTCTAAAATTGACTGAGGGACCTTAGTCGAACTACTTCATATTGCGATCACAGATCTGATACTTCATATTGCGATCACAGATCTGATACTTCATATTGCGATCACAGATCTGATACTTCATATTGCGATCACAGATCTGATACTTCATATTGCGATCACAGATCTGATACTTCATATTGCGATCACAGATCTGATACTTCATATTACGATCACAGACTGACAAAACTTGTTCAGAGGAAAAATATTGATTCCTAATATTTCTTTCTTCAATTTAATTTTTTAAAATTTTCTTAAATTTTCTTGGTTGTGATTCAAGTTTTATGTAGTTTTATTTTCCAAAAATGTCGTTTTATAAACAAATCTAGTCCTCTATAAGCTCATATCCGATTTCAAACTTTTTCATCAATTGTATAAACGGTCCAGCGGAAATTTCACCGTACAAAACTTTCAGCAAAATTAAATAACGTGTAAAGTAAAATAATAAAAATATGTCGTAGTGACATTTTACTATAAAATAAAGCATCCTTGTAATATGTCACAAATATGGCTAGACGATGTCGCATCTAGAGTAGTAGACTTTTCCCAGTTATAACAGAAAAAAATGCCCTTAGAGTCTGAACTGTGAAGTAAAATAGCCATAGCAACAGAATTAACGCTGCAGTCATTTTATCTTACTGCGCGCGTACTCGAATAAATTTCTGGCGTATGGACTAAAATTTAATTTTTTTCTTTACCTCAGAAAACATTTTTCAGAATACTTATAACAAAAAACAATAGGTACCGTCCATAAATGAATACGAATAATCTGCTATTAGTCAAGTTACAACTCATTTGGTACTTTTTTAGTTTTTATAAGATATAGGTTTAAATTGTGGGTGGCTTTACTCAAGAGCGGTACGACTCTGCGAGTTCGGAAACTTATCGTTTTTTTTTCGTTCCGCTGAGCACTATCAAATAAAAAATCTATAATCAATCACATCATCATTTAGAATTTATAAACCTTTGAATATGCATATCCGTGCGTATATACATGCATATATACAGACTCAGATGTGATTCATGATTATCGTAGAAGCATATACTTTTACCCATCGTTATGCATATATTACGTGTTGTTCCATTCTAGTTTCACCCAGGAGAATTTACAAAGTGAGAGCGTTCTAAGTTTCCGTTCTTAATAAAGTAACATTTCCTTCGAAAACAACTTTATTCCTTTACTTCCATTTTGATGAAAGTATAAAGTACAGATACCAGTACACCGACCGCAGAGAATCACGTTCGTGACAATTTTCCACTGATCCGAAAAGAGCTGTTCGACTGACCTACCGTAGGTCAAGCGATAGTTGTAATAACGCTATTCGTCATTGTTTTTCTCTTTTGACCTTAACGTATTATTCTAGAGTATCGTGGAGTGAGGAACATTTAAAGGCTGAAGTGTTGGTTTTTTTATATTTTCCAAAACGTAAAAAGCTATATATATATATATATATGGCTCCCTAAAGATTGCGGAAAATTTTACAATTACGTAAACTATATTTAAAAAAAAAACAACTGGCAACCGACTGGGTCCAAAACTGAAAAGAAAGAAGCAAGTTTTACTGTCACTGTTAGTTATCCTGTCAAAATGTCTTTGAACATCAATGTATTACTCGTAATTGGACTCAACTTGCAAATAATTGTTTGAAGAAATTTTCATATTGTTAGTTTTATTTCTTTCTTGTTTTTTGGGCAGTCGGTTTTTTTATTTTGTAAATAATATGTTTTTTCTGCAACGATCACCCGTCTGTCGTGCACTCGTCTGATTCAACGCAGAATGTATATATATATATATATATATATATATATATATATATATATATATATATATATATATATATACATCAGTTAAAAAAAAGGAATCGATTAAATTAGTACTATATCAAGACGGCAGTGTAGACACAATAAGAGAACACAGTTTACGGTGAAACTTTGTTTTATAGTATGCATTCTTATGTTTTACTGGTGCAGAGTGGCACATAAGAATCAATATTATAAAACAAAATTTTCCAACTCGTCTTTCTGTCTGTGATTTTTCAGTAAATACTAAAACGGATTTTCTTCCAATTTCATTAATAGATAGCCTAACGTACGAGAAAGGTGGAAATGTATTGCTTATGAATAGTTTATGAAAATTACCCCTCGATGAATTTAAATCATTAGAGATATGTGGAAACAACGTATGGCAACATTCTTCTTTTGAAAAAATTCTACAATGAAGGCTACAAGAACGTGTGTAGATAATACACCAAATTCATGATAAAGGTTTTACTGTTCAAAAAACACATCATTTTTTACCTCAATTTTCTTGAGCTTGTTGTGAAAAATTCTCCTAATGCTTATTAAATTAAATTTTGTAGTGGTCTTCCCTAACTTATATAGACCAAATTTTTCTTTCACAATCTGGTTTTCTAACGTATTCGTTTTAAATATTAAGAGATAGTTTTAAATAAGCAAAAGGCTGCACGGGATTGAAAATATTACCAGCGTAAGGTTTTCAGGCATTGATCATTTTACCAAACTAACAAAAACATACATGTTTTCACGCATTGACACCAACTTTCACGCATTGATCATTTTACCAGCATAATAACAACACACATGCTTTCACGTATTGAATTGGGTTTTCACGCATTGCTCATTTTACTAGAATAACAACAATGCACATACTTTCACGTTTTGACACGGCCTTTCACGCATTGATCATTTTACAAGCGTAGCAACAATACATATGGTTTCATGCATTGATACGGGCTTTCACCCATTGATCATTTTACCAACATAACAAAAACACAGATGCTTTCACGCATTGATAGTTTTACCAGTAAAACAACACACACGTGGTTTCAAATACTGACACGGGCTTTCACCCATTGATCATTTTACCAGTATAACAACAACACGCAGGATTTCACGCATTCATACGGGTTTTCACACATTGATTATTTACTAGTATAACAACAATACACATGCGTTCACATGTTGACACGGAATTTAACGGATTGATAATTTGACCAGCATAACAACAACACACATGCTTTTATGTATTGGCACGAGTTTACATGCATTGCTCATTTTACAAGTATAACAATAATACGTATTAACACGGGCTCTCTCGCATCGATTATTTTACCAGCATAACAACAACACCCATGCTTTCATGTATTGGCGCGAGTTCTCACGCATTGCTCATTTTACCAGTATAACAATAATACCTATGGTTTCACGTATTGACAAGGGCTTTCACGCATTGATTATTTTACCAGCATAACAACAACACACATGCTTTTATGTATTGGCACGAGTTTTCACGCATTGTTCATTTTACCAGTATAACAATAATACGTATGATTTCGCTTATTGACACGGGCTTTCAGGCATTGATTATTTTACTAGCATAACAACAATACACATGCTTTCACGTATTGGCTCGAGTTTTCACGCATTGCTCATTTTACCAGTATAACAATAATACGTATAGTTTCACGTATTGACACGGGCTTTCACGCTTTGATTATTTTACCAGCATAACATCAACACAACATGTATAAAGAAGTAATAATTAAACAAATCTTTGCCTGTTCATGCGAATTCAGGAGGGTCGCTAGTAAATTGATAAAAAGTTTTAAAAGAAAGAAAAAGTTATATATAATATATAGTATAATTCAATATTGTCTTATTAATAAAGAAAGGTTTTAAAATATCAATAGTCAAATTTCCATTAATAAGATCCTGGTGTTCTTAAAACAAATTTAGTCGTAGGTTACGCAATAACAGTAGTCAAGTTTACATTAAAAAGTTTCTGGTCTTCTTAAAAATATTTAAGTCGTAGGTTATGCAAAACGGATGCCTTTTTAAACACCGTTCAGAATAAAGTAACGTTTTTCCTCCCGCCGATGCCCGTTATTTTCTCAGTAATAGATTAAAGTAAAGATACGACTGTACTTTAAACTTTTAAGGTTTTAAAAATAACGAGTCAAGTTTGTATTAAAAAGATACTGGTCTTTTTAAAAAGTCTTAGTCGTAGGTTACGCAAAACAGGTGCTTTTTTAAACACCATTCAGAACAAAGTTTTTTTCTCCTGTCGATGCCTGTTATTTTCTCAGTAATAGGTTAAAGTACAGATACCACTGTACTTTAATCTATAAAGGTTTTAAAAATAACAATATCAAATTTCCATTAAAAAGGTCCTGGTCTTCTTAAAAAAATCTTAGTCGCATGCTATGCAAAACATGCTTTTTTAAATACCGTTCAGAATAAAGTAACGTTTTTCCGCCTGTCGATGCCTGTTATTTTCTCAGTAATAGGTTATGATGCATACATTTTCCTGAATGTTTGAAATTGTCTTACAAAAAATAAAATAAAAATGTATCAGAGTTTCGTTAAAACTTATTACAGGAACTTATCAAAAGTTAATATCGGCACTGTAATGGGTTTTAAGAACAGGGAGGGATTTTCAAGTGTAGAAATCGTATTAGAGAAACGATACCGGTATGTGTAAATAACATGTAAATTATAGTACTGTACTTGAATAGCTTGTAAATAATTGTACCAAAATGAAAATGATCGTAAAAAACTATTATAAAAAATATATTATTTTCCTATCTAATGCACTTTAGTCAAATTGAGTTTTAACTGATCTCGTTTTATTTGACAGAAAACTTCTCATAAACCATATTTTGGTTAATTGCAAGCATCGCTTATGACATACTTGATTAAAAATAGGATTTTAAAAGGAATTTACCACGCAAATTAGATTTTTTTGCTAAGAAACTCGGTGAATTTATGTTTGAAATTTTAAGCGCCATTTTTTGTCACATCCGGCTGGTAGCAAAACGGTTGCTAAATTGAATTCTTTACTAAAAAAAATTGTAATCATCAAAAACATTGTATATTATAAGCTTTTCTTTAATTAAAAGAGGAAAACAGGAAAATTATGTTTCGCTGATCTACTAATTAATGACTAATTAATTGTTTATTAACTTAAATCGAAACAATTTTCATAATATTGGATGATTGTTTTCCGGAATCAGGCTTGCAAATTTAACATTTTTTTTCCTCTCTAAGATTTGATGACTGATTTTTAGGTATTTTGGGGCGCTAATTATGAATATGTAATCGGTTTTTCTCCAACACGTTCAGAATGTTCAGTAAAGAGACTATGAAAGATAGACAGAAGGAGCCACCTTCATTTAGTAAAAATTGTATATCTAAAAAAAATACTTATATCTATCAGTTAAATACAATTAAAATACATAGGTGATATATCTCTTGACATATTTACGTAACAAAAATCTCAGTGGTATCTTGCCTTTTTCTGCTCGAAGCTTCTATTATTTATTTATTATTCTATTTTAGAGATTTTTTCTTAAAATCGTTGTTCAGATCGTCTCGCGTCAGCAACCAACAGTAGTCCGCCAACATGCTTCTATTCCAGTTTCCTTAATATCTACGTTCTATTTCTCAACTCCTAGATTGTCTGGAAAATAGTCAATGTGCGAATTCAGGAAGTGAAGTTTAATGCTCATTGAACATCCCATTTTACCAAAATTTTCTATCATTTTAGCCACAATTTCTTTATAATCAGGGCTCTTGTTGTTCCCTAGAAAGTTCTGTCTGTATTGTGAAGGTATTATTTTACCCTTTCGACCACTTGCTAAGTTTGAGAACGCACGTTGCACAAACTTTCTGTGGTGTCCACAACTTGTCCTGGTTACTGATGGGTAGGTCGAAATACACGTTGTAAACATTTTTTACAAAGTCTGTTATAGTCTTTTGTTGTTTTGTACATGAAATTCCCACAAATGTAACAAACACTTTCCAGTGAAGTTAAACAACTTCGTGAAGACATTTTTAAGTTAACGTATTAAATTGTACAGTGTAACTGATGTATTTTAAAATCGGTTCAAGTATTTATATATTGATGTGAAACATATATAGAAGCAGGTATAAACCGCATTGTTGGCGTGGCGACGGTATTAATTCGAATTGAGCTTTTCTGGCGTGTAAATCACGCATTAATCATGTACCAATCAGTTAATAAGGTTGTAATTAGCAAATTATGAGGTAGAATGTATTCTTAAGTACTAATAGAAACCATTTACATAACATTTAAGCTGTTAGATCACTTTTCATTATGTATTATCGAATGCAGAGGGTAATTTTGAGCAAAATAAATATTGCAGGAACATCATTACAGAAGCAAAATCAAAAATGAGACGTGTTAAATTTTTCTAATTATTTTTCCCATAATCAGTACCTCTAAAACTACCGGAAACTATATTCAAACTTCAGAGAGGAAGACCATTGTAGGTCTGTGAGGGACCTCATTGCAGCTTTGTACTGCAGAAGGAAGTCTTCTTAAATTTATATTGTCGAATACAATTAAAGCACACTTGATCCGTATGTCTTGTTGAAGTGGATTCACACATAGGTACAAAAGAAGAAGTTATACGTTTATATACATATAAGTGTATAAGTTCTTTTTTGTTTTATATATATATATATATATATATATATATATATATATATATATATATATATATATATCATTACGTGTTGAAATTGAAGTACTTTAGCACTAGTTCTTATTCTGTGGCTGAAGAAATCTCCATTTTATATATTTTTTACGTAAGAAAAGTATGTTTGAGTTAAGAAACGCGTTCCCCCGAGGTCAAAGCGGGTTATCAGGGGTCGGAATCTCTCTTGCTACCTGAGCTCTTGCACGCCAGTTTTGTATGTTATGTACCGCACGCGTTGGCGCCATAGTAGAGCAGTTGTCAAAATTTTTGTAAAAAACAACGCTTTTTTAAATTCTACAACTTCTAATGGTCACAAGTATGAGTTTTATGTATCACAGTTATTATAAAGTTATAACGTCGTGAATTCTGTTGAACGCGACCACTCCCGATCGAATCGATCAATGTACTGCTAATTAAACACAGCGCGCCATGGTATATTTAATTTCGAATGAGTCGTGCTGCATACGACTGCAGCATCATTTACGCCAACAACATATGCACTACCGGGTAATGGCTTCTGTCCTTTAAGTTATGGTACTAAATCTAATTATGGTATAATGCCGATAGGTGCTATACTTCCAAAGTTATAAGTAATCTTGCCATAACATATTTCGTTACTCATGGTTTTTGCAAGTGACCCCCCCCCCTGTGACTGAAATGAAAGACATTTCATATCAAAACAAATTATGCACCATTTAGTCATTCAGTAATGGTTCTTAAATTCAAGAAATATACGTTAACAATTTGTAATGAGAACTACAATCATCCTTTGATACTATAGATATAAATTGTTTAATGTAAGAAAAAGTGTATTGATTCAAGATTGATTCACTTTCATAAAAACATATGTTCCAAAAATTAATGACATCTAGAATGATCGCTGTAGTTTCCCTATAATCTATCCGCAGGCTGCTAAAAACTCTGATGTTTCGTAATTCTAGGTTCCTTTGGAGATATAATACTTAAAATTATGAAAAAAAAATTTTGATTCTTTTATAACTAGTCCTTTTAATACAAAATGGTACTTTAATTTTTTCCAGTATTTAATTTTCAAATTTCTAAGTCAAAAGGTTTCAGAGAAAAACGCCTGTGACAGACAAGCTCGCGAATGACCTTACGAGAGTTCCGTTCTTCTTTTTGACGCACGGAATCCTAAAAAGGTACATTTGTGTTGCTAATAACTTAAAAATGTTTAATTCATAATTCTAAGTTAAGGTTTTTTGTAATTTAGACCAGGAATCTAACTAATAAATGTCTGATAACTAAGCACTAAGCGCAACTAAATAAATGTGGTAATAAAATTGATATGAAAATGACAAACCCGACGATCTCATATATCATTACTTTTAAGACAAACATTTGAGAAATATATTAAAATTTTCCCGCTAAAAGCTTCTTGTAATGATGTCCCTGATCTCGATGGAAAAAAAATTATTTTCGCCATTCCTCTCCCCTCTGCATGCATGTGCGCTTCTGTAATACAATTTTTGATTTTGGGTCAAGAATTAAACAACACATGTCAAAGGGAATAGGAAAAAACAATGAAAATTGGGATCGAATTTTACAGAGATAGAAAACTTCTCATAACAAAGGTAAACAAATAGCTAATTACCATTATCTGGGTTTCATAATTATTTTTACCGCGATTATTTAGAAGATAAGCGATGAAAATATTTAAAACAAAGCCATTTCCGTTTATTCCAACTGCAACACTACCTTTACGTTAATGTTATACAGTGAAATATATGTTAGTAGTAAATTATATTTTTTTGAATAATTTATATCGGTTTTAGGCTAATCGACAAATCAGCCAATTAATAATTATAACTTGTTATTCGCAAGTTATGATTATTTACAGTTATAAGAAAATATAAAGTTAATGATATGCAAATAATATATAAGTTATAAGAAATTATATTTGGATAAGATAATTCGATTCGCTCGCCTAATATTACTAATATTGTCAGTGTATTTTATGTGGTTTTCATGATAAATTTCACTTATTTATCTAATTATTTATGCCAAAATAACTAGAGTTTTCCCGGTTAAAATAGAAATAAAATTTACGCTAAATGCGTATGAGGTCATAAAGAATATGTGATTAAAATTTAATAATTCTTCAAATTAAAATATCACTTTCCTTTAAATCCATTAGCTTCAGGACTTAGGAACCTCTGACAGATGCATAGACAGACAACGTTGTGATGACAATCACTTTGGTTACGCATCCCTGAAAGTGCGTTTTGAAAAGTTGTATTTTGAGACTGATATTTTCGCCTTTTTCTATATTCCGTTTTCTTTTAAGTAAAGATTTAGACAAAGCAAAAATATAATTTAGATTTATCTATCTGTGCTGGTCGCTAAGACGATGATGATCTTAATTCCAGGTTTAATAGCTCGCTGACATTAATTTGTACAATATGAAATAACTACTATACCAAAAGGATGTCTTTATTTTAAATAATAATTGTTCGTTAATAATTGGCAAATGTATTCATTTCTAACTCATTTCAAATAAAAAGAACAATTTTAACACGAATTTGTGAATTTTTTATGTTTGTTTAGGCGTATTTTTTAAATGCATGATCAGTCTAGGTTAATGTTGCCAGATACCTCGGTTTTCACGGAACATCTCACATTTTTATCCATATTTTGAGTGTCCCACTAGGACAACACTGTCCCAAATTTTTGGTATTTGTAGCGGATAAGACCGTAGGCGTACAAAGAAAACCAATATTGTCTGTCAATTAAGAGTGAACGAAGGAGGCAAGTGCCGCCACGTCTTCGGGAAAAATACAATCCTAATAAAAATACTGGCACTAATTAAAATATGTTTTTGTAAAAATGAAAAAAATTTTCCTTGTTTTTCGAATTTCCTTGTTCTTTAAAAGTTAAGAGTCGAATGTATTATTTTTTTATTCATTTGTCTTTTTAAATATAAAAAAAATGTTAAATATTTTCAATATTAAACGTTCTTGTAAATTTATAGACAAATATTTTAATAATAATATTGAATCGACTATGGAAAATGACATTATATTCAATTCTTTATTATTTTTCTTTTGTTTTTAGAGTTCCGTAGCCGAATAGTGAAAAACGGAAGGGAATTTCTTCATGTTTTTCTGTCCGTCTATCTATCCGTATGTTGCAGCATCATAACTTTTAAATGTAAATCCGATCGTAATAACACTTACAAAACTATTTAAATTAATTACGAAAAAATAAAGAAATTATACATTTAATTTACAAAGCTCTCCTTATTTGAAACATGGGGACGAAACATTTTTTTTCTGGAGTTTATTCCTTAAGAATCGATTTTCATATATAGCGCCCGGTTTAAAGTTTTATGAGGAATAAAATCAGAGCGTTAAAAAAGTGTAACCGTTAGGCGGTCTCTGCGCAACATTTTTGCGCATCTTTGAAGCGCGATATCAATATGTTTATTTGGACATTTCTTATGGCGTAATCGCAATGACGGAGTGTGACACACATATTGGCATTTTCTTATGGCGTAATCGCAATGACGGAGTGGGACACACATATTGACATTTTCTTATGGCGTAATCGCAATGACGGAGTGTGACACACATATTGGCATTTTCTTATGGCGTAATCGCAATGACGGAGTGTGACACACATAGTTTATTATCGTTAGCTTATATCAAGGTGTAATTATTAAATATCATTATGTATGAATATTTAGTGTCTTCTATCCTACAAAAATATAAAAGTTTCTTTTACTTTTAATTTCTTAGTCTGATGTTATTACTTGTTTTTTATTTTGTTGTATAAATATGATATTGTTAATTTGTGTTTTACTTGAAAATAATTATATCGTTAGCATTTTTTTAAAAGAATTTTCCATTTACATTTAATACTATTGGTAGTTATATTTATATACCGAGTTATCTATTTTATACATTCCAAGACAATCGTACTTAAGGAGTAAACTCCAATCGCGTGTCGGAGCTGACACGCACAATTTTTCCCAGCACTTTTGGTTGAAAAATGTCTTCTGCGCGACCAGGTACCAAATAAACGCATATGACGTTTGTACTACATTGCTACGAGATATGATCTTCCAAAATGTCAAAAAGATCCCCCGTTTTCTAACTTTTTAATTATGCAGGTGAAAAATTTTGATAGCAGCATTTAGAAAATACTACAATGGAAAATTGTACTGTGTAATTTGCATTAATAAATTGAAGCTTTGTTAGCAATCGAGTTATTTTGTGAAACATGTACTAAGCAATATATTTGCATAATAACAAATAATGTTAATATGTGTCTGTGGGACAAGGTAGCAAATAAACGCATATGACGTTTCTACTACATTGCCACGAGATATGATTTTTCGAAATGTCACAGAGTTCCCCCGTTCTGTAAATTTTTAATTATGCATGTGAAAAATCGTGATAGCGGCATTTAGAAAATACTACAATGGGAAATTGTACTGTGTAATTTGCATTAATAAATTAAAGCGTTGTTAGCAATCGAGTTATTTTGTGAAACATGTACTGAGCAATATATTTGCGTAATGACAAATCATGTTAATATATGTAATAGTTAATTAAAAATATTTAAACGTAATTTTTTTAGACTTACGTATGTACCTTAACTGATTTTTTTAACTTTCGAGTAGTGTAAGTGTAAATGAAAATATTTTATTCGCCTAAAAATTATGTTTAAAGTAGTAAAGGCAATTGATTCTAAGGCAGTAATTGAATTATAAAACTCGAAAGTACACAATTAAATGCCTACATAAATCATTAGGTGGACTTGTATGTAAACTCCAAAATTAAGGTTACTTTATAAAGTAAATAATTTTAAAATTTCATTTTAAAAAAAAAATTTCTGACTTTTTTTAAATTTTCACAATGCTGTTAAAACTTCATAAGTAAAATAGTATACAGTAGTCCACTTTCTAAGGTAAAATCTGATTTGGGTACCTTTCATACAAAACTAAAATAAATTGTGTTTGTTTGCATTAATTTTCTTACGAGTTTAACAACAATATCCAAAAAAATAAAGTAAGTCCTCTTGTCAATTTTTAATGCCTTTAAATATAAATTACAGTAGGACTCGCTTGTTATTTATTTATTTATTATTGGCGCACAAACAGTAATTATACATATGTATAATTTTCTTGTGGCAACATCAAAATCAGTGGGGTGCAGTGTGATTAATTTGGTGTTACCATTATCATATAATATTATATCGAATAAGAAACATTTCAATTCATTTCAATAAGATCAACAATGGAATTGATCAATAAAATGTACAGTAAAATTTTTAATTAATTATAGTGAATTAAGTAACAATTAATTATGTAATTATTCAATAAAACATAGAGTCAAATAAGTTTAGGATAAAAACAATTGAAGTTTATAAATAAAGTTGAATTATTTTAAATATAAGTATAACGACACACTAAATATCACTTTGTTGCAAGTTTATTTTTAAATTATGTTATAATCGCCATATAATTGCATCATGGTGTAAAGAAAAATAATCTCCAAAACGTACATTAACGCTTTAATATATAGCAAATGAATTTATTGTATATTCGACAAAATTATGAAGAAGTTTAAAAAGGCATACGAAACTTAGCAAAACAAGTTGACGCGATGTCCATTGATGCGTGTTTCGTAATGGCGATAGTCATTAAAAGATAAGCCGAAACTGATGTTTACTGAAATCACCTCTCGAAAAATAAAAAAGTTCATTCATCCCCCGCGGCAATAAAGCTGTTATTTTCAAGGAAAAAAGTATTGCGACCCCAAACACCCGGCAAAAGGGCAAAAAATATATCCTCAAGTCCTTACGGAGGCGATTGGAGCGTGCAACGGTTTTGACGTTTAATACGACTGAAACGAGGCAACAACGTAAACGGAAACAGGACCAATTATCCTCGCCTTTTAACGGATGAGCTAAGCCCATCATCTGAGTATTTCTTTCATTTCACTAAACTAAGATAAATTAGTTGACGCGGCGCGTTCAACACGCGCGCAATACGGGCTGTGTGGACGTCGTGAACTGAAGCTTGATTTTCTTGTAAGGCTTTCGTGAATTTGATGCATTTTATGTTTTTGTCCTAAGGAGCAGTGCGTCTTTATTGTATGGTTTTGCTCGTTTGTTTGCAGGTTGATTTGGAAATATAAAGCGATCAAAAGTGTACGATAAATGTTATAAACCAATAAGATAAACCAATTTTTGCTTAAAAAGTTTATAAAATTATAACAATCGTATCAGGTATAGATGGAATATCTTTATCATCTTTAAATTTATTGAACTCATTTCGAACAGTTATTAACAATTTACAAATTAAATGGCTGTTTTCTAACATTTCTTTAATTATCGGTTACTGGCTCACTTGGATTAAGTTAGTTAAGTTTTTAAAGTTCCATAAAAATGAAAAACCTATTAGAAAAAGCGCATACTACCGCTTCTTCGTCCACTGGTTTACTCGATGTCTACCCAGATTGAGCTGGAAATATGAAAAATTTTTAAATTTTATCTTCTTTTGCAGTATGAATTTACTTTTGTATTGGTAGGTGAAACGCTGAGGTGCGATTCCATAGTTTTCATCGACATGTAATAATATCATAGCGCCATCTGTCGATCAATGTTTATAAATATTTCCACGTTGCTGTAAATGATATTAATTTTAACTTAAAAAAATGTTTTTTGTACTAACATTCTGATAAAGTATTTATTTTTCGTAGATTTATTATAAATAACTTAAAATTTTAATTACAAGCCTGTGCTGTATAATAATTATTTTATCCTAAAATTATAGAAAATGTATACGTAATTAAATTTTCTATAAATAAATCATTCCCACAACAAAGTTCCACTTCGTATGGAATGGTTGCCATTCGATTATTTTGTTTTTAGGGTTTCGTACCTCAAAAGGAAAAAAAGGAACCCTTATAGGTTCACTTCGTTGTTCGTCTGTCTATCTGTCTCTTTGACTGTGTGTCAATACCCGTTTTCTCACGAACGCGTTGAGGTATCGAGTTGAAATTAATATCAAATACTGAGGCCTGTGTTCCTTTGGAGCTGTTGGAAAGAAATCAAGCTTCTAAGTCAATGCAATAAAAAATCCTAAAAATACGGTCATTTATGTCGCGTGTTTTGACACTCACTTATAGGGTATTTCCCGTTGACAGAGAATCTTGAAATTTGGCAAGAAGCAAGGTTTCACAGAAAAAGTAAAAGAAAATATCCGAAAATAGTTAATTTGTAGTTATATTTTGAAATATTCCCTATGATTTTCCGCCTGTGAAAAACGTGATAGGCAATATATTATGAGTAAAATGAATATTTGTAAATGTCGTAATAGGAATACTATGAACCTTTAAATGTTTATAAGTACATATTTGTGTACGGAACTCTCATCGTGCGAGTTCTACTCGTGCTTTACAGATTTTATTTCTAATATACTTGGGTTACTCGCGTGTCTAAAAATATCTAACAAGAAAATGGATAAATGATACCGCAGGTTGTGTAGGTTGTGCAGGTTGTGTAGGATCGGCTTCACAAAATTGTTATCTATTGCTTTCAAGGGATTTTTTTATCACTTGCTTTTAATGCTGGTTCTTTTTGCATATCATTTTAAAAAGAATCTTTAAAACGTTGGAAATATTTTCATTAAACATTCTTCTATCTTTGGGAACGGGTTCTCTTTTATTAATAATTATTGCATTTTACTAATGGCGAATATTTTGCTAACAATTTACTTTGACTAAAGAATTCATCATTTAAGTAACTTATGTATTGGATCGGAAAGAAATTACAATGGTTTTCAAATTTTTTTTTATGTAAATCAATATCTATTTATAATTGTAAGAATATGAGTATAGACGACAATATGAGTATAGAAAACAATGATGAGATACGTGACTTCTTATTATTGGATTCGAAGATTCGAATACTCCAATTCTCTCAGCAAGCTACCGAAAATGCTTGTGTTCGAAGTTTCTTGTCGAAATATGACCCTTAATGTTGATCCATAGGAGAATTAAGATTACAGTCATGGTTCGTACGATTGAGTAGGCCATAAAGCACACAGAACAGAAGTCTGTTGGGAAAGAAAGGTTTTCGAATGATGACTATTTACCACGAAATGCAGAATGGGATGCCCCTCCCCCCACTAGGCAGATAAAAAACCTGGTGAAGGTAGCGGGAATTTGTTGGATGCAAGCGGCGGGAAATCGATCTTTGTAGGATTTTGTGTTGTTCCTCAGAGAACATCTTTCAGATGATGATGACGAAGAATTTCAATACTAATGCTTATAGTATGAAAAATAAACAAATGTAAAACAACAGTAACGTAATTCTTTTTTTTTTTTGACTCTTATGCATAATGTTGATATGTTATAAGATTCAACTTTTAATAATTCTTTGAAAATCAGGGATATAGGCGGTTTCAACGAGCTGTAACCTTTCGGTTTTACTAAAAATTCAATGACTTATCATTCCCCAGAAGTAAATTCAAGACAATATCTTGAGAGTATTTTAGAAGTCAACGAATGTCTTCAATTGTGATTATGTTTTGTACGAGAACGCGATCTGTATAAATAAATTGGTTTGAAACCTTCTGAAAATCAGAAATGTCTTTGGTGGGCTTTATGTAAACACATAGCTTTGTAACACTATTGTACTTACTGTTAGATTACAATCAGTTTTCCGACCGGACATTTATTGGTTATTTTGGCTAGCACATAGAGGATCCTGTTAAAACTCACTAGTTTTATATAATCAAATATGCTCGATCACTAATTATTTAAAATACCAACGTTGTTATTAATTTTAAATAATCAAATATGCTCGATAAAACTCACTAATTATTTAAAATACCAACGTTGTTATTAGTTTTATATAATCAAATATGCTCAATAAAAACACACTAATTATTTAAAATACCAATGTTTTATTAGTTTTATATAATCAAATATGCTCCATAAAAACACACTAATTATAAAATACCAATGTTGTTATTAGTTTCATATAATTAAATATGCTCGATAAAACTCACTAATTATTTAAAATATTAACGATTTTATTAGTTTAATATAATAAAATATGCTCGGTATTTAAAGTGCATCTCAGATTTTTGCATTCATTAATTTTGAAAAAACATCTCAGATTTTTGCATTCATTAATTTTGATAAAATAATTTTGAAAAATTTTAATTTTTATAGCAAAATGGCCCTTCGATTAATTTTCTGGAAACCAAGCATATCATAATTTTAGCCATAAAATAATGAAAAGTATCGTGTTATACAATGTTCTAAATGCCTTCGAAAAAATACATAATAAGCATATGCTTTCTTAATTTTTTTGTCACCTTGACATGTTTGTGACACAAAAAATGTAAATTTTGGTTTACGCACAAAATGAATGTATGCGAATTGACAGCTTGTGACACAAAGACTGACAGATAGGAAAGATTTGATTTGTAGCATTTCATACTCACTTAAAAATACTTATTCAAATAATTAACTCAAAAAATCCACCTGTTATTTGGATATTTGTGATCTCTTTCTTCATACATAATGACCTTTTCATTTCATCTCATCTTCAGATAACGAGAGTTAAAGCTGGATATACACGAAAATAATCGATGTGTAGATTAGCTGCGTTTTTGCCGTTGAAAATCTACCTTTGAGTAGGCAAAAAATACAATGTCTACAAAGAGAAAATAAACACAAACTTCTCACGGACGGAGGCAAAAAAGTTGTTCGCCCGCGGCGGGAGCTGGCGAGTCGCCGCGTTTGCGTTAAATTTTTGCGGATAAAGTCGATTTAACGCCGAGAAATTTTAGATCTTAGCATTGGTCCAAACGCCGTGGAATATATTTAATTAAATCAGAAGAAATTGCAGAGTGAATTTGGGAGATAAGTGGCTTTAGTCTAGTAGTATAACCAGATAGTTCTTAGCAACTATGCGTTTAAAAAATTGGATGCTCTATATCTGTTCTTTATGTGTGCTATGTAAGATATTTTCAGATTTTTCTCTCTCCAGACATCCCCAGAAGGGGACCCCAGAGTTTGATTGATAATGATGATGCGACAGACATTTTTATGTCAATGTAATTCTTAAAAACATGTATGAAAAGCAATAATTTAAATAATATAATAAATATAAATAAATTTAAAAAAATATTTAATTCACATATCTCCTGATAGAGTAAATCGTGAAAACTCCAATCCAACCAAATAGTAGTTTTTCGTGATGCGTAAAAAAACAAATGCACAAAGAGGCAAACATTTTAAAAATTGCGTTAATGCTTTCTGTAACTTATTTTTCATCCCTCAGTTATTTTTTGCAAATATTTTCACGCTTACACTTATTTTGTATATGCATGTGCAATAAATATTGCATTTCAGTGGAGAATTAGACAATTAAATTTTTATCGACTGAAATTAGAGTTAATTGTTAATAAGATTTTCATATATTATGGTTGGTCACAGAAAAACAGATATAATTAACCAATACAGATATAATTAACCAATACAGATATAATTAACCAATACAGATATAATTAACCAATAGTGACAGTGTTGAGTAACAATGTAAATAGTGAATGAACTTTATGGGACGTTTCAGTAACATTTTTCCTAATTGTATTAAAATCCCGTCTATCTATTGACGATATATCCTCAATCTATGTGTGTGCGTATTTATGTGTGTGCGTGTCTATGTGTATAATACACACAAATACACACAAAGTCTATGTGTGTGCGCGTGTGTGTATTTGTGTGTATAATACACACAAAGACACACACACGCACATATACGCACACACACAGACACACACACGCATACAACACACACGCACGCACGCACACACACACACACACACACGCACACACACACACAAACGCACACATACAAACACACACACATACACACAAGCACGCTCACATACATGTACGCACGCATTCATATAAAGAGGCAGACACTGGATTATTTACGTATCATATCGATTAATTAGCCTTTTTGATTACCGCAAGTTATCTAACGTATAGAACGTATATTAAGGTAGAATGAAACTTCAATACTCTATTTTTCTGCCTGCCTTTTAGGTCACAATTTCGTAGTTTCTAGGAAAAATCAGTTTGATGAAAAACTCTAAGTGTAAAGTGATAAAGGCTCCATTATTACTGTGAGGCCTTTCTTAAATGGCTGAATAATTTTCAAATATCTTTCAATATAAGTAGTCTAGTACTTAGGTTGAAAAACCTTCCTTCCATTATCCAAAATATGATGTTATTCTTATATAATGTTATTCTTATATTAGGACATAGAACGTACGCTAATTTTATTTGTATTTTTGAAAACGAATCAAAAAACACTACTCTCTCCAAGATGTTCTTTTTAGAGTTTCGTAGCTAATCTAGGAACCTTTACGTTTCTCCATGTCTGCCTGTCCGTTTGTTTGTTTGTCACAGGCGTTTTATTCCAATCAATTAGTGCTGTTAAGCTGAAATCTGGCATGGTTATATATATTTACAATGCCTACAAATTTATGAAATAAAATCATTAAAATAATTTTAGGTTCCAATAATTTTTAGGTTTTAGGTTACTTTTCCTATGTTAAGTGTTGGGGTGGTACCCTATTTATTAGCTGCTGTGAAATATATAGTAGGCAATATATTTACATTCTGAAAAATTAATATTTGTAAATAGTTTAATAAAAATACTATGTATGAGTGAATGTTTATAAGTACTTGAACGTGTACGGAAACTTCGTAGTTCCACTTGTACCTGACGGGGTTTTAGGGAAGAAAAGTTTGAAAGTCAGAAAAACGAGTGTGCTTTAGACCACACGACTGAAGTAAAACTTCAAATTCACAAAATATGAACTTTAAAATGAATTTACAATTTTATTCACTTTAAACGTAGAATATTTAATGTATTGAACAAAATAATAATTTATAAAATTGTTCAAGAACGAAATGAAATTACAAAATAATCAAAAAATCACCGTTCGCGTAACGCTAGCAAACTTGCATATATATATATATATATATATATATATATATATATATATATATATATTTCATGCACTGGCTATGAGAGGAAGAGAGAGTGAAAATGTGCACGCGCACTGCTTTCTCTTGCTCCTACAGTGTGATACAGACAATAGGCTTGCACTGTGTCTTAGATATACGAAACATGACTGGCTAGGAGAGAAAGAGAGAAAGAAAATGTGTGCTCGCACCTCTCTCTCTTGTCCCTACAGTAATATACGAAACGTAACTCTCTCTCTTTCTGTCTTCACTAACTTATATTTCCGTCTCAACTTCCGTTCGCCTCACCCGATCACACTTTTTGTAACGCTCTCGTCACGCATTCACCAGCTTACTCTCCAAGTCAAGCGTGCGTAAAGATTTACTTCAAAAACTGGCGCTAACTTCAACTCTAAATAAGGACAAAATCCAGGCGAAAAATAAAGAAGCATCTGGCAAAAAGAGTTACAAGTTATGCCTTAACAGTGAAAGTAGGAAATGATAATTTTGCTAACAATATCTATGATTAGAAATGATTTTAGTTGCTTCGTATTCCAACTTGTTTTCCCATCGAGCTTTGAAGTGTAAAAATTAGATTTGGTAGCGAGAATGGTTTGATTTACTCACACTTCGTGTTTTAATGATATAACAATACCACAATACTTGTTTTCGAGATATTATATTAATTTTAATCGGATTGTTTCCAAAGATATTAACACGTTCGGGGCCAAGCTAATTTTACGAAACAAAATAATTATTTTGTACATTTTATTTGATTTCATTTAAAATAACCTTATTGCCTTCATTAGTTTTAACCCGTAACTTTCTTCACACGGAGCAAGAAGAAAGTGGTGTCAAAGTTAAAAACAATTTCCTTTTAAAAAAAGATTCAATATTAGCATTAGAAATGTCTCAGTAGTTTGAGAAAGAAATCACATGAAAAAAAAACCTCTACAGCACGTAGTCATAGGCCCATATGTTGCCGTCATGTTTTACTTTATACTTTATTGTCACACAGTTACTTATGTTCAGGTTCTTTTCTTTACGGGATAATTTATTTATTTATCAAGATCAGAAAAAAATATTTATGCTATGGGATAAATTTGTTATCCTATGTCATTCTCCATCATACAGACTACATATGCATGGAGATTTCTTGAGCAGTTTGACATAAAAGCAGAAAAAAAAGAAACTCACTTTTGCTTTAATTATATTAGTTTAAATTCTGTGGCAAAAGGATCAGATTTTTTATGAAATAAAATGCAATTTTTCAAAATTTACAGTCCAGTTAATAAAATAGTAATAATTAACAATGTGTTAAAAATTATTACAGATAATGAATAAAGGCTGCAGCACCTCGAGATGAATTTTGAACATTAAACAACAAGGATTCTTACACAATATTCAAGATTCAATACCAAATATAATCTAATAAGGTAAACAAATATTGGATCACATTATGTAATAATTCTTTCGATATCCTATAATTTATATATATACATATATATATATATATATATATATATTTATATATATATATATATTTATATATCTATATATATATATATATATATATATATATATATATATATATATATTTACATATATGTAATTTCTATATCATAGAGATGAACAATCACTTTCTTTAATTTTGTGTTCTATAATTTTCTTCGTCGTAAGTAGGGGTAGGATTTTACGCTTTTATCCTTATTTACGCTATTCCCTAACACCCATAAAATGTTAATATTAATTTCTTTATATTATATTGTGACCTCAAAGACCAACTTGATATTTGTCGTGATCTCATGGAACTACGCAGACTCTTGAAGTCTTGAAATAGTGCCTGCGTTACAATTGACATGACAGTAAAATTTGTCGTTTGTTGCTTTTATTGATTTTCTAGCGACCTTCAAATCTTGTTATTAATTTCTTTATCTATATATATCGTGACCCCAAAATTATGTCTGACCTCAAAAATCAACCTGATCGTTGTTGTGATCTTTAGCAAGTATACCGACTCTTGAAATGGTGTCTGCGTTACAATTGACACGACAGTTTTACTTTTTTTTTGCTTTTATTGATTGCCTGGAGACCTTAAAATTTGAATATTAATTTCTTTATGTATATGTATCGTGACCTCAAAACTATATTGTGACCTCAAAAATCAACTTGGTCTTTGTTACAAACTGACACGATACATTTTACGATTCTGCATAACAAATGACACGATACATTTTACGCTTTTGTTGATTTCCTAGCGCCCTTAACATTTTAATATTAACTTCTTTATGATCTATTGTGACCTCAAACAATAACTTGATCTTTGTTGTGATCTCATAGAACTATGCAGACTCTTGAAATAATACCTCCGTCACAATTGACACGATGTCAAAGTAATAAAAGTAATTTTCTCATTTATTCTTGACAAAGAAAGGAAAGGACTCCATTTCATTACGACTAAACATCTCCAAATTACACAAAAACATTGGAAATTTCTAAGCGCAGACGTCTTTATTATTAGTGTAAATGGGCATTGGGAGCTATGCGGCTGTTCAGTCGCTCATTATTCTTTTGTATAAATAACCTTTTCCGGCTGGCCGACGTTATGTAAAAGGACAATGGAAATGGCAAACGATCAATACAGCCATTTGTTATCGCCGCTAGTAACACGCAGAATAATCATAATCATATTGAATACATTTGGAGTAACGTAATGCGTCGGGACTGGCGAATTTATGATAACCGTTTAGTAGATAAATACTCGAATATAATTTTTCACGTACATATTGGTAAAAGAGGAAAATTGGAAATATTCATCGTAGTGTTTATTATATATGATCGTGGTAAACTGTAAAGCTAGTTTTATAAAATTTTCTTGTTGAAAAACTCGTTATTGTTAGAGTTATATTTTAGAGAAAGGAGATTATAACAAGCTAAATTAGATTCTAAAGATATAACTGCAAATGAAAATTTTCTTCAAATACTTCTCTAAAGATTATTTCTACCTGGAACTAAAGTACATTTTTAGAAACATGTATTATTTAAATTATTTCATAATTTGTGAATTCATTTCGAAAATGACTTTTAAATTTGTATATCTAGTTAATTTTTTTGTCATTGTTCACTAATAACTACGAAAAAGATTTGATACTGATATGATTTACGTATTTTTTATGTAGTAAGTTCTATTTAATACTTGTACTCCCTCTGTAACTCATTTCGATTACCATACTTATTAGCTCACAGTATTGAATAGTTTCCTGAAGAAACAAATTTCTTTTAACTCTTCAGCATGGAACTGAATTGCATTGAGGATCCTTTACCATCCATTCGACGATGAAATTAACTGAATTTCCAATGAAACCTGTAATTTCTCTATTGCTAAGCCCCTTGCTGCCTTTCATGAATTATGGAGATATATGCTATTTAAATCTTAAGAAAGACCGTTTAAAGAAAAGAAGAAATTGTGCATTCGTTAATTTTCGACCTTAGGAAATTTGAGTTTGGGTCCAAATACAGGGTGCAGGTTCGAGATTGTACGATCTGCACATTCTCTGCAATATCTTTAATGTTATTGTATTCTCGTTGCCCGGATAATTTTAAGTCTAGATTCTCGCTCTTAGGTGCACATCGCCTTTGACTTTACTCTGTAAATCTTTTTACTTTACTTATACCCAAACACGATACTTCCTTGTATGAATATTCCTTAATTATTTATGCTGCCAAATTGTGGAAAAAGTTAGATCCTGATATCCGGAATGCTCAATTCGTCCATTCAAAGGTCTGAGAAAAAAATTGGTTTATAACTTCAATTCGTAATCCGCCATTTTCCTCTTTCTAATTTTTAGGGTTTCGTACCCCAGAAGGGAAAACGGAACGCTTATAAGATCACTCGCGAGTCCATCTGTTACAGCCATTTTCTCAGATCATGTAAGTGAAAATTCATACAACAAAATTAAAGAAAACATTTAGTAAGGTCAGACTAAGAAGTTAAAATTAAAAGTGAGTTTTTAATTTTATAGGATAGAAGACACCAAATATTCTCACATAATAACATTTAATGCAAGACATCTTGATATAAGCGAACGATAGTACACTATGTGTGTCACACTCCGTCATTGCGATTACGCCATAAGAAAATGCCAAATAAACAAATTGACATCTCGCTCTACAGATGTGCAGAAATGTTGCGCGGAGAGTTCACCGAACGGTTACACTTTTTTAATGCTCTGAACTTCGTACGATCTTACGGTTACACTTACTTAAGGGATACTTAACGGTTACACTTCGTTCGCTCCGAAATTCTGATTTTACTCCTCATAAAACTTCATACCGGGCGCTATATACGAAAATTGATTCTTAAGGAGTAAACGCCAAAAAAAATTGTGTATCATGTAGGGCATCATTTGAAAGGATATGTTACGAGGAATACAAAAAATATTTTTTTCGTAATTTTAAATTGCTTATTCAAAAGGTATTCTGAAAAATAGCAAAAACTTAATGCGAGTTTTGTTTTTACCTAGGTTTGTTTTGTTGTTAATTTGTCCATTCGCATATTATTGTTATAATTGTTTTTTTTCTTTATTTTGTAATTATATTTTCCATCTGTTTCAGTTTTCCGCAATATATAATATATCATATTACTTGGTATTTTGGTTAACCGGAAGTGATGTACTTTTGTAGCAATAAGTCCACCTTATGCCTTTGAACGTTGAAGTCAATGAATAAATTTGAATATATAGTGCGCCTTTTGTTTCAGTGTTCGAAATTTGCTCAAAGTCCCATTTAGTGGGTGTTGAAATATAATAACATGGAAATTATTTATATTCCTCATAACCGTATTTCTATGCCTTCTTTATATTCGATGTACTAATTATATTTTTTAAATTCCATTAATGTAGAACAGACATTTTTGTTTATTTGTTTTTGTAATATGTTTACATAGTTTAAAATCATATGTCATTAATATTTGCTTTTATCAAATCCTTACATAGTATAAAATAAAGTCGCTTCCCGCGTCAGTCTGTCCCTCTGTACACTTAGATCTTTTAAAATACGCAACGCATTTTGATGCGGTTTTCATTATCGTTCAGATAATTCCTTCCGGAATGTTTATACGTATAATACATGCATGTTATATTTACAGAAAATATAAAAAAATTCGATGTTTCGTAAAATAATAGAATTTTGCTTTGCTTTCATTGCTAACGCTGGCTAAACTTTACGAGATATATCAAAATGTTGTACTATGGAATTGAGTATTTTGAAAATATTTAAAAAAAGTCCGGGACGGCCAATATCTATATCCTACGGATAACCCACAGTGAACATTTTTATGCGATTGATATTTATTGTTTTTGTTGGTTATACTTTTGAATTAAATAATTTGTTTACCTTGGGCATTTAATGTAGATCAAATTTGCTCTTTACAGCAACTCATTATTATTATCATTAATATTTTAGAAGATATCACTTATTTAAAATTATCAAAAATCAATATTCGCGATGCCGATGCCGGACACGGACGGCGGCAGCGGGCGGCGGCGAGCGGTGGCGGGCGGCGGCGGCGCGTGCCTATAAATAACGCGTCGCAGGCCGCACGTCACCCTATGGAATTGCATGATTTGCAGCGATGGCATGCGTTTATGCAAGTAAAATAAAAAAAATAAAAACGTGCTTTTCAGCGCGACACTATAAACCTCAAAAACAGCTGTAAACATTATATATAAAGGCAGCCTGTAGTATAGTCAAACAATGCCAGTATTATTATTAATCGCTCGACATTAATACCTATATTGTACCCGTATAAAAGTAATTTCAGTGAAGCACGACGCAACGAATGTGAAATATAAGTAACAAGCGACCCGGGGCGGGGCTTGTTACTTATATTTCACATTCGTTGCGTCGTGCTTGACTGAAATTATTTTTATAGTAATAAATCTATTACCTGTGTATTTAGCTTTGTGAGTTAATTTAACTATTAATTTCCACGTTTTTAGTCTAACAATGCCAATATTATTATTAATCGCTCCACATTAGTACCTATGTTGCACCCGTATAAAAGTAATTTCAGTGAAGCACGACGCAACGAATGTGAAATATAAGTAACAAGCGACCCGGGGCGGGGCTTGTTACTTATATTTCACATTCGTTGCGTCGTGCTTGACTGAAATTATTTTTATAGTAATAAATCTATTACCTGTGTATTTAGCTTTGTGAGTTAATTTAACTATTAATTTCCACGTTTTTAGTCTAACAATGCCAATATTATTATTAATCGCTCCACATTAGTACCTATGTTGCACCCGTATAAAAGTAATTTCAGTGAAGCACGACGCAACGAATGTGAAATATAAGTAACAAGCGACCCGGGGCGGGGCTTGTTACTTATATTTCACATTCGTTGCGTCGTGCTTGACTGAAATTATTTTTATAGTAATAAATCTATTACCTGTGTATTTAGCTTTGTGAGTTAATTTAACTATTAATTTCCACGTTTTTAGTCTAACAATGCCAATATTATTATTAATCGCTCCACATTAGTACCTATGTTGCACCCGTATGAAAGTAATTTCAGTCAAGCACGACGCAACGAATGTGAAATATAAGTAACAAGCGACCCGGGGCGGGGCTTGCTACTTATATTTCACATTCGTTGAGTCATGCTTGACTGAAATTATTTTTATAGTAATAAATATATTACCTGTGTATTTAGCTTTCTGAGTTAATTTAACTATTAATTTCCACGTTTTTAGTTACTTGTTCTTAAACACTAATTTAACTAATAACGTACTCAAATATCGTTGAAAAACTCTTACAAACAAAAAAGCCTTGGTTAAAAATAATAAGGCAAGTGATTACATAGTTTTTCCGTATTGATGACACACCCCTTTTTACCGGCTAGGTAAGATATCGGAAAATCGATTTAGTGACGACCAGCGAAATTTATTGGAGACCCAATTTTTTTGCCATCACCATATTAACCCTTAGTTTATATGCGCAAGGTATTTTCTATTATGAAGTACTTCCACGGTTATTGCGTAAAGAAATTTCAAGGATGGAATTCAAGAAATTACAATGGAATAATGGCTGGAAGGACTCTCATCGGCTGCTGACTGAGAACCGTAAATAATTCAAGCTTGTAACTCTTTACTGAAACTTAGCTTCTGCATTATGAACAAGGAGAAATACAACTACAAATTAACTACAATTTTTTTAGTTATAGCCTTAAATTTTTTCAATTGCTTACATAGTATTTTAACCATTTAAATTTTCATAAATATTGTGCGTGTCAGCTCCGACGCGGGACCGGAGTTTATTCCTTAAGTACGATTATTTTGGAATGTATAAAATAGGTAAGACTGTCTATAAATATAAATGTCAATATTATTAAATATAAATGGAAATTTTTTTAATTTAAAATTATATTCTCATAAAAGAATGCTGACAATATAATTATTTTCAAGTAAAACACTAATGAACAAGATCAAATTTATAAAACAAAATTAAAAAAAAACATTTAGTAGCGTCAGACTAAGGAGTCAAAATTAAAAAGGACTTTTTAATTTTGTAGGATAAAAGACACCAAATATTCACATATAATGACATTTAATGATTACATCTTGATATAAGCGAACGATAGTAAGCTATGTGTGTCACACTCCGTCATTGCGATTACGTCATAAAATTACGATTACGCAGAAAATGCCAATATGTGTGCCGCACTCCGTCATTGCGATTACGCCATAAGAAAATGCCAAATAAACATATTGATTCCTCACTCATAAAAGAATGCTGACAATATAATTATTTTCAAGTAAACAAGATCAAATTTATACAACAAAATTAAAAACATTTAGTAGTGCCAGACTAAGGAGTCAAAATTAAAAGAGATTTTTAATTTTTTAGGATAAAAGACACCAAATATTCACACATAATGATTAGATCTTGATATAAGCGAACGATAGTAAGCTATGTGTGTCACACTCCGTCATTGCGATTACGCCATAAGAAAATACGAAATAAACATATTGATATCTCACTCTAAAGGTGGGCACAAATGTTGCGCGGAGAAGCCACCTAACGGTTACACTTTTTTTAACGCTCTGAACTTCGTACGCTATGAACTTCTGATTTTACTCCTCATAAAACTTCATACCAGGCGCTATATATGAAAACCGATTCTTAAAGAGTAAACTCCGAAAAATTATTCAATAAAAAAAACCAAAATTTTGAACTTATATAATCTTTGCACCGTTATATGGAAGTTTGCAGTTATATGCGAGTTTTACACGATATAAGAATATCTGAATTCTTATATCGTATAAAACTTGCCGGCGGAATTTCGTACCTCTCGTGTTAACAGCTGAGATAAATTAATTACTTCATTAGGCAAAGACGCGGCGCGGTGAAAGCGTTCTGCAATTTGTGTTTGGCAATCAACGGGATAGAGGCCTCCTTTTATTCGCGTGTCGACCCCATCGTGCTCTCCGTCCGACGCTACTCGGCTAATGAACCTCGAAACGTATGATATTGGTAACTTGACTTGACGTATCACGCAAAATATCTGCGGACCGCGGTCGGAAGCTACGCCCGCAACCATAGTAAAGGCACGTTAGCAATAGTTCAGAGGCGGACTGTACAATATTGCAAATGCTATAAAATTTACGATTATTTTGTTAAATAAGAAAGAAGGAATAATAAATATTTACGAAAAATTGGTTAAGTGGGAGTGTAGCTCGAGCATTGATTGTTCTGTACCTAGTTTGAAGTGAAATTACTTTATTTAATATAAGTGATAATTGATATATTTATAACATCTAATATTGAATATATTTGGCGTTAATTTTGCAGAAATTCATTATTCACAACTAAATGAAACTACGTGATGTAGTATTATTTCTACTTCCTAAGAACTTAAAGAAAGTAGAAATAATACTACATCACGTAGTTTCATTCCGTTGTGAACATCTAATATATTTAAGTAGGGCGGTACAGTTATTATCGTGAACATCCCAAAAAGTGTTTCAAAAAATTATCGTGAACATCCCAAAAACTGTTTCAAAAAAACAAAAAATCTTGAATCATTATCAAAGTTTTTCTGCAAAACTTTGCTTAGGTTTTTGATAACCTCGTTTTTTGGGTTCCGTAGTCAAACTTGGAACCTTTATAGTTTCGCTATGTTTGTCTGTCTATCTGTCCGCCTGTATGTCACAGCCGTTTTACTCGCAGATTATTAATGCTATAAAACTGATTACACATATTTACTCATTTATTATAAGTGTTTGAGTGATTATACATATTTATTTGTTATTATACGCGATTAAGTGATTACACATATTTACTTATTATTACACGTCATTACGTAATTATACATATTTACTTATTATTATACGTGATTACGTAATTACACATAATTACTTATTATTATTGGTGATAATGTGATTACACATATTTACTTATTATTATACGTCATTACGTAATTATACATATTTAATTATTATTATACGTGATTACGTAATTATACATAATTACTTATTATTATTGGTGATAATGTGATTACACATATTTACTTATTATTATACGTCATTACGTAATTATACATATTTAGTTATTATTATACGTGATTACGTATTTACACATAATTACTTATTATTATTGGTGATAATGTGATTACACATATTTACTTATTATTATACATCATTACGTAATTATACATATTTACTTATTATACGTGATTACGTAATTACACATAATTACTTATTATTATTGGTGATAATATGATTACAGATATTTACTTATTATTATACATATTTATAAAGCCTACAAAACTATAAAATTAAATCTTAAAAAAGCTTTTTAGGTCACCTTCACTGTATTTAAAGCAGGGGTGAATTCTTCATTGTACATCATTTGAAGTCTTTAAAAAATATTGGTGGTATGTCATAAAAACATCTTCGATACAGGGATCCTTTTATGAAATATTAAGCTTTAATGTGGCCATATTTGTTAGAGTTCGTTTCCCATCTACCAGTTAACCGCTATTTTTGAATATCTGGATAGTATTCACGATATTAGTATACTAGCGACCCGCCCCGGATTCGCGCGGGTGCAATGTAGGTACTAATGTGGTGTAATTGTGGAGCGATTAATAATATTACTGTCATACACGCGCGGCCGCCGCCCGCCCGACGCCCGTGCACGGCATCGGCATAACGAATACTGATTTTTGGTATTTTTAAATCTGTGATATCTTCTAAAACATTAATTATAATGAATTGCGGTAAAGAGAAAATTTTATCTATATTAAATGCTGAATAAAACCAACTTATTTAATTAAATAAATATTAATATAATATTGATCAAAATAACTTCGAAATTATAACCAACAAAAAAAATTAATAAAAATGTTCACTGTGGGTTATCCGTAATATAAGATATATCCCGTCGCAGACATTAATGTAGATATTTTTAAAATACAAAATTCCATAGTACAACATTTTGATGTATCTCGTAAAGTTTAGTCGACGTTAGCAACGAAAGCGCCCAAAATTCTACTTTTTTACGAAACATTGACTTTGTTTTATATTTCATGTAAATATAACAAGTATGTATTATACTTATAAACCTTTCGGAAGAAATTACCTGAATGATAGTAAAAACCGCATCAAAATCCGTTGGGTAGTTTAAAAGACCTAAGCTTACAGATGGGCAGACAGACGCGGGAAGCGACTTTGTTTTATACTATGTAAGGATTTAATGAAATTAAAAATTATCACAGCTAAGTAGGTGCTATTAGTTTGCGAGTAATATTCGACCAACTTATAACTATTGTATTATTTGTAGTTGGGTCTTTAAAAATTCGATTGAAATTCTATAAAAGTTACTTAAATCAACTGCAATAATAACTCTGTGTTTTAATGTGTGTGAAAAATATATAGGGCAATATATTATATACATTGTGAGAAATAATACCTATAATTTAAAAATGCACAATATTGCATCCACTTTGTTTTTGGTTGCAAGTCCGTAATCAGTGCAGTATCCACATTCTTACGTTTCTCTCTAATACTTTGAATAATGCTACTTATCCAACTTATCTCAGAAGCAGGTTTATTTTTACCTGCACACGGTATAGGGCTACGCTCTGAAAACCAGCTCAGTCTCCTTTTTCCCAAACATACAACCACCTTTTATGAAAAGTCTTTCACTGTCCAAGCTACAAGACTTTGGAACCGACTAGATAACAGGAACTCACTAAATGTATTCAAAGATCGTCTGAAAAAGTCCTTCCTCTTATAATCCCTCCTACCGTTTCTAATTCCATTTTGTTCCCTATTTTCCTTGTCCTCAACCAGATCAAGATTTATAACTGACTACTTTTTTGTTTTGTATTATTTATATATAGCTCGTTTTCCTTATTTATATATTATGATATTTTTTGTCTTTTGCAGCACAAAATGTTTATATTTAGTCAACGTGGTTGACTGGAAGAGATTGTTCTTGCAACAATAAGTCCGTCAAATGTATGTGTTATATGTACGTTAAAGTATAAATAAATAAATAATATTTTTATTTGTAAGTAGTTTAATAGAAATTTTACGCACCCTTAAATGTTTATAATTTTTTTAATGAATTTAGTTTCAGTAGTTCCGGAAGTAACAAGAGAGAATATATTCTTTTGTTTATTTTTCAGAACATAACTAAAAAAAATTGAACTAGAAAGTTCATATTATTGACGACTCATGATAAATAATGTAATTTCACTTCAAACAATGTACGGAACTCTTGATGCGCGAGTCAAACCTCTATTGGTCGATTTTTATTTTAGTATAGTGCTACAACGTGTCAAATAATATGTCTATCCTCTAACTTTTTAACTACGCATGTAAAAATCTGAATGAAATCACAATATCGAGATTAGGGTTGTCAGATGTCCGGGATTGTCCCGGAATTTGTGATATTGTTCCGTGTCCACGAATATAATAAATTTGTCCCGGAAATGTAAAAAAGTATGGTAATTCTTTAAAATTGTCTTTATTGGCATTTTTCGTGAATCTATACATCCCATAGCTGAATTACATTTTGCCAGATTGATCAATGGAAAGACCGGAATCGCATGATTACGGATCAAATCAAGGCATAAATTTAAATTCAAATAAATTGCGAAGAGTTAGAATACAACTTCAATTTATTAAAATAACTAAATTAAAATATGAACATAATAAATTAAATATTATTGTCATCGTCAATCTACGAAAGTTAAGCATCGAGTTGAAATTAGATAAGATTAATTATTGCAGGACAAATTTCTTTTGCCGAATATTAGTATTAGCTTTTAGTAATTTGCATAAATGTGATTAACATAACGACTGTAGTTATATTAAATTACTTTTAATTATTTAATAAGTCAATAAACTTTTTTAAAAAGTTCATTTTGTATTTTGGCAAAAGAAAACAACTTTTTTATTTATTTTTATTAATCTGAATGGTATTTTGGGTTCAAAAAAACTTTTGTTGGGTCAAACTATTTTTTTTTTCTTAAATCACTGGTAGTTATAGTAGTAGAAATGTCCCGGAAAAGTGATTTTATATATGGCAACCCTGATCGAGGTATAGTAAATACTACAATGGAAAATTGTAATAGCACTCGCCTTAATAAAGGATTAATCTACCTCACCAGTGAAACATATGCTAGGCAATATATTTACATGTTGAAACATAATATTGATATGCGGATAGGGAAACCTCTTAGTGTGAGTGAAATTCTACAGTGACCGGACCACCCTTGAATTTTCCATTAAAGCGTAGCGTGAGTCTTGTAGACTGTATCTATTTAAAAATTCTATTACGACACCCCGTTACAACCAGAAAAACTTTGGGATTTTTATCTAGTTATTTTATAAATAGCTTATATGTTGTGAATTAATGTCGGGGCAGGATAATAGGGTAATATCGTATGGATTTTAAGAAATTAATCGTAATTAGTTTCATATCAATTCATTAAATTATTTTCGTTGGCTCTTTAGGAGTATCCTTATCTCAGATTATTTGTCGACTGAGTTAAACTGGAAGGTTAAATTATCTATCATTTCAAATTTGGTAAGTAAGCGTACAAAGCTGCAACCATAAAATGGTATTTTAAACTTTTGAATTGAGTTAGAATTCAATGTGTTCCCTTGCGGTTAGTGCGAGAACTTACACCACTAGCCGCAACTATGAGAAAATGTTTATGGTTATTACAATCATAGACTATTGTTGAAAGCGGCATAAACCATATCGGCATTGGAGTGGACGATTGTATTCGTAACGGTAGATGGAGCTTCAGTGACCGGAACGTTTGGGTCGAACTCACCTGTGTATCGAAGCACGAATTGTACATCTGGGCTTAATGTCATGAGGATATCCAGTGGCCGGTCCTCGTCCCGCAATACGGTTACTGAAACAAAGTAATGAGGTTTGTTGTAGCATGTATTATTCATAGGGAACGTATTTTGAAGAGGGATATGCAAAGAACTCCTTTGATATATTTTTATATTTATTTAAGAGCGCCGTTTTCATAGTTTTAATGTTTGTGCATTCTGTATGCTCCTCTTGTGTTTTGTGATGTTTTAAAGGACTTTAAAGTTTCGGAGAAATGGTTAAAAAGCGAAATCGTATTTTTTTTTCTAAACCTATAATTAGAAAATTATTAACTTTATTGCAACTCCGCGGGTATGCGCTTTATTATCTAACGTGTGAGCCTCGAGCTTTGGCAACAGAAATAATTTTAACTTGGCTAATTTTAGACATAATAAACTTTTTGTATAGCTTTTTGGAAAAAGGAGGTAATATCTTGATTTCTTAAAACAGTGATTATGATCTAAATTTGCTCTTGAAAAATTACATGAGTTTCCTTCCTGTACGTACGTATGTATGTAAGATGACACGCTACAAGTCGTAACTTCTGGTTGCCTTTGGTGATTATTTTCTATCAACGACTATTAGAATAGAAGCCTACTGTTTTTCTTAATGATTTGTCAGGTATTTTAACTGTTATTGACAACTTTCGAGAAAAACTTCCTTTATTTGTGGTCTCTTATTGGTATTCGTTTTGTCCTTCCCTCTGCTCCCTATTGATTGTAATTTCTTTTTATTTTTATTTTTTTTATGATAATTGTTTATTAAATAAACAATAACAAAAACGCAAAGTGTGCACTTTGGGTTTTACCAATGATTTTTATTTTTAATTCATTTTGTAAGGAATTTTATTAAAAAGTGAAAATATAAGGGAATTAATGTATTCTCTATATTTAAATTTCGTTTTTATAAATGTGTTTTAAAGCTAAAACCAAATAAAATGACCTGTAAATTATACATTTGATTTTTACGTCTGATATTGTTTTAAAGTTGGCCGAACCTTTCAAAAATTCGCGAGAGGAGAGGAGGGCAAGTCGACTTCCGTTTTTGTGAAGCTTTTTGCAAGTAATTTCTTGTATAATGAAACATAAATTATTATTTTTGAAGCGAAGCTTCTTAACGGACTTTTAGGATGAGGAGGTAAGTGAGATAAATTGAAACCGCGAACGCAGCGATGAAACGGAAGCAAAATTTTTGTAAGAAGCTTTTATTTATGATAAATATTCCGGTTTTTAGATTCTTTAAGAATCTTCCGGTTCTTAACAACGAGAGATAGAGTGAGACAGAAAAAAAGAGAAACAGAGAGACGGAGAGAGAGAGAGAGACGGAGAGAGAAAGAGAGTCAGAGAGAGAGAGGGAGAGAGCGAGACAGAGAGAGAGGGAGAGGAAAGCATAGCAACGAACGATAGAAGCGAAGCTTCTCATCGACACTCGCTATTTTTAATGTTTGTGTAAATATAGACAACAAATCTTATCACTTTTCATTTGATACTCTGATTACAGTTTTAGAGGTCAAACTTCTTTTTAAATATTTCGGAAAGTCTTATAGTTTTATTTTTTTTCTTTCAATTAAATTAGCCTACAATAAAACATAACACAGCTTCCGAATTATTGAATAGAATCTCTAAATGTTTGTCAGAACGAGCATAAGTTCTTGAAACTAGTAATGCAAATTAACCCAAATAACGTTTATTGAAAATCCTAATAAAATGCTATTTTTGTAGGTATTGATCCTGGAAAATTAAATTGTGGAAGGTTATCAGCGGACCAATTATACGATATTCTAAAATTTAATTTTTCGCAAAGAGGATTTAAAAATAAATAAAAAACAGTAAATGGAATATCAGATTTACTTCAAAATTACTGTTCATCCCTTGATGGGGTGTGAAAAAATATTTCTCGTCCACTTTGAATGTATGCATAGGCATATTTTTATTTTCTTCAAAAAGATGAAAGTATTGCGTTAGTATCTAATAAGGGGTCCACGGAAATTAGAAACCAAGGGTGTTTTAGGGTGAAATTATGAGCAGGTGTCGCATCAGACCTGCGTATTTCAGTCTATATCTACATATATGTGTACGTACTCTTTATACACTTCCAAAGATTTGTCAAAATTATACAGGTAATTGTTAGTATTTTTATACAATGCATTAGCTTCCATTTTAAACAAAAATTAGTTAGTGCTTTCTTGTTTTTTGCTTCATAGTGCTTGATGACATGTATAAAATAATATATTCCAGGATATCGCACATTTCTAGAGATACAAACCTTTTGAATTTAAACTTAAATTATACAAAAAAACTTGATAGAAACTTATTGAAATGGAGTCGTTGTTTACCTATTGTTTTCGTAAATATTTCATCTTATTGACTTTTCCAATTTATTTCACAAATTTCCTGTTTGTCAACTACGTCTTCTGAAAACTAGATTTGTTTTTCTTTTGCCAAAAAATGAAGAACTATTTTCTATGTGTCGATTGAAAAGAGTTAGCATACATTGAAGGAAGTCGCTGGATATTTATTTATTTATTTATCTACTTTAATGTATCTAATTGATACATATGGCGGACTTATTGCTACAAGAGCAATATCTTACAGCCAACCACAACACCAGTCCAGCCACATTCGACGAACGGCCGGGAATCGAACCCGGGTCGCCGCGGTGCGTCGCATCGTCAAAGGCCGTATGCCTTGTGATCAACCCAACACACCACGGCGACATCTGTTTTCTATATAATATCTATAGGATATGTCTAGGGTCTCGCCTTTTTTGTAGGAGTAAGATATCCGAATCAGTCTATTGTCTTCTAAACAACTAGTAGACTGTAGCTTATTGAATATAAGATACAGCAATTCCGTCTGATCCGGGGGTTTCTCCCTTCAGTTTTTTAATGTGTGTTAGAACTTTTTTTCCCAACCATGCCAATGTATCGCTTGATATAATAATATTATATTACGTACTAAGCTGTATTTTGGGGATCAGGATCACCCTGTCTCATGTGGACTTAGTGGAAGGTTGTAGCGTTTGTTATGTACTTTGTAATGTGGAGGTCTTTGTAGCAGTGGTGATGTGTCATTTGTTGTAATTATGTCATATTATGTACCGGGCCGTTGTTTTCGGGATTCACTCTATCTCATGTAGAGATATTTATAGAAGCCTATGGCGTAGTTCTTCGTAGAAGTTTGCATAATTTCTCTTCCCGTTCATGTTTCTGTTTCTGAGTATATCGATATTTTATGGGTGTATGGATCTCTGAGTGATCTTTTATGCGTCTAAAAATGTTAATATTTCATGAATAGGTACTTTATTTCTATAGTATTGGTAGTATTTTCGTATTACTTTTCTTGTTACTTTAAACAGTTTGGTAATATTTTTTATTAGTTTAGTTGTTTTTGATAGGGTTTCACGATTCGGTCCGATATTCTTACACCACTACAACTTTATACGATACTTCGATAGTTTAGACGGATACAAAGAAATTCGGTATGGATTCGAATCGATACAAACATAATAGTATCGGATCGAATCATTCGATTCCAATGGATCTTACCAATATAGTCCCACAGTCAATCGAACTATATTATTATTTGTTGTATTCATTCAATATGTTGAATTAAATAAAACTTTCCTAGTGTGAACTTGGGGATTGACTAAATATAGACGATAGAAATCAAACGATGTCATTTAGGCTCGATGAAATTTTTTTCTTTACTGTTTAGTGTATCATGTAATCTTTAAAATATCTAGTGTGGAAGACGCCAACCTCATTGAAAAATAATTATAAATCTTTCAAAATATCAAACAGCTCATGCGAGTCTGGTACGTTGACTCAGTTCGAAGTAAGTAAGCCATTGGCGTTTCTCGCAGTTTTTTTTTTTTATTTTCGGGAATTAATAAAAACCATGTGGTTTTTATTGGTTATATTATTTATTCGTGTACTTTAATGTATACCGTTAATACATACGGCGGACTTATTGCTACAATATCAATCTCTTACAGCTAACCAGAACACCAGCAAATAATAATTATACGGTACTTACTAAGACTAATATTGTGAATAATGTTAGTCTAATGATGCTAAAATCAACTGAATAATCTCCCGCTTTTGAGAACAATATTGAGGAAGTGTCATGATATTACATGTTATACCCCCGCAACGAAAGGGTTAAGACCAGGACCAATTTGGAAAATTGATTTACTTGAGGAGTGCCATATGTCCTAATGAACAAATACGTTTATTTAGCAATCGGCGAGCAGTGGAGGACTTCGTTTTGTTTATACACCGTCAAGCAGTAACCTAGAATTTTAGACAATCGCTAATTATATTTAGAAGTTTGATGGTGGGTAGAGTTCAATATGTTTTGAAATATATCAGGACCGCCTATCAAGACTATTATTTTGTAAAAACTAAAATATGAATATTACAATTCGTAGTAATTTTTTATTGATTGCAGAAAGAAATGGCCAAAAACGTTTTCACTAATAATAAAAAGTTTATCAAAAGTAAAATGATCGGTCAAAACATCGTTATATTCTTCATTGCTTACCTATTACGGTCTCGCCATATTCTTTTTCATATGTATTCTACTTTAAGTATGAATTCTAATGTATTCTATTTCTAAAAGTCTTTTATTATTTATAAAAGTCTTTTTCCTATCATCTGTATTCTATTTTAAGTGAATAATAAAGGAATTGTTGCAAATGTATAATAAATGTGTTTCCTATCATCTGTATTCTATTTTAAGTGAATAATAAATGAATTGTTGCAAACGTATAATAAGTCTTTAACCTATCATCTGTTTTCTATTTTAAGTAAATAATAAATGAATTGTTGCAAATGTATAATAAGTCTTTTTCCTATAATCTGTATTCTATTTTAAGTGAATAATAAAGGAATTGTTGCAAATGTATAATAAATGTGTTTCCTATCATCTGTATTCTATTTTAAGTGAATAATAAATGAATTGTTGCAAACGTATAATAAGTCTTTAACCTATCATCTGTTTTCTATTTTAAGTGAATAATAAATGAATTGTTGCAAATGTATAATAAGTCTTTTTCCTATCATCTGTATTCTATTTTAAGTGAATAATAAAGGAATTGTTGCAAATGTATAATAAATGTGTTTCCTATCATCTGTATTCTATTTTAAGTGAATAATAAATGAATTGTTGCAAACGTATAATAAGTCTTTAACCTATCATCTGTTTTCTATTTTAAGTAAATAATAAATGAATTGTTGCAAATGTATAATAAGTCTTTTTCCTATAATCTGTATTCTATTTTAAGTGAATAATAAAGGAATTGTTGCAAATGTATAATAAATGTGTTTCCTATCATCTGTATTCTATTTTAAGTGAATAATAAATGAATTGTTGCAAACGTATAATAAGTCTTTAACCTATCATCTGTTTTCTATTTTAAGTGAATAATAAATGAATTGTTGCAAATGTATAATAAGTCTTTAACCTATCATCTGTTTTCTATTTTAAGTAAATAATAAATGAATTGTTGCAAATGTATAATAAGTCTTTTTCCTATAATCTGTATTCTATTTTAAGTGAATAATAAAGGAATTGTTGCAAATGTATAATAAATGTGTTTCCTATCATCTGTATTCTATTTTAAGTGAATAATAAATGAATTGTTGCAAACGTATAATAAGTCTTTAACCTATCATCTGTTTTCTATTTTAAGTGAATAATAAATGAATTGTTGCAAATGTATAATAAGTCTTTTTCCTATCATCTGTATTCTATTTTAAGTGAATAATAAAGGAATTGTTGCAAATGTATAATAAATGTGTTTCCTATCATCTGTTATTCTATTTTAAGTGAATAATAAATGAATTGTTGCAAACGTATAATAAGTCTTTAACCAATCATCTGTTTTCTATTTTAAGTGAATAATAAATGAATTGTTGCAAATGTATAATAAGTATTTTTCCTATCATCTGTATTCTATTTTAAGTGAATAATAAATGAATTGTTGCAAATGTATAATAAATGTGTTTCTTATCATCTATATTCTATTTTAAGTTAATAATAAATGAACTGTTGCAAATGTATAAAAATATTTTTTTCATACAGATATGATCCTAGATAATGATTCAGAGCAAAATACTCGTATCGTGTAATGCCAGGTTTTTATTTAAACAGTTTGATTTTAAAGTGAACCTTGCGGGTATTTGAATACTAATGCAGATGTCTTGTTTTCATAATTTCTCAAAAGTGAAACGTCTTCAAAAAATTATGAGGAACGATCAGAAATTTACGATGTTAAATGAAACTGATGAACGGGGAAGTGAGACTTTCTTGGTAAACTTTTCGCTATACGTCTAGTTTTATTAATTTTTAATTAGATTAGTTTTATCATTTTCTTTATTTTGTCGCAATACCAAAAATATTCCTATAATTGCAAAATTTACACACATATTTTTGGTAATTACACAATAGAAGCAGGCAGCTTACGATATTTTAAGATTCATACTGTTTTATATCAATATTAGTTAATATTTCAAATATTAGATAATTTTCCCAATATTCACCTATTCTCGCCGGAAGTCAGCGAAAATAAGTAAGCATGCAATAGGAAAGATCAGGTTTCCGGTAGTGTCCTAAAATATGGGTGGGGACGTATAAGGAGTGTCTGGGCTGATAATTGCAAAATTTACACACATATTTTTGGTAATTACACAATAGAAGCAGGCAGCTTAAGATAGTGAATAGAAAATGAAAGTAATGACTTGAATAAACTATTTTTTGGCAGAGTAAAATTACACTGAATACGTCTTTGTACTGATAGAACATGTAAAATATATTTTTTACACGGCAACTTTTTGCACTTACGCACGCTTTTGTTTGACAAACCAAGTTTCGCCGACGTTCGCCCATTGTTCACAGTTGACTGTTTTGTTGTTATTGTGGCTTCAGTCAATGTGATAATACATTTGTATTTTATTTTTTTGTGACTTATGCTTTACCCCGTCGCGTTTGGAACTATTTCGTCAGCTTTACAATTCACTCGGAATTTATGGAATAATTCGCGTTTCGAGACAATGGCATGTATTCCAGTTTAACAATGTGTTATTTTAAACTTGACTTAACTTTCCTTTTCATATAGATTATTAGTAATGGAACGAAGTGTTAAAATATTGTTAATATAATAGAATAACTTTTAAAATTCAAGTTTGAGGTTGTATATTTGAACAAGCGTTTGATCTTATATATACATCTCTTGAAATTTTCGATAACTATTAATAATGCGTTATTTACCTTATTCCTAAATACATAACATATGTTCACAGAATGCTGTTGAAATAAGTAACAGCTAAAGAAAGCATGTCTTTTTATTTTGTTTATTGGATTGTTTTGATATAAATACGCATTTAATTTCAGAATAGTATACGTACTAAAGAGCTCGAGACAAAAGTAAAGAAAACATACGATAAGATTTGTTTTAATAATTTGTAAAGTATTCAAGGTAAACAAGTCAAAATATATCTTTAGTTAAATGAAGAAATAAAGATTTCTTTTTAGTTTTTGGATAATACAATGACAGCGCCGGAGGAGTTTTCGTGTCCTTTGCCTCTTACAAAATTTCATCCAATTTAATATGGCACTGTGACATGATATAACAATTCTTTGAATGTTAATAAATTCTGTGTTCGATTCTGATTTACGATATTTTAAGATTCATACTGTTTTATATCAATATTAGTTAATATTTCGAATATTAGATAATTTTCCCAATATTCACCTATTCTCGCCGGAAGTCAGCGAAAATAAGTAAGCATGCAATAGGAAAGATCCTAAAGTAGGTAATGTCCTAAAGTAAGGGTGGAGTCGTATAAGCAGCGTCTGGACCCAGAAATTAGAAGTGGTATAATGTTTATTTATCTGATTTGGGCGGTGGAACATAAATTCGAATTGTAATTGTTTATTAAATTAAAATTGTCATTGTAATTGTTTGTTAAACTAGCTTTTATTTATTTTATTTTACAAAGTTGTCCCAAGTTCGCATTTTATCGTAACAAGAATTAATAATATATTAATGGTAGCAATGCGAATCATTATTTTACAGTTCATATATAGTCAGTCATATATATGTACCTACTAGTTGTGTCGACGTGTCTTCGTCCGAATGGAATTCGGTATATGAGAAGTTATTAGGAATTTTTTTGTGTTTTTTTATTTATTTTTTCCTCCCAAAACTCTGTGAGCATAAAGTTTAATCAAACCCTAATAAATGGCGTTGGCAGTGCCAATATCATAATACTAACCAATATCGTAATATTAGCCAAGTCACGTTTTTATTATATCTGTAATACCTAGATAAAAATATATTATAAGTTGCTCGGGGATATAAAATATTACTATATCAAATTTAATCAAGACATGATTTCTAAAAACAGGTTTTCTGACTTATAGACTGATAATATAAGCCCGAAAACCTGTACGCTAATTTATTAAAAATATTTTCCATGAGCAGAATTCACTTTGTTACAATTTTATTTTAAAATAAAAAAAAATTATTGTGTCATACTATGAATATATCGTGATTTATATATTTTGAATTGTAACTGTGACAATATCTACAGTATAGGTATTTTGATAGTCTCAATGTGTATAAAAAAATAAGATATTTGTTTTATATTTTCTCTTCTCTATTCCCTACTTTGAATAATTACTCTGACAATATTTATAGAATAGGTATTTTGATAGTCTCAATGTGTATAAAAAAATAAGATATTTGTTTTATATTTTCTCTTCTCTATTCCCTACTTTGAATTATTACTCTGACAATATTTATAGAATAGGTATTTTGATAGTCTCAATAAGTATAAAAAAATAAGATATTTGTTTTATATTTTCCCTTCTCTATTCTCTATTTTGAATTATTACTGTGACAATATTTATAGCATAGGTATTTTGATGGTCTCAATTTGTTGAAAAAAAATAAAGATATTTCTTATATTTTCCCTTGAAACAAATCTACAAAACCGATCGGTGAAAATGGGATTGGTGTTACAAAATAGAAGGCAATTTTTAAAAAACTTATAAGAAACAAATAATCCAGCGATTGAAAATCGGAAAAGAGCAAATATTAAAATACAGTTTTAATAAACAAAATAAAAACGAAACATTTTTTATTCATAACAGCGCAAAAAAAATGAGGCACATAATAAGTTTTTAAAAACTATTAAAAAAAAATAAACAATACCGATTGTTTTTTTTTATTCATAGCCATTGCCTAAATTAATTAAAAATAAAATTTTTATGGACATTAAAACTCGTTCTCTTCACGTTCAAACAAAATTTCTTTCTGTTTTTTCCGAATATTACGTGTTTTTTTCGACAACCCGATAGCGTTGTTTCATGACTTACGAGTTTCATGGATTACATCTGTGAATGAAGGATATAACGGGACATAATCTACACTTTGTTTCATATAAGAATTAATAAATTGTTATGGAAAATAACTGAACTTTTCATAAAAAATACAAGATTTGTTGTTCGTCTTTTTGGCGATTTAAATAAAACTTTTGAGTAGCTTTTTTTCACTTTTCTTTATTTAAGAGTGTTATTTTGATTCGTGTAACATCTAGGCCCAATACTATATGGATTTTGCACGTTTCTTTTCCGTAACATGGAAGTTTCAATCTATGTGAAATAATTGTTGTTACAAAATGGGAAAAATAAATTAAACGCTGTGAAATAATCGTTGCTACACTAAGGGATGATTTTGAATTAATACTGACGTAAGGGAAACTTTTTGTATGAAACGGGTTACAAAGCGTCACGAATTTATGTGACGGAAATAATGAGGTGGAAGTGGGAATAGCGCATTAAGTTACATTCGAACATTAATGCATATATTAGTCAAGTGCCAAATAAATGTTAAAGTGGCTGCGAGTTAAGGTGAATTTAGGCAATGATATGTTAGGTGTACACTTTTTTTCAACCATAGATGTGCAGGTAAGTGTAAAATATGCCGCAATAGTAAAAAGATAATGAGATCTTTGTTATATAAAAGACTTTGAAGTTTAAATGTAATAGAGAATGTGGATTAAATGATTGGATCTAAAAATTCAGACAATCACGTGACATGATGAATAACGCATCGAAATTAGTCAGAAATTTCTCGGTAAAACAAGTACACGTGGTGAGAAGGATGGAATTAAAGGAGGCATATATATACACACACACACAAATATATATATATATATATATATATATATATATATATATATATGTGTGTGTGTGTGTGTGTGTGTGTGTGTATATTAGTACTACTATTATATATTTATTATTATTTTTAAGTCTATTATTTCTTAATTGAATAATTAAATATGAAAACTTGTAAAATCGTGTGAATTCGATTTGTTGGCCAATAAAGAGATATGCACGAATGTATTTTATTGGATTTGAAAGAGTTCGTGACACCTCCATACTTCAAGAACATAGAGGAAGGAATCATACCAGGTGAATACAGTGATCATTGTAGTAAATATGTCAGGATAATCGTTGCTATAATGTACTTAAGTGACAAACGATGTTTCGCTGCTTTATCTATTGCAGATTAGAAAAAATGCAAGTGTCGAATTAAGGAATATTTTATAGTCAATGAGACAAGTTTATTTATTGCTTCCCTTACAATGACGGGAAATAGCGTAATGACATAGAGGACGGAATCATACCAGGTGATTACAGTGATCATTGTAGTAAATATACCATGATAATCGTTGCTATAATGTACTTAAGTGACAAACGATGTTTCGCTGCTTTATCCAATGCAGATTAGTTAAAATGCAAGTGTCAAATTAAGGAATACTTTCAACCTTCTCTCTCTTATCCTTGTGCTCGAGTACCCTCGGCCTATTCCGAGCTTCGAGTAAAATGTACTTCAGCTACCCTCCTAAAGTTGTGAAGGCACAAAGGCAAAATTAAAGCGAAACCGACGCGGTGCTAACACACTATATGTAGTAAAAGCAATTTAACTTGTGGTCGGCGTTGTGGGCATTCCAATGAAGAGATAAAGTGGTGAAACGCGTGGAGCGGGTGTTGGCGGCCGCGCTATGGGCCGCTTCGATTTTGTTTGTAAGTTGCTTAAAACGAAAGCAAAAGAAAAACTATTAAATGTAAGACGAACTCGTTTATTGAGCATTTCGAATATACACATTTTTTAATTACGGTAAAAGGTAAAAAACCTTTGACCTCATTGTCGATAACAACGATTTAAAAACTAACGTAAATAATAGATTTGTTCATCATGTCTATATATTATCCAAAAGAGAAGTTTGGCAAAAATGAACATGGCGTTACAGAAATAGAATAAAATTTAAAAAAAATCGCTATTCATTGGAATATAAAAAAACAAACAACTCAGCAACTGACAAATAGAAAAAATCAATAAATTCAACACAATTAATAAATTCAATACAATAATTATAATTCAATTAGATTAAAATGAATGTTGAAAAATCGTTATTTATTAGAATATAAAAAAGCAAACAATTCAGTAACTGACAATCAGAGAAAATCAATAAATTCAATGCATCTGGCAACCATAATACAAAAAAGCTATTGCGTCATATTTCAATATATAAAGAATTTTCAAAAAACAACGATAAAATCGATTGATGTACATTATAACTATTAGAAATGGTTAAAAGAAAATAATTAATACGGGTTGCATTATATTAATATGTGGGGCTATTGACCCAATTAATTAAACATGAAGTGTTAACTTTCGATTAAAATGAATGTCCTTTTCACTCTTCAAGTTTTACATGAATTTTTTCTACGGCTCTGTCGAGCCTGCGAGTTTCATCTATTGTTACGTTACATATGTATATGGAGGATACGTCGAGACAAAGTCTGCATTTTGCTTTATCTTGGCTTAAAGAGTCCCTTAGAAATAGCATTACAAACTGATATGAATAGAAGCTTCCTCATTTTTCTAATTGACTATTTAAATCATTTTTTTATGAAGTGGGCTTATTTTTTATTTTATCTATTTAGGCGTGTCACTTTTATTTTTGTGGCATCTTGGCCCAGCACTGTATACATTTTTGCTAGTCTCCTTTTGTAAAATATATATTTTTTAATATTTCTAAAAATATACAAAGTGGATTTGACCGTTCGACATTAAACGAATCCTCATATACTAAATGGTGTTTCTCAACCGTACACCAAAATATTTTAACAAAATTCAGTACTTTAGTAATAGGATTAGTTTTAAGCGGCACATCGACACCTTCGAATAATGTTATTTTATTTCTTATTTACAAGCAAAACATAATTCTTATGCCTGTATCATAAGAATGATAACACGATACGAGTTCCTCGTGAAAGCGACAAGCGTGTTTCGATTTATTTATTTGAACATAGTTTGAATTGTTTATGTATAGTTTTAACTATTTTTCTGTTTGATTCGATCGTGATCGCGCATCGGAAAGAAATTCGTTTATTTATCTATTTGTATTTTTTAATTTCAATTATCTATAAACAATGTATAACAATGTAAGTTTAAAGTTCCACTATAGGCCTAATATATCAGTATAATTTATATTATTACATTTTATTCTAATTCATTATGTACTTGTCCGTCAGTGACTCACCTAAACAACGATTTTTCCACTCCGTTTTTCAGTTTTTTATTGTTAATTATATAATTTAAACTTTAATAGAGAAAACGTGAATATACAAGCATAAATGGATAAATTATTCGTCTAGTGGTACCTTTATTTGCCAATATAAATTGAAACGGAAGAAGAGTAGGTCAATTAACATTTTATGGAAAATTATAGATTTCCGGAATTTGCGGAGATGGATCGTTAATTGTATTGTTTAGAATTTTATGGAGAAAATGAAAATATACTAATATAAATGGATAGACTATCTATATAGTGGTACCTTTATTTGTCAATATAAACAGAAACGGACGAAAAGTAGGTCAATTATTGTTTTATGGAAAATGATAGATTTCTGAAATTCGCGGGGGTGGACCAGTAATTTTATATTTAAATTTTAAGAGAAAAAAAGAAAATGTATAAACATAAATGTTTAAATATCTGTCTAGTGGTACCTTTATTTGCCAATATAAACAGAAACGGACGAAAAGTAGGTCAATAATCGTTTTATGGAAAATGATAGATTTCTGGGATTCGCAGGGGCGGACTCTTAATTTTACATTTAAATTTTAAAAGAAGAAAGGAAACTATATAAACATAAATGTTTAAATATCTGTCTAGTGGTACCTTTATATGCCAATATAAAAAGAAACGGACGTAGGGTAGGTCAATTTTCGTTTTATGGAAAATGATTACTGGAATTGGCAGGGGTGGACTCTTAATTTTATATTTAAATTTTAAGAGAAAAGAGGAAAATATACAAATATAAATGGATAAATTATTTGTATAGTGGTACCTTTATTTGCCAATATAAACAGAAACAGATGAAAGGTAAGTTAATTATCCTTTTATGGAAAATCATAGATTTGTTGTATTCGCAGGGATGGACCCTTAATTTTGTTATTTAAACTTTAATGGAGAAAAGGAAAATATCCAAATATAAATGGATAAATGATCTATTTAGTGGTACCTTTATTTGCCAATATAAACAGAAACAGATGAAAGGTAAATCAATTATCCTTAGAAGAAGAATTATTCGAAAAATTGCTTTTGGTGTTTATGTTAAAGATTATGCATTAAAACATTAATATTACGTCAAGTTAAACCCTACGTTTTTTTAAAAAACTTCATCTTCGTCTTTACGTGATGCTTGTTCAAACAAACAAACAGATAAACGAGCAAAATAACAACAAGTAACTAAATAAACATTATTTAAATTTATCCTAATAGAAGAAAATAATTTATGTATCTCTATATCAAATAGATAAACGTAATATTTTATATACATATAAAATTTGCGTTAAGAAATAATATCGAGTATATCATGTTTTTTGACTTACTCATATTATATTTTATTATATACTTTTTCCGACATGTTTATTATACAATTGAACCAATAAAAAAAATTAAACTTTGAGTGACCTTCATTTCTCTGTTTTTTTTTTCATCTGGCTATATGTACCAGGTAACTTATGTTAGGGAACCTTAAATAATTTTAATATCTCTAAAACGGGACAAATTCAAGTATGATTTGCGTATCGAAGATTTTAATTTAAGTTATTTTTTAATCATTTTATTACTTCTTAAAATATAAAGGACGCAAACTCAGGTCTAGTTTGCATATCGATGATGTTAACTTAAGTTCTTGAAATAAATTTAATACTTCTCAAAATAAAAAAAGTCTGATTCGCGCATCAATGATTTTAACTTAAGTTATCCTTAATACTCTTTAAAATAAAAAAAAACGGGCGGTTTCGTGCGTGGAGGATAACATATGTAATTATTTATTAATATGGACTTCCTAATGCAATAAACATTTAATAATAATTTATATAAATAAATAGGATATAAACATTATGGTGATTATCTCAAAAATATGTCAACTAGAATCATCGTTATAGCTTACCTTTGCATAGGCGTTTAACATAATTTAAAGTTCAGAAGTTATGGAACTAATACTTTAACTTTGTTTTAGGTATTTTTAAGTATATCTAAAAATACTACTTAAATGTATATAAGAAAATTTGAGACTCATATAATAAGACATTTCAAATTATAACCTCCAATATTTATAAAATTTTGAATAAACATTTTCGAATACGTTATTTCATTCGTTTAATGTTTCCACATAACTACTTTTGAGTCTTATTAAGATACGTGGAAGTAATATGGTTATGATTAAGCCAAATTTCAAGTTTCAACGTCAAGCGGTTTCTGAGAAAAATACACGCAGACATGTGAGTGATCTTGAAAGGGTCCCTTTTTAACTTTTGATGTACAAAATTTTGAAAATTATTGACAAAACATACTTCAAATAGTAATATTATGTTCTAACAATAATATTAGATTGATATTCGCATCGATCTTGAAAGGGTCCCTTTTTGACTATTGATGTACAAAATTTTGAAAATTATCAAATTATTGACAAAACATACTTCAAATAGTAATATTATGTTCTAACAATAACATTAGATTGATATTCGCATCAGAGTCTAATTTAGTCTAATATTTATCATTACGGAAAAGCTTATTGTTATATATTTTATAAAATATCGGAAAATTAAAATCCTCAACTGACGGTATTATGTGTAAAAATTAGTTAAACTTATGTACTGTCATTTTTTTATATATAAGATATAAGAATATGCTATTTAATCCGCAAAAGATTAATGCGCAATTTTCACTGTTTGAATATTCAAACCGTGAAAATACCTTAACTAATTGTGCTGACGCGACTTCGTTCGCGTGGAATTCGGTATATGAAAAGTTAATGAACTTTCTTTTTATTTTTTCTATCAGAAGTCTACGAGTACAAAGTTCGCTAAAAACCCTAATCAATAGCGTAGGCACTACCAATATCGTAATGTTCACCAAGTCAGGGTTTTTTAAATATTTGTATTATTCAGATAAAAGGTATCCTAAATGTTGCTCGAGGGAAATTACATCAAAATCTGCAGAGTAGGCTTCTCGTGATAGAAGAACACAAAGCCTGAAGACAGACACACAAAAATTTATACGCTAAATCAATCTCTCTTTTTAAAGTATTTTCCATGTGCAGATTTCAAGCTGTTACAATTTTGTCATATGCATTATATATTCACAGCATAAATAATTTCTTGTAAATGACGTTATTTGTATGATTTTTCCCAAAATATACTGAAATATACTGTTACAATTTTGTCAATACTGTTACAAATAATATACTGTTACAATTTTGTCATATGCGTTATATATTCACAGCATAAATAATTTCTTGTAAATGACGTTATTTGTATGATTTTTCCCAAAATATACTGAAATACCCCAATATTTTACTTCAAATCAAGAATCATATTTTTGAAATTTGTTGTTACCTAATAATAAAGAGAGCGAAAAGTCTTAAAAAATATGGACCTGTATAATTTAACCTTGTATAAATTTTGTAAATATGACTGATTTTATAATTAATTTTAAGTATACAATTTCTAAAAATCAGATACCTCAATAGACGTAGATCAACATTCTACAGTGATAAATTAACAGAACTCTTTAAACATGTCTGTACATACTGTAAAACTTTGCATGTTTGTATATCGAAAACATTGGCAAAAAATTATTCGGAGAATTGTTAGTAATAGAATGTGTTTGTTTGTGCACACATTACGCAAAAGCTATTAATTAATTTGTATAAAGTTATTAGAGAAAATGTAGAGGTCAAGTTGAAGTAATATTCAGTTTATATTTCACCGCAATCGGTTCACAGAAGATATGAAAAAATAATATTTTCAAAAGTTAATTTAGATTGTATTATCATAACAAAAACAAAAAATGAACCGAGTAGTTACTCGACGCGTTTTTTAAATCGGGCGAAGTATGGAATATGTTTATAAAAACGGCATCGGTTCGTTTTTCAGTGGTTTGCGCATACGAAGTCGCGGTCCTAGCTGTGTCACTGTAATTACCAGATGTTGTGCGACTATACTGTTTTCCATTTTGTTGCAAAGTTTTTTTTTCAAAGTTTGCTTTTGATAATAATTTACAATTTTCTTCAATTTAACACTTGTCACGTCGTGGTGTTGTCAAGGAACATTTTTATTAATGAGCAAATATAAAGTAAGTCACTTACTTTCTATTTTTTAGAAGTAAGTAGACTACATCTCGTTTATTCGTTATTACTTCACATAACGGAGGAAAGAAGGGCGCGGGCTTTGAATATTAATTTTGTACCAGGTTTTGTGTGCTTATAATTTGAATTTAGTAGAATGTAGTAAATAACTTGTGGTGACAAGATGTATTGTAAAGCTTTTTTAGCGGTTTTTCATATAGATAATTATTTTTGATTTTTTAGCAGTTTATTAATTTTAATTTTGTACCAGGTTTTGTGTGCTTATAATTTGAATTTAGTAGAATGTAGTAAATAACTTGTGCTACAAAATGTATTGCAAAGCTTTTTTAACAGTTTCTTTACATGAATAATTATTTTTTATTTTTTAACCGTTTATTTTTTAGCAGTTTATTAATATTAATTTTGTACCAGGTTTTGTGTGCCTTTTTAGCGGTTTTCATATAGATAATTGTTTTTGACTTTTAGCAGTTTATTAATTTTAATTTTGTACCAGGTTTTGTGTGCTTATAATTTGAATTTAGTAGAATGTAGCAAATAACTTGTACCGACAAGATGTATTGCCAAGCTTTTTAGCAGTTTATTTAGCTGCAGTCAAGCGATCGTGTAGCAGAATCGGAAGCGGGTTGGACTAATTTCAGGGGCGTCACTTTTATGTTGTTTTTTCTTCGAAAAAACATACGACGTAATTATTTATAATTTTAATTAAAATGTTAGTTTATTAAATTAGACAATAAAAATAGTTCAAAAACAGAATTTCTACTTTTCAGTTAATTTTTTTAAAAATTTCCTTCACGATATTTCCAAAGAGAAAAACACCACTAGAAATGTTAAAGTTTTCAATAGAGATTCATAAATTCAGTTGCAAAATTTTAATATATTAACTGTTAAAGAAAATATGGGACATATTTTCTCAACACTGGCTGAGTTGTGAGTTTTAAAATGTACATATATTTACGTGAACCCTGAAGGTGCTCAAAACTGACCTTAAAATTAAATTATTCCAGTGTGAGAGCCACGTGTTTCTTACAAGATTTTCTCGGGAATAAAATTGAATTCCGCGGATCGAGATTGAGTCACGCGGCCTGATTCATAAAAACTTTTTTCTTTGTTCTACTTCAGCGTCGAAATCACCTTTTCCTATCGGTTAAAAATCCTTCGAATCCATAAAAAGAAAGTCAGAGAACACGTGGCAATAAGCGCATGTTAATACCATTGAGACTTTGCAGGAAATCCATTCGCAACAGTGGATCCAATAATATAGTCTCATAAATCTCTTCGGTCTTCAAGAGAAAATTTCCCTTTTTATGTTCCCACGGCCTGTATATAGGTACTCGTTTACCTTTACGCAGTTTTGTTGGTACTTTCTCTGCGTACTTTCATGTATTTTCTTACAAATTTAATTTTTTTTCTTACGATAATTTGTCTCTTTTCTTTAGTATTATTTTACGGAATTTGAATATGACACTTCAACTGTTATATATTATAGCACTGATAATATTATATATATATATATATATATATATATAAATATATATATATATATATATATATAATGTCACTTAAACCATTGGATACTGTGATAATTCAAGGGACAGATATTTTAGCAGCTAAACTATTATATTATGGCCCTCAAATTTGAGATATTATGGCGTTTCAACCGTTAGATATTATAACATTTAAACTATTAGATATTACGGTACTTAAGTCATTAGACATTATGACACTTCAGCTATTAGATATTATCGTACTTAAACTATTACGTATTATGGCACTTAAATTGTCAAATATTATAGTATATCAACCATTAGGTATTACGGCACTTAAATCATTATACAATGTTAAATGTCAACTGACAAATATAGCACTTCAACTGTTAAATACTATGATATAATAGTTTAAGCGCCATATATTACGTATTATGGCGCTTAAACTATTATATTATGACATTTCAACTGTTAGATATTTGCACTGATAATGTTAGATATATAATAACCCACAGATATAGCACTTCAATTATTAAATATTATGACATTTAATCTATTACGTATGTATTATGGCGCTTAAACTATTATATTATGACACTTCAACTGTTAGATATTTGCACTGATAATGTTAGATATATAATAAACCACAAATATTACAGTACTTCAACTATTAAATATTATGACATTTAATCTATTACGTATTATGGCGCTTAAACTATTATATTATGACACTTCAACTGTTAGATATTTGCACTGATAATGTTAGATATATAATAAACCACAGATATTATGGTACTTCAACTGTTTGATATTGTGGCACTTAAACTGTTAGCTTATGTTACTTAATTTATTTGATTTTATAATCTTTTCTTGTTGGTTTATTAGTCTAAATTTTGGCGGTCTGATTATTTTTTTCTTAAAGTTTTTTGAAGATAGTATGTCAAGATAAAAAAGTAGGTAGAAACTTTTTCATATTGCCAGTATTATTCATTGTTTTGCTAAATAATTCATTCATTAGGTTCACTTACTTCTGAAAGAATTTAAAAAAATGTTTTCATTATATTGTGATATTTCTCATTGTAAACGTTAACTAAATTCATCAAAATATATTCATTATTAAGATTCTCTACTAGGAGGAACGCAAATCTATTATTGTCATTATGTCGTCTGTCCGTTCATAAACGGAATAACTGCTAGAACTAAATTTTACACAAGTTATATAATTTATTTATTCAAACCGTATTTTAAGTTGGCTTCTGTAAATACAATAGGAGACTGGCTAGACATGCAAAGAAAATAATTTTTTTACTAATACTGTGCGATTTGGTTGAAAAGTTAAAAGTTTCGATATTGTGTCGTTAAAAGATAATGATGCGGGGACTGTAAAATTTTCCGTATCATACCACTCTTGATATATATATATATATATATATATATATATATATATATATATATATATATATATATATACATATATACATATGATAAAGAAACTGAGTCTGTAAATTGAATATTTTCAAGTAAAACTAAATGCTACTTACTAAAGAAGCGCTATTAAGCCTAAAACAACAGTTTTTAGAATTTTTTTTTCTGTTTACGCGGACCTTGGTTATGTATGTGTGTGTGTACACCCGCCTGTGCACCCATCGATGATGCAGTATCCTAAGCAATATCATTAATTCAATCATTATTTCCATAAGTTCAATATTACCCTTTATAATATATATCTCTAAGTTAAAAGTGACAAATGAGTTACAATTATCTTAATATCCGATTATTTATAACTATTTTAGTTAGATTTACATATTACTTTGAACAATAATTAAGTGTAATGTAACTAAATTATGTTGAGAAAACTCCATATTTATAAAAAAAATATGAACATAATTTAGGGGCAATGATAATCCCAAATATTTTACAGGTTTAATTTACATATTTATTTTAAATATTTTTTATTCAATTGTTCGGAAGAAGAGAAGTAAGAAACATTTTCCAAAACTTTGTTTAATTATGTATAATTGTATCCTAGTAATTAGTAAAGCAATAATATCTTTACGACATATGGAACAAAAATATAAACTGTAATTGAAAACTAAACAGATTTTTAGAATATGGAAAAGGAAAACTCTGAAAATATATTTTCACTTAACGAAGAAAGATAGGAAGAATAAGGCTTTTATCTAATTAGGAGATTTATTAAACTAAGGTTGCCTAAATGATTAAATTAGAATGTATGTTGTGTCAGTAGCGGCCGACTTGTGTCATGCGGTTGATTTAGTCACTGGCCTGTATAAGTGTTTTTTTTGCTCTTATTTAATATATAAAATTTATTATATTTTATATTATGACATAGTCGTTAAAATTTTTATAGTAAAACTAACATTCTTTTAATTTTTTAAATATTTATTCTATTAAAATTGTTTGTTATTTTGTAACGTGATACCATTCGAGAAAGTTAAACGAGATACGAAACAATAATAATACAATTAAATGAAACTACGTGATGTAGTATTATTTCCAATTTCTTTAAATTTTTTACCACGACTTAGGTTTCGTTGTATTATAACATCTTCAGGTGGGCTATTAGCAAAGATCTTTGCCAATAGCCCATCTGAAGATGTTGTAATACAATGAAACCTAGGTCGTGGTAAAGAAATTAAAGAAAGTAGAAATAATACTACATCACGTAGTTTCATTTAATTGTGAATAGTGAATTTCTATAAAATTAGCGCCAAATATATTCAAGAATTGTTGCATTTGTTAAAGTCGAAATTGATGTATCTTGTTAATAAGTTAAGAAATAAAGAAAAAATAACGGCCTATAACAACCACGATATAATTAACTATTAAATGTTATTTATATAGCTGCATATACTTCACTTTTATCATGGTTCATCAAATTCTTTTATAACTAATAGTTACCCAATATTTGAAACAATTTGCTTCCCCACTTTTTATCAGCGGTTTTAGCGGTTTTATCAGCGACTGAAGTAATCATTGCAAACTCGGTTATTATTATTTTATCAACTATAAGTATATTATTCTTTATTATTTTCATAAAATATCGATTTATATTTTCTCGAACAGAAAACAATATTTTTCCAATTTCAGAAAATGCCAATATGTTTTCTTTGGCCTCTGATAATTTCGATGTTATCAGTGAGAGGCTATTTATCGTTATAATATTGTCAAAGACAATACTAGAGAAAATCTCATTACTTTTCGTATCCGCAAATGTTATCCCGAGTGCTCATTGAATGGTATTATTCGGGAAGGACTCGCGTGGAAAATAATGGTTCGCGATTATGAGAGACGTTTGAAACCATTTCAGCGGATAAAATGTTGATGTATGATTATCCCCTGGCGAACCCGACTGGGAAAAATTATTAACCGGAAAGAGGATGTAATGGTCGCTCGATGAGGTGAACGGTAAACGCTTATTGTCTACAATTTCATATCGGATTCAGATTTTCTGACAGGTCAGGTAAGAGATGCTAATGTATTACAAAAATTTTCTTTCTTTTTTGTAGAATATGCACTCTTATTATATTCAGAGTGGAGAAGTAATCATCCAAAAATACTAAGATAATTCTTAGTATTTTTGGATGATTTCCGCTCGATTTTAAAATTTTAAATCAAAAGGAAAAACCAAACTCTAATAAGATCACTGTTATTGAATATATTTGGCGTTAATTTTGTAGAAATTCATTATTCACAATTAAATGAAACTACGTGATGTAGTATTATTTCTACTTCCTTTAATTTCTTTACCACGACCTAGGTTTTGTTGTATTACAACATATTCAGGTGGGATATTAGCAAAGATTAACTCTTAGGAACAACCAACAGCATTTATATAACCCACCTGATACCGATAATATCCCACCTGAAGATGTTGTAATACAACGAAACCTAGGTCGTGATAAAGAAATTAAAGAAAGTAGAAATAATACTACATCATGTAGTTTCATTTAATTGAGAAGATTACTGCTGTTTGTGTGCCTGTCTGTTACAGACGTTTTTCCCAGAAAACAATTGATGCAGAAACGTGAAATTTGGCATAGCAATAAAGCATATTAACTCGCAAATATGTTGGTAGCTAACATTTAAAAATATTTTAGGGAAATTTTTTGGGGGCATATTTCCAATCAGATTTTTTTTAAATTTCGATGTATAGTGTTGGGTATAGTTTGAAACGGCTAATAACAAGGGTCTCTTTCATAATTTTAGATAGTACATCTTCAGAGATATTATAGAAACATGCCAAAAAATATTTTCCCGCTTATTAACGGGTTTAGTTTATTTATTTGGTTGTAGGAGAACTATAGCTGTGATCCTAGTCGTCATAATTTTTTAAATATACACCATGTTTTACGCCCACGAAAGATATAATAAGCTATACATTTACGTTTTGAAATATTAATATTTGTAAATAATTCAATAGGAAAAATATTGTGAACGGATCCTTCGTAGTGTGAGTTCTATTCTTATGTTTTTACAAATGTGATGCGGTTATCAAAATATACTTGTATCTTTATTGTATTTCAAGAAAAATGATTCAAAAGAGAAATCCCCTTATTTTCAAAACTACACGATCAAGAAAATTATTATATAATTCTATAATATATACAATTAACTTTCGTATTGCAAAGTTTTGTGTAAGACAATTACATTGATTTGGGCCTGCACGATTTTTTCAAGCATTGAAAGTGTTCACAGATATATACGATACAGCCTTTTTGAAGTAATATTCGCAAATAGCTGTTATAGCCGCAATCATTGTAGGAAATTTAGAGAAATAATTAAACCGGTTAAATAATATATTTGTGATAGGGTAATTACCAAATATTTTGAAGAACTGGTAAATTAGTTTATAATGTACATTTAGCTCTATCAGTTTAATTTTCTTTATTATCCGACTACTCATCATAGAAAAATATTTTGTGAGCCAATAAAGGACAATAATTCATCAAACATGTCGTTATACTGGAAAGAGATTAAGAGATACAAATAGCAATATGATTATATTTGAGAACATCTCCATTTTTGACAAGGATATCACATTTTAGTATTTTCAGAACATTCTTTACAATTTTAGTCGAATAATGTAAATCTACTAGAAATTGGTTTTGATTGTATATACAGGTTGATGTGATATTGCTCCTTGCAATTTTTGAACAAAAAATCCTCAAATCTATCTTTGGTGGGTTCTTTGACAAAGGGTTTTGGAGAAGGAGAACTAATGCCGAACTTTATCGCTTATTTAAAGAACCAGATATAATAAAATTTATAAAAAATTAACGCATAAAGTGGGCCGGCCATGTAATTAGAATGAAGGAAGATAGAACGACAAAACATTTTTTTCAGGCCAAATCAACTGACGCTAGAGTAAGAGGAAGACCTAAATTAAGATGGGCGGTTGATGATGCTTACAAAGTGTTTTCGATGCTCTCAACATAACAAACTGGAAATCGCCCAGAAGGAGAGTTTGGAACAGTTTGCTTGAACATGGCCAGAGTCCACCGAGGACTGTCTAGCTACTGATGATAACGATTATGGTGATTCTGTCCATCAAACTGAGTAGAAAATGTTAAGGAACTACATAAAAATTCTAACTATTTCTGAAAAAAAAAGCTATTGAAATGGCGATATCAAAGATAAAAAATTAATTTTTTTACAGAAATACACTTCAAATATACTTAGTGTGACGCACAGAATATGTTACGGAACTATATGACAATTCTGCACGCACATACCACTTTTACGCATTTAGTACTTTTAAACATTTAAGGGTAAATTTCTAAAAATATCTAAATCTATTTTTTTATAAATTCAGGCTGAGAAGTTTCGGAAAAAAGCAACCCCTTTTTTCAGATATTTTTCAGTATAGCTCTGAAGATATCATACCGAAAATTATGTAAAAAAAATTTATACCCTAGAAATTACGTCCCTTGTTAACCTTTTCAAATGATACCCGGCGCTATATATGGAATTTAAAAAAACATTTTCAGGTAGTTAATTTATCTCCCCTGAAATTTTAAATGCTTATTAGCGAGATATTTGTTTTATTACTAAGGAAAAATTAAAGTTACTACGTCAAGCGATTTCTGAGTAAAACAGACAGACATACACACAGACACCTGTGCGTTATCACAGATCCATCTGTATGAATAATACGCACGTCCCTTGTTACATCTTTATAGTATGTGTTTAAGTTGCCATCTCTGTACAATAAGACAGTATTATTTATGAACTTGATATTTTAAAACAAATGTCTGAGACAATATAGGGCATTCCATTAGTATTTAACGAATACTAACGATTATTTCAAGTTTCTATGTCTAGCGATTGCTGAGAAAAAAGGCTGTGACCGACATACACACAGACACCTGTGCGATATCACAGATCCATCTGTATGAATAACAGGCACGTCCCTTGTTATATCTTTATAATATGTGTTTAAATTGGCAACCCTGTACAATAAGGCAGTATTATTTATGAACTTGATATTCTTAAAAAAAGTCAGACAATAAAGGGCATTCGATTAGTATTAAACTACTTTCAACAATAATATTTGACGTTCACATCGAATTGCGCAACAGAAATTATTGTTACGTAACATATTACAATGAAAAAGGGAAATAGGGTAGAAAACCTCATTACTTCTCGCGTCCGCAAATGTTAGCCGAATGCTCATTGAATAACATTATTAGAGAAGACTACGAGGGAAAATAATGGTTTGCGATTACGGGAGACGTTTGAACTCATCGTAGCGAATGTAACGATGATGTATGGTTATCCCGCAGCCGGACTTGTGTGGGGAAAAGTTATTTACCGGACAGCGGATGGTGGACCGATAGGGTTGAGTACTGTGCCGCAGCTCTAGGTGGAAAGGTCGAGTTGAACGTGAATAATTTTGCTGGAGGTCCAGTTTTTTTGATAAGTTGGTTAAATGTTTATTGCAGTGAATTTAACGTACAGAATATGTGAGAATTTCTCCTTACGTGTCTTAAATACTATTAAAAAAAGAATCAGGCTCTTAGTTAATTTTTAAGTGACATAAGTGTGATAATAGCCAATGTACAACAGATATAATAGATCCTAAGCCTGCGCGACACTAATTAGATGCTTGAGCGATATCCAAAGGGTTGTGCAATTTCTATTCGATACGATTTCCTAAGTTATTAATTAATTATAATTGTCTTTTTACATGTTTTTTATTTTTACAAATTTGTCAGTATGGGTTATTGAAAAAATTGTTTTTGCTGGAATATATTTTCAGTGCAAAACCTTGGAAAATAAGTTTGTTATTATATTTTGATAGCTGTTACCCGTGGCTTTGTCGGCGTATACTTTAGAATATGCTCGATCTAACTTTCAATTCTACAACAGTATTATTACGTCTATATTAGTAGGTTTGTAGATTACATTCCTAATTTTTGGAAAATACTGTTATTATTCTAGTTTCCAAACACAAAATGTTCCCAAAATATTTAATGATGAAAAACGATTTTATAAAAATAGACAAACATATTTTAATGGACAATATTGATTCTGGTCTTAGGTACAATAAAGGGATTTATTACGTTCCAAGTTAAATAAAATCTGTCAAGTGTGAGTAGCACTCGCGCGCCGAGGGTTCCTTACCTCGAATAATGTGAATTGCAAAGCTAAATTTATAAGTTATATTAATATATACATATTTACACGGTGATTAACGATTCAGAGGCAAAAAAGTTAGAAGTTTTATTTTTTCTCTAAACGTTTTATTATATTTTGCGTGTAATTTTTTATTTTGGGCTTGTAAATGGGGGGTGGGGTACTTTTTTGCGTATTTTTGGTAATAAATCCCAAACTACGTGGCTCAAAATTGAAAGAAAATAATTTTGGAGTTGAAATTATGCCACAGTTTTAAATTTAAAAAAATGTCTGCTTTTGAATACTTTTCCGTTTGCATATTGGATAATTACTGAAACGAATCTATTTTAAAAAAAATTGTGTTTCTCTCTACCACTATGTGTGAACGGATTTAACTAGTAAACTAGTAAGGTTATTGACATAACTATTGACCCCATTGAGGCCATTTACCCCATTGAGGCTATTGACTCCGGAATAAATTTAATTTAGTTTCATGTGACATTTTAAACGGTTCCAAAGTTATGATGATGAAAATTTAGGTAGAATATTACACAAAATCTATACAAATGGCGGGTAGCGCTTGACTGCAGGGAGGGAGCAGGGGCATGAGCAGTGGGGAAGGAGGGGCCGCAGTTCGACTCGTGCTGGATTTAAAATAAACTAATTATTATTGTCTAATATGAGAGCACAAAATAAACACATTAAAACTTGCAGAATTACGAAATGCAAGTTCATAACTTGCGTAATGAACTTGGATTTCGTAATTCCATGCAGATGAAATAGCAAGGTATCGCTAATTAAAAATAAAGTTAAATTGTCAACGGTATCTCGAAGCGCATTTACGAATAAACTTGCATTCCTTTGTATATCATCGTAACCTTCTTGAGGTTATGCCTTCATTGCACGTTCAATTTAATTACTCGCAATTACCAAGATTAAAAAAACCTTTCAGCACTCACGCGTCATTCAAACGTGACTTGGGCGGGAAGGGACCTTTAGGCGAACTTATGTATTTAAATGGGCGCTGACAAAACTCTACAATGATGGAAATAAATGGCCGCTGCGCGAACGGTCGCATTTGCAAATGAGCGGCCGCCAGGTGCCGATACTCGAAAGGTTACTTGAAAGGCCGCCGCCGCAACCTAATGATCATTTTTCAGACTCGGACCATTTCGCCCATTGTGCACGCGCCGACTGGTCGTATTTTTAATTTTACCCGACTCGGAATAAATAAATACCAAATAGACGTTAAAGAGCAAGGAAATAAATGATTCGCTACGACTTGCGGTAATTAAAAAGTGGGATTCGCTGCTATTACTGTAATGGGTGGGCAATTGACTGGCCCCCGTCGGCGATCGAGTGAGCTTTTATGCTTTTTTGAGAGTCAATAATTAGCAAGTTTATATTGGCGCTGTAAAGTAGAGCTTTAGGGTTACGAGTTTCGACTGCTGACGTAAGGCAGCAGTGAGTATCGGTACGTTTATTGCTGGAAAGTTATTTTTAGTATTCTTTATCTTTTCTCCATTTTTGTTTAATAACCCGTTAAGATAATGGAAAATTATTTTCTTTTATAGCAAGTGGCAATATGGATTTTAAAAGCTTAGATGTGAAAACTTAGATGTGACACTTTTCGAAAGTAAGGCAGTTTATCGATTTTCATCTTACATATTAATATAATGATATAAGGTGAAATAAAGGCTCTTTTGCTGCCCAGTTTTTCTCTTACTTACCGCTTCACACATAGTCAAGAAAACAATCGTACGAGTCAATAAAATTAAATTGTCTCTCCATGATATTAGAATTTTCGGTTTTTGAATACTTTTCCGTGTGCGTATTCTATTACTAACATGAATTCAATCTCAAAAAAAAATATTTTGTCGATTACTCTTTATGGATGGAATTGACTCGCAAACTACTATGGCTATTGACATGAATTTTATAAGAAACCTGTGAATGGCGCACATTTCTCACTGTCCTCGCTAAAGCACGAAAACGGTTAATTACATAAAAAAGCATGGAATCAAACTTGGGAGAGAATTTTATGCTCTACAATTTTTCTAATGACCTCTAATGAAATGGAAGGACAGAAAGCGAGGTATTTTATAAAAACCGATTTTCATGACCTTCGACCTTTTATATCATGATCAACGGACGCGATATCTTACGAGACTTTTCAGAACGTCAAAAAAAGTTCTGTAGTAATTTACAACTTTCCAACTTTCACCACGATCTATTATCCGTATTAGACTGGAGTTTATACATTATGTGCATTATTTCGTCGGTTAAAAACTTTGTTTTGGATGTAAGTAACAATTTATATCGAACATGTGCATGTTTCTTTTTATTATAATAATTGTTTGATTTTCAGTTGTTTTCTCCAAGAATAGATTTAAAAAACTCGGGTATAGCTAGTTATAGTTAGTGAAATGCTCAACGTTTTTGTCAGTCAATTAACTATTTATACAATAATGGCTAAAATCAATTATAACACTCAGAATGTAAGAATTTTTTGTATTCCTCTCATAAATACAAGACGAAAAATTGCGGCGAAATAATTAGTTTTTCAAATAACAAAATATTTATTGTTATTTTTTATTATATTTATATATAAACGTTCCATTATCAAAAATAAAACCTCCACGTAAAATAACCGTGAGAAGAACTCTAAAGTACCAGTATACTTTTTTCTTTCTGCGAAATAATACTCGCATTACTAATACACTATTTAAAACCCAATAGGGTGTTTGGAGTGTCACGCATCGTTTTGATGATGCCGCGCGGTGTTCGGTGTGTGTGCAATGCAGGATAAGTAACTTTTTCGGTAATATTGAAATAGTGTATTTTGAGACAGGGATAAGATAAAAATATATGATTATAATCAAACATTTGTACTTAGAAACCAATAGAAACCCGTCCTATACTAATATAACAACGTCCTGTGTAATCGGACGGTCTTCGATAACTCAAGTGCTCTTTTTTGTCTAATTTAACGAATTTCCAATAACTTTGTGGATATGATGGAAGATATTCACGATGAGGGAAAAAATATTTGGATATTTTACCATTTTATTAGTCTTGAAATATCACTGTCACCGTAACACTTATGTGTTACTTTTTGAGCTAGTTATAATTTTAAAGTGAGATTGCAGATATTTACAGACTACCTTTTCAAGCCATATCTTTGTACTTGATGGTTAGCAATTAGTATAACCAATGATCTCAAAGTTTTCAAAGCTTTATAGAACATATTTCTATCTTATACAAAAGGTTTTCAAAAAGGGTGCTCGAACTTTGACAGTGTACAAGCGGCTATGTTGGTGAAGCTGCAGCTGTTAAATTTAGAGTTTATAGTGATTAAAGTTAGGAAAATCATTATAGAAAGTTACAATGTTGAGCGACACGTACAAATCATTAAACTCTTCCATCAAAATGAGTGCTTAATTCGAACGCTACGTGATTTCGTGCTCTACGTGATTTTTACGGTGCACACAATCGCCCTATTGAGTGTTAGTTGTTTGGTGGACACATTCAGCTGGTTTAATAAACAATTAAATTACACCCGTAGGTTATTAAAACGTGAGGTCTGCATAAAATATTGCTGTAGTAGTCGAGAGTATGCAGGATAACTCGAGGCAGTCAGTTCCTCGTCGGGTCCAAGAACTTGGCCTTTCGCAGACTTCAACTTAGCAAATTTTGCATCGGGTTTGGGTCTGCACCCGTTCAAGTCATCCAGAAAATTAAGCATCGAGCGTTCGCTGGCTTGGTTCTGGAGCTGATGGAAGTGTACCCTGATTTCGGACGGAAAATCATTTTCAGCGACTAGGCCCATTTTTGGATGAATGGCTATATCGACAAGCAAAATTATCACGTTGAGCAGATAATAATCCACATGAGAACCATAAGTTGCTAATACATTTAGAAAAATGTACTGTTTGATGTGGATCTTGGCCGGGCGAGGTCATTGTCCCGCATTTCTTCCGAAATAAAGCTGACACCGCAATAACTGTCACGGGTGGGTGATACAGTTTGATGATAACCATTTTTTTTTGGGCTAAATTTGAAGATATAGATCTCAAACACATGTAGTTCCAATAAGTTGGCGCTACAAGCCACACAGCGCATGCAACGATGGATCTTCTGAACGACAAATTCGACGGCAAGGTTATCTTGCGTTTCGGTGACATTTACTGGACACCGAAATCTTGTGATTTAAAGTCATTAGACTTTTTATTGTGCAAATAAGCCACAGACGATTGATGACTAAAATTGCTATTACTTTGGATTTTAATTGCTATATTTATCTATTACATTCTATTTTTACTAGACAAAAATGGCTATTATCTTCGACTCAGATATTTACAATGGTATGTTATCTACAGTTACTATTACTTACGCTACTAAGTGTTAAGTCATTACCCTTCTCTTTTCTTTGAAGATGTAAGTTCTTTGTACAAATAAAGTTCGTAAATAAACAAGTCGTAAAATCCTGGCCTTTGTAGCCACCAGGTTCAACTGAACATAAATATATGTGTAAATTGCGTCCTATCTATCAAAAGTATCAAAAGCCTTTGGAAATTATATTACCTAACTATCTGAGTATTCCTTTTTTATCTCTCTTTTTCTTGACGTAGGTCTTTATTTTTAATTGTTATTAAGTAGTCTATGTCAGTAATTTATAGTCACCATTTCGTATTTGTCTACATTGTTTCTAACAGTAAAATTCTATAAACAAATAATTAAAATATTCTCCAAAATGTTTTTCCTACATTTGTTGGAAAAGCGCGTTAATAATAATTAAAAAACAGAAAACTTTTTATTTTTATTCTAAATACACGATCTCGTAGTTTCTTATTTAAATTTTATTTGCTTTTTTTTCCGGTTTAGCGCAAACTTTCCAAACGTTTGAAAATGTGTATGTTACTAGAGAAAATACAATATAATCGGTGTTAATAAAATTATAGTATGGGATTTTTACTTATTTGGTTAAATGGAAAAGTTATTAATTGTATTTATAAATATTAGTGAAATTAAACAAGGCTTATCTTGTTTTTAGAGTTTCATATATTATACTAGAATTGAAAGTTTTATGTTAAAGCTGTTTTGTAGTAACATAAAACGTTCTTTTTACTATAATACTAAAGTATTAATAATGCAGAAAAATATAGTAAAATCTATTTTCATTATTTGTAATGCAGTAGAGTGGTGCAGTGAACAAAACTGATGGTGTTTTAAATATAAAAAGGTATAAATATTGTATTATTGAATTCTCTATGCGTATTCCAAGTACTTGATAGAACTATTTATAAATTACCTAATTCAATATTTATGTTTTTTCCATCTTATCCATTTATATTCATTTTATTATCCATAATTTTACCAGAAAGTGAATATTTTTGTCTAAAACCTGTTTTGGTACGGAAGGTTGTAAATGGGGAAACTATTTTGGTATTACTATTCTTGGTAATGGCAGTTGAAATGAAAAAAAAAGCTGTCAAGTGCATGATTATCATGAAAAAAATTGTTCACAAAAGTTGACATTTAGTTAATATTTAATTGAACTTAATAGGATATTATTTGTCTAGAAATGAAATATTAGATATGTTTGAATGGTAATATTTCAGACACTAAAACTAAATGAAAATAATATAAAATATCGACTTTTCTCTTTGAAGTTACTTAGTTTATTCTTTTTTTTTGAAGTAAAATTAGGCTGAAGAAATGCCACCCCAATTTTAGTCACAGAAATTGAAATAACCAACAAATGATTCATTTGAAAATGTTTTAATTTCTCTCTACATAATTAAATGAGAAAATACAAAATATAAGAAAAAAATAATTTGAAATGCTTTTTTTGTATGTGTAGGTGCTATAGTTTTTTTTTCTTTGTTCGCTTCAGTTTTGTTTTGAAATACTTACACTTTTCGGACAAAGGTAACCAATAGGATATAACTCTTTTCCAAATCAATTTAAACAGATCTCCTCTGCCATATTCAAAAGTTTTTCGAATACAATTTTGCTTTGTACACCATGAATACCAACAAACATAATTAATTTAATATCTGTATATTTTTGCGACGAATAAAAACAGACTATGCCCCACAAGGTTGTTTATCGGCATAAATATTTATTGAAAATTGTCATTATGATAGATTATGGAGAAAGTACGAAACATTATTCTTCAATTTACTATATTCGGAATTTAAGGATAGCTATTAAAGGATTACAAGTAATGGAGGGTAAACAATTCTGTAAACACATATAAAATTGTGTAAACGCATAAGACAGTAGGTAATAACACCATATTTATGTTAGCACGCATATTTAGTAAACAACAATTGTTATTTGTTTTTTAAATGTAAGAGAATGCAGTGCTCTTTGTCGGAAATAATATTTTCACAAGGTATTTTTTGTTTGTTTGTTTTTCATCATTGTACGTTCAGTCATAGCAAAAGGGAGTGGAACACAAAGAGGACTGATTTTAAGAGCCTTCATGGTTAATTTTGTTATTAATCTATGTAACTTATAACTTTTGGCAGCACAACATTATTTATAGATGCGTTATTTATTATTAGAAAAAAGGAAACTTCTTTAAATGCTTTAACCTTTATGTGAATAAAAAGTCGATATAGTTATGATCCTGTTATTAGAATGTCTTAAACTCCGCCATTGCCGGTCCCAAGCCCGGATGAAAAAGGAGGAGGGTTGGCTGAGAACTTGACCGTACCAGCCGCAGAAGGTCAACGCCGAGCCTCGGGCGGCGGTTAATAAACCCGAATGATCCCTCCAGTGGGAGATAGGAAATGATCCCCACGACCCGCTACTCCTGTTTATGGAATCGGGGGCACTGGCTTAACCACCCGTGTCATGAGGTAGAAAGCCTCATTAAAAATTCACCCTAATCCTACGGTGGAGACCGCGCCAAAAGGATGCATGGCTGGGAGGGCGCCCAGTCTCTAGCGCCAACCTTGGTGAACTTGGCGAACACCTTTGTATATAGCCTTCTCACAGGAAAGGCGTCACCCTGTGAGTGACCACAAATTCGTCCAAACTCGTGGGAACAAAATGAGTCTAAATAAAACCGAAAATAAATTACAAAACATAAAGCAACATAAAACCAATCTAACACAAGTCTTATCCAAAGATCTTTGCGAAACTAGGCAGAGATCATCATCCTTTAGTGGCAGCTCAAACTCCACTACCGTCCTCCAACCGACCCTATGGCAATATATTAAAAGCAGTAAAGCGGATCCCGTTGCTAGTCAGAAAAACCCTTCTGAAATACAAAGTGCAGAACAAACTCAGGAAAATTGGCAGCAGGACTATGTCAAAAGCAAAAGAAAAAGAAACGAAAGCCCAGCTGAAATAGAAAACAAACAACCAGCGTCTAAGCGTACCAACTTTTCGGTAACTGTACATAATAGCTTTGATATTCTCAGCAACGACGATCACGAAACTGCAAACCAGGTCAAAGAATATGTACCTAAACCGGAGCCTATTTTTGTCACAGGTGTAATAAACATCTCACCTTTAAGAGACACAATTAACAGGGTCGTGGACACAGATAAATACACATTGACCACGCTCAGATCAGGGCATATTGTCAAACTAATACCTAAGGATATAGAAACTTATAAAATTATAAGAGACACTCTCATCGAAAAAAATGTAAATCATTATACTTACAAACTAAAGAGTGAGAGAACCTATCGAGTGGTAATTAGAGGTTTGCATGCATCGGAAGATTTATCACTGATCAAATCTGAACTTGAAGCTACAGGACACGAAGTAAGACAAGTTGTCAACGTGCTACATCGGGTAACCAAAGAAAAACTTCCTCTATATTTTGTAGACCTAGAACAGAGACCTAATAATAAAGATGTATTTAATATCAAACATATCAGATAAGTTAAAGTTACAATAGAGGCACCATACAAAAAAAAGGAAGTTTTGCAATGCAAACGGTGCCAAAGATTTGGGCACTCCAAAAATCAATGTTTCCGCCCCTTCAGATGTGTGAAATGCGGAAACGACCATCCGACGACTTCATGCACTAAACCTCCAGAGATAAACGCCCTATGTGTGAACTGTCAAGGTAACCATCCGGCAAGTTACAGAGGATGTCAGAAATATAAAGAATACAAAGAGCGTATTTTCAAAATCAAAACAAAACCAGGCAAGGGTAAACCAACACCCTCAGAAGATGTCCCAATATCATCGCAAACCATTACAAATGACACCAAAGTACAGCACTCGAGAAGTTATTCAGATGCACTTAAAACTAAATTCAAAGACCGTATGGAGCAAACAACTAATCTGCAGTCAAGTAACACTCCACCTAACACAACAGACAACAGCCAAATCAGCAATTTATTGGACGTAATGTTTAATAGATTTCAAGAAATCATGAAAAACATGATGGACAGCATGATGGACCGGATGGTTCAACTAATCACAGGTCTGGCCACACAGAGGGCTTAAATATGCGTATACTCACTTGGAACGCCAACGGAATTACTGAGAAATGTCAGGAACTTGAGCTATTTATGATATCGGAGAATATAGATGTGGCCTTGATATCTGAAACAAGACTAACCCAGCGTTCCCACGTGAAAATGAAATACTATACGATCTATAGGACCGATCACCCTTCTGGCAGATCTCACGGTGGCACTGCAGTTATACTAAAGAACAACATTAAACATTATACTCTTAACCCTTACAAAACCGATAAGATACAAGCAAGCATAATAAAAGTCATCCTTAAAAACTCAGAGACAACCTTAGCCGCTGTGTACTGTCCACCAAGACACTCAATTACTGCTGATGAATTTAAGCAATTCTTCGAAGAGCTTGGTCCGACTTTTATCTGTGGAGGGGATTGGAACTCCAAGCATAAGTTCTGGGGCTCAAGACTGATCAATCCAAAGGGTAGACAACTCTATAAAGCTACATCAGATCTTAATTTAGAATGTATTTCGCATGGAGAGCCAACCTATTGGCCTACGGATTTCCATAAAACACCTGATTTACTAGATTTTTATATAACAAAAAACATCGGTCGAAATTATACAAATGTTGAGAAGTGCGACGATCTATCGTCAGATCACTCTCCAGTCATCCTTACTTTGAGCAAAGTAGCTATTTACTCAAAAACACCTATCGGAATTTACAATAAAAGGACAAATTGGGACACATACAAAGAAATTGTTTCCTCCAACATTGACCTCAATGTAAAATTAAAAACAGAAGAAGACATAGAAAAAAGTATAGAAAAATTCAACTCCATAATCCACCTAGCAGCCAAAGAATCAACTTCAACAAGCAAAATAAATAAAATGACAAACAAAGAATATCCTAAGAACATAATGAAGAAAGTATTGGAAAGACGTAGATTAAGGAAAGAATGGCATAGATCTAGGTATCCCTCAGATAAAACAATCCTGAACAGAGCGACTGAGGAACTCAAGAAAATGATTAATGAGCATGAAAACTTAAACTTTCAAAATTATCTAGCCCACCTCACGCCTTACCAGGATAGTAATTACTCGCTTTGGCGTGCTACTAAGAATCTTAAGCGACCGAAAGAACACATGCCACCTATAAGAAGAGATAACTGTTGGGCCAGATCGGACCACGAGAAGGCAACAACTTTTGCAGAACACCTCAAAGACGTCTTTACGCCTTTACCGAGCAGCAACCTGGAAAAAGACAAAGAAATAACAGACTTCTTAAACTCTCCAGGTCAATTATGTCTTCCATTAAAACCAGTGAGCCCCAGAGAAGTTAATAGACAAATTAAATCTCTCCCGGTCAGAAAAGCTCCCGGTTATGACCAAATAGATACTACTCTCTTAACTAACCTACCAAAAAAGGGATTAATGTACCTGGTAGTACTATTCAACGCATGTCTGAGACTCTGTCATTTCCCCTGCCAATGGAAGTTTGCCCAGGTCGTAATGATCTTGAAACCTGGTAAAGAAGCAGCTGAAGTTGTATCGTACAGGCCAATCAGTTTACCCTCTGGTCGGCAAACTTTTCGAAAAAATAATCCTGAGTCGATTGCAACCCAAACTGAATGAAATAATTACCGACCATCAATTTGGCTTCAGGCAAAAACATGGCACAATCGAACAAGTTCATAGATTAACAAACACAATTAACGAAGCCTTGGAGAACAAAGACTACTGCTCCGCTGTTTTTCTTGATATAAGTCAGGCCTTCGATAAGGTCTGGCACATGGGCCTCTTATACAAAATAAAGAAGCATCTACCGTACTCATTTTATCTACTTCTAAAAAGGTACTTAGATAAAAGATGCTTTGAAGTAAAAGTCAACACTGAAACGTCAGAACTCTACGAAATCCACTCGGGTGTCCCTCAGGGCAGTATCCTCGGACCCGTATTGTATCTGATCTACACTGCGGATATTCCTAAAAATGTTGACACAGTAATGGCCACCTATGCAGATGATACTGCTATACTGTCCGTACATTCAGAAGCAATAACCGCGTCTATATTTCTTCAAAAACACCTTACTGAAGTTGAAGCGTGGCTTGCAGAATGGAGAATAAAAGCGAATAACAGTAAATCCGTTCACGTAACATTCAGTCTCAGAAAAGGAGATTGCCCAGCAATTACTTTAAACGGGCAACAGATACCGCACTCAGATACTGCTAAATACCTCGGCATGCACTTGGATAGACGATTGACGTGGCAAAAACACATCTGGAATAAACGTAAACAATTAGATACAAAATTGCGAAGCTTGTCCTGGCTCATCGGGAAAAAATCTCAACTATCTAATGAAAGCAAAATGGCTGTCTACAAAACAATATTAAAACCAGTGTGGACATACGGGATCGAGCTGTGGGGTACAGCATCTAACAGTAACATCGAGATCTTGGAAAGATTTCAAACCAAGACAATGAGATATATGTTCCAAATCCCAAACTGTATAAGTAACAAATACATACTCCGAGATTTGAACCTAACAACTGTAAAACAGGAAATAGCCACCAGAAGTCTTAAATACCAGACCAAGCTATCTGAACATGTGAATGTGCTGGCTACCAAACTATCAGGAGATGGCAGTGTTAAACACTCACGACTAAGAAGGAACAGTATTCCAACCCTTCATAGCAGATTTCTAAACCCAAAGTGAGAGAGATCGATGGATTCTCCTCACAGCTAAATTACATACGCAGACTGTAGTCACCAATAATAACAGCTAAATGTGAAAAACAGATTGCTGTGCTAAGCAGAATACAAAAAAAAAAAAAAAAAAGAATGTCTAATATATAAAGTCACAGTGACTTTGTTTTGAAAAAAGTGTACGGAAAAAATATTTCAACAACCTTATCAGATATTAGCTGTGCCTGCACATGAAACTCAATTATAATTACCGCTTATAAAAACCGCCATGGATCAATGGATGAAAGATGGATAGATAAATATCGACACAACTCATATTAGTTAAAAAAATCAATACTTAGATTTCATTTTCTCTAAGAATAAAACTTATAAACACCGCTAATAGTTGGCGTTACTCGTACATTTATTTTGATAATATTATAAGTCAAAAAATACGTTAATAAAGTTTAATATTTAAAATAACTTTAGTGTAATAACCATTATTGCAAATCACAAAGAAAAAGTCGATCGGCCGCGTCGGCCTACCGCGCGAACTCGTCAACTATCACACCAGGTTTGATCCAGCTGAACTGTTGAAACTATTAAGACTATTATTATTATTAACGTTACTTGTATATTTATTTTGATAATATTATAAAACAAAAATCACGTTAATAAAGTTTAATATTTAAAAATAACTTTAGTGTAATAACCATTATTGTAAATCAAAATGAAAAAGTCGATCGGCCGCGTCGGCGTACCGCGCGAACTCGCCAACTATCACACCACGTTTGATCCAGCTGAACTGTTGAAACTATTAAGACTATTATTATTATTAACGTTACTTGTACATTTATTTTGATAATATTATAAATAAAAAATCACGTTAATAAAGTTTAATATTTAAAAATAACTTTAGTGTAATAACCATTATTGTAAGTCACAAAGAAAAAGTCGATCGGCCGCGTCGGCGTACCGCGCGAACTCGTCAACTATCACACCAGGTTTGATCCAGCTGAACTGTTGAAACTATTATTATTATTAACGTTACTTGTACATTTATTTTGAAAATATTATAAATAAAAAGTCACGTTAATAAAGTTTAATATTTAAAAATAACTTTAGTGTAATAACCATTATCCGCGGTTACGCGCTAACCATTATACCACGGTTGATCCAGCTGAACTGTCGAAACTATTATGACTATTATTATTATTATTATTATCAGTAATATAGTAGTAAAAAAAACAAAATAATTGTTTTTTTTTCAATTTTTTATTAATATTATCAATATCTGTAAACATAAATTTTATTTAAAACGCTAATAGATAGCGATGGCAGTACCATATCTTAATATATCTATGAGCATACATTTGACTAAAAACGTGAATAGATAGTGTTGGTAGTATTATTATCATAATATTCACAAAGCCAGAGTTCTTTTAAGCTATAATATTCAGATAAAAAGTATATGCTACTCCTATATGTTGACCTAATCTAACTTAATTTACCTATTATTTTAAACGTGTTGGCAGTGTCAAATATTACTAATATTACTTAACGGATTTCAATAAATATTCCAAAACAATACAATTCATGATTTTGGAAATAAAATTGGGTAAATGTCATTTGGATATAATACCAAAAATACAAAATCGGAAAATATAGAAAAATATTAGTATACAAAACGTAATTGTTTAAATTACTACGAAAATAATCCCTTTTAATATTCTTTGTTACGATTTATTTTGTGGTCACAAAGCAGGCTGTAGAAATGTTAAAATAATTCTAAAATTGTTTGGTGTTATGATGTTTTAATAACAGTTCCTGTTGGTTTCTATAAATGTCGTTAGGTGTAAGTTAATTTATGCTATCGAAATCGGATATAATAGTCTACGCAAATGTAGTCTAGGACAAATTTTAGTTCTACATGTGGTACAATATTAACAAGTAATCAGTCATAAAATAAAAATAGGTTCTATATATTAAAATAATAAGTCACATTATTATAAAATATTATTCTTCACTACATCACAGTTAATCAAAATAAAAAACCCGAAAACTGCACAGTTAAATCAAATAAAAAAACTTAGATTTAATTTTCTCTAAGAATAAAACTTATAAACGCCGCTAATAGTTGGCGTAACTTGTACATTTATTTTGATAATATTATAAGTCTAAAACTAAGTTAATAAAGTTTAATATTTAAAAATAACATCTCTTATCTGATCTGACTTATCGATGCCAATCAAGTAAAATGAAATATCAAAATCTAGATCATAAAAACTAAATTGAGAGATTGGTCTCTCAATTTAGAGAGAGAGTACTTACGATAGGAAAAAAACTGTGGAATTTTGATTATGGTTGAAGGGACAGAAAATGTATATGCTGAAAATTATATTAAGAGATGCGAAACAAAATTAACTCAATACTATTGTATATTTGCGTAACTTTATAAGGCGCACGGTTAAGACAAAGAGAGTCAAAAATAAACAGGCCATATGACTAATATAAATAAGCGATCATATATCATGAGAAAAAATAATAATATATCAAGAAATATTATTTTATCTTTCTATTATCACTAACGTACTCATAATTGTATAATTATCCCTATGAACAGATCAAATGACAACGTTCATTTCAAGTTTACTTCTAAGAAGGGAGTTGATAGTCCTTATAAAATTGCTGTCAGTAAAGAATCTTAAAAGTAACCACAAGTTCTTAAAAGTAACAAGAAGTCTTTCAAGGTATTACGATAATTTATACAAATCTTGAATATATTTAGCGTGTGTAGTATTATTTCAACTTTATTTCAATTCTATACCACGACCTAGGTTTCGTTGTATGACATCTATCTTCACCATTATTCTTCGTCATATAACATTTTCAGGTGGGCAATTAGCAAAGATTGTCCACCTGAAGATGTTGTCATACAACGAAACCTAGGTCGTGGTAAAGAATTTAAATAAAGTAGAAATAATACTACATCTCGTAGTTTCTTTTAATTATCCAAATCTGTGAGCCATTTATCCAAAATTGTGACTTAATGATAAACTTTAATGCTTTATTCATTAAATATTCTAAATAGGTTTATTGAGAACACTAATACCCGAATACTCACATTTTATATGCACAGGGTAGTTTATCAGCCTTTTTCTATGATCCCGGTGCCTTTCTGCATATGGTATTAATTTGGCAGCTTTTAAATGTTCATCATTTACACCTACTATTTACACTATACAGTGATATAGCTTAGTGGAAGATTAAGTTAAATATTTCATTTAGGTGTAATGCTGAAAATGGAAATTACAAAAACGAAGAAAATCTTTTTCTGGTTTGAGCACGAATTAAAACACTCCCACTTGGTTCGGATAAGGAAATAATACGAAGACTTCTCTCTTATTACGCGATGTTTTTGTATGCGTATTTTCTAACTTGTGGTTAAAAATTAATTCAATTGCTCGTTCTAAGTGGTTTGGATTTAAATCATACGATTTTCTTTTCTTAATTCTGCTTTGTAATGTATATTACTTAAATTTATTAGTTAATATACGGGACTTACTATGGATAAACTTAGTGATAGATTAGGTCTAAAAATAACTCTCCCCAATATGTAAGACTAAGATTAATTTCTAGAAAAGCTCTTTGAACCATATTATGTTGAACTTAGTGAAAATGAATTATTCTAGGAGTTATCGTAGAGTTTAATGTATTAACAATGAAAATTTGTAACTACGGTTTGAATATGTCACAACATAATATGTTGTTAGGAAAAAAATGAAAACAGGAGTCAATATGGCAATTTAATAGGGAGATAATTAAATTAGAAAACAAATGTTTTTAGCGATTTCTTTTTTATCTGTTAACCACTTTTCATTTGCTCTATTTCCCTTCGAGTATTCCCATTTTTTGGCTTTTCCAATAAATGTTTCCGTATATCTGTCTGCATCACATTTTTCAGATATCAGATTTGGTCTTGTTTTCTCGGCATATTTTTAATTGAAACCTTTTCAAATTTTACGTAAGAGGAAATGGTTCACTGTCTGTAGTGTTAAAAAAATTACGAACTGCCTTCTGTACGACGTATTGTTATTTCTTTTTTTTTCAATCGTATAAAGTTTTTCGGACGTAAAAATTTCAAGTAATTATGGGCTGGTTAGTTTGTTTTCACTTATTGTAAAAAATCTCATGCTGTTTATGTTCAAACAATTTATGGAAAAATATTTGTTGATGTATGGTCTTAGACTATGTATCTTTAATTGCCCTGGCGAAAGTATTAGATTATTCTAATACACAAATATCTGCACCATTTGAGGAACCAGAAGTTCCTCAAATTATATAAAGATATTTGAGGGACAGACTCTACTCCTGTTGGGTGGAAGCGCTGGCATTGTAGATACGGGACACTATTAGGTTCCCTTTTTGTATGAGGTGGATCATTAAGGGCCCCAGGAGGGGCCCCAAGACAACCCGGGTGGAAATTGCGTGAATAGTGATATCCCAATTGTCACGAAAAAAATTCATAAAAAATTGCGCAGAAATTCAATGTAATTCCGTATTTGCGATCAGCCATTGACGGTATTAATAGCGCTCGTTGTGGTTTAGTTTAGTCGATCGCAAAACAATCGGGCACTTTAATAGTTAACCACACATCTCATTACAGAGAATTGATTTTTAATTCATATTATCGAATTTCACTTCAGTAATATAATCAAGGCATGAAATATGCTAAACTCTTGGAAACTTATGTAATAATACAGCGTACTTGGCACGTACAACGATTCCTATTAATAAACTATATTAAACTTTGAAACAAGTCAGTGATCGGTTCGCAGAAGAGTAAATAATTGATTAATAGCGCCAACAGCACATCAAAAATTCCTTGACAGGTATTCTTGACGTGACTTTGAGCAAATTGAACGAGTGCTTAGCGAAGCGTAATACGGAACTCTCGACTGCGGCTCTTCATCGCGCGTCGCGTCCTCCATGCGTCAAGTATAGAGCTAGTCAGGGGGAGATGAGAGGGGTCTCGTCTTCTTCGTTCATACTTTTGTTTATTTGCTATTTCCTTATGTAAGTAATTGGAGGAGAATGTTGTGTAAAACTGGGACAATTCTTTTATACGTACATTTAAGTCGACTATGTTTAGTTTAAATTATTGGCTTCATTAAATATATTAGCTCTACCCCGTGGTTTCATCACACTAGAATTATCTTAATAATATCCCCCCCCCCCCGTAATGGCAGTTACTAAACGTCTCTCCTTCTGCCAAATGATATCAGTCATTGGGAGAGGAAATACTTGGGATGATCAGTCAATAAATAAGCCGACCTCTCTCTTATTTGCAGAGTTAAAACAATATAACTAGCTGGTACCGTTTAACCAGGTTTCCAGACATTTATTATCAGTGCGCTATTCCTATGAATGCTTAAAGTATGGACTTTCCACGAAAAGCAATTTTTGAAATTGGACTTGAGGATATTACTAGGACCAGATATTAGCGTGAACCAAGCAAACAAAAAAAATTCCCCTTAATGCTGTCCTGACTTTATAAATAATATCGTGATATTATATAACCTATAATCTTCCACAAATTATGGTTTTGTGGAAGATTATAGGTTAAAAGGAAAAATTAATTTTTGAAACCGGACTTGCTGTTCTATAGATTAGCGCGGACAAAGCAACTAAATAAAAATCCGCTTAATCGCTGTCCTGATTCTATAAATAATATCATGATATTATATAACCTATAATCTTTCACAAATCGTGGACTTTCTAAGGCAAAATTAATTTTTGAAACCGGACTTGCTGTTCTATAGATTAGCGCGGACAAAGCAAAATAAATAAAAATTCGCTTAATCGCTGTCCTGATCCTATAAATAATATCATGACATTATATAACCTATAATCTTTCACAAATCATGGACTTTCTAAGCCGAATTTATTTTTGAAATCGGACTTGCGGTTCTACAGATTAGCGCGGACAAAGCAAAATAAATAGAAATTCGCTTAATTACTGTCTTGACCCTATAAATAATATCGTGATAATATTCCTCGAAGTTTGGATTTTCTAACACAAAAATAATTTTTGAAATCCAGCTTATGATTCAAGAGATTAGCGTAACAAGGAATAAAAAAAAACTTTCTTTATTTTTACGTATTTATAAATTAAAGAAAGTATTTAACAAGCAATTTTATTCCGTAAGAGTCACATTCTTATTTATTAGTAAGTCACATTCTTATTTATTAATATTATATTCCGTAAGAGTCACATTCTTATTAATATTCCTCGAAGTTTGGATTTTCTAACACAAAAATAATTTTTGAAATCCAGCTTGTGATTCAAGAGATTAGCGTAACAAGGAATAAAAAAAAACTTTCTTTATTTTTACGTATTTATATATTAAAGCGAGTATTTAACAAGCAATTTTATTCCGTAAGTTTTTACGTATTTATAAATTAAAGCAAGTATTGAACAAGCAATTTTATTCCGTAAGAGTCACATTCTTATTTATTAATATTCCTTAAGAGTCACATTTTTATTTATTAATAAGTCACATTCTTATTTATTAATATTATATTCCGTAAGAGTCACATTCTTATTAATATTCCTCGAAGTTTGGATTTTCTAACACAAAAATAATTTTTGAAATCCAGCTTGTGATTCAAGAGATTAGCGCAACAAGGAATAAAAAAAAACTTTCTTTATTTTTACGTATTTATAAATTAAAGCAAGTATTTAACAAGCAATTTTATTCCGTAAGTTTTCACGTATTTATAAATTAAAGCAAGTATTTAGCAAGCAATTTTATTCCGTAAGAGTCACATTCTTATTTATTTATCGTATTCCGTACATATTTGAACACGGCAAACTTGCTGATATAAGGGCAGTTTATTCTAGTTAACTATAGTGGGCGTTTTAAGCTAACTAATTTAAAAAAAATACTAATGAAATAAATTGACAATAGTACAGTATTGGCCCCATAGACTAACCAGCAGGAGTGAAATTTCTACGATAATCACGTTTTATTTCAATAAACGTAATTAAAAATATTACATGTAATAAAACAAGTTTCACATGCATTGACACCAGTGATAATCCACGTTTTGGAGTTTATTAATTTAATGTTAACTTAACTATTTATAAAGTATATAAAACATAGAATGTGTATAATATGTATTATAATATGTACAAACAAAATATGTATAAAACACTAATTCAATCAGTAGCCCTCTATGGCAGCGAAAGCTGGACATTGAGCAAGCATATCAAAAACAGGCTATTCATTTTTGAAAGAAAAATATTATGCAAAATATTCGGTGCTGTCCAAAAAAAATAAGTTTTGGGCGAATTCTTTACAATCATGATATTTATAAACGATATAAAAATCATCAAATAAATCCGAATAAGGTACCTTGGACACTTATTTAGATCAGAGGATAACAACCCGATCAAGGTACTATTTCTCATCAAGCCAGGAAGTACCAGGAAATGGGGATAACCTGCACTCAGATGGCTTGATGATGTCGAGAACGACTTAAAAATATTAATGGTTATCCACTGGATACCTAAAGCATCTGATGGAAAAAACTCGTTGGAACTTTGAAAATTTGATTAATTACGGTTATTCAAATAGATATAATTCTTTATTAATTGTAGAAATTTCGTATGACATTTGAAAAAGTAAATGACAAGAAAACAAACACGAAATGATAACGTCGAAAGCGTGTCAAATATGTTACCTCAAAATGAAAAATGCGTACCGCAAAAGGAAAATCACTCACGTATCTGTCTATCAATCTTTCACAGTTGTTTTTCTTCGGAACCTCTTGACAACTTGAAATTTGGTATATAATATAAATTAACCTGCGTTTAAATATCTATACACAGTGTCCGGCAGATAAGTGTCGGAAAAAGAGAGACGTTATTCGTTGACTGAAAAATAATTGATTGTTATTAAAATAAAATTTAATAGATGATTTTTTTTCAGAAAATTGAAAGCAACATTCATAATTCTTTGTGATCTATTTTGTACACACGCTCGGGAGAATAACTCGCAAATAGCTGTGAATACATCTAGTTGCCTGGGTACGTACCGCGCTCCGGGCAAGTATTGGGTGCGTTAAAAAGAGTTTTGTGTAATATTTTTTTTGCACTGAATTAGAAAAAGGGCATGTTTTACGTCTTATTTCGACGACAATTTATTCCTTTATAACCAACGAATAGCGCCTTTTCTTTGACACATTCCCGGACACCGTATATTTGTATGGAAATGATAGGGGTATAGATTAAGTACTCGAAAAATTAAAATTAAATTTTTTTTAAATTTATATTTATAGTGCAGGGTGTCGTCTGAAAGGACAAATAATAAGGGCTTCAAAAATATTTTTTCACAATTTTTAATATATTTATCTTCAAAGATATACTGAACAATATTTCCTACGTCCCTTATATTCGAAATTATTCAATTTAAAATTATGAATCATCATAAGGTTTTCATGTCCGCAGCATTCAAATTGAGCATTATTATATTCATCATAACATCTTCGTGTGCGTTTGTATGTCAGACAATTATAGAGAGTAATCAAAATAATACACAGGAAATATTTCTGACTTAAAATTAATAAATAGCGTAAATATGCCCTATTACTCGACATAAAATTTGTAATAAGTTTTTAATCTGCTTTTTATTTACAAAATTAAAAATATGTGTCTACACAGTTATATTAAATACATAATAAATAAATTAAATTGCTTTTCACCCCAGCTTAGTTCCCGTAAACTATTTTGTTAAACCAGCATTGGTCACTGGTTAATTATGTCATGGTAATCAATAAAATTAATTTTTCATATTTTTAACGTGATAATCGGAAACAATGCTCTCCTTTCTATCCAAGTATAGATTTATGAAGACGCAGTGATAATATTTATAATTTTTGTTAATATTTTAAGTACGTGTAAAATATATAACATCATTTTCTTTTTTTGGGCTAAGTTCTATACGATACCATAGGAAAACATGAAAGAAATAACAATGTTTTTTTTATTACCAGTATTTAATATAAAATGATTATTTCGACAGATATTAGCATTGTTCATAAAGATCAGACTTAGCGACAATTCGAGTGTCTTCTAAATCAAGTGTAGGCCCTACGGGGAAAGATATATATATATATATATATATATATATAGAAACTCTTAAAAAAATATAATCTGTTTAATTATAAGGACATAATATTAAATAATTATCTAAAAGTTACAATCAAATGCCAAGTCGTTGATGGTTAAACTCTGTAACGACTTTCTCTAGTAGCTGAGTACTCGTTATGGAAGTCTTTGGAGAAATTGATTATAATATATATTACCACTTTGAAATGAACTAGGCCATAAAACATCGTTCTGTAGTATCCTCATTTCATAATCATGTTAAAATAAGTATTTTTTATATTTTGTCATCTTTTGATCGATTGGTATTTCAAGAGAATTGTTTTTTTTAATTAAAGATATTTTTTCTTCATAATAAAATTGCAAAAAATTTGATATCTGCACTATTAAGTTGTAATTATTTTTATGTAGGACATTCTATCGTACAGATATGACATGATATATTTAATCGTACTCCTATATTAAGGTCATGATGATGACAGTCTCGTATCCCTGGTGACGGGTGAATTATTTATTGCTTTGTTATGATGGGTCGATACCACGGCCTATAGGTTGCCAAGGAGACCTATGTTAGTCGTGCCCACGGGGCGCAACCCGTGACCGACCACACCTGCTGCATTGATCACACCACCCTCGAAGTTATAGTCGCCATGACGATAAAGAAAACAAACAAAATTTGTTTATCGAACGTATTTATGAAAGTTCTGTAACCTTATTGGTGTATATCGAGCGATCTCCGATACATAGAGAAATGTTGAAATATTTATATGACATCGTATGATATCGATTAAAATATTAAAATATTCACAAATTACAAATTAAAATATACATATTCAACATTAACAAATTAAAACATTCATATAATGTCGATTAACATCAGCGAAAGACGTTTGCTTTATTGGAATTTCTTTTAAAGCAGATTAAGCAGCAACTTCTAGCAAAAATCTTTGTTTTATCAAAAATTTTTAATGACAGAAGGAGTAGTTAATCGTAACATTGTGGGATATTAGACCTCTAAATCTGCTTCAATTATCAACCAGATTCTAAATGCTCTTTGTAGCATTTCTTAGTTAAGAGTAAGGTATTGCTCGTAGGAAGTTAGTATTTTTTAAAATTATGTTATATTTATGTCCATGAAATTGATAATTTGTAAACTAATTTTTTTGAAAATCAGTTGAGTAGTTGAGCTAAAAAATTTCATTTTCGCCTTTATTAGATTAGGATAAAGTATAAATTATTAATGTAAAACAAGTAAAATATATTTGTTTACATGATCCTACATCACTGACGCCCTCCAAAATCATCGGATGTGGTAGCAGTCTGTGTACAGTTTGACAGTAAATTAACCCCTTAAGGATTGATTTCCAAAAAAACACTATGAGACTTTATACGAAATGCTACCAGTTACACAATTTTAAACCCATTTTACCCCTTTAACCTTCTTAGTGGGTTCCTATGTTATATAAGGGCCATCTCTACAAATTTCTGGAGCCAGCGGTTGGGACTATGTGTTGATATGTCATCTACTCAGTAAATCAATTTCTTTTTTACATGTACAGATAGAATAAAAGATGGAATTTTCTTACAACCAAATAATAGGATTAAAAAACTGGAAGATTTCATAACACAAAGTTGATTTACATGAATTTAGGTGTATTTACAGTATTCCTTCGCTTGATATTATCCCTTATCTTTCTATGTATTCTGATATATTAATTGTGTTATAAATATTTTTATAAAAAATTTACCCTACTTAAGTAAATCGAAAAATTTTTGCAAGGATACTCACGTATCCGTCCGTCTGTCCGTCCATCACAGCCATTTCCCTAGGAAAAGTAGAAAATCAAAATTTGGCATAGCGACAAAGCTTATTAACAAAAAAAAAATCGTTTACGACATTCAGATGAAATATCGTTTAACTTCACCAGGATTTGTTTATTATCACTCATTTTATAAAATCATTCAATAACCATCCTGTTAATCATTCGGTATTGTGTTTTGGTGATGAGTTATATTCTTATCTATTATTAGCTAGTACGAAGTCATATTTTATTTGATTTCCTTTCAGCATTGACGTTTGTTTTGCAGTACTTGTCTGTTTTTCGAATTTGTATTTCTAAAGTATCCATCTAGGGAAATTTTGCAGTACTTATTTGTTTTCCAAATTTCCACTCCTAAAATTTCCATCCACGGAAATTTTGCAGTACTTGCTTGTTCTCCGACTTTGGACTCCTAAAATCTCCATCCAGGGAAATTTTGCAGTACATTTTTATAACTAGCGTGTTTTTATATCTGTGGATATATTTATATTAGGCAATGCATTTACTTTGCGAAAAATTAATATTTGTAAATAGTTTAATTAGGAATGTTATATGTTTATGAGTGCTAAATGAATTTATGAGTGCATAAATATCTCGCGTAGTACGCATTTTACTTGTGCTTGATAAGTTTTTTTTAAATTTTAGGTGTGATCTATAGATCATAAAGCTAAATACCTCATGGACAGATTCACGATAAATTCGTGTATTAAGCTTACAAACTTGAAATGTATTTACACGTGTATTTTTATAGCATTTTGGTGGTTCATAAAGAATTTTTAAAATTCATTAAAGTTTAATTTCCCTTCAAGATGTGAAAATGACGATAGAAGATTGAATAGAAATTTCATAGTAATTGAAGTTAAAGACATGTTAATTTGTATTTCGACTCTCATGTAGAAGTAAACGTAGAAGTAATTCAGCGTTTCTGGCAAAAGTAAACCATAAAGAATTGATATATAAAAAGCGAACAAAACAAAACAAAAATTTCCTTTTACCCGGACAGAAGAGGGAAGCGTAGCTAGTCTTTAAAATAAATATATTTCAATGGTTATATCTTGCAGGAACTACAGTTGTACTGAGTTTATTCGAAGGATTCAATGAAATCGAACATCCACTACGATTGCTCACTAGAGCTATAAACCACATTCAAGTGTTACACGTGTTCAACGCATTGCGCCAAACTATTAGCTGGGAATGAGATATTTATGAAATAAGTAAAATCCAAGAAAATTTCCCCACAATCCATATCGAGAGGCGTTGTCAAAGAAGGCCATTCGTGTGAAAGATGAAAGAAAGAAATTTATCATGAGAAAATCCAAACGTACAACGTAGGTATATGATTTACGCAGCCGCAAGTCAAGAATAAGCTTGAACTTCAAAGCGAATGAAGATTTCTCATTTGGGACGAAAAAAGAAATATTTTTGCCAGGTTTATTTAATAAATTGAAAACAAATTATTCAATAAACCTCGAAACATGTAATATATTTTTATATCTTTATTAAAACACTAGGTTTGATTCGCGCTTCAGCTGTTGGAAACAATTTAGAGAATTGGTGTTGAAATTTAAATAAATACTTTTTATAAAAAAATATTTCTCGACATTGCAAATTGTTAAGTTTTTTTTTCAAATACACAGAATTGAAGGAATGGATTGATAAGAAAAGAAACTTACGCCATGCACCAGGTCACCATTGGCTGACGTATTGCCCACACACTTACGTTTACGCTCTTATTTTTATTGACACTGCTATTAAATGATTTTTTTTTAATTAGCAACAAAAATAATTTGTTTGGTAGTTTAGACGTGAAAATAAAACAAACAAACTCATTTGTACCATGATATTGGTTACGATTAAAATAATTAAGCAATCTCGTCATCCTTTGTCCCGTTACCCGATAAGTACAAATACATTTATCAAATACATTTGAGAATAGCATATTTTTAAAACCAAAGTAACAAATCACTATTTTTTTCTACTTGTATAACAGATAATTGTTTCTGGTTATAGAAATATTTATTTTTTTCTAATCTTTTGGATTTTTGACATAGCGCTGTCGAACAAAACTAAGGATGGTTAAAATTAAAATAATCTTTGAAAAAGTAACCTTAGAATGATTAGAATGGATAATTTCAATGTCTGAACTAGTTTTTGAAGCCTAATTTTAAATTAGACTTCTTTATATAGTATATTTGAATACGAAAGCTCGATCTTCACTTTTTTATTACATTCCATCATTTTTACAGAGCAAACTTTTGTATCTCAGTTTTTTTTTTCAATATTGGCAAGTTGTGGATAGTTATATGACCGCTTTCGAAGTGACAAAGGTTAGCGTATACGTATTTATGGTGGTTATACGATGAAGTGACAAGGGTTAGTGTATACGTATTTATGGTGGTTATACGTTAATACGTATACACTAACCCTTGTCACTTTCATACGTATACACTAACCCTTGTCACTTTTAATACGTATACACTAACCCTTGTCACTTTCGAAGTGACAAGGGTTAGTGTATACGTATTTATGGTGGTTATACGTTAGTGTATACGTATTTATGGTGGTTATACGATGATTTTCATCAAATATTTTGATCGAAGTAAAAAGTGTTTGAATTTATGCATTTATAGTTGTTAAGTGTCAATTTTGGCCAAGCTGTCTCGGATGAAAGTAGAAAAGGGTTTGAATACATTCATTTATGGGTACTTACATGACAATTATTTACCTAATTATATGTGATCAAAACAAAAAATGGTTTGAGTATATAGATTTATATATGGCTACATGACCATTTTCACCTAGTTATCTGTAAGCAACGTAAAAAGGGTTAGTAGTAATGAATTTACGGATAGTTACATCACCAATCCACCTAGTTATTTCTGATCAAAGTAAAAAAGGTTTAAATAAATGGATCTATTGATTTTTAGTTGACAATTTTTCAATCAGTTATCTGTGATTAAAGTAAAAAAAAAATAAACAGTTGCAGATTCATAAAAATCTTTTTAAATGCACTAATTACTTCATCATCGAAAAAAGTACCACTAGTAATCGTTTTCATTCTGTGGGCATGGTGTAAAAAATATTTCGCAATTATTTTTATTATTAGCAATATCCTAATATTTAAACCAAATAGCAAATATTTAAAAAAAAATTGAAAAAATTGACAACGTCATAATTTGACTTAAAGCAATAGTCCGTTTCATTTTAATTATTTAATCGACATTTATCAGCGTATTTGAATTGGATTCGAATAAAATAAACAATAAGAGCTTTCATTCAATTTTATTAAAGGCGAACACTTCTTTGTTTCATTCGTAGTTGAATGTCATAAAAATATTTTCTTTCAACGCGACTCATTAACGCGCCGAACTGGCGTTTCTTTCAAATCATAATTCCATTCAAATCCCAGCTCTCATTATTGTGGCGTTTCATTATTTCCATTCCATTGTACGCTTGGATACACCCAGCCCGCTTCCCAGCGCACGCCAGTTTCGACATGTGCGCCGCGGCGCGCCCGTTGGAATTAAGCTCCGTTTTATAAATCATTGTATTAAGCTTCGCCTGGGGCTTATTTAAATTTGTTTCCCTTCTATCGTGAAATTTTTTTATCGTTCTCACCCCAGTTTCTGTTCTCGTGCCTGTTTCGATCTGCGAGTCTGCGATTAGTGCCGGTTGCTCAGATGTAGTTTCGCTTGAATTTGAGATTTGTGAGGTTGGTTTACTTCTCTTTCTATACTATGGTTCCGTCTGTAATAAGAATTGAAAATTCCGTTGCTTTGCTAGAAAATGAAACCTCAATAGCGATCTCTTCGATAGCTTTTGATATAAGTCACTTTATGTACATTTTAAATCGAATCTCAACCAAAGAACGCCATTATTCTTACCTAAATAGCGTTACCATAAAGAAATTGGAAAAGTTCTAAAAAAAGCCTGATATCCGTGAAAAAGCCCGGGTATTTTAGCTATTATAAAAAAATCGGATTATCGCGACGTTGCTATAATTAAATACATAAATATTGTCTAATATCGCTCAATTATCTTTTTTGTTCAATATACCTAAATTGCTACTTTGATTTTATACGTTATAGGACTATTAAAACATAATTGAAACAAAGTACTAATATTTTTGTTAATTACCTGAATCATTCCATTTTAAAAAAAATTGGTGCAATCCCGTGCAATTTTGCTTAATACCAAGTGTTTATTTTGATTAAGATATAACACCATTAAAACATGATTAATACAAACTATTGAGATTTTTGTTGATTACCTGAATTATCAGAATGTTAAACGAGTGTTGGTGCAGTTCCGTGCAATTATTGTTGTTCTATAATAATAAAGTTGCATTTTTATTAAAATATAAAGACTGTTAAAACAAGATTAAACAAATCACTAAGTTTCTTGCTGATTACCTGAATTATCACAATATTAAATAAGTGTAGGAGTAGTTCCGTGCAATTATTGTTGTTGTATAATAGCAAAGTTGAATTTTTCTTAAGATATAAAGACTGTTAAAACAAGATTAAACAAATTACTGTGTTTCTTACTGATTACCTGAATTATCACAATATAAAATAAGTGTAGGAGCAGTTCCGCGCAATTTTCGTTGTTGTATAAATAGAAAACTTGTATTTTTAATAAGATATAAAGACGATTAAAACAAGATTAAACAAATTACTGAGTTTCTTGCTGATTGCTTGAATTGTCACAATGCTAAAAAAGTATTGGCGCAGTTTCGTTCAATTATTATTATTATTTAATATCAAAGTTACATAGAACTATTAAAATATGATTAAAACAAGCTACTGAGATTTTTGTTTATTAGCTGAATTATCACATTATTAAATAAGTTTTAGTTTAATCCCGCGTAATTTTGATGTTGTTCATTACAAAAGTCAGCATTTTGAATTATTTATAAAACTGTTAGGACATTATTGGGATTCGTCTTTTAAAAGTACGCATTTTAATCATTCTTTGCTTTTTTATTTCTGCTTATCCTGAAGCCGAAGAATTCGAACAAATAAAAGTACTGATAAAGTCTGGCCAACACGACGGACTTGCCCGGACCAACCGGACATACGGTAAACTTGCATATAAACTCCGTGTTATAATTTAAAGGGGAAAAGTTGTAATAAAAAAGTAGTTCTAATAAATAAAACAAAAGAAAAATTAAGACCGATTTCTGATTTTTAGTAACGTTCTACATTTAAAATTATTTTTTTTCTCTTACCTAAGGAAACGGAAAAGCGGCATCTTAATATACCTATAACAATTTTCATAGTTTATATATTTTGTTTAATACTTGTCTCCTAAGTAAAATGGTATAAGAATGATATGTGAACTCACAAGAGAAAAAGAATAATAAGTAAAATCGGAAAATGACTTGTCAGAATACGATAAATAAGGTTTCGTAGTTGTTTATATATTTTGAAATTGTTGATTTAAAGTGTTTTGAATAATTGTAATCGAGATTTATATTCAAATTAATGATTTCAGAATTTTAAACCTTCAGTTGAAAAATTAGATATTGTACCCACTTTGAAGTGATAATCTCGTAAACTTGAATTTCTTGTAAACAGAAACTTAAATATGACAAAATGGTAAACGTAACGAGAGTTTTATTTTAAAAGGACTGTTCTAGAATACCAAACTGGATGGGATGCTGTAAAAAAATCTCCCATACCTTTAGATGCATTAAAAAAATAATATTTTGCTACGTATTCATTGAGATATTCATATGAAGTATGTACTTGCAAAATTTGTGTGCACAAATGTTTAAAATTGTAGAAATTGTGAGATCGTTGCAGACGAACGTGAGAGGTAGTATGGGAGATAAAACGGCTCAATAAACCTGGTTATCCCGGCCATGAATTGTTAGCTTCCTCGAAGCGAATAATTATACGAGTTAATACCTCACATGTGGCTACTCCGGCCATGAATCGTTATCACTTCATATATGATTATCCTGGCAATGTATCATTGTTACCTTACATCTTGTTATCCTGGCCATGAATTGTTAACTTCTAAGGGGCGAATAATTATGCAAGTTAATACCTCACATATGGCTATTTCGGCCATTAATCGTCATCACTTCATATATGATTATCCTGGCAATGTATCATTGTCACCTTACATCCGGTTATCATGGCCATGAATTTTTAACTTCCTGGAGGCGAATAATTATGCAAGTTAATACCTCACATGTGGCTATTCCGGCCATGAATCGTTATCACTTCATATATTATTATCCTGGCATTGTATCATTGTCGCCTTACATCCGGTTATCCTGGCCATGAATTGTTAACTTCCAGGAGGCGAATAATTATGCAAGTTAATACCTCACATGTGGCTATTCCGGCCATGAATCGTTATCACTTCATATATGATTATCCTGGCAATGTATCATTGTCACCTTACATCTAGTTATTCTGGCAAAGAAACATTTCATATCTAGTTTTCCTGGCAATGAATCGTTATCACTTCACATCTGGTTACCCTGGCAATGAAAGTTACCGGTTACATAAAGATGTGAAGTGTGTAGAACGTGCGAACCGTTGCTAATAATTTTTTTACAACTTATGTTTGACACTAATCACTTGTTATTACAGAGGGACAGAGAAAGTTGAGTTAATAAAATTACTAGTTCATTTTTACAAATATTGACTAAATTGGTTAAAAAAATTAAATTATGTCATTCTTTAACTTTCTCAGGCAAAATTTGCATCTTTGACTATTATTTATTGTAAAATTAAATATTCAAGTGGCATGACTGTTTCATCGTCGATCAAAGTACTTTCAAATAAGTTGAATTCGATATTAATATATCTACGGTCGAATACAGTTTTAAAAAAATTCAAAAGTTTTCGTAACAAATCCAAGTTTCTAGTATCAGCTTTTTGTATCGACAAGAGAATATTAAAAGGCGGAAATGCAAAATAATGGGAGGACACTCCTTCCATTGAGCATTTTTGCTAAATAATTTCAGAAATAGTGGAGAAGGTGGGATTAATTTCATTGAGAATTATCTTTAAAAGGCAACGTAGCAAATATAGTAAAACGATTTATTCTTAGAATAACGTTGATTCGATGTCCATATAGTATTTATTTAAAAGAACGCTCTTCCATTTTAACTAAAAACGTTTTATTTTCTTCCATTTTCAGGGTTCCGTATCAAAAACGTCTGAACGGAGCTCTATTGTTGTGTCAACGCTGTCTGTCCTTCCGCCTGTCTGTCAGAGTATTCCATTTCCTAAACGGAATAACTTATAGGTTTATATTTCATGTACCTGTACGTTATGCAATTTTTTGACACAAAACAGGAATTGACATTTAAAAATATGTAAAATTTTATTTAAGTGTGACATTTATACTCGTATATGGCGATGATGCATGGAGGAATTTGGAAAAGAAAGTTCTACCAATATATACGGAATATTGTTAAAAAAGCTCATTGATGTGGTGCAAATGTGTTTTATATATTTTTTTCGTTAAAATATAAAGATTTAGGAGACTGTCAAATTTGTTGCTTTTAAACCCCGTTTATTTTAAATCTATTTTGTTACCGTTGTCTGTATGTCTTGATAGCTTTGGTAGAGAGGAACTTGTTTTTTTTTTATTAATATTAAAACTATTTATTATTCATGCAATACGAGGCTGAAATATAATAATCTGTACATTTTAAGCAATTTAAAATTAGAAGTTTTTTCTTCTTTATTTCGTAAGATACTGTGGGTATATGGAAACGTACAGAAACATTCGAAATATCGATCTACAGACGCATGAAGTCTACATATTAGACTCAGAAAGCCACCAATGAGGAAGTTCGGCGAGGGGTTGGCCAAAAAGGCATTTGTAAACTATCAAACAATGTAAAGTTTTACATCTGGGCACGTGCTTAGGCTTGAGAGGTCCAAGTTCTCGCAACTAATAGTGCTGGAAATAATTGCTGGGGGAAAGAAAGTCGGCCTTAGAAGAAAGTCGTGGTTGCGTAACATCCGATAATGGATAGGGATTACGAGTGTCGCCAAACTCTTTCAACTTGCCAAGGACAAGACGAAATACACAGAGCTGACTGCCAACCTTCACTAGTTGGAGAGGCATCCTTAGAACAAGAAGAAAGTGTAGGTATACGCGGTCGCTTTAAACTGTAGCATATATTGACAAAGTTTGGTAATTATGATTTTAAATTAAAATAAAGCATACCTATTGTTTCAACATGGCTTTCCATAATACAAGAAAGGAATTGTCATAGTACGTGCCAGACTAGTACAGCCTGTTTTGATCTTAGTTATTTCACTTTTTTACGTTAATGTAACCACTACCTCATCTAGCGTATAAGTATGATATAAGCAACCTTAAGGCCGTTGACTCGATTCTTTAGTAGAACCGGAAATGTTTATGATAAATGTTTGTAATGTTAAAAAAAGATGACCGTAAAAGCGTAGTGAAAGGCACATATCTAGATGTTGATATAAGTAATGTATCTTAGCTGTGCAGGCTTGTGATGTTCCATGTCATTTATCAATAAATCAGGGTTTAAATAGTCAATACGTATGGATGACGTATGCAAGGTCAAGTAGATTTATGAAGGCTGGCATCACATCATTTGCCAAGTATTTAAAAATAATCCATGATTTTCCGAAATGACAACGGCGAAAATAGGCCAATTTTTTATATAGAAGCGGGTAGAACTGGTTCTGTATACCAAAAAATAAGTTCCGTTCCTCAAAATGAAAAAATAAAAAAATTATAGGTTCACTAACTTGTCCGTCCATTCGCCTGTCTGTCAATGCAACTTTTCTCAGAAACAGCTTCGATATCAAATTGACAAAGGTATTAAATCAATATCGTATACTGAGATTTACAGCCTTATATTGATATAAAAGTTTTGTGGTTCATGTGACAAGATATGACCCTTTAAAGATTACATTTTAATTCATATGCTTACCTTACTTATATATTATCAAAACCTATATGGTATAGTTTGGATCAACCTGCAATTTTTGAAAGTCGGCATAATGGGTAATAGTAGAAATAAAAGCAAAAATAAAGGGAAAATCCAAAAATCATTATTTTCTATTTATATGTGGTATTATACATTTTTAAATGAGGTATTATACATTTTTATATGTGGTATTATACATTTTTATATGTGGTATTATACATTTTTATAAATTTATATTTACGCCTGTGAAAATATAGGAGTCAATATATTCACATAAAAAATTAATATTTGTAGATAGTTTAATAGAATTACTATCTACCCTTAAATGTTTATAAGTACCTAAATGTGTATGGAATTCTCGTAGTGCAAGTTCAACTTTTTTTTTTCTTTTCTTTTTTGACTTGTTAGATTTTTTCCATCATATTAGTGATACTTGGGGCATGTCTGAAATCCATGCGAAACTAACAATATTCACAAGAATAATTTCTTAAAAAAACGTAAAGTTTTATACAACAATCATTTTGTGAATGCACCGAAAACATTTCTTTTCCACCAAAAACATTTTATCAGAAATGACATTTATCCACAATTGATTATTAATCGACAAAAAGTTTTTGATTCTTCACTATATCCATTATCTACTTTTTTCAAATACAAATATTATTTATCTAATACAGAATGTGTATTTTTGTATTTTGAAGTAGCATTTGATTATGGTTGTGGTCCAAAATCTGGGTTACAAGGCTAAACAAATTGAGAACCATTATTTAATGATCAGTCAGTTAACGTTATGTTAAAATCTTTATTCTCTTTGCACTTATACTGAGATTTTATTGTTCATGGTTTAAAACGTATTTTATAGTCTCAATATCTGCATTTTCATTGTTGTTCATTGATATTTGCAAGTGAGCCTGATCAGCTTTCACTATTCGCTGGTCTTTTTTGTTACTCCAATGCAGTTTTGTTCAAATTAGTTACTATGTAACGTAGCTTTATTAAAACTTGTTACTTTGTAAAGTAGCATTTGAAGGTATAATAGTACCTGTTTGAGTCATTCCAATACGGCTCTACTAAAACTTGTTACTCTATAAAATAGCATTTGAAGGTATAATTGTACCTGTTTGAGTTAATCCAATGCGGCTTTATTAAAACTTGTTTCTCTGTAAAATAGTATTTGAAGGTATAATAGTACCTGTTTTATTCACTCAATACGGTTTTATTAAAACTTGTTAGTCTGTAAAGTAGAATTTGAAAGCGTAAAAATACTTATTTGAGTCACTCAAATTCAAAAAGGTACAATTATACCTTCAAATGATATTTTACAGAGTAACATGTGTTATAAAGCCTCATTGGAATAATTCAAACGTACTGTTAACTTTTATACAGTAACAAGTTTTAATAAAGCCGTATTGGAATGACTGAAACTTGTACGATTTTACTTTCAAATTCTACTTTACAGAGTAACAAGTTTTTATAAAGCCGTATTGGAATGACTGCAGCAGGTACTTATTATACCTTCAAATATTATGTTATGGAGAAACACATTTTAATGAAACCGCATTGGTGTAACTTAAACAAATACAGTTATAAGAATACATTCTTGAAAGGACTTTATTAAAGCTGTTACTGCGTAAAGTAGCATTTGGAGGTATAATAATATCTGTTTGTGTCACTCTAATGCGGTTTTATTAAAACATGTTACTCTGTAAAGTAGCATTTGAAGGTATAACAATTCATGTTTGAATGCTTGTCAAAACTCTGCTATCACTTTGAGTCTCATTAATTCACGGAGTGCGTAGCGCGAGATTTGTATCGCGACTTGTCGGCGCGATCTCACGGTCGGCGTTGCCGCGCCGTGTCGGTACGAAGCTTCGAGATTACATCGCGGCTGACAATGTGAGCGGCGGCGGAACTGGGCCAGCTGACGTTTATTAAGTGTCCATTTAATTGTCTACTGTGCCTTTAGAGACGCGGAAATAGTTTGAATGGAGGTCGCTTTTTCGAGAGTTTTAATTACGCCTATTAATGGACTTCGGAGAGCGAAAATGGGTTCTGCTATTATGTGGAGCTGGCTGCGAAAGTAAAACAAAAAATGTTGGGAGTTTTGGTGATTTTTTCTCCATCAATATAAAAATAATAAAATGAAAATTGAGGTCACGATGATTTCAAAAATATGTTGTAAATTAATGTTTAATTTATATATTTTGTTCTTATTTTGTAATACGATTGAACTATTTACATAAAATTATTGGATTTGTATGAACATATCGAGCGATATAATTGAAAACATTTTTTTGAAATATGATAGTTCATAGTTACTCTTGAGTACTCTCAGTTCTTGAGTAACACTAGTTACTTTTGAGCCTAGTCATTGTTATCCATAATCCATCGCCAACGTGCAGGTAAAGCGTGGATTCCTTTTACATAAAAACTTCGGGATTGTAACTCAAGAAAATTATTAGAAAAATCTAACAACTTTGCTCTATTATCAAAATGTTTATCTCAATGTGATTATTTAAATACCGGAATAAATAAAACTCTGTTGGTTCTAAGTCAGGGGAATATGGTAGATATGGTAGAATCTCCCAAAGAAAATCAAGTAACTTCTGGAGGACGATTTTAGTTAAGTTAAAGCAGCCGGGCGTTACCGTTAAGGAAATACACTTTTGAGGGCTCTTTTATTTCTTGAATCTACTGTGATATTTTCGGGTAGTAGTTCTTAATAAAATATTTCTTTTTCATTCCACCAAACTGTACATTCTTTTGATAAAGTTCAGTTTTTGGAGTCTGTATCGGGTCTCTGTATGAGCTTAATCATTGGCGTTTCCGCTTGTGGTTCTCGTACAGAATCGACTTTTCGTCTCCAGTTACCAATTGGTCAAGCCAGTGTTGGGTGTTTCTCGGGGAAAGAAGATTCATACATGTATTGGCACTAACTGTTGGTCTAACTGAGTGGTTGTCAGGGTATGTGGTATTCACACTCCTAGATTACACACTTCACCTGGTTGACATAATTGTTCCAATATCTGCACATGACTGCAGCTGAGTTCTGCTACCAGACAACGTGAGGTAAGGCAGGGACCTCTTTCAATTAATTCTTTTAAAAGGTCTATGTTAATTTCCACTGGTCGTCCGCTACGGGAAAAATCTTTTAAATCACAATTCCCATTTTTGAAGCAACGTCCTACTGTTGCATCAGAGACCGCATCTTCACCTTCTGCATTAAGTATATTTCGAGCAGCTACAGCTGCCGAATAAGTTAACGAAATTTATGCAATAGTCAAGCATGTAAATGCTTTCTTGGCAATTCCATATCCTAGTAATACTAAGCGGTAGCAGCTGACATATTTTTATATACTTTACCCCACTACTTCACATTGTTGCAGTCTTTCTAGAAAAAAAAAATAGTATCTCTAAAAACGCTCATTACTTTCTTAAAAATGTAACATATTTGTAGGTTTTCATTTGTAGATCGACCCTAAGTACCCTTTAGGTTTTGATGATTAGTGAGTAAGGCATGTTTGAATGGTAAAATAACCTTTAAAGGGCCATATATTTTTGTTGCATGTACTAAAAAGTTTTACCGCATTATAAGTCAATTAATTTATAGGTTTGAGTGTATAATATCAATGTCAACTTGATATCTCAAGTCCTTTCTGAGAGAAAGGGCTTCTATAAACAGTCGGATGGATCGTCAATAATACAGTACCGAACAAGGATTTATAATTGTAGACTCATGACATCTATTTGGTTTTAAATGTTTTCTTTAATCAATGATATTAGTGTAGTCATTCCAAAATGTTTATTAAACGTATTGAAAACAAAATCGGGGCATATAATCGGACAGCGATGACAGTATCAATAACAAATACAAAAAAATTATTTTATGTGGTTCTAATTTTTTCTAATTTTGATTATGTGGTTCTAATTTTTTCAGAAATTGAGATAAAGTTATAAAATTCCAACTAAGTGCTAATACATATTAATTTCTTAATTACGAACAATTTTAACTTTTTTCAATGAATGGCGAGCTAAAAATAACTTATATATGCACTTTATAGAAGTCCCAACAAATTTATTTTATTCTTTTATCATATTTTACTCTATTTACTTCCACAAAGAAAAATTAAAAAAAAAAACATATTTTACAAGTCTCGCGTATATGTTTTATTACCGACTAGCGCCGGTCTAACTTTACCTTTAAACTATTACATGCGTCTTTGTCCGTTAATCCGTTTATATGTACATTTAAAGACACGCTACAGGCTGTAATATTTAACCGATTTTGGTAATTGTTTTTAATAGTAACTGGTTAACTAAGTGGATAGAAAACTATTGATTTTGAGAATGACTCGTCAAATAGCAAATTTTCACAAACAGTTTTCTAGAAAAATTTCCTTTCTTTTCATGCCCGGCGACTGTTCTCGGTCTTTATTTTGTGCGGATATCTTCTTTCTGCTCCCTACTGTTTTAATTTTTTGAAGTGAAACTTCTTTGGGGTGCGATGAGAGTAAATTTTTAGGTTAAATTTATTGCAACGTTTTTCATGCAAAGTTTAGTTGTAACGTGTAAATGTACGAATCTGTCGTTTGAAGGACGAAAAATAAGTACTTAGTTAACAAGCGAGAACCTTCATTTTTTAAATACCATCCTTAAATACTCTAAATACTATAAGTCTTTTAGAATATTTTCATCTTTCTCTCTATCCTTCTGCATTTTACCCCTTATTATATACTTACAGATTGAGATTTAGATAGCCAAAGAAGTTTCACATCTGTCACGTGTATTAAGTTGCAGGCGCTCGTTTTTTCAATTTTTATCTTTTTCTTACGATTGTTTAATTAATAAAAAGTAAAAAAACGTGAGGTTTTCTTGGTTTTGCTAACGAACTTATTTTTGCTAAGTCATATAATCACTTACCGATACAGATATAGACGTGAAGCTAGAAAACGGCCTGATAAATTGTGACCTTTAATTTTGAGACCTACTCTTTGTTCAAATAGTCTTCATACAGTAATAAGGATCCCTGAGAGAATACTGAAATAAATGTAAAGTATAACGTAAAGGGAAATGTTTAAGAAACATCATTTTGAAATGGTAATTATAACAATAAAATTAATATTATTACCATACATTAATTGTGTTTACTCATTGTCTAGACGTCTGGTAATAATATTATGGTACTCTCATTACGTTACTAAGCGTATATTTACTTTATTTCAATCAGAATTTTGTTTATAAAAGTAATACTGGTAATTGCAATAATAGTGATAAGATAAAATTATTGTAATATTATTAAAATTGATTTTTCAGAAACTTTCGTAAATTGTTTAATCAAATTGCTTGTAAAATTTGTTGTTCAGTGTTCACTATTCTAATATAATATTTGACATTTTATCGGGTGACAATTTCCTGATTACGGTAAAGTTTATAAAGCGTTTTGTCGTATGTAGATACGTACGTATTCATGTTGCCAAATTTCGTACATTATACCTTACTTTACTTGTATATTATACCTTATACTTTTTCTTAAACTAAGTTAGATTTCCACAAATGAGGTATACTTTTATATATTTTAATAATTCGTTTGATTTTTGAAATTTTCGAAAGAACTAATATAGCGAATCCTGTAATCGTCCCCAAGCCTCTGGTCCTATATTGTTTGCTCAATATATACAGATGTAATTATATTTTTAACCATTTATTTGTATATTACCTATATGAACACAAAAAAAATCTACTGAACATGTGTCTGCTTAATATAATTACTGTCTTATTCCAAGAGCAACTCAATTTAATTTAGGGTAATATTACAAGTGTATATTGGTATCTATAGCTATCGATATTGTTAGTCTTGTACAAGTTTATTGTTTATTACTGATGCGAATACTATAAAATCAGGCTAAACATGAGTCCGCTTAGTACTCGTACGATTAGCATCTAATTCCAAGATAAACTTAATTTGATTTGGAATAATTTTATTAGAAAATGTTGATATCTTTGTATATCAATAGATATTGTTACTTCGGTTCAAATTTATTTGTATATTACCTAAATAAACATAAACAAATCAGGTTAAATACGAGCCTTTGTAACACAATTAGTGTTTTAATGCATGAGCAGCTTAATTTCATTTCGCGTAATGTTATAAGTACATATTAGTATCTATATCTGTCGATATTTTTACTCATATACAACTTTATTTGTGTGTTACTGATGAGAACATTAAAAAATTAGGTTGAATATGAGTCTGCTTAGTACGATTAGTATCTAATTCTAAGAGCAGCTTAATTTAATTTGGAATAATTTTATAAGTAGACGTTGATATTTTTGTTTATCAATAGATATTGTTACTCCTACACAAATTTATTTGGCTATTACCTATAGGAACATAAACAAATTAGGTTAAATACGAGTCGCTTTAACAAAATTAGGGCTTTATTCCTAGAGCAGCTCTATTTAATTTGGAGTAATTTTATAAGTAGGTATTGGTATCTCCATAGAACAGCATTGTTATTTTTATTATCTACTTTAATGTATCTAATTGATACATATGGCGTATTTATTGCTACGAGAGCAACTTCTTACAGCCAATCAGAATCCCAGTCCAGCCCCGCTCTACGAGTGGCCGGGAATCGAACCCGGATCCCCTCGGTGCGCCACGCTGCCAAAGGACGTGTGACTTGTCGGCGACGATAGATAAATAAATAAATCAGGTTAGATATGAGTCTATTTAACACAATTAGTATTTAATTCGAAGAGCAGGTCAATTTGGTTTGGAACAAGTTTCTTAAGCAGACATTGGTATCTATATCAGTCGATATTCTTACCATATACAAATTTATTTCTATATTATTTATAGGAACATAACAAAATCAGATTAAATATGAGTCTTTTTAATGCAATTAGTGTCTAATTCCAAGAGCAGCTTAATTTAACTTGGAGTAATTTTATAAGCAGATATTGGTATCTTTTGTATATCAACAGGTATTGGTATTCTGGTACAAATTTATTTATATAGTTCCCGTATGAATATAAAAAAATCAGGTTAAATAAACTGGTAATTTCGTGGTAGAACCATCTGTCGGTACCAACCTCTAGATACATACAGTTTTATACCTACGTACGTGACATTTTGAAAGTACATATTTTAAACTAATATTTTAATTGGAATTTAAAAAAATTAACCTCTTTTCAAATAGATATGAAAAAAATGTAGGTGAAAAAAATTATTTCGCACAACCCAACGAGAGAGATAAGGAGTGTGGTCTTTAAAATCAAATTTACATTTTATTTATCATTAACGGCGCCTGTGACTTCGTTTACTTTAACCTTCAATTTTATGTTTAATAATATTTTCCATGCCTCTGGAAAATCTTATTAACTGTAAAATTTAAAATTAAAGTACACGTAATGTCATTTACAATCATAATAAAAAAAAATTTCCAAGTAAATGTTCTATACGAAAATTTTAAATTACCATGTCTTTTTTCTAGTCGTTTGATGGCATTAGAGCAAAGCTTATATGTTATCTCCAGTCCTACAATTAAAACCCCATTATATATAATTTCTTCAGTGACACTTTGATGAAGTTTAAACAAATAAATATAATCGCAAAGAAATATACGAAAAGGCAATATTTTTGTGTTTTATTACTTTTTCATGTAAATATTGTAAGTATGCTCAACGGCGTTTAATAAAATTTCAAATTAGCATGTTTTTTTTCAAGTCGGTTGATGGCAATAAAGCAAAGTTTACATGTTATCTCCGGTCCTACATAATCTATCAATTAAAACCCCATTATACATAATTCCTTCAGTGACACTTTGTTGAAGTTTAAACAAATAAATATAACCCCAAAGAAATATACCAAAAGGAAATATTTTTGTGTTCTGTTACTTTTTCATGTCGTAAATATTGTATCTTCAACGGTGTTTCATAAAATTTTAAATTACCATGTCTTTTTTCTAGTCGGTTGATGGCATTAGAGCAAAGCTTATATATTATCTCCGGTCCTACAGAATATATCAATTAAAACCCCATTATACATAATTCCTTCAGTGATACTTTGATAAAGTTTAAACAAATAAATATAACCCCAAATAAATATACCAAAAGGTAATATTTTTGTGTTCTGTTACTTTTTCATGTCGTAAATATTGTAAGTATCTTCAACTGTGTTTCATAAAATTTTAAATTACCATGCCTTTTTTCAAGTCGGTTGAAGGCAATAAAGTAAGTCTTATGAGTTATCTCCGGTCTTACAGAATTTATTAATTAAAACCCCATTATACATAATTCCTTCAGTGGTACTTTGTTGAAGTTTAAACAAAGTAAATATAATCCCAAAGGAATATATCAAAAGCCAATATTGTTGTATTCTATTATTTTGTCATGTCGTAAATATCATATCTTCAATAGTGTTTCATAAAATTTCAAATTACTATGTCTTTTTTCCAGTCAGTTGATGGCAATAAAACAAAGCTTTTATATTACTTTCAGTCCTAAAGAATCTATCAATTATCATATCATTATACATTATTACTTCTGTGATACTTTGATAAAGTTTAAAGAAATAAATATAAGCCTAAAGGAATACACCAAAAGGCAATATTTTTGTGTTCTATTACTTTTTCATGTGGTAAATATTGTAAGTATCTTTAACGGTGTTTCATGAAATTTCAAATTACCATGTCTTTTTTCAAATCGGTTGATGGCAATAAAGCAAAACTTTTATGCCATCTTCAGTCCTACAGAATCTATCAGTTAAAACCTCATTATACGTAATTCCTTCAGTAATACTTTGATAATGTTTAAATAAATAAATGTAATCTCAAAGGAATAAACTAAAATGCAATATTTTTGTGTTCTATTACTTTTTCACGTCGTAAATATTGTATATTCAACGGTGTTTCATAAATACCTTCAATACAAATATTCCAATTTTACAATTTTATTGTATGTATTGACTTTACATTTTTGAACAGAGACTTTGAAATAAGCTTAAGTTTAAAGTGACGTGTAATAAACCATTTTATAATATATAGTCCATTTTTTAATTTAGAATATACGTTATCTTATGCAAAACGTCACTGAATTCTGCTCAGCTGTTTTAGCATGAGTGAAAGACAAACAAACAATAAAACAGACAACTTTTCATTTTTATTATATTAATAAGGATATTGATACTTTGTAGGAGACAAACATTATGAACGAGCATAATTTATAGTTTTTAGTTTCTAGAATCATCTGCAGAATATTAATGATACTGTAAGAATTTCGTTTTTATCACTCGAATAAAAAAAACTTGAACGAACTATTTTTTCCATATTATTCTTTTTTTGAGTAACGTCGAGAAATTAGGTTATAAAATTTCACGGAAACGAACGTTAATACCGTGATAAGTGTTTTATTCAGTAATTATTTTGACAATACGTTATTGAGAAGATTTAACTTAAATAAATATTAATAAAACATTAGAAGCAGCGACCACCGTCCGCCCTACAACGTGCTCGAAAGAGTTAAACGGTGTGGGTCGGGCGGTTCAAACTTTCGGTAAGACGTAGTTTTGCGGAGTTTATTTGTTGGCAACACTGGCAATTATTTAGTAACTTAAAGCTTTACGTTAGCTTAAGGTTTACATTTTGAATTAGTGAGAAGTGTAAGTTTAATTTCGTTACTACCTCCATTCACATTTTGTATTAGACGTGAATAAATTAGAATACGTCTCTTAAAAATAATTTAGTACACAATTAAATGAAACTACTTGATGTAGTATTATTTCTACTTTCATTAAGTTCTATATCACGACCTAGGTTTCGTTGTATTACAAGATCTTCAGGTGGCCAATTAGCAATTTCATGTAATACAACTAAACCTAGGCCGTGGTAAAGAAATTGAAGAAAGTAGAAATAATACTAGATCACGTAGTTCCATTTAATTGTGAATAATGAATTTCTACAAACTTAACGCCAAATATATTCAAGATTTGGATAAATTATCGTAACATCTTGAAAGACCTGTTAAAATTTGTGGTTAGTTTTAAGATTCTTTTACCCACAGCAATTTTATAAAGACTATCAACTCCCTTCTTAGAAGTGAACTTGAAATGAATGATGTCATTTAATCTGCTTATAAGGATATTTACACAATTATGAATACGTTAGTGATAATACAGAGACAAAATAATATTTCATGATGTATGATTATTTTTTCTTATAATATATGATCATTGTTCGCTATAATATATGATCATTGCCAGTCATTATTGCCTTTTTATTTTCGACTCAAAAGATAAGCGTCGTGCTCATACTTTTCTGTGATTTTAGACTTAACCAGAGATGCAGATATCAAAATGTTCGTAAATAAAAATGTGTAATGCTAAAAGACAAGTTTTATATTTTTATGGCATTTTCGTTCCCTAATCCCTACCCCATTATTAATTTCATTATACTAAAATGTTTTCGATTGGCTTTAATATTAGGCAAATATTATATATACATATATATATATATATATATATATATATATATATATGTATATTAATTATGTATAAATCATATATATATATAAATATGTATATATTAATATTATATATACACACATATTATATATATATATATATATATATATATATATATATATATATATATATATATATGTCTCAGATCATGGATTAAAAGTTGGGTTTTTCCCAGGCACTCTGGGAAAAAAGTAAATATTTTAGCCTAAATTATGTTTTATGTGATTTTATAAAATAGTAAATGTAGAAAAAAGTAAATATTTATAATTTAATCCGATTATATTTTCTTAAAACAGACTTATTTTTGGAAAAGACTACAGCTGTCCTTAAGCGTAGACTTGGTTATAATGGTTGTATTTGGTTATCTTGGTTAACACGGTTGTTTTGTGCTGTATAAAAAGTGACGTCTAATGACGTACGAGTACATAAATTGGCTCTTTTAAAAAGTAACGTTACCTGATAAATACTTTGAGTAAGGAGCCGTAGGAGTCAATTCGCTCTGAGCATTAATTAGTTAAGCGTGTATCTTGTCATCCTCCTGGTAACCAAGTATTCGTTGCCGAAATTAAGTTTTTGAATGTGTCTTGTATTTAATTATTACGCATATCTGTCAATCTTATATTAATTGTCAAATTCAGTGTGAACTTATTATATTTTTGCGTTTAATTAATTAACCATTATTCTTAAAGTATAAAGTGTATTGTTTTATTTTAGTCGTACTATCTATCGTTGTAAGAATGTATTTGGGTTTTAAATAATTATATTTATTGTATATATATATATATATATATATATATATATATATATATATATATATATATATATATATATGTGTGTGTGTGTGTGTGTATACATTTATATATATTAATTTAGCTTCTATCTCGCTATCCCTTCTTCAACGGAAGGTTATTATAGGGACGACTCTTTGGGTTTTCATTATTAGGGTTACCATTATATGTAACCATGGGATTTTTTGAGAATACTGTATTTTTAAAATGTTATTTCTGTGAAGAATTTTGTGATGTAATATTCGCAAAATTACTTATTATCAGGAGATGTAGCATTATTTGTATGTTAGGTTTTGTAAGAATACTATATTTCTGATGTAGTATTCGCAAATTACTTATTATTAGGAGATATAGAAAAGACTCTCGTACAATAGCACCCACGTTTATTTTTCAAACAGAAAATTATTTCTTAAATATAGAAAAGTATAACAAGGCACAATTTATACAGCGCCAAGAGTGAACTGTATCCCTACTTCTGTTTAAAAACTTTTGTAACGAACAGCTTGCTTTATTTGTTCTGTTTAGCCAATTATGTACGTATCTTAACGCAGCCTCCAAAGCAAGAAATCCCGACTAATACCTATAATAAATGTGGAACGTTGTCTGTTAATTTTGCTTGCTTGTTTTTCATTCATGTTTAAATGGCTAAACGAATGAGATTTTGCATAAAGATAATATACATGCTAGATTAAAAGACACATTAATAACGCAGTAATCTACACGGGAAGAGCAATGATCGTAAACGCTAAAAAAATTGTGCTCGCGCGCAAAAAACTGAATGCTCTGTTATTTAATTTAATCTTTAAAAGTAGTGGAACATATTCCATTTGACATGCCAAATTCATGGCTTATTTATTGCAAGGTATTTGAATCATTACTGTCATCGCATAATTCACGCGGTGCGCCGCACTGAGCCAAGAAAAAATGTTCAAGTTAGGTCTGCAAATTATCTTCAAGTTAGGTCTGCAAATGTTCAAGTTAGGTCAGTAAATATTTACTACATAACTACATAACTTGCTTGTTTAAAATCTGTACCTGTTTCTTTAAAAAATATTTTTTTCAAATTTTCCTAATACTACGCAGGTGAAGCCGCGGGCAAGGGCTAGTTTGATATGCATGCAAGCGAATTCACCATAAAAAGGTAGTTGTTTATAATTAAGCTCCAACTGCTGAAGATATCTATTACAGATTTTGTGGTTCAGTTTTATTAGAAATTTACTTATGGTATATATCAGATATGGTAACGCTCTGGTAACAAAACAAATTGTACGTGTCAGCTCCGAAGCGCGACTGCAGTTTACTCCTTAAGTACGATCGTCTTGGAACGTGTAAAATAGGTAACACTGTGTATAAATATAAATATCAATATCAATAAATGTTAATGTATAAATTCTCTAATAAAAAAGCTGACAATATAATTATTTTTAAGTAAAACACAAATGAACAAGATCAAATTTATACAACAAAATTAAAAACTTCAAGTAACGTCGGACAAAGAAGTTAAAATTAAGAGAGACTTTAATTTGAAGGATAGAAGACACCAAATATTCACACATAATGACATTTAATGATTATATCTTGATATAAGCGAACGATAGTAAACTATGTGTGTCACCCTCCGTCATTGCGATTAAGCCATAAGAAAATGGCAATATGTGTGTCGTACTCCATCATTGCTATTGTGCCATAAGAAAATGTCAAACAAACATATTGATATCTCACTCTAAAGATGTGCAGAAATGTTGCGCGGAGAGTTCGCCTAACGGTTATACTTTTTTAATGCTCTGAACTTCGTACGCTCTGAATTTTCTAATTTTACTCCTCATAAAACTTCATACCGGGCGCTATACATGAAAATCTATTTTTACGGAATAAACTCCAAAAGTCTAAGTAACTATAATAGTAGTTCGACATTATTAATGATAATAGATAGCCACATTGTATGCAGAACGTACGCGTATACGTTTTAGGAAGTCTAAACAAACTAAGCTACGCTAACAAAGTGTTGAAATGTCGTACATTCCATGCACGACTCCGAAACAACTGAGAGCTACACGGAAAGGGTCTTAACATTTATTTACTGGCCAAAAGGTGGAGCCGCATTCCCGATTTGGCTCTAAGCCCCGCCGACCGGCCGCTTCCTAATGGTCCGCCGTCGTAATTGAGCGTTTCAACTGCCGCTGTTAGTTCTTTATCTGCGTAATTGTTGTGAGAATGCAATGCCTTTCTCCTTAGCATTATATTTAGTTGTTTTTGCCAAGTAATTGCATCGTTATTTTTGTTCAAAACAAGCCACGGGCGGTTTTGGAATTTATTGCGGACCTGTTGGATGATTGATGCCAGTATTAACCTGTTTTTTTGTGATTAATAGTACTTATGAATGCTGTTTTTATTTAGCGCTTGTTGCAATTTTTAATCGTGGGTATTATATATAACTATTATGTTATGTGTTTATTATATGTCAATATTTCTTCTTTTGTGTATAGTACATAAGCGTACGAAAGCGTAAGAAAGCTTTCTTTCGTGATTACATTTCTACATGCGCATGCATTAGCCATACCGATGCTGATAAATTACATTGAAAGGGTATGTCAGAATAAATTTAGTGAAGAGAACACCTCTTTGATCCATAATGTGGAGACATGTGCCATAGTATAAGCCGTGATACGTGAACACGAGTTATTAATGTTTCATGAGCCTAAGTCTTCATTTGATATTGAGAGATTAGTGTCATTATACATGACCCGTAAACATCCCACTGCCCATGAAATACCCTGGAGGTGTTTCGTTTTATATATCATGCTTCAAAGACTTATAAAAATAGAAAAATCGGTCCAGTCTGTTAACTGTGGATACTGCTTTCAAATTTATGATGAGAAAATTGTGTAGGCAAAATACGAGTCTTCTTGCGGAATCTTTGAGAACACGGATACTTGAGAGACATCTCTGTGAAGAACTCTTATACTTTAATACCTTCATAACCCAGAAAAATATTACAAGGAGATTTCAGCTAGCGATACTAAGAATTGTTTTATGAGAATTGTTTTACCTTTTCTTATGCAAGTATAACTTGCAGTTATACTTGTTCAATTAGCATCCCGTTCCATTAGACTCCACTTATATATTGATATTAATGCACTCCGACTGCGCTATTCTTCACCGACGGCACCAATGCCGTATTACATCATATATACTCGTATACGGAGCTGAGTGGGGAACGTTTTGACTGAGCCAAATTACGATTTTGAAAAAAGTGTGAGTAAAGTACAATTTTGAAAAACGTGTGAGGCAAAGTACAATTTTGAAAAACGTGTGAGGCAAATTACAATTTTGAAAAACGTGTGAGGCAAAGTACAATTTTGAAAAACGTGTGAGGCAAAGTACAATTTTGAAAAACGTGTAAGGCAAAGTACAATTTTGAAAAACGTGTGAGGCAAATTACAATTTTGAAAAACGTGTGAACAAAGTGCAATTTTGAAAAACGTGTGAGGCAAAGTATAATTTTGAAAAACGTGTGAGGTAAATTACAATGTTGAAAAACGTGTGAGGTAAAGTATAATTTTGAAAAACGTGTGAGGTAAATTACAATGTTGAAAAACGTGTGAGGCAAAGTACAATTTTGAAAAACGTGTGAGGTAAATTACAATGTTGAAAAACGTGTGAGGCAAAGTATAATTTTGAAAAACGTGTGAGGTAAATTACAATGTTGAAAAACGTGTGAGGTAAAGTATAATTTTGAAAAACGTGTGAGGTAAATTACAATGTTGAAAAACGTGTGAGGCAAAGTGCGATTTTGAAAAACGATATTTTTTATACCGTTAGAAGTATTTTTTTTCTCTAAAATTAATGGTTCAGCAGTTGTAAAGAAATAAACAATTAGTTTATAACAATTAATAGTGCTATAATTCTTCAATACTTTTAATTTTCATTAAATTTATACCCAATTCTCAATGTTCATTATTTTTTTCTGATTTTTCTGAGCGATTTTTCTGATTTTCCTGACCTTTTTGGTGAAAAGGAACAGCAATTTTTAAGCTTTTCCCGAGAAATGTTTAAAAAATTCATGGAAAATATTTCATATGTATTCTTGAAGTCGTGCTTCAATAAGTGATCATTTGGCATTTTCTACAGTATAACTTTGGAATAATTTTTTTTACATCTCCATGTACCACCTGAAATTAACCCCAGAATCAAAATTTAACTTTTTATTACCTCATGTTTATCACTATGCTATCATACTCAATTTCCGTGCTAAATTTCAAATTATTAGGTCGAATAATTTCTGAGATAATCGCCTGTGACAGATGGCCGGACGGACGGACACCGAAATGATTTCATTAGTGTTCCTTTTTCGCAATTTCGCCATGAAACACTAAAAATGAAACTTACATAGTTCGTTATGTAATAATATAGAGTTTATAATATATTTTCGTATTTCTTTAAGATGTTTAATTGAATAAAAATGATTAATTGCAAATAAATTGTTTTGTAGTATCTCCAGAATGACAGAAATAATGTATGATCTATACATATAATAAAATTGTAACCCAGTAAAATATTTTATATACAGAAAATATTTTATGTATAGGATTATAATAGAAGCTGAAAAACTTTTTTTTCAATTTTTGTCGGTCTGTTTGTTATTTTGTGCATCAACCACGCAAAATCTGCTGGAGGAATTTTTGGATGAAATTTTGTATGGTAATGGTTTATAGTCAAAAGCAACATATGAGAGAAAAACATTTCTTCTTATTCCGAATTTCACGTGAGTATTATTACTTATAAATTTCATTAATAATTAAAAAAAAATTAAAACGCGACTGCGTGACAAAGTGGAACTGAAAACAAAAAAGTAAGGAGTAACAGTAGATTTGTAATTCCAATTATGGACTGCTCTCAGTAGCTTCTATTTTCTCTAAATAGATATTTTTTTAATTAAATTTTCATACTCCCCGTTGGTTCTGCTGTAGGACGTCATGGATTTAAATATAAGGGTTCGGAACTACTATGAAAATTTAATAAATAAAATTTATTTTTTAACATAAATTTCTATTCAGTGCTTTCCATTTATTAAAATCAGTTGAGCCGTTTCGGCACCATGAGGAAATAATACACTCTTCTTTGGCAATCGTGTAAAAAGAAATCAGTGCAATACGTAGCATTCTAGGAACAATACAAAAAATTAAATTGGACCGTTATTGCAAATTGTCTAAGCTACAAGTTGATCGAAACTTCTAAATAAATGCTAGTACCTAACGCATTTTCAGAATTTTCAAATCAATGATTTGAAAATTGGAGGTGGTACATTGTAACTCATTTTTAATGTTTAATATTTCACGAACGTAGCATACTTATGGAAAAAAAAATTAAATAGAATTATAACTTTATTTGTAAATTTCAAGACTTGTCGAATGACATTTCATTCTAAGGGATGCGCAAAAAACGTATGTCTGCACCCTCTCAAAATTATCATCTCAATTTTCTTACAATATTTCGCTACATATTAATTAATATTTCTATTACCTGAAGTATTTACTTGGAAAATTTCGTGGACGTAGGTTTAAAACTATAGAAAATGAGAAAGTGACGGGCAGCCCGACGAATATATTTCTTGCAGATAAGTACTATCTTATTTTAGTAAATTATAAAAAACTTTTTTTAGTGATTACATAAAAAACAATATGATTGTTTCCCTTCTTTTCTTTCCTACTTCTTTTAATTCTGATATGACAAATTTCTTGGAAAATATTTTCTGTCTCATACTTTTCTATGTAAAACACAAACTTGGACGGAATATTTCCGGAGATCAAAATAATATCCCATTGGACTTTTATTTTTTAGCTGGGCATAGTTTTTATTATAGAGAAACGAAATGACGTAATAAAAATTAAAAAAAAATATTTGAATATTATTGTAGTATCTATTTACATTAAAATAACACACGTTTTGTAAAATAAAATTAATAAACCTCATTTCAATATTCAATAATGAATATTCTCGATGCTAATTACTGATATTTTCGGTTTTATCATATTTAAATAAATCCTGTAATGCTACGAGCTATGTTGTGGACGTCCAGCGTACAAATGCTAATTATATCAGTTACCGTTTCGGATTTTTCATGTATTTACATATTTTATTTTTAAGATTGTGGAAGTTCATTATAAATACTTAGGCAAATATTTTTTTATTGTACGAAAGGTTTCGGTTATAAAAATAAAATAAAAATCCGAGAAGGAGCTAAACTTTTAAAAGAAGTGTTTCAAGTACGTACGTTGTTTGAAACATTTGTATTAAAATATTATATAATATTTATTTTGACTGAATCAAAGGCAACAAAAACGACATTAGTGCCTTGCATCGAGGGGAATATATGATGTTTACATCGACTAAATCAATAGCAACAAAAATGGCAAATACTACTGAATATATTGTATTTATCGCGATTAAATTAATCGCAACAAAAATGGTGACTGCTACTGATATTAATTCCTTTAGTCGAGGTGAATATATTGTATTTATCACGAGTAAATAAATCGCAACAAAAACGGTGAATACTACTGAAGTTAGTGACTTGTGTCGAGGTGATTATATTATATTTATCTAAGCTAAATCAATCGCAAGAAAAATGGTGAATACTGAAGTTAGTGCCTTTAGTCGAGGCGAATATATGATATTTACCTCGACTAAATCAATCGCAACAAAAGCGGAGAAATACTGAAAATAGTGCCTCTAGTTGAGGTGAATATCGTGAATATCGTCGTATATATCGCGACTAAATCAATCACAAGAAAAATTGCAAATACTACTGAAGTTAGTACCTGCTTGGAGATAAATACATCGTATTTACTTCGACTAAAATCTCTGTCCTCAATACAATTGTCCGTTTTTGTACGAACGTCCATATGAAAATGAACCCTTTGGTTATATTATATAACCTGGAGGGTCTTATGCTGGAGTCTGGAGACTGGTTATGGAAATTTCTTAATGGTTAAAGGAAACCCATCGAATTTGGGCTCATTTGATCCATCGCAATGGGTCCTTTCGTTACAAAAGCGTGTTTCTACTTTGTTCAAAACTGTAAATTTTCTTATTTATAACATCAAATGTACCAAATATCATGATTTGTTTATAAAGTGTTACATCACATACATTTTAATGAAATGTGTTTGATGATAATAAGACAGACAGAGCTACAAAAATAGAGCCTTATCATTTTTATTTTTGAAGATTAAAATTAATTAAAAAAATTAATCCATTTTCAATTTTTCATTGATTAATAATCTCCAAAACTATGAAAAAATTTTGTATATTTTATAATTACATAATATACGGTATTGAAGTTTTTATACTATTTTGTTAAGTTTTTAGTTTTTCGTACCTTCAAACGAAAAACTGAACCCTTATAAGATGACTCACTTGTTTGTCTGCCTGTTGCTATTTGGTAAACTAATAAATCATATTAACCCGCATACATCTCAATAGCTGTGACACTTGTTTGACTGCCTGTTGCTATTTGGTAAACTAATAAATCATATTAACCCGCATACATCTC